>CM067486.1:22731276-22831588 GCA_034552555.1 Semaprochilodus insignis | reverse complement strand
TGTGTGTGTGTGTGTGTGTGTGTGTGTGTGTGTGTGTGTGTGTATGTGCATCTCTGTGTGTATGCGTGCCCTTGCGTGTGCATGTCTTAAATAAGGTCTAAACCTAATTTGCTGCCCTTCATGTTCTATACACACACAGTGGAACAAGGTTAGAGCAGATGCAGGCTTGCTGGGAGGGTGAGCTCCGTCATTCTTCTCCATTAGCCTCCAGTCTAGTGCCCATAGACCATCTCAGCCTATAAAGCATAATAATGAAGATGCACTGCCCTGTGCATTCCTAATTAAAGGCTTATTACCTTTCATACACACTTCATCATAACACACAGAGGAGGATTTGTAATGACATCAGCACAGCAAGCAGAACACACTCATTCAGGCTCATTCAGAAGCACTTTGCCTCACCGCAATCATCTATCAGAGCACAACTGTTTATTTGACTTTAGCTTGAAGCTCTTTGATTCAGGAGACACACAGATGGAAGAGACGCAGGATGAAAAAGAAAAAAATGCAATACAGCGTTCCCTGTGACCTTGAAGAACCCTTCATAAAAACAGAGAGCAGTAGAATGTTTGAGCCATAGAATGTGTGTGAGAGACAGAGAGACAGAGAGAGAGAGAGAGAGAGCAGTAGAATGTTTATGCTATAGAATTTGTGGGAGAGAGAGAGAGAGAGAAAGAAGAGAGAGCAGTAGAATGTTTGAGCTATAGAATGTGTGTGTGTGTGTGTTTGTAAGAGAGAGAGAGAGAGAAGGGGAGAGAGAGCAGAGAGAGATAGAACGTACAGAAAAGCAAAATAGTAGTGTTTGAGAGAGAGAGCTAGAATGTCAGAGAGAGGAAGAGAGAGATATAGACTGTAGGCAGCTTCAGAAAGAGAGTGTTTTAGAATGTGTGAGAGAGAGTCGGAGGCGGAGGGAGCAGACAAAAGGAGCTACCCAGCAAACACAGTTATGTGCTGACAATGTTGTGACAACCTACTGTTTTGGTGTCTGCCACGCTGTCACAACATTGAAATGTAATTCCTCAGAAAGTCGTTACAATATTATCCGACAGCACTCCAGGACATTGTGATGTTCTCCTCTAGAGACCTTCATAGGTTCTATTATGTTGTGCATGGAATTTTCCTAATTCCCTGGCCTACACTGCAGTGCAATCTCATAGATTTCGAGGCTGATTTGCTTCTTCTGACAATTGCAAAATGGAAAAATGTAATATCTGAAGGCATTAAAAAATGCCTTACTATCAAACAACATTACCAGTGCCAACCCACATGAAGGAGCTGACAGAGGAAAACAACTTAGCTAGCCCCTGTTAGTCAGCTAAGTTAATTTAGCTAGCGTAAGCTGTCCAAATTTCCATGCTAAGGTCAATTATAATTAAAGTAGTACATTTACATTTACATTTACATTTACGGCATTTAGCAGACGCTCTTATCCAGAGCAACTTACAACCGTGCTTAGTGTTCCATTGGATGATATTCCAGCTAGTACAGGAAGTTCAGAGCCTAAAACTCACCATGAGCTCGGACACTGCCCCAACAGGGGGCCAGTGCTGATACCTAGATAGATCAATACACATATATATATATAGAGCAAAAAGAGCACTACCTGGCAACCCCAGCCCAGTGCTAACACCTATAGAAAAGAAAAGGTCATTATAAGGTCATTATAAGTGCAACACAACACAAGTACATACACACAACTTACACCTCTACTAGTGCTTACTCACTTAAGTGCATTACGAAGAGATGGATCTTCAGTCTGCGTTTGAAGACTGCGAGAGACTCTGCTGTTCGGACGCCCAGTGGGAGTTCATTCCACCATCTGGGAGCCAGGACAGAGAAGATTCTGGTCGTACTTTGTAGTAGTACTTTGGAATATTTTGAAATTAGAATTATTGTGAGTCTTTTGAGTTGACTCCAGGATGTCTGGAATCACACAGCATTATGTGAAATCATACAAGTCATAAATAGTCATAAATTCAGTATGTGTTTTTTTGTGGACAAAGTATGGAATAAACTGCCAAATGATTGTTTAGTCAAATCCTGCTCTTCATACCAAGGAAGACACTTTGATAAACATAAAGAGTGCTGCAGTCTGTTCCCAAAGTATAAGCTAATAGCCACTTTGTGTAACTTTGCAGTTATTTTAACCACTTAATTGAAACAGTAATAGGTAAGATAAACCCCCTTTTTCTTTTTCTCTTTTTTTCTGATGGTAAGAAAATAGTGTCGTCCTCTTATTCTGTGTCAAATCACAGCATTCCATATCCTCTCAGTAAGAAAACGAAGCTCAGTAGAGTCAGGAAAAGAGCAAGCTGAGCTACAAAATATGTAATACTTCTGTTCATCTCTCTTTTTCGACTTTCTACCCTCTTCCAGAGTGTTTTCCCTCAGGAAGTGATACTTCCTCTCCAGCTGGATCAGTTCTAGTGGAAGTGCTTGTGGTCTTGTGCAAAAGCAAAGCGGATAGGAAGACACAAACACTGAGCTTAAAGGAGATTACTCCTCTCCTCCACTCCTCCACTCCAAAAAGCTCCCCACAGACAATCTCATCCTCCGTGCGCTGGATCATTGCTCAACTTGTACTTTACAATGGCGATACATTGCCAGCAAAATATTTAGCACCTAATCGTGTGTTAACTGCCACTGCTGTCATAACAATGAAGATGCGCTGTTTCAGATATAGACTAAGACTAATGTTACACCGGTAGTCATGAAGTACATGTAATGTGCTACTGTGTTTAATTTACTGTACTTCTATACTTTATTAAAGTATATTTGCATTTTATAAGCATCTGAACATTATTAATTTATATATCTTATTAAAATATATTAATTTCTGAAGACTTTTATTTAAATACATTTCAGAGTAATCCACTTTATTATTTTCTCCTGGATATACTGGTTACTCTACATACTCTACATGCAAATCAGCTATTTCCTTCACACTATGGCCTTTGGCACGCCCAAATGCAATCTTTCCTTTTTGCCAATAATTAATGTTTGCTTTGCAACCCATTTTCCACACATCGAATGAGGCATTACAGCACTGTACCACCTCTTCTCAGTCTATTAATCACATCTCACACCCCAGAGGTATTTATAGCCCCATCAACCTCATATAATGCCATTTGCAGAAATCTGAAGTTACTACCACCTTAAACAGGCAGGTGAGCTTATCTTAAATAGAAAATATAAAGACAGGATCTGTAGGAATTTACGGTTCTGCTCATAAGTTTACATCCCCTTGGATTATACTGTGGCATCTGCCATGGGGTATGGCCATGCCAAAGTCCATAAGAAAAGACTCAAGAGAGGCACATGCCTCTTTAAAACGGGACTTAATTTGATCTTGTTGTTGAGTTACAGAGATGTGTTTTTCTTTTGTGGGTGTTTTACTGTGTTTTGTGTGTGGGCTAGGGGTTTGTGGGCAAGTGTGTTGAAGTGGTCACTGTCAATTTATTTGAAATGACCTCCCTGATGTTTTCTCTGCAGACAGCATTTGAGCAGAAACAATAACCTCACCTGCCTCTCACCTAGGTGCTACAACATGTACCATTTTATGGAAAATATGATGCGTGATCGTTCAAAATACATTTTCCTTCTTTAGCAATAGTGCTCAGATGAAGTCATTCATCACAGAAATGTGCATGGATTTTATTAAACATAACAATAACTGAAATAGCACAGTCAAAAGTTCACATTCCCTTGGTTCTTAATAGCACGTGTAGCTCCCTTTAGCTCCACTGAGAGTCTGAAGCCTTTTGTGATGGATATGAATGCATGCCCCACCACTGAGAAGGAAAGTTTGAGTAAACGTTGATTGAGTGTTTTTCTTTGTAACACAATTTTCCTGGCAGTTGTTACTTTTCTGATTGAACTGATTTTGGCTTGACGTTCGCAGAACTATTGAACTACCTTTTCTAATTTAAAGCATTTAATTATTTTTCTTGAAGACTGTTTTACATGTGTTTTGCATTGCCCACATTTTAGTATCCAGCAAATTCGGTGCAGGCATACACCACTTTCACAAGGCTTCCCCAATAGCTACCAAAGCACTAATTATTTACACTAATGCACTGATTACAATCAAACAAGGCACTTATGCAGATCCTTAACCTTCACAGTCATCTCAATGGACTTGAGGGAGTATTAACAGGGCCAAACAACGGTGTGACAAGGGTTTGGCCATGTCATTTCAGTAATTATTATGAATAATGCATGGAACCAGGGGTATGGAAATGGGTGCGCAAGTTGGATGAGCACAGATGAGCACATTGAGACTTTGGTTGGAGCCACTCCACATGTGATAACACATTTTTATCATATGTGAAATATGCAAAAGCCACATGAGGTTATTCACATGCAAAATCCATTTGACTTTCTGTAAGGGTTGTACATGTGATAAACAATGCCAACAATGGAAGAAAACAGCACCATGCTAGTTTAAATGCCTCAGCAGAGTTGCAGGTGGAGGCACCATGGCAAGGAGGCTACACTTGACTTTAACCCAATATGAGAGAGAAATGGGGGGTGCTTTGTATTCTGAGAGGTTCCCTGCAGCGTTTGACTGTAATCCTCTTAGCCTGTGTGTGCTAGGGCCTCCTAGCACAGATACGCCAATCCCAATATAGCATGGGACTGTGCAGTCACACTAGCAAAAATAGCATTCACACAGATCCATATGTCTCTGCTTCTTCTAGTTTCATTTGCCTGATGCACAGATGAAGATGCAGAATACACAACGTAGCCTTAAACAACAATTAGCAGTTAATAATCCAGAGCTCCAATGTACACTGAAGTCTGTACCCAATAGTAGTAGTAAATATAGGTCAGACATGTTCTATTCTCTCTCTCTCTCTCTCTCTCTCTCTCTCTCTGTTTGAATCCCTATCAGAGATTGTGATCAGAGATAAGGGCAAGCATCGATCCAGACAGACAGAGACAGCCATTGTTCAGAAACCGTTCCTTAGCCACGTTACATCTTTTTTTAATTTCTTTTTTGTGTTTGATGAAACAAACAAAGGCAATTTTGAGCAACTAATTTTAATCTAACTGTGAATTTGTGTGCGTGTGTATGTCAACATGTGTATGGATAACTATGAGGGGAGTAACCTAACCATACGTTCAGCCCATAGTTTGATTTTGTTCATGACGCTGGGTTTACAATTTTGCATTCTCGCAGTATAGCAAACAAAATGTGAATAAAGAAAAGTGATCAGAATTGATATATAAAGTGATTATAACTATGTTGTTACACAATGTAAAAACACTGGGAGTCAGGAGATGTGCTGGAGCGACTGCAGATTTCTATGTTTAAACAAAGCAGTTGCAGCTGATGGTATAATTAATAAAATGTTGATGAACATTGTCATGTTACCATAATGCACATCGTCCCAGTTTACCATTGTGATATCATATTGTTACACTTGTCCTATTTATTAATGAACAGGCATTCCAAATTGCACAAAACCCAGCAGCGCCTTTTGCTTCCAAAACACAAGGATGCTGTCGGACACACGTACACAAACAATGAAGGCATGTTTTAGGCTGCTGCCGTCCTGGTTCAAAGGGAGGAGATAAGAGGGTGTGGCAGGATGCAGCGGTAACCATAGTAATGGAACAGATGGGTCAGCACTGTAACAGCGAGTGAGGGTGTGTCACTGTACGGATACACCGAAGACCAAAACTGAAACATTATAAAAGACAAAGTACAGAAGATAAAGAGGGCAAAGGGCAGTGCAATATCTACACTGATATTACTCCACTTACATTAATCATGTCAAAATATTATAATTTTAAAAGGTCTCTTTACATTAGATACATCTCCTCTAAGCGTAAGATCAAATTTAGGGAAAATTTATATATTTATGTATTAAGTATTTATTTTTCACCACTCAGAAACATCAACTGCTCTTTACATTGTGTGAGCATTTCATGATGATTAAACAAGCCAAGATTATTCATAATTGCTTAGAATAGAATCTTGTTACATTAATGTAATATAAAAATAATGGGTTTTTTTTATTTCTTCTGCTGTAAATGTCATTTGGGAGATATATAAGGTTTTCTTACAACACTAAAAATATATAGAATCTAATTATTTTTTCTTCTTGAGGACAAAATACAGGGTGAGCCATGTTTCTTTGTCCTGTCCATGCAGTGATTTATGGATGAATCTTAAAATACATTCAATACATTAATAAAATTGATTATGCATTTAACATTCTTATAAAACTTGAAAACAGGTAGATTTAATTAGTTTTTCTGGCATACTGTTATGATGAATGTTTATGAACTGTACGAGGCTGTGCCTAACAATAGAGTACACTAACAGCAATGATGTCATTGTGTTATGGCTGTAAAAAAAAAGGAATCTCTAGGGAATATTTTGTCGAGGGACATGGTGGGGGATGAAAGCAGGAGAGATGAATGAATGGAGATGAAGGACCCCTCTGTTTGCTACTTTAATAGACACTCTAATGAGAGGTAGAGGAGTAAGAGCCCTTCATCAGCCAGCCTGGCACACACTCATCAACAGATGTCCTGCACACTGAGAGAGAGAGAGAGAGAGAGAAACAGAGAGAGGGAGAGAGAGATTCCTTGTGGGGCATTCTGTTTTGTTATTAATTGTCAGTTGTGGGCTACTGCTGCAGATTCGTCTTTTACTCAGTCTCTGCAGTATTTGCAGTATTCTGTAATGATGCGCTGATGAGGACGTGTTTTATTTGCCGTGGTCTGTCTGCGTCTCACAAATGTCAAGTGACTTAATTAACACTCCAGCTGAAATATTAATGTTCCCAGCAGAGACATCATCAATATTCATCAACCGGCAAAATCTGCACAAACTCCTGTTAATATTTCATGAGACAGCACAGCTCTAACATGATATGTGTCTGTGTGTGCGTGCATTGGTCTGTCTGGGTCTGTATGTGTAAATATGTTTTCCATTTATAAACATGTGCATACGCAAGCGGTTGATTAATGTTCTAAGGAAAAATGATCATCACATTCGTAAAGATGAAAAATGATAGAAAAAAAATCACGACATGTAATCACTGCTTACCTATCAGCATCGTACATGTGTGTGTATGTGTAGTTCTAGGTTGTGTGCTTTTGAGGTTTGGAAATGTCATTTCATTCATTGTGAGGGAAAGAGAGAGAGAGAAGAGTAGCAGTACACAATGTACACTACATAGTTGAATATATAGTTATAAAATGTACATCCTTGTATATTCATCCATCATGAAAAGAATAGTTACACCCAGAAGGAAGTGTTGGATGTCAATGCTATTCGGAAGGAAGGCGCGCGACAACAAACCGTTCATCTTGGCGCTGACCATCCATGTGCCTCCACACATGGATTCGTTGGTCATCTCCACCAAGACAAAGGCAGGGCTCATCACTGAAGATGACCTGCTGCCATTCAGAGTCACTCCATGACAGTCTGTCATGACACCATTGCAGTCTTTGGTGATGTTGACGTGGTGTTAAGGGCAGACGTTGTAATGGTCTGCATGCATGTAGTCATGCATCTGCCAGTGGTGCAGGATGACTCATGGAGGTCATCAATGCTTGCTGAATGAGTGCAATTGTGGCTGTTGGGTCAGTCAAGTACAGTGATAAGGCCCATCACTGCTTATGTCACAGGCGTGTCTGAGCATGAAACTTAGATCATTTGCATATCTCACAATGTCAAACCTACCCACCAAATCTCATTCCTGTTGGTTGATTGTATCTGGGTGCAACTATTTGTGCAAGTATTATTTTGTTGATGAGTATGTGTGGTGTAACTATGTGTGGGGTGGGGTGGCAGGGCAATAGCTCTGGACTAAAATCTGACAAATTTGTCTGACTGACAAATTTGTAAACAGTATCTCCCACTTATTTCCACAGTTTATCTCCCACTTAGTCATATTGCATCTGATCCGCGGTATCGCATTATATTTACCTTTTGAAATTTAAATATATTCTCTAATGTAAACATTTAATGCTAGATGATAGTTTGAGACATAACAATAGTGAATAAACAAGACAATTTAACTGTTATTTTTATGTTAATTGAAAGAATGTTACAAATGGTGGGACATAATTTTATCTCACCAAGGTCCATAATATCCTTGTGGTGGGACATGTGTGAGGAACATTAATTCACCAGTGATTTCCCTGGTGTGAAGAGGCTAATGATCGTGCTTTCCATGAACAGTAACATGTTTCATTGCATACATTCTGAGAAAAAGGAGAAAAGGTGAATTTTCACCATGTCCTTCCAATCTAAACTAGACTTCTACCCCTGCTAAAAAAGAGCATAGGCTTGCATAGATGGTCACCAGCTGGAATTCATGCTAGTCTAAGCTGTTTTTTTCAGCAGAGACATCAAATCATATATTAAACAAAATATGCAGTTCACAGCAATACTATGGCCAGTACAAGGAAAACTGGAATTGTGCTTTTTTCCATCGGCCATCAGTTCAGTACTGAGGATTCCAGGAATGTGTTTTTTGGTACCTGCTCAAGATAAAAAGGTAAAATTGAGAGCTAATTATACTCAAGGGTGTTCTCCTTTGGTTACCCAACGACAACATCAAATTTAGTCTTGATGGTGACAAAGTCACCAAAGCACTAAGGTGACCACACATCCTCATTTTCCAGAGACAGTCCCTGTTTTTGGTGGCCTGTCTCCAACTGGTACTGTTCCTGGAAATGTCCCTGTTTTCAACTGTGAATTAAAAACACACCAGCAAGTCACACATTGTGCTTGTTTTAGAAATCAGCAAAGGCTGCTGCGATCTAATAACCACTCAGCCACAAAGCTGACTGACATGAGAATACTGACATGCAAAAATTAAGCAGAAGCTAGCAAATGTCAAGTTAGTCCACAACATCACCACAAATGTCTTTTCAAGACACAAGATAACCCAGAGAATGACAGGGGTGGGGTTACGGGACTTTAATTGTACTACCAGGTAAGCCATCTAATTTGTATAGGCGTACAATCTAAGCATACTACCTAAGTCTAAGTCTTCGAAACTCACAATGTGTCCAGTTTTCTTTTCAGGAATCTGGTCACCTTACTATTACCTTACCTTAACATTTCAAATGTTGACGACTAATTTTGGAATTATTACTTTTTAAGTGTTTGTTAAGTTGAGATAAGATATGAAGTTAAGATATGTTCAAATGTTTACTTGATTTTGCATAGACAGTTGTGTGTGTGAATGCAGCACAGTGCAACTATAACTACAAACAAGGTAGCAAGCAAATTAGCATAAAATGACTAATAACGTTGGAGGTGTCATAAAATGTTGATGACACCTCCAACGGTCTCAGTAGGTGGAGATAGAACTAGAACTAGAACCGCAAGTTCTGTTAGTTCCCATTTGTGTCAGCAGTGTTTTTGTGCTGTGCAGTGAAAACCACCCAAAGATAACAACCACAGCAAACCCCTATAGAAACCCAAACAGGACCAGATCTCTGTCGTTTGAAAAATAAAACATACTGTTTGTGTTGTAAAGCAGCTCATATGGGCTTTACATCTGTGACAGCACCTCATAGCAGCTCACCAACAGAAGGTATAAACTGATAATTTTCAAAGTTTGAACCAGCCGTCTCACTTCGCCTGGATGTGTCAACCGCTGAACCACGTCTAATTATGCCTGATGCCTCCTTGAACTGCTGAAACTTGAGCAGATTCACAGAGCAAGAATCCACTGAAAAAGGAGGCATCCAGTATATCATCGCTGTCCAAAGAAAAACAAATATCTCCAAAATGACAACTTTACAAGAGAGGGCAAATACCTCATTTAAAAATAATGTAAATCAATGGAACCAGACTTTTAAACAGCAGCTGCTGTGTGCAAATGATGCATAAAAGTGAAAATCAACAAAATTGGACATACATGTTTTTCATTGGACAGCGACGATATGCTGTTTCCCAGCATGTAATGTAAGTAATGTAAGTTCACAGTAGCTTGTTATTACAGTGTCTAATTTCACAGCAAATTTCGTACAGTGTCTTTGAGAGCTTGAAGGAGGAACTGAGATAAAGAGAAAGGACTGAGTGTTCAGTGATTCACTAAGCCTCTTATAAATTATGTGGTATAACAGTAAATGAGGTGACAGTGACCATCCAGATGGAGCTTAGTTGCTTTTTTCTGTCCGGCTGGGCGAAGAAGTAAAGAAAGAAAAGGGGGGGTGGGTGACTTTCTCTCTCTCTCTCTCTCTCTCTCTCTTACTCTCACTCTCTAATCTTTTTCTTTCTGAGTAGTAGGCTTGTCCTATCGCCATGGAGACAGACAGCCATTCCAGGTGATGTAGAGGGGTGCGGCGATGACATGCTTTCACCATGCCAGGTCACTTTGCATACATATACATAGTGAATCAAAAAATGACAGAAAAAACAGCATTACAAATCCACTACGGGGTTAAATGACCGGCAATTTTAAATTCCGCAATCTGTGTTTCACTAACTTCCATTCATTTCCAGACTATCACTCCACCTTACTATTCTACCTTATTATTCCATATGATCATTTTCTCATGCCGAGCTCAAGACTTCCACAGCAGAACAGAACATCCAACATAGTGACTTAAGAACTCTTCACATGTGCACCAGCATTGATCATCCTTCAGCTTTTGCTGGAGCACCCTTTTGAATGCACATGCTGGTGCTTGTGCTGAAATTGTCCATGCTGCATTACATGCTCCGCTGCACTGTCCTGCTGCAGAGGTGCACGTGCTGCTGCTGCTGCTGCTGTGTGTGTGTGTGTGTGATGAGTATAGAAGGAGAAAGAGTAAGAGTGAGAGGAAGACAATGGTCACATTCACTGCTGCGATCCTGCCTGATACACCAATAAAGACAGACTGTCCCCGGGGTGTGGCAAGCATGCACATATGTGTTTGTGTTGAGTCTCAGGAGGGGTTGAGCACTTACCATGAGGAGGCAGACGGCAGATTCAGGCATCAATTGGACAGCCATCGGTCCTGGACGTCCAGCAGAGGGAACACAGCTTCCCCTTTGCTTCACTAAACCTTAACGTCCTGCACAGGTAACTGTTCCAGCGATGTCCAGAATTTCACGCTTAGCGACAGCTTGCTCAGTGCCCAGGTAACATACAGAAAAGGCTCAGGTAGTACTGTCCGCTCCTCGGCAGAACTCTGCCCCCCAAGTGGGCAATCTGTAGGTTCTGACCTCAGTTACTGTCCAGCTATTTTAGAGCACTTCTACATACCTTTGATGGATTTTGTTTTGTCTTTAGGCTCAAGCAGAAGCAGCTCTACGTGCTCACACTATGCTCTACACACGCTGCAGCTTCTTTGATGTCAAACAGCCGGTTAAAGCCCCCTCCTCCTCCTCACACACACATTCATGCACTCACTCCCTCCCTCCCTCCCTCTCTCTCGCTTACACTCACTGCTTCAGTGGCTGTGAGAGAGGGTGCAGATCAGCATCTCAAACGAAGCTGATATACACTCTCGCTCTCATAAATCCATCTGATCGTGCTGGCAAACACAGGCTGCCAAAAGAGAGAGTGAGTGAGAGAGAGATGGAAGTGATAGACCAACACTGCCTGCCCCACTACTACAGGAATCATATCACATGGCAAGTCAAAGCAGACAGAGTACACACACACACCTCCGTCATCTCTGAATGAAATTGTTTTACCTTGCTGTGCACTGACAGGAAACAACAGGGGTACATTTTTAAAAGTGTGTCTCAACAAAGAAAACCAATTACTCAAAATACCACTCTTGTGAAACTTGTGAAAAAATAAAAAAATAAATATATATTAAGAGACTCTTGTTATGTTGTTCTAAGACCTTTTACCACGACAACACCACATACCACATTGGTGTCAGAAGTGTGATATCCGCTATTGCCATCCCACTTCCTGGAGTCCTATGATGTGACCCCATTCTGAACTCTTCCAACTTCTCGAATTAACTTTGAACTCTTCCCTTAGGCATACTTCACTTGCAAAGGATGCTACCAGTGCACCAGCACCAGTCAGAATGTACAGGATACACAACAGGATGGCTGGGACTCATCACTGAAGATGATCCGCTTCCATTCTGACTCACTCCATGACAGTCTTTGGTGACGTTGCCATGGTGTAAAGGGAAGGCATTGTAACGGTCTGCATGTAGTCCTGCATCATGCAGCCGTCTGCCAGTGGTGCTGGCAGGATGACTCAACTATTTTTTTCTATGATGATGATGGTGAGTGTAAAATACCAGCAATGAAGAACACTTATGTGGTAAGTAGAGCTGATAAAATGTACCTAATGAAAGGGCTGGTGAGTGTGTATATTCAGTATATAAACAGAGAGAAAGGGACAGAATACAGAAAATATAAAAAAAGGAAGAGAGAGTCAGAAAAAGAGCATGAGAGACTAAAAGAAAAAATGAAAGAAAGAGGGAGAAACAATGAATGACAGGTTTGAAATAAAGAGAGGTACAGATGATGATTCAGGGTGTGAGTTATTTCAGGTTCAGACCGGCTCTGTTTCATTAACACACTATCAGGGGTGTGTGTGTGAGAGAAGGTGTCTCTTTTTCACTGAAAACAGGTCAGGAGGCAGCTTCATCTCTCTAGGGATCTAACACACTTCCTGCATTCATACCATTAGATGACTGCAGACCCCTTCCCACAGATCTCCTACCACACACACATATGCACACACAGGATGGTCAGTGTGGAACAGACAGATTAATTTTCTAGAGGAAAATGCATGGAATCAGCCCATGTACCGTTTAAGTAGTTGAATGAATTTTGGAGACCCCCAGCCAAATTGCATAGTTTGTTCATTCAAAAGAAACACGATTTCTACAGGAAACTATTTCTTATTTCCACAGATCTTAATGGACAGTTACTACAAATCTAACTTAAAATATTGAAACTAGAAAAAAAGAATTAATTTAAATAATTGTGACAAATGTTCGGACACCACTGGTAGTTGTAAGGCCTCAGATTAAAGTAACTTTTTCTCTGTTGGCCATAAAGGCAAAGTAAAGCCCCCAAATGAAAGCAAATGACCTGGAGGGAGGATAAACTGATACAAGAGTGGTGGAGCACCCTTCTGTTGTTCAGTATTGCTTGCACAAACTCTCAGAGAGAAACTTTCCCTACAACCTCATCACAAACTTGTCTACTGTGCCTACATCTAAATAAGCCAAAGACATTTTGGAACCACGTGATGTGGACTAATGAAGTAAAACTCTTTGGCCACAAACACCAGAGGTATATGTGGAGAAGAAAGGAGCAGCATTTTATGAAGTAATTCCGTCTGGTAAACACAGGGGTGGCTCTATTATGATTTGGGGTTATTTGGCAGGCAGTAACACAGGAAACACTGCCAGCATAAATGACTAGACGGAAGAATGGATTCTACCAAATATCAACAAATTCTGGAAGCAGATGTGTCACAGTCAGTCAAGCTACTAAAGTTGAAAAGAGGCTGTGCCTCTAGCACTCTCAACGTAAAAGATTAAAAGAGTGGAAAAGTACTGGGAATCTTATCCAACAAACAGACATCCTCTACAGCATGTCTGTATGTCCGCTGAGCCGTAATAATTCTTTTAGTTTGTGATATTTGTGTGAATGTGAAAGGACTGTACAGAAAACCACCTCCATGAAAACTTTGCATTCTATAGTCGTCTAGGAAAGAAACCACGTTTCTCCTTAGAATCCTGTATGTATACAAAACAGATATGTGTTGATAAAATCTTTTATTTTATTGTTGAATATATAACCAAAATAAATCCATATGGCATATAAGCTTACTGTGACTGCTAAACTTATTATGAGCTTTTCCCCTATATTATTGTTCCAGAAGGAATCAACTGACAGGAATGAAACTTGGTTGCTGTTCCTGACTGACCCGACAGCCAAGATTGTGGACATTCAGCGAGCAGTGATGCCCTCCATGAGTCATCCTGAGTCACCAGCACCATTGGCAGACCGTTGCAGAAAGCAGTACTATATGCACACAGACTGTTACAATGATTGCCCTTAACACCACGTCAACATTGCAAAGACTGCAGAGGTGCTGTGCTGGACTCTCATGGAGTGACTCCATGAGAATGGCAGCGGATCATCTTCAATGGCGAGTCAAGCTTTTGTCTTGGAGGAGACAACTAATGATTCTGTGTATGGAGGCACCGTGGTCAGCACCAAGTTGAATGGCTTGTTGTCACACGTCGCATGTCCAGAGGGCCTGGTGCCACTCCACCTCTATCCCTACCACAAAATCTGCAGGATAAATATTGCCCATATCAGTTTAATTTTTTCATAATTTATTGTTGCTGGTAACCTTAATCTTCCTCCCTAATAGCATTGCAATCCAACACTTCCTTCTAGGTGCAACTATTCTTTAGATGATGAGTGTAAGTACTGTACTTGGAAACAGAATAACAGGTAAAATCTGAAGCTTAATGCATGCATGGGTCCCCACAAGGACAAAACATCACCCAACAATGAATAGGTTTAGGTCCCCACAGTGTGACATAAACCTTACAACCCTCCCTCCACCCCACACACACTTTAACACACACACACACGCACATGCCGGCATGCACACACAGACACTTTTTTCCTTGACTAGCTCTTGTGGTCCTCTCTGGACTAATTAGTCCAGATGAAAAGCAGTGAGCTAACAAAGACAAATGAAGTCACTCTCAATTCAGCTGAGAAACAGACCAAGAAAAGGAGACAAGAAAGAGAGAGAGCGTGTAGCATATGGGATCTTTCTATGACTAATTGAAATCTTTTAGTTCATCCATACCTAGTATAACAGTTTTTGCATATGCTGTCATAATTGATTTGTGACAGCTGATTATAATCAGGGGTGTCATACGGCAGGCGATGGCAGACCTGACTAACCATGGGCCCTGTTTGGATGGGTGGGGGGGCCTCCAAAAGCCTTGCAAATAAATAGATTTTGGTTTCTAAGCTTGCTAATTTTGATACTTTCTGATATTATATAAATTCTGCATGTTTGTATCTGTTTGCATTGCCTGTGTATCTGCCTGCTTACTTCTAGTAAATAAATATATTGCAATTGATATATTAATTAGATTTAAGATAATATCACTTGCCAAGATACCATTTCTGGGAGTTGGGGGCGGGTGTTGCACTTAAACTAATTTACACTAATTTAGACAGTAAAGCACTCGTGTACAAACATGTAATGTCTATCAGACATGATGCAATAATATGCCCTTGTTTCCTTGTCTTTCCTTTCCTCTAAATAATAATAGCCAGAAGGGAAGTTGTTGCTTTATGTACCACAGGTAAGATCAACCTGGAATGCAGTTACATTTTTTAAGGTAATCGTAAGACAGTATTCATAGGTTGGCTGCAAAACTGTTACGCAAAGTACAAATTGCTTGTCGTTTGGCATGCACGGTCTGACATAGCAAAGGTGTGTACTAAAATACAAAATGTGAATGAATGAAATTTTAGTAAATTCACAAAATGATCCACTTTTTGGTTCATTTCCTTAAACACAGACCAATGTTAGTAATTAACTTTCATTTTGTTAAGAGCAACAAATAAGTAAATGTATTATGTATAAATAAGCCACCTGCACCTCTTAGTAAATGATGAGTGGAATAGTAGTCAGAAGTAAATTGTATTTTTGTAAAGTGTATTTTTCTTCACATGTACACAGTAGAATTAATAGACTGGTTTCTATGTTTTTTAAAGACAGTGAGCAGCCTGTTATGCAAAAAAATAAGTGAAATGTTTTGAGTCTTGATTTGCTAGCAGTATAGTCTTACCAAGAGATTTGGCTGAGAGGTTTTATTATTATTTTGCATTTCATTTTGGTGCATTTATTCTAATATTTGTGAACAGCAGTAATATTTCACAACCTGTTTTTGCAGTGTAAAACAGATTAGTGATTAGATCAGTGATGCAAGACACATGCACTCACCTGGAATCAAAAGCTTAACTGCATTTGTTGTTTGAAGGGTCTGGTGTTAATTCACTTCAGGCCTGAATAAGAAACTCTCCAGAATCAACTCACTGAACTGATGCTACCAGATGTATTTAACAATAATCTGCCATTTTTGTTACTGCAATTGTTGTGTACCATTGTTTGTTCATTGGTGAAAAAAATTACTAGGATAAATCTGTTATGAATCTGTATATGAATTTAGGCTTCACAGTGCCCCTCCACGTACTGATGTGGAGCTCTTGTGCCCTCTTGTGGACAATAAGTTCTTGTCCTTCTCTGCATAAACAGTTCTGAAGAACAGCAGCGCAAAATACTTGTGAAATCTGATCTACTTCCTCTTTAATGGGTGATGTTATTTTACATTTCAGTGACCCTTTGTTTCTGTCCTGCTCTCACACCCTTTATATAGCTTGCCTGTCTCAGTTTTGAAGAAAAGGGATCCCGATGTCGCTTGGGCAGAAAAATATCACAAACTGCAGATCCTGTTTGCGGTCTTGCTCTGAAGAATCTTTGTGAAGCTTTGTTAAAGAAGAGAATCCGGAGCTTGAGTCTTAAGATTTGCTGTTTCCTCCACAGCTCAAGGCCTTCTTTGTGAATGACCAACTCTGTTCATACTCATAACAAGTATAAAGCTCACAGCTGAAGCAGGAGTTGACCTTGAGGCAAGACTGTTGGTGGTTATGAACTACATCCGAATGTTGATGAAGTTAAACTGACATGATATAGACCATGTCAATATAAATTATAATTAATGTGTCCCTTTTCTCCTTCTAGTTTGATCTCATTTATCATTTAATCTCTCTTTGTGTAGCTCTACAACTCCCAGCCCTCACCCCAACCCCAACCCTAATATTAAACTAACTAATGTTAATGTGCCATAAAGCTTACCCATACAAATGTGATGCACCGCATCATAATTGTGATGTGTTTTGTTTGTCTCTGTGTGTCCTCATGGAAATTATATTGTAATTCAAGCATAAGCCCAGGTGTAAGCTGATGCATCTACAGGACCAGCTAAGCATGTTGGAAGGTGTGAAGAGGAAATGCATTGAAAGAGCAGAACATATAAAGGTAACATTTCCAGATGCACCGTAAACTAAAATGTCAGAGTGAAATTCACCTGCTCCTGCCATTTTTAGGCCTTTAAATGTACAAGTTTCAGGCTGAGCACATGGAGAAGCACTTTCTGTCTTACAGTGCCCATTAGATCAGTTAGTGTAGATCACATCACATTTCTGCAGGTGAAACATGCTGTTACGACTCACATGCTTTTAAGGGCTCATACTCTGTGAGCCTCTGCTCTTCTGAGAAGCTGCACTAAATCAGGGCTCTTGATTTTAGACTTGAAGATCCATGTAGGCTTGCCCGGGTGCTCCAGAGACTATATGCACACAGTGGTGCTGATGCATTTTGAGCAAGATTTCAGCCAGCTAAATCACTTCTGCTATCCATACTGTTGCTGTGCTTTTTGTCAAGTGTTGATAATGTCTCACGTTGTGTGTGTTTGTGTCAACCCTCCAGTAACTATAGCAAAATAAGCCTATTAGTTTTCATACTTTTCTCCCTGATAATGACACTAGGCAAAAATGGATTGTCACTATCTGGACAGAAAAGTTTACTGTTAGTCCCTATACCTGCTGTTGTAGCTGCTAGGGTCCGAGAGAGTGGCAACCATTAAAGAAGGAACCTGTTACAGCATTGTTTGTCACATTCAAGACCAGGGGTTTAGGACAGGAGAATGCAACCAATAGAGGATGACACATGGAGTACAACATGAGAACCATGAAAACATGGTTACACAGCTACACTGTGACAACTTTGTAACAACCTGTTGTTTTGGTGCCCACTACGTTGTCACAACATTGAAATGTAATTCCTCAGAAGTTGTGACAATGTTATCTGACAACATTATGCAACGACGTAGTGGCAGCATTGTCAGTACTTTATCGTAACCTCCTAGAATCTTTCCATTATTTCTGCATGAAACTCCAAGGTTGTTCCAGGGAAAGCTCCCTCATGATACCACATAAAACCACAATGTTACTTAAAAGGTTGTGACAAAGATGTTTAGACAATGTAAACTGCACCACCTATGTTGTAGCAAAGTTGTTATAAATTAGACATGGCTGTGACAATGTTGTGTTGTTTGCTCGGTTAGTATCAAGTAGTGGTTTGGCATTCACTGTTTTGCTGGCTCAGACAGAGACATTTGATATTTGATATACATGGTAAAATGTCCAGCAGGCTGAGATTAGAGGCAGCACTAAAATGCAAAACAGCTTAAAATGAATGATTTAAATGGCTGTGTTTATGCATTAGCTTGTAGCCAAAGATATGTGGCATACTATAGCGCATCTCCTCTTCTTTCTCCTCAGCCAATGATGGCTGCAGCTCCTTCTCCACCTTCTTTTCTCCTGCTTTTACTCATATTGTCCTATACACTGCATTTATATTAATTTATTATACATCCAAGCTTTTAATCACAGTTAACCCACTGTTGGCTCATGAACATTCAAATGAGATTACTGATGTTTAAAATGTTTAAATTGTACTGTTGTTTACTGATGGGACTATTGTTGAGTGTTAGCAAATGCTCAATCCTAACACAGAGTTCACACCAGATGCCACATATAGTGTATGTGAAGGGGCCTTTAAACTGATAGACTTTGTCTAAAACAGTTAGCCAATAACAAGTTACGACTATACACATATGCAGAATGCAGAACTGTTTTGCAAAATACAAACAACTTCTCTTGTGCCTGCAGGGTCTGAGATAGCAAATGTGTGTACTGAAACACAAATGTGAAATAATAACGTTTTTTTAGTAAACTCGCAAAACGGTGCACTTCTTTATTCATTTCTTTGAGCAATATTACTGATAGACATCTTTCTGTTTTATGTTTTTCATAAATATAAGTGTGTCATTTTGTCTTAATTATGTGTATTTCTCAACTTTCACTTTGATAAGAGCACAACTGGAAAATGCATAAATAAATGACAGCTGTAAATACTAGCTGCACCTCTTAAATATTAATGTGCAAAGTATGAATCTCTATTCAATTAGCAAGACAGTATAATGCTGCATTTAATTGTATTAATTAACAGAGTGAAATCAGAAAGTTGATCAGGAATAAAATAAATAATCTAATTATTGTTCTGTCATGTTCAGTTCATTAGCCTTAAGTGATTAAAAGAATGAAAGTGTTATTAAAGTTCATGTCCTAATGTCCTAAAGTTTACCAGTCAAGCATTACATTGAAAACATTGTGCAGGACACATTCAAATGAATTGATCAGCCTCATCTTTTGTTAGGAGATCAATCACTGCTGCAGGTTTTGCCTCCTCTCCTTCCTGAGTTGGTTCCTTAAATCCCTTTTGCATGATTTTCTTCGGTTTCAGATTCTCCTCTTCAGATACTTGGGGCAGTGTCGGCTTCAGTAATGCCTGGATTTGGGATACTGTGTTCCGGCATCTGAACTCAAAGTCCTGCTTATTTTTTGCAACAATGGTACCGATGCCGTCTCGTCCAGATACGTAATTTCTCTATCGCCACAGTGAACTCTTCTCTATTCGGATCTATGGTCATCAGTTTTCCCAGGGTACTCACACTGTCCATTAGGTACTGGACAGACACCTCGGTGTACATAGAGGAGATCATGTTAATTAGATGGGCATAGGCCGAGGCATTCAAGGTGTTAGTGTAGATTTTATTTTTAACAAATTTATTATAAGCATATTTGTTCTTCCCAGCTGTCTCAACGGCCTGATTAAAATCATTGAGGTATCGGGTAGTCTTGATAATGTTTGAAAAAAAGTTGGAGCACCAATTTCTCCCACTGCTCTTTCAGTTGTCCCATTGCCCCCAGGCTGTTTGTTAGCACTTTGATTTTTATGTTGAATTCAATCATCTTGAGCTCAAGATGCTGTAGCTCAATTACGAAGTCATCTAGCTCTTTTCTCTTCTTATCCATATTCTCCAAATTTTTAGCATGCATTTCTTTCAGCTGGTCTCGTATGGCTTTACTCTGTTCCACACGTAGATATGCTACATCTGTTACAAATGATAATGGTATTATTCTGAAACGTTCCCATCCAGTAGGTATACTGTCCACAGCTTGCTTGCAGTCGACAATGGTCTCAGCTAACCTCCTGTTAAACCTTTCATAAGCTTGCTCAGCCCTTTTGTTTGCTTCCCTAGCTGCTTCAATGTTTCGTTTTATTTCTTGTGATTCCACCGCATAATCTTTTCTTGCATTGATTAAAGTCTCAACTAATTCTCCATCAAATGAATGATATCGGCGAACCTTCCCCCGGTTTTCTCAGCCAGTTGTAAGCATTCTGATGATATGTGTTCAATATTCTGAAGCTCAGCTGGTAGGAAGGCTTCCACGAGATCAGCGTCCTCCTGGACGATGATCTCAACACCATTTTGGATGTAGTCTGGAACCTGTCTAGTATACCTTCTAATTTGGTCAATGTCCTTGTGAGCTTCATTAAAAGCTTGCCACCTAGCACCACATACTTGCATGAGGCAGGCCCTGAAAGATTCAGGGTACATGATCATTTTGGAGCCATTTTTCGGAGGGTTTTTATTGATGGAGAAATCGTCTGCTGAAATATGGGTCAGCTCTCCTAGTAAAGCGATGGAACCGGGTGCTGCTATCAGAAATTGTTCCCAGTTTGCATAGGGCTGCATTAAATGTGCAATATCATCCATCACTTTGGTTATGCTCTTGATGCCTTGGCTGAGCCTTGACATCACCTTTGTTCTGATGAAATAGAACAGAACAGTTTATCTGATTATTAGCTATCAGTGTGAAAGATAAATCAATGAATCAGTGTAAGAAGATTAAAGAGAATAATTTATATCATTTCTGGATTGTAGAACAGTTACTACTCCTACTCCATTTTGTTACTGAGTTACTAATTAAAAATGCGTTAGAGTTTAATTAACTTGATGGGCCTTTATTAATTCTTGAATCAACTCTTTATTTAGGAATTGTCATTAAAGACTGTTGACATCTCTGACTCCGACCTTATCATCTCTCAACTGAGGTTCTGAACACACAGCTAATTGAGGGAAAGGCTATATAAAAAATATTTGTTTGCTTGTCTGAAATGCTGAAATAATTGCCATTATGAAATTAAATGGAAGTCAAGGCAAGATCTGGAAGATGTAAAAAATTCAGACAAAACTGGTTACATGATGAAAGACAAAGCAAAGCCCATATTAGACAGTTAGATATTAAATCATAAATTTAGACATAGATACATAGACAGAACATACTGATAATGAGATATCATTTTTTTTATTACAAGATATTCTTTTCTGCATAAAATAAAATACTTCATCAAGTGCATAAGCTGTAATTCTGCATTCTAAAGAATAGCTTTACTTCCTGTTACTGCTTAAATATAAGATGAAATAAACAAAACAAAGCCAATATAACAGTTCCAGAGAAATTCTCTATTGCGACAGCTGTCTTGCTAAAACAGCAGCAAAAGCTATTTTATGTATGTATATTACTTTTCAGATTTTAAATTGTGCACAGTAGAGCTTTGTGTCCTTTCAGAACACTAATGTTGATAATGTGTTTTGATTTTTCCTATAATTCACGGATGTCTGAAGACCATGGAGACATATACAACGTTAAGGTAAAACATGTTTAAAGCTTTGCATACAGTACATTTATTACAGTATATTACAGTACAGTATACAGTATATACAGCATATTAATCACATTTGTTTAATAAAATTACATCTACACCCTGAGAAAACTAAAACCTAAAAATTAGGTCTCTTTATATGTTTGGGGTTTCTCCTGACAGTTTTGAGATCAGATGGAAAGAACAGGGAGACTTTTGTCTTTAGAAAAAGACCTCAGTGATCTCATGTCTCCTTCTGAGTCAGGGCAAAGAGGAGGAGATTTCAAAGAAGAACAAGAAGAACAGGGTCTTCAAGTGTACACTGCTCTGTATATAGGTTACATTGTGGAAAAGAAATTTTAATGATTTTTTTTAGAAATACAGAGTTAGAAACCATAGCTCTCTGTTCTTTTCTTGTGGAGGCTAAAATTCCTAAATGTTCTATTAAAAAAATTAGAACATTTAGGAATTTTAACCTCCACAAAAGAGAAATATATTATCCAACAGAACACTAAGCACGGTTGTAAGTCACTCTGGATAAGATTGTCTGCTAAATGCCTCAGATGATGTGATACACACACACACATATATATATATATATATATATATATATATATATATATGTAGATGTGTGTAATGTGACACATTTGGATAAAGCATGAATTAATACCAGAATATCTCCATTGTTCTGTGACTGAATTTCATGATGCACAGCAGAATAAATGAGTATGTTTGTGGAGATTTCGGTGATGAATGTATTTGTCCTGTACTAGTCACATGGATTATTTTAATGTTTTGCTTCAACAGCAAAGTTTCAGTGCTTATGAAAAGCAACAAACAGTACAGTTTTGGACAGTTACAGAGTACTGAAATGCAGTCAGGCTGTTTATTCATATTCATTCCTTGCTGCATGCTAGAGACATCAGCATGGTGAAATTAGGTGCTTGATGTATGGAGCTACAACAAAACAGGGTTATTATGAAAAGCTGACACAAGTACTACTATAAAGTTGTGACAGGTTCTGCTAAAGCAAATGAGGTGAAGTCAGGGCAGTGGTGGGGCGAAGATCTTTAATCTATTACTCAGCTGGATTTTTTCACTTGCACTGAATTGAGGTGCACTTTGTTGTTCTAGGTTACAGACCAAGTTCTCTAATCATTTCCTTTGACCAGGACCAATATTAGTAATTAGCTGTTACTATTTTGATTGATTTTTGTGTTTATTCATATATTTTATAAATATGTTCATGATATTTCCATTTTTTTAACTTTGTTAAGAGCAACAAACTAGAAAATCCATACATACATGAATAAATCTACCAGTTGCACTTCTTAATATACGATGAGCAGAGAGATAAGTTCAAGTAACAAATGAGTTTTAGCCTTACAAAGACAGTATGATGCTGCAGTTCATTTTATTGATTAACAGAACAAAATCAGAAAGCTGATCAGGTAGAACAGAAAAACAGAAGAACTAAATCAAGTCATCATTTTGTCATGTTTAGTTTTATAGAGCATTAAGTGATTAAAAGCATGAAAGAAGAAGTATATGGGTCAATATGGAAAAAATCAAGTGCTACGTTGACTTCATTGTGCAGGACATTTTCAAACAAACTGGTCAGCCTCATCTTTTGTTAGGAGCTCAATCTCAGCTGCAGGTTTTGTCTCCTCTCCTTGTTGAGCTGGAGACTGAAGCCCCTCTTGCACGATTTTCTTCAGCTTCTCATTCTCCTCTTCGGATATCGGGGGCAGTGCCGGCTTCAGTGCTATCTGAATTTGGGTTATTCTGTTCCTGCATCTCAGCTCAAAATCCTTCTTATTTTTTGCAACAATACTGCTGATACCTTCTTGTGCAGATGTACAGTCCAGCTGTAGCTTTGTCATCTCCATACTGAACTCTACCCCATTTGGATTCATGGTCACCAGTTTTCCCAGGGTACTCACACTGTCCATCAGGTACTGAACAGATACCTCAGTGTAGGTAGTGGAGATCATGTTAACCAGATAGGCATAGGCTGAGGCATTTAAGGCGTTAATGTAGATTTTATCTTTAACAAAATTGTCATAAGTGTAGTTGTTCTTTACCGCTATGTCAACGGTCAGACTGAAGTTATTGAGATGCTGAGTCAAAGTGGTCTTCACAATGTTTGAAATGATCTGGAAGAAGTGCACCAGTTTCTCCCACTGGTCTTTCACTCGTCCCATTGCCTCCAGCCCCTTTGCCAGCACCTTGATTTTTTGGTTGAAGTCAATTTCTTTGGGCTGAAGAAGCTTCAGTGCTATTAAAATGTCATCCAGTTCTTTTCTGTTCTTCTCCAAGTTCTCTAGATTCTTGGCATGCATTTCTGTCACCCTGTTCAGCATGGCTTCAGTCTGCTCCATACGTAGACGGGCTAGATTAACATGCATCTGGATTGTATCTTCTCCCATAGATTGAGTGGTTTGCTGTCTACTAGAGTGTGGCGGTTCTACAGAGAGAGGTGGACGATTGGTGTAGGCCTTGCTTTTGGAGTCGAAGACCTTTGCCTCATGGTTAAGCTTCTTAATGTCCTCAATCAGTTCTTTTGTTTTGGCATCATCACATTCCCCTTTTGGTGCATATTTAGCCAGCTCTGTGCAAATGCAGATGCCTTTGTCACAGATGCTCAAGGCCCCAGGTTTAACCAGGCATTCTTCTTCTTTGCTTATTTTCTGTTTCATTTCCTCAAATATGTTCTTCAAAAAGTCAGACTTCACAGATTGCTTCTTCTGGTCATACAGTTCATTCCAGTTTATTTTGTTCCCATCGTAGAATTCACTCATTTGTGTACTAAGTACCAGCATCAGATCAGACTGAGCAAGGATGTTGCTTGCTGATATTATCTCATTGGTTCTGATCTCGGTTCCAGGGCTCGGTTGGCTTGTGGTACTTCCTTCTTTGTATGCTATCACTACACCTTTGACTGCATCAGATACGACTGGTATCACACCAAGTCCATAATGGATCTGACCAGCAACTTCTCCTGAAAAGTATGTTGTCGCAGCCCCAGCTGTAAATGTAAGTGTTTGCTGCGATATAGCTGACACTAACTTCATTCGAAGTAGTTCCCATCCGCTTGGTATACCGTCTATAGCTTTCTTGTAGTCTTTCATGGCCACAGCTATCTCCTCGTTAGTCTTTTTGTATGCTTCTTCAGCCCTCCTATTAGCTTCCTTGGCTGACTTCTCTCTGATCTGTTTTTCTTGAATGTTTTTTTTTATTTCTTCTAATTCCACGTCGTAACCCTGTCTCGCGTTGACTAGCGCCTCTGCGAATTCTTGCATCAAATTAATGACATCAGAAAATTTTTCCTCTGTTTTTTCAGCCAGCTGTAAGCATTCTGTAGATATGTGTTCAATGTTCTTGAGCTCAGCTGGAAGGAAGGCCTTGACAAGGTCAGTCTTCTCCTGGACGATGATCCCCACTACATTTTTAATGTAATCTGGAACCTGTCCAGTGTACATACGTATTTGGTCCATGTTCTTGTGAGCTTGATTAAAAGCTTGCCACCCAGCATTGCATACTTGCATGAGGCAGGCTCTGAAAGACTCAGGGTATCTGATAAATTGGAAACCATCTTTTGGAGGGTTTTTATTGATGGAGAAATCATCAGCAGCAGAAATACGGATCAACTCTCCTAGTAAAGCGATGGACAGTGGTGCAGGTGTCAGATACTGTTCCCAGTTTACATAGGGCTGCATTAAATTTGCAATGTCATCTCTGAAATCCGTCGCTTTGGTGATGCTCCTATTGGCTTGGTTGAACCTTGACATTGCCATTGTTCTGCTGAAAAAGATTAAGACAATATATCAGACTGGTTATGTTAAAAATTTGGAAATTTGGAAATAAACATTTCTGGACTGTGGAACAGCTACTACTTCTCCACAAGGAGCAAGGCGAGTTTGGTGTTTGTTTCAGGTAACATTTTCATTACCTGACAATGGACTTTTTGTTGTGCAAATGGTTTGACACCCTTCCAGTTGTCTAAAGTCTCAGAACTTAATTACCTCTTTAGGCCTTCGCTGACTTTCTAGGACTGCTTAGGTAGGCAAAGATATTGTCATTAGAAATTATCAGTTAATGACAATTCTAGTGCAAAGCAAATGATCTGACTTTTCAAACTTCGCACTACAACAGTGGGCTCCTCGAAACAGCTGATGATCTAACCGAGGGGGAAGGCTAAAGAAAGCTCTTAATTTCCTTTGTCAGAAATGCTGAAACATCATGAGGAAATGACAGTGTAACTTTGGAAGTCAGAGCAAGATCTGGAAGTCCTGGAGGAAAACTCTCAGATAAAGCTGCTTGTATGCTAACAAGAAAAGCATAGCAAACCCCCCGTATGACAGCGAAGAACCTCCAGAAAGGTTTAGATGACACAGGAGTGGTAGTGCACCACTCTACTGTTGCGTTTCGTTGACGAACCTGATCTGCATGTAAGGCTCATCTAAAGCAAATCTTACGTGCAACCTTAGCAGCAGTTACCATCTGAATAATGCTAAGCAAATGTAAGAGTTTTGGAAACAAGTGGTATGTACTGATAAGGTTAAAGTAAAGGTTTTGGCAGGGGTCTATTTAATCACCAAAGGCATGTCTGGAGAAAAAAGGAGAAGCAGTTGATGAAAGGAACACCTTGACAGCTGCTAAGCATAGAGGTGGATCTTTTGTAGCTTCGGGGTTGTGTGGCAGCTTGCAGCACAAGAATGTGGGAAATAAAAAAATAAAAACTAAAGCTGAAAGAGACTGGCTTCTACAAGAGGGTAGTGATTCAAAGCATAGACACATTTTCTTTTTTAAAACATAGTGTAATAATTAGATACTTTTTTTTTTACTAAAGAGAAATATTATTTTGCTTATTTTAATTTTATAAATAGGAAAATAATGACTGGCAGCATACAGATAGCAACATATTTTAACTTTCAGAATTTCTGTGCTGTTAACATTATAGAGGTGCACTCTATAGCCAGCACGGAACTGCATTTTCACAATGTTCCATAAAGTGCTCTACATATTCCACCAAAATACATAGAAGAACCCACTAATTTCTGCACACACACAACATATTTACATAATACAAACAGTTTACATAACCTCAACAGTAAACTATACATAGTCGGTACCTGCAGGGCAGTGTCGTGGAGACTTCTTGATCTGGGTGATGAAATCTGTTGTTGAAGTGGTTGTAGTTGTTGTCTTCATCACTAACAAGCACTTTTATACTGTCTAATAGGTCTTTGTCAGCACTCCTCCACCCCTTCCAAAACATACTCTATCAGTTGCATAATACATGAGTCTGCATTCTGAAGAACAACTTTACTTCTTGTTACAACTTAAATTTAGGATAAAATAAATAAACATGAAGCCAAAATACAGCAGAATTCTCTGTTCTCCAACAACTGTCATGCTGAAACAGCAGATGTGGTGATCTGGTGGCACGCATATTCAATGAAATTCACCTTTTTTGTCAATATACCAATACAGGGCCAAGAAAAATAGACAAAAGACACAATATATATATGTGCATAAATAGTAAGACATGCGTAAAATGTGCAAGAGCAGTAACTGTATGTCATTATGTTAGAATACTAGAACTGAGCTGCAAACAGCAGTTAGCATATGCAGAAGAGCGGAATACAGCTTAGTGTAAGTGTATACGTAGGAAAGTACAGTGGGTTGAGGTAGCCAGGAGTGCAGTTAAGTATGTGGTTGTAGTAGATGAATATATAAAGTGCATAGTGCAGGTAGTGCAGGTATTATTTTTCATAATATTTTTCAGGACATCAACGTATTACATGTGTTTTCATTTTCTATACACTTTATGAATAGCTTAAGACTATGGAGAGATATGGCATGGTAAAGTCAGAAACATCTGCAGGTATATTATGTTTGAATTCAACCAGGCAGACAAAAAAAGTATAAAAAAGCTAATATATGATAATAAAAAGAAAATTATATGATGATAAACATCAACACTAGAGCTACAATAGAGCCCAGTAATCTCACATGTGTCCTCTTGAGTTTGCTGTTCTGATAACACCAGCAGTTTCTTTGTTTGCTTCAAAAACATTCTTTTTTTCTCAGTAAGGGCTTTTTGACAGCTGCACATCTTTTTAGACTCTTAGCACTGAGCTAAGTTTTCTCACAGTGGGAGGATGGACAGAAATACTTTTGGAAGTTTTCAGATCTGAAGCAAGAGTGGAGGTATCTGAAGCAAGACTATAGCTCACATATAAGCAACTGGACACTCTGGGTATTCTTCATTCTTCACATCTACACTGTAAAATGGATAAATTTTTTAAAAGTCATTGTGCTGATTTTGGTATTGATGTTATTTGAAACCCTTTGTAATATTGCATGTTGCGGTGGGTTTAGATGTGGTCTGCAGTTTATAAAAGATGAGCTGAACTGAGCTTTGTTTGGTAAGGAGGCTTGATTATTTGGATCAGTTACTGTAAGAGGTCTACTGGCAGTGTCTTACCAAGAGATATGTATGAAAGATGCAGATTTATACTGATTCACCATACCTTATTATTGTGCATGGCAACAGAATTTTGATGCTTATATTACATATTAGATGCTTTTCCAATTTTTGGTATTTCTCAGTTTTTGACATTATTTGAAAATGCCTGTTGCCTGTTACATTGTGTGTAAATTTTATGATGAATGGACCAAAAGAAATGGTCTAAAATGATGTAGACAAATGAATAACTTTTGCTTACTCTATTGGGTCCACTGGATGCCATTTATTTTATTATTTTGCTTAATATGATAATTAGCAACTTATTTGTAATGAGATATTTTCTAGTATGTGTAAATGGCAGTTGTGCAGTGTAAGGGATATGTTTCAGTGTAATCTGGGAGGCCTGTCTTAATCAAGAGCATAATTCACCTCAGGCCTAATACAGTCAAGGAGATCCACATTCTTAAGTCACTGAACTAATTCTGCCAAAGGTATTCAAGCATTGTTCTGTAACCACATAACCATTGTCATGCACAGGGCAACCTGATAACCATTATCATGCACACGGCAACCTGATAACCATTATCATGCACACGGCAACCTGATAACCATTATCATGCACATGCAGTAGTTAATGGCAAGACAAAAACTGTGTGATTGGTACCGTCATTAGTTCACTGATAAAAAAGTGACGGTAGAATAATTCTGTTTAAAAGGCTCAGCCTTTCCAGTGCCACTGTGCATACTGATGTAAAGCTGTTGTGCCCTCTTGTGGATGATATGCTCTTATCATTGTTTGCGATCACAGTTCTGAAGAACAGCAATGTTGTAATGAAGTACTTGTGAAATCTGAGCTACTTCCTCATTAATGGGTAATGTTCTGCTACTGAGAAAGAAAGAGCTGTATCATCAGCAGTAACAAAAAGCCTTCCCAGTAACATTTTACAGTGCTGTTTCAGAGTTAGTAGGTAACTACTGAGGAACTAAGCAGGAACTGATGAACAGTGCTGCATTAACACCTATGTAACCTCTTTTAGAGAATACAAGGCAATAGGTAATAGTGAACTGATTGTGAGGGTAGTTTGCTATTAACGGAATAATAAATACTGAGCCTAATTAGGAATTACTTAGTAACTATGATTTCTTAAAATAACTACTCAGAAATTACTGGTCCATTTTATATTATTTGCTCAATAGTTGAGTCTTACAAAATTCCTGATGAACTACAGGTGGGGGTATACCAAGACTACTTAATAAAACTACTGAAAAACACTACACAGTGTGCGGTATCAAAACTTTAATTACTGTACTGCACTGACTGGTGTCCCTCATGTGTTTGTTTTAATCTCTATAATGGAGAGGAAAACTGTCATGGCCTCCCTTCATTTCCATTTTGGCCTCCAGCTTTAGCTAAGCTCAGCTCCATGACATAAAACCATGACATTTTAATTAAAATCATATTTGGAATTGGCACACATGCTGGCTCATAACCAAAATATTCAAATTCTGTCAGAAGATGCACATTTGAATGTTTTAAGACATGTGTGCAGCTGCTACAAACTACGTAACTAAGCTATTATTATTACTGTACTGGGTCAGTATGACTTTATATTTAATATTTTTAATGGTAAATGTTCTGAGACCTTAACCCTTCTGTACACTTTAGAGATGACAATGTTTGCATTACCTTCTTAAACACAACCATGCTGTTACATGCCAATTCATACCTTTATATGTATGTGTACATCTATTCATATATTTGATGCCCATTTGTATATATTGTTTTGATGTCCTGTCTAGTATTTATTGTCTGGTCAATTTATTGTATGTTTCACATTGTGGTCTATCTGCACTCTGTGTAGTCCGGTATAATCTGCTGCTGTTGTGTGTTGCACCATAAAACCAGAACAACGGCATTTCATTCCAACGTATGACAATAAAAACCATCTAAACTGATCTTAGTTAAGATGAAAAACAAATGTTTTCTTTAGATGCTATTTTTCTCTCCTAGAACCCTTTAAGAATGCAAAAACCTTTTGCGAGTCTTATTAACCAAAGTCTGTCATCATACCAAACCAGTTTCACTCCAAACCACCCTGAATTGCTTTGTTTAGGTAGTAAGAATTGAACCAGGCAGAAAAGCTCAGTGGAATTTCTCTTGAAAAGGACAACACAGTTGTGCTTTCTTCCTTTGAATAGTGCAGGTAGATCAGGTATCGCAGTAAGACACATCAATGTAGGATAATATTGCAGACACGTACGAGATGGACAGATATAAATGTTTTCATTTCATTCATCTCATGGAGGGCATCGCTGCTCGCTGAATGTCCACAATCATGACTGTTGGGTCAGTCAGGTACAGTGATAAGGCCCACCCTCGCTTATGTCACATGCACAGCCGAGCATGAAACTTGAATCATTCGCATGTTTCACATGCCAAACCTCCCCACCAAGTTTTATTCCTGCCGGCTGATTCCTTCTGGGTGCAGCTATTTATGCAACTTGTCTTTTGTGTTGTTATTTTAGTAACTAAAAACTTCTGCTGTTTATAATATTTCAATCTATAAACTGTGTCATCAAATAGTTTATTAATCTTTTAGACTTATGTAGTATTGACTGAACATTTTAACAATTGTTGTTTTGTAATATGTTTTATTTTTAATATATTTTCATTTCATTGTAACAGCAACATATTAATAACATTTTGTTTTTAAAAACATGCAATGATACTGAATTATTTAAAAAAAAAACCCTAAATTGCAAAACAGTCTAACTGTATTCATATTTTAGGAAATATTTCCTGGAACATTTGATTCAGGAGAGCAAACGTTTGAATGTTCTCCATGATTTAGCTTCGGTCATGGAAACTGAGTTAACCTTTACATCTTTCATCTGATCTAAATCTGCTCTTTCTGAAGAAGGCAGCAAGGGTGAACTCCTGTCAGGAAGAATGTTTCCTAAGAATTGTTTTAGGTAGCGTATGTAAATTGCTACAGAAGCCATGCCCCTTTGGATACATTTACATCAGGAAAGAACCTGTACTCTGTCAGTTCATTCCTCAGACATCTGAGGAAGAGAGACAGGTACAACTTTGCAAGGACGAGTTTAAACGTAACCAATGGCCTCTCTCTTTGAGGAGAATCTCTTATGCCCTGTATGTCGTGATGTCTTCAGGGATCCTGTGCTGCTCTTGTGCTCTCACAGCTTCTGCAGAGCCTGTCTGGAGCAGTACTGGCAACACACCGAGCTGCAGACTTGTCCACTGTGCAGAACAAGCTGCTCCGTGCAGAATCCTCCGTGTAATCTTGCTCTGAAAAACCTGTGTGAGGCTTTCATACAAGAGAGATTCCACAGAGCTTCAGCGGGCTGTGAACTGCTCTGCGGACTACACAAAAAGAAACTTGTGCGCTTCTGCCTGGAGGACAAACAGGCAGTGTGTGAGGAATGTGAGTCTACAATGCACACCGACCACTGCTTACAGCTACTGGATGAAGCAGCAGTGGATCTAAAGGTATGACTGTCATGGCATTCAGATTAGTGTACTGCAGGGATCCGGTCTTATCTACACAGGGCCAGTTTGGTTGTTTTCATTCCAGCAAAGCAACGACACATGTGGTCATATTGTTGAAGACTAAACCAGTGCAGTCAGGTGTGCTATTGCTTCATGATTGAAAACTGACCTGCAAAGGGCTCTGGTTTGTTCTATATTGTGGCACATATATCCTTATGCATGGGTCCCCAGTCCTGGTCCTGGAGATCTACCACCACTGCAAAGTTCAGCTCCACCACTTCTGATGTTAATATTCAGATGAAACTAATGGCCTTCATACACCAAATTAGCTGTGTTAGATCACTGTCGAAGAGAAACTCTGCAGGGTGGTAGATCCCCATGACCAGAACTGATTTGTTCTGGTGTCATTTTAATGTCACTGTGCTTTATCCACCAGTGTTCTATATCACTGCTGTCGGTACAAAAGCTTCTATCTGTATTTTTGGAGTTTTGACATACGTTGAAAAAGCCAGTTGCCACTTTTTATGATGTCTCAAAATTTCAACAAAATGTCCAAAATAACAAAGAAAAAATATTTCTATTAACTTTAATTAAAAGCTAGGAATGTTTTTGCTTGTCCTGTAAAGTTACTTGTTTGGAGACACAAGGAGAACAAATCTGGATTTACTAAAGGACCTTTCAAGGATGGTTTGTTAATGAAGCTTAAATTATAAACCGGTTCAATATTTCTCCTCGAAAGATGGGTGTCCAATTGATTAGCCATTTGTAGAAACCATATATTTTAAAAGTGTGTAACTTTTCAATTTTATAAACAGTTTCAAGAACCATCCAAAATCAAAAATGGGAGCCTGATCGGGAAAGAAATGAGAAAATGATTATTCAAGGGCTGTTAATGCAACTGTTCGTTTTTAAGATGAAAAACCTATTGAATACAGATTTTTAAAAACTTTTTTAAAATGACATTCTAACAAGTCATATAATCTTTTATACACTATATAGAACCCTTTGCTAGTTCATGGCATTTCACTTTTGGCACCTTTACTGTAAAAGTCCTCTAAATAAGAAACCTCTAAAATTTGTATTTATAAATACTTGTGCCTTAAAAGACCTTAACATGCACCCTGAATGTGATTTTTGTTGTTCATTAGGACACTAAATTCTATATTCCATATAGTTCTCTTGTATTAAAATGAAAATACTTCATGAAACCATGTAGGTAATCAGTACCCTGATAAGCATGAATTACTGCATTCTCAGATATACTGTTTTGTTCTCTCCTGTACCCCCCCGCCCCTGATTTTCAGTTGGACCTGAAGAGAAAACTAGAGCCACTGAAGAACAAACTAGAACAATTTAGGATGGTGAAATGCACCTGTGCCCAAACAGAGGAGCATATTAAGGTAAACTATAGTTCTGGACTTACTTCAGTACAGTTTGGAAAAGTAATTCATAATGATGTCACCTCATTACAGCATAGATATGTGCTTAACTACACTTGCCAACTTCATTTTAGAAACAAGCCCAGCATGCAGAGGCTCTGATAAAGAAGGAGTTTGAGGTGCTTCACCAGTTTCTCTGGGATGAAGAGGCCGCCAGGATAACTGCACTGAGACAGGAGGAGGAGCAGAGGAGTCAGACAGTGAAGAAAAAGATTACACAGATTAACAGAGACATTTTGTCTCTCTCAGACAAAGTCACGGCCATGGAAGAAGAGCTAGAAGATAACACTATCTCATTTTTGCAGGTGATTGATATACAGTTTTTCTAAACCAGTGTAATGCTCTTCCCATGTCACGTGAATACAGACCTGACACTTTTATTCACTGTTCTTGTTTTTCAGAACTACAAAGCCACTGTGGAAAGGTATGTTTTACCCTTTTATTTCTGTTCTGGCTGAAATAATACATTTACAAAGTTGTAAACCTACTGCAGTGCTGACTCCTGGCTCTTCTTCCAGAGCTCAGGGTAAGCTGAAGGATCCAGAGGCACTCTCTGGAGCTCTGATTAATGTAGCAAAGCACCTGGGCAACCTGAAGTTCAGAGTGTGGGAGAAGATGCAGAGCATTATTCAGTACAGTAAGTCCACATGTTTTTAATGAAGTTAGAAATCATTAAGTTATAAATAAAGAATTTGGTTTCGAAGAGCATTATGAACCACTTTCAAGAATTTCTTTCATGAGCTATGTTGTTTGAAGTGGGCTTTAAACTTCAGGGCTGTATTATGATTGATACCACACTTATGAGAGGAATAAAAATGTGTTTTCCATAACAATAACAGGTCAGCTGTTATTCAATTCAAAAATAATTGATATATATTCATAATTGCTGCAAACGGAGATGCATCATTTAAAATGAAGCATTATATGTGTGTGTGTGTGTGTACATATTTATGCTTTTATACTGTATATTAATTGCTGTTATTGCTGTAAATGTCAAAGGACTATAGTCATCAGTGCAAACATATAGAACGTTATCTATATACAGGGTAATGAAAACGGTATTTCCCCCCTCCTGATTTCTTCTATTTCTGCATATTTGTCAGACTAAATAATATCAGACCTTCCTACAAAATGTAAAAGAAGACAAAACATAGTTTTTAAAAGATAATTTGCTGAAAGAAACAAAGTAATTGACTCTTAAACTTAGTAACTGCTTTTGTCACTAGCAGCAACAACTACAACCAAATGCTTCCTCTAGATCTGTCTTTCATAACCCCTCTAAGGTCCTTCTGCAGGATCTCAATGAGTCTCAATTCAGGACTTGAATTCTAACATTAATTTAAGTCCTTTTGAATCATTCAGGTTTAGATTGTTTTCAATTGCACTTGAGCTCTCTCCTCAGAATGTTCTGGTACAGAGCAGAGTTAATGTTTCCATCAATTATGGCAATTTACCCCCAGGCACTGAAGCAGCAAAGCATCACCCACCATCACACTACCACCACCATGTTTCACTGTTTGATATGATTGTGAAATGCTTTGTTAACTTGCTGTCAGATTATGGGACCCCTCACTTCCAAAACAGTCCACTTTTCACAGTTCAAAAAAAGGCTATTTCCAAAATGCTTCAGGGCCATAATGGTATCTTTAGGCAGATATGAGATGAGCTGCTTTTGGGAACATACACAACTATTTCAAGTGCTCTCCATTCAGAGATAACAGCTCTCACATATTTAAACTTTTTATTCTCATCTCTTCCAGAATTTCTTATTATTGTGCCATACTGTACTGCTTGTTAAGAGTTTTTAGCCTACTTCACATTGGTGAAAAGGTTCTATTTAAGTGCTATATAGATTCAAATGGGTCTAGTTTTCTAGACTCGAGTGTGTATAGTTAAACAGATGACTACATTTAATAACTAAAGGAAATTTCTGCTCACCACAATTTCTGCTCCAGTTTTTATTATGCTTGGTTTCAGTAGCACTGTACATACTTTCTACTTCATTCTCCCTTTCCCCTTTGGCTGTAGCTCCTGTCATTCTTGACCCCAACACTGCTCACCCCTGTCTGCACCTCTCAGATGATCTGACCGGAATGGTGCTTTGCAGTCACAATGCTGAAATTCCAGCTAATCCGGAGAGATTTGATGACTATGTTAGTGTGCTGGGCTCGGAGGGCTTCGACTCTGGATCTCACTGTTGGGACGTTGAGGTTGGAGACAGCTCAGTGTGGGCTGTGGGGGTGATCTCGGAGTCAGTGTTTAAGCACAGAGAGAACCTCTCTAAGCATGGCTTATGGCACGTGGGTTACTACAAGGGTGAATACGGGAAAGGCCTGTCGGAGATGCTTACACCTTTCAGACTGAAGCAGAAACTGCAGAGGATTAGAGTGCAGCTGGACTGGGACGGAGGACATGTCTCCTTCTTTAATCCTGATGACAACATACATATGTACACCTTCACACACACATTTACTGAGCCTGTCTATCCGTATTTCTACAATGCCTGTCCTGCTCAACCCCTGACCATATTACCAATCAAGGCCTCAAGCACTAAGAAATAGTCCGGGACATGATATCTGCCCTGAGTGCAATATATTTTTTCTATGCCTTTTTTTCTTTATTCATTTGGTACCAGCGCCAAGGAAAAAGTGCATGTACATTTTCTGATTAAACACTTTGTTTTGACAACAGGAGGATATTATCTATTGAAATTATTGCATGCATTCACATGTACGGACATATGGAAAACTTAGGATGGCCAAATCAGGTTCTATGCATTGTTAATTTTATANCTGAGCCTGTCTATCCGTATTTCTACAATGCCTGTCCTGCTCAACCCCTGACCATATTACCAATCAAGGCCTCAAGCACTAAGAAATAGTCCGGGACATGATATCTGCCCTGAGTGCAATATATTTTTTCTATGCCTTTTTTTCTTTATTCATTTGGTACCAGCGCCAAGGAAAAAGTGCATGTACATTTTCTGATTAAACACTTTGTTTTGACAACAGGAGGATATTATCTATTGAAATTATTGCATGCATTCACATGTACGGACATATGGAAAACTTAGGATGAGGTTCTATGCATTGTTAATTTTATAAGTACAATCCCATCCAATCAAAAATAGTTGTGAGAATATGTGAAATGCTCACAAAATCAGAAAGCAGCTATTAGTAAAATATATATATTAAATATATATATAAAATATATATTAAATTAAAAACAGAACAAAACACAATATTTATGTTTTAACTTTTTAACTTTTTTTTTGCAAATATATGCCCATTTCAATACTGATGCTTGCAACACGTTCCAAAAAGGTGGGACAGGAGCAATTGTACCACTTTGTTTCATCACCTGTCCTTCTAACAATGCTTAAATGACAATAATCATCTAAAGAGACTAATTTAACTAAAATAACTAAAACCACTTCATCCACTTTTATCTTAGCTTCATCCACTTAGCTTCATTCTTTGTCATTCTTTCTGCTATACAAGTCTTCAGCTGTGTTACTGCACATGGCCTTTATTGTCATAACTTAAGCTTAAAGGGAGACAGTTCTAGACTGCAGGCAGGCCAGTCTAGCACCCATACTCTGTTTACGCAGCCATGCCTTTCAATGAACTGGAGTACTTCAGGCCATTTTTGACTTTCGGCTTCCACTGTGCACAGTAATATAAACTTGCATATGTGGATGCAGAAATAAATCGACAATAGCTTTTCAAAGTATTCTTGAGCCCATGCAGTGATATCCACGGAAACATCTCAGTGTTTAATGCAACACTGCCTGAGGATTGATGGTCACACATATTTATTTAAGGTTTTTGGCCTTTACCTTAACGCACAGAGATTTTTAATCTCCTAATCTCTAATCTAATGGTTGAGGAACATTATTTTAAATTGTTGGATTTTTTTGCTGTTACTTTTTTGACAGTATGAAGAGTCTAGACCTTTCCTGGAGGCTTCGTTTTCACCAAGATCGAATGTATCCCTGTTTAAGAAGTTATTTGAACATTTCACTATGTTCCTAGTTCACTATGTTCCCTTAAATTGTCTCTTTCCCAATATTTTTTGGAATGTGATGCAGTTTCAGAATGAATACGTATTTCTAAAAAACTATGAACTGGATTATATAAAATATCATCTTTGTACTGTTTTTGTTCCAAAAAGGTAGAGTAGAGATTTGTATAAATAAGTTAACACATTCTCTACAGATGCATGTTCACTGTTTATTTGCTGGAGTTAACATAATGGGGAAAAATTAAACTTGTGGTCTGTGCAAAAGTGGCACATTTTATATTTGTGTTTCCTATGTGTTCAACTCAACAAATAAACAGAAACTGTACAGCAAAGTTTTGCAGAACAATGCCAAAATTTGTGTCCTGCAGAATATGTGAAAATCAACAAGACATGTAATCATACCAGGGGTGTCCAAACATTTGCACACTGCACTTTGAAAATTCATTTGTTGCAGATAAAAGTTTGTGTGTCTTGATTTCACAGGTAAAGTCTTTAAACCATGTCCGTGATAATTACTCAAATGTTGTCACGGCTGTGCATGTACTGCTTGTATACTGGATATGATTTAAGATCTGTAACTGCTTCCACAGACCTGCAGAAACCTGTATAAATGTACAGTAAACACTTCTGTGGAAACAGTGTCATGCTGGTCGCAGCACAGTTGTTCAGGTTTTACAATAGTTTGACATAACATGTTAAGATGGCCTCTAGGTAAACACTCTATAAACTGTAAAAGAGCCAAAAAAACATATTAAGCAATAAAATAAAATAAAATGACTCTTATGGGGGGAGAGAACAGTACTAGAAACAATCTCTTAATCTCCATTTTAATATCTATGTCAGCCTGTCCCAATATCCATCTATTATTACTATGATTATTATGATTAAATAGGTAATGGTTAGATTTGAATTTCATCCATTACAAATAGCCACAAAGAAAGCATGACATTTTATAAACCTTCTTTATTATCAGACTGAACAAAGCTGACTGACCTTTAAATTAATCTAAAAAATGTGATGTGTCCTACTATTTAATCTAACAGTACTATTAAGTGGGATATGATTTGGGGAATTATTTTGTGGGTAAGTTCACAAGTCTCTGGATTAAAAATCATTTTTACTGCATTTGAAATGTCCATGATCAACAAGATCTGTGACTTTCCCCTTACATCTTTATGCCAACTCATTACAAAAGTTTATACAGTATGTCTTTGATATTAATGGCTAAGTTTAATACCAATAACCACAGACTGCCATTTTATATGACATATTGCCTGGCATTGCTGAGCCGTTTACCACACCTTAAACAACATCTAAAGGTGCAGTGTGTAAGATTTAGGGGGATTGATTAGCAAAAGCAGAATATAGTAAAAAAAAATTGCATCATTAGTGTATAATAGCCTGTGACTACAAATAAGTGTTTTCCTTAGCTCAGAATGAGCCCTTCAAATCTACATAGGGAGCAGATCCTCTTCCAACAGAGTCTGCGATGTTGTACTACCATGTTTCTACAATAGCCCAGAAGAGACAAACCAAACACTGACTCTAGAGAGGTTTATTTTATGTTGAAACAGCAGCCTAAATTTGGTGGTCCTATAGCACCAAATGGGAGACGCAGAAAGCAGAAGAATCAGTGGTTGCTGTGCTGATGACTATTTTATGTTATGAGAAGTTTGAGAACCCAAATTTTGACAAATGAAGGATCATACTTCATATCTAGTACCTAAAAAAAGCAAGGAATATTGAAACCTTCTCGGCCAAGAAGGAGAAACTTCATGGACAATATAGGTTCTACTGGATGCTTGGAAAGGGAGGCCTGAGGGAAGGCTATTCAGTTGGTTGCAATCTGCAACTGCACCACTAGATGCCACTATATCTTAGCAAGGGTACCTTTAAGTCAACCTTCTACACAGCATTTTAAAAATGTCAGTCAAAAGTTCTCCTAACAATTTCCAGTTTAGCTTGAGCTAAACAGAACATTTTTAAAAAGGAAATTAAACTGATGTAAAAAAAAAAAAAAAAAAAAGTACAACATATGCTTTACGTATTGTTGATGTTTTGTTTAAAAGAATTGTTATGAATGTGTTTACCATTAATGCACACTTCCAAACATTACTGAATCAAGTTAATAACACTTTGTTTGTACAGTTTGTATGTGGTAAATTCCAGGCATTGTGCTGAGATGCTTTCATTAGTTGGATTAACATCGTCCTAAAGCAAGATCTTCACAAAGTCCTCATCACACCTTGTGGTATGAAGCTGCTCCTGATCCATGCTTTTCTAAACTTCAAGGCATTTCGTGCCACACTTGGTACAGACCAGATAGACAGAGAAAGAGCCAGAAAACCTGATGATTTTGAGCACATTTGAACTTGAACGTAAACTTTTGTGGATATTTATTTATTGAGTCATCAACAGTTTTGAATCTGCTATTATTATTATCTTCATATTACCAACATGAACTCATAAAGGAATGACAGGAATTACAGAGAATATAATGTTATCAAATATTATATGACTGGAATGAGTGGAATCTGCTTTTGAAGGCCTATATACGTCTTCACCAGACATATAACAAGGAGTGTAAGTGCAGGTTTTATACAATCATCTACACTCATCATCAAAAGAATAGTTGCACAAATAGTTGGAATCAACCGATAAGAATGAAACTTGGTGGGTAGGTTTGACATTGTGAGACATCCGAATGATTCAAGGATTCAATGGATGCCCTCCACGAGTCATCCAGTTAGTGCCAGCACCATTGGCAAATGGCTGCACAATGCAGGACCACACGCACACAGACCGTTGTCTTAGTGGAGATGACCAATGAATCCGTGTGTAGAGGCACTGTGGTCAACACCAACATGAACAGTTTGTCATCACATGTCACATAACCAGAGGACCTGTTGTCACTCCAGCTCTACTCCTATGGCAACATCTGCAGGAACTTCGTAAGAGTTTTGAAGCTGCATGGGATGGATTATCGCAGGACACCATTAGGAATCACTACAACTCCATGCCGAGACATCTGGCATGTTGCATTAGCAAACATGGTGACCCCACACCAGACTGACAGGCACTACTTCTGTATGTGTAGCTCAATAAATATTGATCATATCAGTCTAAATTTATTATCATTTATTGTTCCTGGTAACCTTTATCTTCCTTCCCAATAGCATTGCAATCTAACACTTCCTTCTGGGTGCAGCTATTTTTTTGATGATGAGTGTAGTTTTGGTCAGCAAAATAAGAATGCTAATTTAATGAAGAAAGAAGCTGTACATTAAATTACTCTAGTTCTCTTTTTATGCATAACGTTTCAGAAGCACAACATTGTGTGTATCTATTTACTCTCATTTCACTTTTTTTTTCTTTTATTTCTTTGTTACCAAACAGGTTTGGCCAGAAGAATGCTAAGATATTCTCTTGAACTGCAGCAGAATGGGGAAATCCCCTTCTTGAGAAATGTGTGTATGTCCTAGAGACAAAAATAGATATCAGGGTTTCTGTCCAATCCTTTTTGAGAATCATTTCTGAAGGATTAAATCATGTATGTCTTGTGTGAAAAGTTTTCAAGTATCAAATCCTAAGTAGCCTATTCAATTGCTGGCAAAACTGGCATAAGGCATGTTGTTTTAATATAAAATTTAATGGAATTTGAATACAGCTATTTGCTCTCAAATCAGCTATTCAACATGATAAAGTGCTTTATACTAATGTGGGCAAGTGTATTAGAACCACAAGAGGAGGCTCCTAGGAAATGTAGACATAGCATATACACATGCATCATTCAACACATAACAAGCAGAAGAATAGAATGGAAATAATGCACCCACAGTGGTGTTTCTTGTTACCAACATATCTAATTTCTTGCTATGTTTAATTAGGAAAAACAGTGTTTTGTGTTACTTTAGTGTTTTCCTTTTTAGGAAGTGACCCCAAAAAACAAAAGGTTGTGTGGCATAAGTCCTGTAAAATGTGCAATGTTAATGATAAAAAATGGAAACTATGTATTTATATATATTCATATATTATAGTATATGTTACTTCTTTAAAATACTTAAATTAATAAATACAAAATATTAAAATGTAAAATAAATACATTAAATAGATTATTATAAGAAAAAATGGGGGTGGGGAGAATTTTACACATTTATCTTCAGATATTACAATATTATAAGAAAGTAATACATTAGTTATTTAGCTAGATCTATTTTTAGGTAAATCAATTATTTAAATGACTCAATTCATAAAAACAAGCACAACTTTTTAAACTTTTAGCAGATTATCCAGGCAGTTTGATCATTTTTCACAGCTAGGTGAAGGTAACATTTGGGTCTCGCCCCAAGGACTCTCATTGGTAAAACATAGGATGCAGAGGATCAAACTCCAGCCTGCTGCATGAAAGACAGAGATGTTAGCCACTATGCAACACCCTAGTAAATAAAACACTACACTCTATAAAGTTTTCTATGCACAGTCTTAGTGTTAGTATAAGTTAAATTATCATAATTACACAATTACAAACCTGCTTTTAAGGATGTTTCTAGAAATATCTACATTTCCCCCAGTTAAACTCCAAAAGTTTAAAAGAACACCATTTTTTCAGATGATATCTCCTTCAGAATTTATACAGGTTTATGCAAAAGTCTGAAACCATGCTTACACTGAACATGAGCAACATTTGCCTGGCAAAGAACAAATGAGGAAACACAAAAAATGAATTCACTTCCAGCAGTGTTTCATTTAATGCATGTAAACTTTAACCTTACAAATGTGTAAACTAGAAGCATGAGTAATAGCAACATAGAGGACAAGCTTTGTTGTCATCTGCCTGTACAAAGCAGATCAGAACCACTGAGGCCCAGATTTTTGCCCAGTCAAAAAATATAACGTTTAATTGTTTATTTAGATTAAAATAGTTTAATTTCTGCTTGTACCAACAGCCACTATGGTTGTGCCAATAACAACACTATATTATTTACAAATATACACAGGGTAAAATGTAAGGGGAATTTCATGGAAAAAAAGATTGGTTAAATTACAGCACATACAAATACAATACATTCTCCTTCAATGTGAAGAACATTTTCACCATACAACTGCATTTTTAAACTGTGTATCTGCTTTAATTTTAAGAGGGGTAGAGTAAGACTGATTAACCAGGCTAAGTATTGAATGGTAAGTGTAATTACTGGGCTTTCTCTGAGATATACATATAAAACATGAATGTATTGTTTAACTGTTTATTTGTATACATACAAAACTGCATGTAAGTTCCACTAGAAGATCACAGATGTGTTCTGAACATTAAATGAGACACACACTTCCAGGTTGAGTATATAGCTTAAGAATATTGAGAATGTACTTGTGTGGTGCTACTTTGGTTTGACTGGTATAGTGATTAAGTGGGAAGGAGTGAAATTACTACATTTAACATACTTAGCATTTTAACAACAGCAGTGAAAACCCCATCAGTGCATTAACAAGTGCCCCTGTCATGGGCATTTGTGGCAGCTGAACATGTGTGGAAATAGTGGACAGGGTGTTGAGTGTACGTTCAGTACGTTCGCTTGGCAGTAACCTTGCTGTGTCTCTATGGCAGTGGGCAATGCAGGCAGTGGCTAAGAGGCTTTCCTTTCCCAATCCCTCTACAACTGTCACAAGCACTCTGTCACCTGCAGATGAAGCCATTCATTAGAACCTTAGCAACGCAGTGTCCTACTTCTGCTTGCTTGTGACTGCATGAACATATATTAAGGTTGGGGGATGCAAGAAGTACCATGTGATACAGTGAGCACATTTATGCATTGAATTTCAGTCAGACATTAATAACACATATTACATCAACATCGTTATTGCTTAAAGTATGGTGGAAGAACACAAACTTGTGTTGATGTATTTTATTCATGCGCACTAGTAAACAAAATGCATTATTTTCAGTGCACTTTTTCCACATAAACAAAAGACATTTTGGTACTATTTTGCCATGTAACTTTAAGAACAATGGTGGTGTTTATATAACACGCGTAATTCATCCTAATTAGTGGAAGGTAGATGAACCTACGTCAGAGCGAATGGAATACGACGAGACAAAAACAATTATTTGTCTCTCTACACACACGCCACATATACACAACCACACACACACGCTTCAGTCACAGGGTAACTGTCTTATGGGATAAATTAATCTCTGTGATGTCAAGAGGCGGAATTACAAGTCTCAGCCAGTTAACGTTTTCAGCAAGTTACTAAAGTTTTTTGTCTGGGAGATGGTTCTGCACACATTAAACATTTACTCGCTAAGACTTCACATTGTAATTATTAAATATATTTATTTATAGATGTTTTTAATGACAATTTAATATAGCCAGACACTTTTTTTAATCAACAGTATATATAGTACATAGGCCCCCCAGAGCCACATTATTATTATTATTATTATTATTATTATTATTATTAGTAGTAGTAGTAGTAGTAGTAGTAGTATTATGTGTATCAGGATAATATTGTTGATAGTTTTTTCAGTTATCTGAAAAAACTATCACACAGTGCACTGAACTCACAAGGGAGGCTTCACCCCCTGGAGGTCTCACCAGCTGTAGGCTTCCACCTCATGGTGACCAACCCCCAACACAAAACACCCACTCCTCCCAACACAGGACAACACATATGTACACAGCTTAAACTAACGGACAATATTTAGCAGCTGTAGACAATCCTTTTTCAGAACTCAAGCCCCTATAATGAGCATCTGTGCATGGCACAAACTACACCTCCAGAGCTTCAGTAGTGGGTCACTATTGAAACACCCCTTCAGAGGTCAACAGTCCCAGCGTTAGCTCAGAGTAAGACACAGGGGAGGCCGTTAGCCATAAGCTTCCCTGGTAGATCAACCCCTAACACAAAACTATTGCCTATTAAAGCCAAAGAAAGTTATCAGATGAAATGGTCCCTGATACCTCCGGATTTATAAACTCCGTACTATGGTAGTTTTTAAATACGGTTTGGCCTAAAACTTTAAAATCTTTAAAATCCAGTCATGGTGGAGAAGTAGGCCTGTATGTAGGGCACTTTAAGACAAAATTAAGAGAATTTTAAGAGAAAATACATTTTATCAGATTTACCACTGCTTTGCCATTATTTACACTGCATATACTGTAAAAAATGCATGCTTAGGTTTACTAGTCATTTTGGATAATAAATCAAATCTGGGATTTGTTGCCCCTAGTTCATATCTGTGTTGACATGTGTTGAGTGTTAACAAGAAACCACTCTGAATAACTTTGTTTACATCTTCCAACCACTGAATTATGTAGGCGTTTTGAAAAATCAGCAGAATTCCCCTTTAGTGTCAGGGGTGGGGGATGGGCAGGATTAATCCTGAGTTTAAATCATTTGGGCCTCCATTTATAAACTGAAAGAGTCTGACACTTGAATAGTGTGTCTACTAATGCTTGCACCAGGATGTATACTAGTTTAAGTAAGTGATGAAAGCATCTCAGTGTGTCTAATGCTCTTGCTGCACAACTTGGCAATGTCTCATGGGACGAGTCCTCGATACCATCAGACACTTTGGGAATTGACTTTGTTTATGTCCTTGGGAGAAAGCTGTTTCCATGGCCTGCACACACGGCACAAAACCCACACACATAGAGACACACGTACATTCAGGAACACAGGTTCTTTCAGAAATAAAGGTACTTATTGCCACTGAGGTGGTACCCCTCATATCACTGGGTACATTTAGTTAGAAGATGTAACTAAACCATATTCAATTGGAATTATATCGTTTACACTGTCTCTGTACACCCTATCCTGACTCCAGGCTTTTTATTTCATTATTTTTCTACTTCAAAATGTTATCAAAAGGTATTTTCCCTGGGAACATGATGAAGAGTACTTCTAAAAGTCATTTAAGGTGAACAATTGTACCTTGAGATCATTGTTATAGCTTTGAGGGTACATTTACATAGTTCTACCTACACTACTTTTTTCTCTGCCAGTGTGCACATGGCAACCCGCCCAAACACACACAGCTCCACTGGGTCCAAGTTACATGCAAATACACATTTTGTTTATGCATGCGCTTTCCTGACACATGCTCTGACATCTACCTTTGAGAAAACACTGGGCAGGAAACTGCACCTGAGTGCCCTCCCTCATCCGCCTCTCCTTTATTACCCAGCATGTAGTACAGTCCTCCCACCCCCAAACTAACACACACACATACACACTCGCTCTTAATGCTGCAATCCTCTTTGTGAAAGTGACGCGCTTCTGTCAGAAACAGAGCTAAGCTGGAGAGAGAGAGAGGGAGAGAGAGAGAGAGAGAGATACATACATGCTTCTGCAGTCCAGATAAATTAGTGTTTTGTTTTCATCCTGCTCTGCTATTGGTTCCTCGTACATAACAAGCCACTTTTCAGTGGTGAAGTGGCGACTTCATTGAAGAAAGCAGGCCTTTACAAGAGCAAGGGTTCCCCTGCAACATCTCTGGAGATCTCTACTCAGTTTTACCAAGACAAGCCCTACCAAGTAGCCCTCCTTAGTTTTGGAGGAACCCACTTTTTCAAGCACTGGACGATGCTGTATTGGATAAGCCTGTGACTGTGACCCTCCTACTAAAAGGAATCTGTGCTTCTCTTTTTTGACAAAACAAACAGTGTGTGTGAGTTTGTGTAACTCAAGCTTGACCAGTTAGTGAATGCACACTCTGCAAAGCAGCAGTTGGTGTGTGCTGAGGCGCTGGGGGTCAGCTGGACTGGGGCAGGGCCACGGTGGAGGAGAACACGCTGGATTTCTCTGGGATGGAGGGCCATGGCTATGAGCGCTACACAGACGGGGAACACGACAGCTACCAGATTGACTACCGCCGTATTGTGGGGGACACAGAGCCTGCCAGGCCTCGGCTGAGCACCAGAGATCCGGACCACCACTTTCACGGCCCGTTTGGACACAACACACCCCATGGGCACGGCCACGGGCACGAAACTGCTGCCCAGCGCTACAGCGCCACCCGAATCCAGGCCGGCTATGAGCCAGAGAGGTGAGAGTGCACCCCTTTATAAAGGCTCAACAAACAAGACAGAAAGACTTGTTTGTGTCTGTATAGTGATACAGAGTTTTGATTAATTCCATTAATCAAATTTCATTGATAATGTTACCCTGATGAAAGCAATGTAAGGAATTTACTTGGTTGAAATGTATACATGATGTATTCATAACTCACTTTAGTATTTCAGTTCACATACGATTGTACAAGTGTACAATTTCCTCGGTGGAGTAATTCATTTTAATCATGTGGAAACAGTGGAAAACTGTATTTAATTTATCAGTGAAGTGACATCAAAGAAAATTCATATCAGAGCACATGGGATATTTGAGGCTTTCTGTTTTAGTCCAATTCTTAAGTTCAGAGTGTGTTTTCCTTCTGTGATGTCTATTAGCCAGTAGAAAGTGGACAAAAAACAGGTAACAGGTGTGAGTGAGTGACAAAAGGAGAAGTAAAGAGTGATATAGAGTTTAAGCATGCTGCTTCTTATTTTCTAATGTTGCATTTCTAATCAGATAATGTTAAAATTAAATGATGCTGATGGGCACATTTCCGTCCAGTTAAAGCACCTGCATTATGGTAGTGTTAGCTGCTTAGAGTCATAAATATCTAGTGTCCGGAACGTGGAGTTGTTTTTCTCCTAAAAGCTTAAAAAGTGCATGTGTACCTGGAATTGACATCAACACAATCCTCTTAGCAGTGCAGTCCTGCCTGAGACTGAGCAGCAGCATGGTCAGAGGGTCAAACTCTCAGACTCCTGAGTCATATCACTGTCTAAGAAGAAGCTATATACAGTATATATAAAACTCTGGAATATGGCAGTAGCTGCAGCATGACCACTTCCCTTCTTATCCCCCTTTCCACATGTGAAGGATTTGATGAAGGATTACATTAAAAAGATAGCAGTATATATTTAATCTGTGGTTTAGAGTAGAAATCCCACTATGAAAAGCAGTGTGTCACTGCTTAGAAGCATCAGATTAAACGCTCTCACTCACACTACCATATCCAGAGTAGCATATAATACCGCTTTTTACAGAACGACTGAATGAGCCTTCAAACATACAGTACAAGCGTTCTGTTAGAAAGGTGCCCAACTCATAACATCTAAGAAATGCACTTCTGGGTTAATTGGACCACTCCTTCCCCTCATTCTGTGCATTTTGTGGCGTTATTCCAACACAAGGCTGGTTCATCTGAACTGCTATATTAAGCCTCAGATGTTTCTTCTTAAACATTCATTTTGCCTATATTCAACCGATGTCGTTGAATCTCACCAACAGCATCTTTTATATAGTCACTGGCCATAAAAAACATGTGGACCTCCAATCTCTATTTGGTCGATACTTATTTCTCTACCTCATTCAGACACAGCAGCTGTCCTGTACACTGTATAAACATTTGATGATGAATTATTAATTATTTTTGAATGATATTCTGTCTTATATGGTATTCAGCGATGATATTCTGCAACCTGTCGAATTCATACTCCAAACAACAGGGACAACATATCACCAGAAAGTGGAGGAAATGCACAGTCCCTCCTCCTCACTGCTTGCATTAACAGCTTTTTACTTACCAGTCTATAAGAAACGTTATGAGTTCAGCATCAAACTTCATCCCATTACTAGCCAGGAGCATCTCCAGTAGTGCAAAGTGATGATCATAATGCCGTTGTTACATTTACTCTTCCTTTTATTGGCTAACTGTGATTTAACAGGGAGCAGCATCTTCATGGTTGACAATAGTTTAGAATACTCAATTGGACCAGGATGAATGAATGAATGAATGAATGAATGAATGAATGAATGAATGAACACATTCAGGTAAGATGCTGGTGAATAAGAAGTCGATTTCAGTCACATTTAAAGATGAACACGAACCACATGGGCTGATGGTTCGGTTCCTGAGGAATAACTCACTATTGCTGTAGCTTCATTGTCGTTGTTTCTGCTGGGCTGGAACTTGAGCAGTCAAGACTGTTATGTAACAGTTCAGGATACTGGATTCGGCTTGTTTCTCTTTTGTAAGGTGGAGGACACAGTGTTTGAGGTTGAAGGCATGTAAGTTTTAGGTAGCAGACTCTCAACTATCAACTATGACAATGTAAATACAGCTCATGGCACCTCTAACCATGGGATAAACTTTGAGGAAGTATTTTAATGTTTAGTGAATATAATGATTTGGTTTAGAGAAAAACTTTTAGCCCAACGTTTATTCCAAACAGATGGAATCCTAGAAATAAATTTCCACCAGACTGCACTGAGGCAGAAGCAGGAGAGGAGGAAACAGTCTGGGCTGTTTTTCTTGCAGTGGTGTGAGTGAGCTTGTGTCCATTGGTGGGATCATGAACTCTAAAGTGTATAAAGACATTTTTGGTTCAAACCTGCAGACGTCTGTAGAAAAACAGCTCAAAAAAGAACAAAACTCTTTCAACCTGAAACACACTGGCCACAAAGAAACACGCCGAACACCAAGAATACCGTGCCAAAGAACTACAGTGTTGGAATAAATAGATGGTTTAAGGCTTCCTAACGAACTCAGTAAGCTTTTGTATAGGAGTGATATCCATGCCATTGTGGCGGCGCTGTATAAAGGCGGTAATTAGCTGTAGCTGTTAGCTCATTCATATCATGACCACCTGCAACAGACACAAAAACACTCACAGAAAGAGAAGGAGAGCTGGATATGAGGAGAGAGAGACAGAGACAGACAGAGAGAGTGACAGACGTGAGTGGGTTAAAATGTCTTCATATCCTGCTGTACGCTGAGAGAGGGAGGGAGAGAGGGAGAGAGGGAGGGAGGGAGGAGGAGGAGAGGGAGGAGAGAGAGAGACAGAGAGAGACAGACAGACAGGAGGGTGTTAAAATGTCTTCATATCCTGCTGTACGCTGAGAGAGAGAGACAGACAGACAGGAGGGGGTTAAAATGTCTTCATATCCTGCTGTACACTGAGAGAGAGAGCGAGAGAGACAGACAGACAGACAGACAGGAGGGGGTTAAAATGTCTTCATATCCTGCTGTACGCTGAGAGAGAGAGAGAGAGAGAGAGAGAGAGAGAGAGAGATTTTCAGCGTGAGCTCCTCTGATTGGGCGCTACATGTGTAGATGAAGGTGCCTGACGGGAAAACTGTCAGTGGAAGTTGGAGATGAGGTTTGCACGCCGCCTGTGTTGAGCTGACTGTGTTTCCGCTGCAGTATGTGAGTAAAACCCGACATTCCTCTGTCTTCACATGTCCGAGTAAACGCATCTGAGGCAGTGCAGTGACGGTTAGTGGTCTGACGTGTTTACAGAGTGAGGCAGTCTGGGACAGAAATGAGGACACGACGTAAAGAGTGGAGAAAGCGTTTAGCACGAGGATCAAATGATCAAGCACTAAACCTTACAGCTGCTGGGAATGACGACGACAGAGCGGCATGGCTACCGACACCGACCCACTGTCTGATATATGACTACTCAGTTTAGTAACTTCTCCCTTCGTTTTCATCGCAGAGTGCTTTATGAGTCAAAGGTTTAGCATTATTCCCTCTTTCTCTAGCTCTGGTTCTATATAATAACTTGTTTTAATATTCTCATTATTAAAATAAATGGTCTATCTATCTATCTATCTATCTATCTATCTGTCTGTCTATCTATCTGTCTGTATCTCTATATACACATCTTTCTGTCTGTTGCTTTACACATCTATCTATCTATCTATCTATCTATCTATCTATCTATCTATCTATTTGTCTGTCTGTCTGTATCTCTATACACACACCTGTCTGTCTGTCCGTATTGCTTTACACATCTATCTATCTATCTATCTATCTATCTATCTATCTATCTATGTGCTTATTTTGTCATACAGTCCCAGACAACAAGCATGTGTCAGCCCCAGCCCGCTGGCTTGATGAAGTCAGCACCCTGCTGTAGCTGTTTGCCGCTGTTGGTCCACGATTAGACCACCCAAATTACTGTCCTGCATACAAGGCCTATATCTAGCTATATCTCCTCAAACATTTTTAAAACTTTTAAATGCACAGAGACAAATAAACAAATTTTACAAATAAACTAAAGCAAATATAGCAGGCAATTGAGGAAAGAAAAGATCTAGGCCGGATATAAAACGGTTTAGTTGAAAATGTTGTTGCTGGCTCTGTACTAGATTAACATTATTTACTAAACTAATTCATTAAGGGTGACGATTAAAAAGAAATGAAAGAAAATGGTTAATTAAGTTAATTGGTGGAAAACAAGCAAGTGGTCCCCCAGAAAAACACTGAGCACAACACCACAGGACCACCAGCTTTGCCATCAGTGGCTTACAGTGGCCTTTTATTCTCTTGCTACCAGGAGTGTTAAACACTGTGCCCTCAAGTACCAAGTCACTCATCTCTCAGCATATCATCTCTGTCGGGACATTTTTTTTGTTTACATCATGATTTGAAAATGCAACTTGGCCTTTATGGGTTGTCAGAATTTTCTGATGAGTGGACCAACTCAAATTGTCCAAATGACTTATGATCTTATTCTACTGACTTCCATTATAAGCTGAAGAGCAACAACATATTTGCCTGATTAGTGTCTTTATGTATGTGTCTGTGTCTGCAGTATGGCTGATTACCTGATCAGTGGAGGGACTGGCTATGTGCCTGAAGATGGACTCACTGCCCAGCAGCTCTTTGCTATTGGAGATGGTCTCACATACAAGTAAGTTTTTCTGGCTCTCTCCACATCACTGCTGTACATGTGTAGTCAAACTTTAAACATATGCCCTTATAGAACAATTTGATTGCATAAATGGTGCTTTGCATGGTTAAAAATCTCAACATGTATAAAATGTGTATATATACATATATATTATCTTTATGTTGGTTCTGTGTAGAGCCCTTTTTTGCTAAGACTGTACAAACAGCTGCGGATGTTTTATAGACAGGCACTTCTACAGACATCTATCAGAGAGATGACTCTGAGCTCTATGGCAACCTTCAGACTGTATCCATAGAAACAAAGCACTTTGTGGGTCTAAGGCCTACAAGGGGGGGTAGGGGTTGAGGGGAAGAGAGAGAGGTGCGGAGATAGAGAGAGAGAGAGTTTGTATCTGAGATGTATCTGAAAAACAGGTCACGGCCTTTCTTGTTTTGGCTACCAAACAGGAAGCGCCACCTTTGACACATCAAAGATATGAAGATGCGCCTTTAGCTGCTCATTAGCAGAGCGGTGGTCTCGTCTATTTCAGGAATCTTTAATCTCCCCTAATGGAGGCTTTATCTGCATTAGATCACAGACTGGAGGACACTCTGAAACACAGCGGCAGGCCTGCCGTTCTGCTCTGCTCTCTGAATCTCTCTCTGAACACGCGGTCATGCGTTTCCTCACCAGGGTTAAGATTACTGATGGGTGCCCTTTGGCTGCCTGTGTGTCTCTCTTGTCCTCTGGTGTGACAGTAATACTGTTTTCACAGAGACACCCTGTAATGATGACACAGTTAAGAACATTAACGGGACGTCTCTAGGCGCCACACTCTTAAGTAGATTACGTAACTCTTTACGGTACCGGATCATTCGCAAGCACACACACTTCCTGACAGTAGTATTCTCTACTAGACAAGCAAGTGGTAGAAGTGGCTAGTAGATAGCAGTAGCAAGACGTTGGTCCATCTGCACTGTCGTCTTTCTGGTGTGTTGTTCATTCATAGTTAAAAAGGGTACATTTCCGGGGGCAGTAAATTAGGGTGACCAAACGCCCCCGGTTTAAGGGACCCATCCGTTTTTGGTTGCCTGCCCCTATAAAAAGAGGTTGTCTGGTCACTCTAAGTTATGGCAAGTAAAAGTTATTTATGAACCAGAACCCTTTTTTTGCCATTTGCCTTGGCACACAGGAATTTGTCTTCCGCATGTAACCTATCCATGAAGTGAAACACGCACATACACATACACTAGGGGGCAGTGAGCAGTGGGTAACCCTATCCTAGGCGCCCGGGGAGCAGTTGGGGGTTGGGTGCCTTGCCCAAGAGCACTTCAGTTGTATCCTGTTGGAATACAAACTGGCAACCCTCCTGTCGCAAGGCTGGTTCCCTAACCTCCAGCCCATATCTGTGCCAAGAGCTCATACAATTGTACTGCAGCTGTGATGATAAGCAGCAATAGAAAGTGGTTACACTTTGGACATGGGCACTCATTTGAATGTGAACGTCTTGCTGTTTACTTTGAGCAAAGTAATGTGAAACCTGTCACATATGTAATAGTGACAGTGTGGTTTTGGGAATAATGCCAAACCCCACACATTTCCCTCCTTGATGGAATGTCAGTACTTACCAGCACTCAAACCTTTCTGGTCTTTAAACTGCCTGAAACGTCTCCTTGCAACGGTGTGCTTTAGGAATGGTTTGGAAAGAAAAACTGCTCTTTATACCAAGAAAGACATTTTGATGGCATGAAGCTTTATGGTAACAAAACCTTTGTAAAGAAAGTCGGGTATCTCCAAACTTAAATAACATACTTACGTTACCAGTTAAATCAGTGTAATCAGCTTTTTTGAGCCATTTCATCTGGTCCTTTCATAAAATAGGCATTTTCAAAATATTTCAATAACTGAGAAATGGAGATGCACAATTTTGTCCAGCAGCAGTGGTACACTGAAAGGAGAAAGAAGGTAGCTTGAAATTTTTTTTTTTCTTTCAAAAAGTAATTAAATAGTAAATATTATAGTGTAATTATCCATTTACAGTAATTTCTTTGTAAGTCATCTGCCTGTGATCTGTTTACCACGTTTCAATTACAAGACATTCAGGATATTATAACATCATTCTCTGCATCATACAGCTTTCTTAGTCATGTACAGCTCTAATCATCTTTCTGAACATCTATAGTGTTCATTTTTTCACCTTCGGTTGTAGTGTATTAGCCTTACAGTAGAATCATTTCATAGATGTATCTGCAACATTTATTTTTCATTGAAATCCATTCTACTGATTCTACTGTATCTCTGTCTGTCTAACATTTTCTCCAATCTCAGTGGTGTTACTGTGAACTAACCAAGGCTCTGGTGTCTTTTCTTTGTCTTTTGGCTCAGTGATTTTCTAATCCTACCCGGGTTCATTGACTTCACCTCTGACGAAGTGGTGAGTACCCTTTGAACATGCAGCTGGGTCCCTTGTATGTCCCTCAAGGACTTAATACAGTAAATACAGTACCTTTAGCAAATATGGTACATTTGATTCAGTGAGCGGGGAATTTTCCTAATTAAATTGGGAGCTAAAGGTCTCCTCTGCCGGCTCTGAGACGGAAAAGCTGAGTCAGTTGCTGTGCAGACTGAAATTAAAGTGAAGCAGTGAACGGAGTGTCGGATATGCAGCTGGTTATGGGACAGTGGGAAGGGGTGAGGGAGCTCAAATGAGATGTGCAAATGAGATGCTCAGGTGGTGTTACAGTCCCAAATGAATAGGGCATGTTCTCACAGGCAAGGAGGCTGAGGTTTGCGTGTTTGTGTGTATGTATTTGTAAGTGCACAGGAGAAGGTGAGAACAATCCTGAGAACCAAATGCCTCTGTATGTAGTAGACATTAGAGCGTGAATGTTGGACGTTTGGTTTAAATATTTGGTTCAAGTTTCTTAAAGAGTGTGTATAATGGAAAATGTCTTTGTGTTTGTGTAATAAGAGACTCCCACTGCATGTAGTTAATATGTAAAAAAAATATTTACCATCCACCTTATCAATTTAGCGTTATAAGGAGTGTTTCAGCCTGGTTTTGAATGAGGTACAGAACATGGAAGCCAATTAAACAGAGATTAACGTATGTCGATCTTAAAAGCACAGTAACAAAACCAGTTTAATTCAGAGAGATAATAAAGGTTAGAAAAATGTAAATGTGAAAATGTATTATACTTGTTTTTGTTACATAAATCCATACAAGTGTCCAAAGTGGTATTCCTGGAATAAATAAAGTTAGGTAAAAATGTAGGGCGTGGGCCCTTTAAGATGTAAGATTTGAATAGGTGTTATTAGGTATAACTGTTAATCTTGTGGTTTTTTTTTTTTAGTTTGGGAGTGAGTTGTAATGTCTTGGTCTGTTTTACCTCAGGGAGGTTAAATTTGTGCGCTGCAAATTTAGATAGGGAGTGGTGTTTGTGTTTTGCATGAGTCAAGTCAAGTCAAGAGGCTTTTATTGTCATTCCATCCATGTACAAGTACACAGTGGAGTGAAATTACGTTCCTCCAGTACAAAGTGTACAAAGTGCAAACATGCAGACATAAGTGTGTAAACAAAAATTAAAATTAGAAACAATACAATAAATACAATAAATTAAACAGACATTAGACACAGTAAACAGACAGGACAGTGCAGCACCGACACATCACTCATTTTTGGACATGAGGTAGTAGAATAAGGTGCAGAGAGATTTAGCATGCTGTGATCTGAGAGTTTATGCAGTCAGAGATAATATGCATACAAACAGCAGTTACTGAGGTAGATAAACAGTGTAAACACAGTGTTAGCAGCAATGTTCCAAACAGTGCAAGTAGAGCATCAAAAGAGATGCTCTGGGTGTGTGTTTGTGAGAGAGACTGTAGAGTATGTCTGTGATCAGTCCTCAGATCCGTTCTTGTGAACCTGATTGCTTGAGGAACAAAGCTGTTGCAGAGTCTGGCAGTGATAGCACGGATGCTCCGGTACCTTCTTTCAGACGGCAGCAGTGAAAAAAGTCCGTGTGAGGGATGGATGGGGTCGTCCACAATGCTGGTGGCTTTGTGGATGCAGTGAGTGGTGTAGATGTCCATGATGGAGGGGAGAGAGACCCCGATTATCTTCTCAGCTGTCCTCACTATACACTGTAGGGTGTTGCGGTCGGAGACGATGCAATTCCCAAACCAGGCGATGATGCAGCTGCTCAGGATGCTTTCCACAGTCCCCCTTTAGAACATGGTGAGGAGGGGAGGGGGGAGTACATAGGAAGTAGGTGCGCTGCTGGGCTTTCTTGGCTATGGACTTGGTATTGAGGGACCCGTTGAGGCTCTCTGTGATATGGAAACCGAGGAACTTGGTGCTCCTGACGATTTCCACAGCAGGGCCAGTGATGTTCAGTGGAGGGTGGTCACCTCACACTCTTCGGAAGTCAACAGCCATCTCCTCTGTTTGGTTGTTGGTTCTGCACCAGTCCGTTAACCACTGCACCTCCTCTCTGTATGCTGACTCATCATTGTTGCTGATCAGACCCACCACAGTCGTGTCATCAGCAAACTTGATGATGTGGTTTGAGCTGTACTTTGCAGTACACTTGTGAGTCAGAAGAGTAAACAACAGAGGACTAAGTACACAACCCTGAGGGGCGCCGGTGCTCAGTATGGTGGTGCTGGAGATGTTATTACCTATATTGACTAACTGAGGTCTCTCAGTCAGGAAGTCCAGGGCCCAGTTACAGAGGGAGGTGTTCAGTCCCAGTAGGCTCCGTTTACCAATCAGCTGCTGAGGGATGATGAGATGAGGTGGATGAGAGCCAGGTGAAGTGTGGTGGAGATCTGTTGAGCGGTTGGGGCAATATGCAAATTGCAGTTCGTCCGGTGAAGGAGGGAGCTGGTCTTTAATGTGGAGGTCTTGATTTTTTGGAGGTCGCTTGAATGCTGTAAATTCACCTACAATGAGGTTAACAGTTGAATAGAGTTCACAGGGTTGAAATGTCTTTGTATAGTGAAAGGATGGACAGAAACACAATTTTTTTTCAGATCCGAAGCAAAAGTGGAACTTGATTTTGGTGGTCTACCAGGTTTTTCATGGTTGTTCAGAGCCCCATTTTATATATACATTTCAGTCTTTTTTGAGTTACTCCTGTTTTTTTTTCACTTGTTTTCCATTGACTTCCAGACGTGTATCTTATTTCTAATATCCTCAGAAACAACTGAAACTGAGAACTGATTGTTTGTCTGGAAATGTAATAAATTGAGCTATTGAGTTTTGAAGCAGAGTGGAGATAGTAGATGTCACTGATCCGTTTGCTATGAAATATTAAAAGTATGAAGTATGAAGTAGTAAAAGTAAACTGATTTTCACATGGTGTAAAAATAAAGATGAAAAAAAGAAATAACAGGTATGTCACCAAAGACGGTTCCTCAGTAGGTTCACTGAAACAAGTGCCCTGATTCCTGTTGCCATTGTTATCTGTGATAGTTATGTGTGGTGTGATGTCACTCAGGATCTGACCTCTGCGCTGACCCGGAAGATAACCCTGAAGACCCCTCTCATTTCCTCTCCTATGGACACTGTGACAGAGTCTTCCATGGCCATTGCTATGGCTGTGAGTACCTTACACAAACACGCAAAAAGTCAAGTTATAAGAAGAAATGTAGTTCATTCTCCTGACCTTCTGCTGATTTGTCTGTCAGCTCATGGGCGGCATTGGGATCATCCATCACAACTGCACGCCGGAATTCCAAGCAAATGAAGTTCGGAAAGTTAAGGTGAGTGGCACGGTGTCGACGCACCAGGGTGAGAATAAATAGGTCGATTTTTTTTATTTTTTTTTTAAGGCTATTATAAAGAACGGGTATCCAGTTTTCTCTCAAGCTTCACTGAGGTCTACAATAATCAGTAGAGTGCTTTGTGTGTTACGACAGAAATTCGAGCAGGGCTTTATCACAGATCCGGTTGTGATGAGTCCCCGGCACACGGTGGGGGATGTGTTCGAGGCTAAGGTTCGACATGGCTTTTCCGGAATCCCCATCACGGAAACTGGCAAGATGGGCAGCAAATTGGTGGGCATTGTTACGTCACGAGACATCGACTTCCTTTCAGAGAAGGACTATGACAGGCCGTTGGAAGAGGTTTGTCTTTGTGGTTTGTTTGAAAGTAACGTTTTATATCAAGATCACTCTAAGTAAAGTTCTTGTGTAAATGTGAGTTTGTGATCTTTTAAATTCTCCAGGCGATGACGAAAAGGGAAGATTTAGTAGTTGCACCAGCAGGTGTCACGCTAAAAGAAGCCAACGACATACTTCAGCGCAGCAAAAAAGGTATGCTTGGTTATGTCTAGTTCCTTCTTGTCATACGCACAGAAAGTTACATGATGCTGTATGAATTGCTTCCTAGCAAGGATTAACATTCAAACTAGCACACATATACTCACATATACAGTAAATCTTCCTCAATAGTTCTTGGGTTGAACTAAGTGTGTGAAGGTTTGCTAAAGGGTTTTCACAGTTGGATAGCTCATTTATGATAATGGGTCTTTAAAACAGCATTATGTGAAAATTATTTGTTACTTGGGCAGGGACCAGTTGTGGAGTGTATTTCCTATTAACAGCACTGTTGTAAATGCAAATCACTCTTTGAGCACCCCTCATGGGCTGTACACATACATTTGTTGGCGGAGCTGAAGGATACAGAATCCAAATCCCCTTTGCATGAAGCACATGAATGCTACAGGTTACACTCACCATTTTGAATGTTTCTATGTGTAAAATACCAATAAATATAATATGTGGAGTACCTAGGCATGTGGATGTGACGGTGAGTCGGATTCAGTGAGTCAGATTTATTTCAGATGACTTTTGGCATCTGAAAAAACTACATTACTATATGATACAGCTGTGTACCATAAATAACCTTGTCAGGGATGTAAATTCAGGGATGTAAAGAGATCCTTTTATCTCTTTTAGCTCTCACCAACATGTAAAAGCCAGTCAAAGGTCTGGTCTTATCTGGCCTTACTCGGTCACTCTCTTTTTCTTCTTCTCCTCATTTCTTCCAACAATGTCCATACTGATCCAGTTGTCCAACTGTCCAGCATAGTTGTTGTGGTGTGATGTGGTGCTCACAATAATTCTTGTCCTCGCTCCTCTAAAGTTACATACTGCTATAGCACAGTGTTTCTCAACCCTGGTCCTGAAACCACCCTGCTCTGCACCTTTTAGTGCTTTCCCAACACACCTGATTCAACTTATCAGCTCATTAACCAGCCTGTTCAGAGCTGCAGGGGGTGTGTTAAAGCAGGGAATCCACTAAAATGTTCAGGGCAGGGTGCCTCCAGGAGCAGGGTTAAGTAGCACTGCTATAGCAGGTGTTTTGGGACTGGAGTGGCAATTCTTCGGAGACCACTCATTCCTGTGTACCATCAAAATGATCTTGAAGCTGTGACTTTAAGCTGATATTGTTACATAATGTTTCTTTAAAGAACCATCTACTGAACGGTTCTTTAGGGAACCTTTCACTGTTTTGGTGTTATTTCTTTTCACGTTTGCTCAGTTAAGTTGTGAAAATATTTATGAAGAACCTGAACGAGTGTTTTTGATGTTCAATTCTCCAGTGATCCACTGATTACCAGTGAGTTTTGTTTGCTTGCAGGTAAGCTGCCCATCGTGAATGACAGTGATGAACTGGTTGCTATAATTGCTCGTACTGATCTGAAGAAGAACAGAGATTACCCTCTGGCCTCCAAAGACTCCCGTAAACAGCTGCTGTGTGGTGCCGCTATTGGCACTCGAGAGGATGACAAGTACCGGCTGGATCTACTCATGCAGGCAGGAGTGGACGTGGTGGTGTTGGTAGGTTTGGGCTCCTAACAGAACTGTCATTTAGACCTGAGCACACTTTCACTGATTAAAAAAACCTAAATAGTTGCTGCATGGGACATACAGTACATTTCTAGGAAAAACCTTTTTACGGGCATCGAGCCCTTCCATCATGTAGTTCTTCTATAAGGTTTGTCAGATATTTACAAACATGATTCTATACATCCATTGGACGGTACAGAACAAGAAGTGCTTCTTCCACAGCATCCCATATTCCCTGTGTCAACAGTCCTAATCCAATTCATTAGCTAATTATCAAGTCTTTCATGAACCGGATTAGTTGTGATGTGGTATGGGATATTTTCAGTATCACAAGGCAATAGGTTCCCAGAACTGGAGATAGGATCTTAATTTTTGCTCTCTCCTGTTGGACTGTATGTGACCAGGACTTGGAAATGACTGTAGTGAGTAATGCTTGTGTCTTACAGGACTCATCTCAGGGAAACTCAGTGTTTCAAATCAGCATGATCAACTACATTAAACAGAAGTACCCTGATCTACAGGTGGTGGGGGGCAATGGTGAGTCATTGTTTTTTTTACCTTATTTTAGCAGATAAAGATAGAATTGAGATACATGAGCATTAAAAATGATTGTTTTTGTGTGTTTCTTTGTTTTTCTGTTGCTGCCTAGTTGTAACAGCGGCTCAGGCTAAGAATTTAATTGATGCTGGTGTGGATGCTCTTAGAGTGGGCATGGGGTGTGGCTCCATCTGCATCACACAGGAAGGTGGGTGTATATATGCTGTATGTCTGTATGGGTGTTTGAGGTCATTATATATTAGAATAATATTGTTTGTAATTCTTTATTTTGAAAATTAGGCTCTAATGTGACTTGTATAATAGGTTTATGATGCTTTTTGTTTGTTTTTCCTGCAGTGATGGCATGTGGGAGGCCCCAGGGTACCTCTGTGTATAAGGTGGCGGAGTATGCTCGCCGTTTTGGAGTGCCAGTCATCGCTGATGGTGGCATTCAGACAGTTGGGCATGTAGTGAAGGCTCTGGCTCTGGGAGCATCTACAGGTGTCTATTCTGATGATCTAATGCATCTGAGGAATATATACATGGGCCCGATTGGTTACTGATACTGATTCTTAAGAACTTTACAAGAACTCATGAAGTCAGCTAATATAACTTTATATCTATGATCAGAAATTACAAGGCTCATATTAGTATTCTGTTGGTTCATTTTAACATGACCATGTTCAGAGCTGTCTTTATCACATAAATTTAATTAAGCGTTTATATATGTAGATGACCTGTGATTGTGATTGGTTACATTGTGCTGTGCCCAAAAGCAGCCAAAACTTCCTATATCTTAATTGTGAAATTATGAGGCAAGTATAGGCTGTAAAGGCAGACATACAAGTTTGTGCAAAAGTCTTAAACACTAAATGGTAACAAGTTTTTCTTATTCTTATTTAAGAAAATTAATATCTCTTTTTTTTTTTTAATTTTGAAGAACAAAATTTGGTTCTAGATTTCTCCTCGGTGCCCCCAGCCACCACAGATTTGATCAATACCATCAGACGTGCGACAGATTTAATTTAATGAAGTATTGACTGACCCAAACTAAGTGTTGGATGATTACTACAACTAGTACTGGGGTGCTATGAGGTTTGAAAAAAGAACCTTTGGACAGTACTATATAAATACATTGTCACAAAATATCACAAAAGTAGTGCATTCAAGAAGAACTGTTTTTGCAGCTCAGTGTCCCTACATGGACTAGGCGGTGAACAGTACATTTTGACAGTGTTTATGTTTTACAAAAACATTAATGGGCCCATTAAACAGACCCCAACAGTTTTAACTGAGCAGTCCTATACTGGCGGATGACTGTTTATTATAATATAACATGGCATGAAAATTGCAGCATTTGCCTACACACCTCAAGTCAAACACAAACAACTGCTGTCTTGAATAAATACATGTCTCAGTATGATGATCAGGCAAGATATTGCATTCTTACACGACGTTACTAGGACCTGACAGTTCAAGGCAGATAACAAGGTTCCACAGCTTTATCAGACGATGTATTAGCCAGGCCCTAATACACATGCTGCTTAATCACCAGTAGTGTTCATAGCTTGTTTGTTTATTCCTCTTCTGTCCTTGGTGTCTTTTTGACCCCTTTCCTCATATCTATTTCCTTTTACCTGCAATGTAATAGTGATGATGGGCTCTTTGCTAGCGGCCACCACCGAAGCACCCGGGGAGTATTTTTTCTCAGACGGGGTGCGGTTAAAGAAGTACCGCGGTATGGGCTCTCTGGATGCCATGGAGAAGAACAGTGGCAGCCAGAAACGCTACTTCAGGTATATACACACTCACACATACATGCACATATGGATGTAAACTTTATTTAAGATTTGTACTGCGCTCTCTACATGTCTGAATGTATTTGTGTTTGTGAATGTGTGTGTTACAGTGAAGGCGATAAGGTGAAGGTAGCTCAGGGAGTATCTGGCTCGGTTCAGGATAAAGGCTCAATCCATAAATTTGTCCCATACCTCATTGCTGGAATCCAACATGGCTGCCAGGATATTGGAGCAAAGAGCCTTTCAATCTTACGGTAAGAGCGTGACTCAGCTTAATCTCTTTGGAGGACTGTAGAGGTGATGGCAGAGGGCTAATGACGGATATTAAGTCCTTAACTCCTTAAACTGTCAGGGGCCTTCATTTTACTTCTTCACTGTCATAACTAAATATTAGTTTTATAGTAATTGCCAAGTAATTCATAGTGGATATTGAATGAATCTTATTATAAATGTCATGTGTCATGTTCCTTTTAAATTGTTATTATTAACTGGCGGATGTTATGTTTGAAATCATGTCATCTTATATGCCGTGCTAACTTTTACAGTATATGTCATGACAATTAATGGTAATGTTAAGACAACACTGCTATAGTACTGGACAGTTTCTGACACCCTATGACATCTGCCATGGCATTTTACAACATTTGCTGCATGGTTATGTCAGTGTTATGTAGTAGGGTTCAAGTAAGGACTAAGCTGACACTACTCAAAATACTCAGAATAAGGTGGAAAAATTATGGTATGTTCAGGAAATATAAAGTTTCATTGACACCGCTTTGTGCATGTAAGGCAGCTATACTTTGAGCCAAACAGCAAAATGCATTTCAGCTGTAAAAAATATTTTTTTTTGGTTTTGGTTTATGGAGATATGCTGCTTGTCTAAAGGTATTTAGACAACACTTCATTAGGTGAATTCAGCTATTTGAAGCTGCACCCTTTGCTGACACAGCTTGTAATTTGCATAGCAGTTATTCCCAATTAGAATGGGCCAGGTAGAGGGGTAAAAAACTCCCCAGAATGGGGCTGTGGAGCAGTGGAACTGTGTTTTCTGGAGTGACGAATTACAATTGAATACCTTTGGGATGGATTGGAGTGGCATTTGTGGTCCAGGATTATCCAACATAAGGACAAACTCCTTTTTAATACCCTTAATTCAGAAGAAATATTGGTGGAGCAGGTCTCTACAAACTATTGAACATCATTTATTTTCTGTTATGATATGTAACTTAGAGATCTGAAGTTTCTACAAGCTGTGTCTTAGTGAGGCTGTTAGCGTGTGTGTTTGTGATACTCTTTGTTGTATATGTAGTTCTATGATGTACTCTGGAGAGCTGAAGTTTGAGAAGAGGACCATGTCTGCTCAGGTGGAAGGGGGCGTCCATGGCCTACACTCGTAAGTGTCTGTCACAATTGTTTTCTCCACTTTCTCCTTCCTGACCCCTCAGTGACTGTGTATCTGTGGCTCTTTCTCAAACCTGCCATGCTCAGTGAACACTCTACCAGCTCTCAGACAGCACTAAAAAGAGTGCTTAGGATACATATGTAGGTGCTGAGACTGACAAGTAGCCCTAGCTGCTTATTGTTTTTGGACCCTTTTCTGTTTAATTCATGTACAGTTTTGTCAGCAATGATTCAGAACTCTAAAGGCTTCCATGAAGGATTAGGAAAGCTGCTTAAAAGCGGCACTTTTTCAGGAGTTTTGTAATCATTCACAGACATTGTAGGTTTCTAAGCAGAGTACAGCTATTAAGAAATTACCTGTTGTTGTCTTTTTTTTTCTTCTGCTGTGAACATACCGTCTACAGTAAACTTAAAGTACCAAACTGGATCTTCAAATTATTAGCTTTTTAATGTCTTACTGACTGATATCCTACATCAGGCGTGGGAAATTCAACTCCTGGAGGACCGGATTCCTGCACAAAAATTTTAACTAGTAGAGAGGCCAGTTTCCCAGCCATTGTTTAAGCCCAGTTGTGGATTAAACAACAAAGTCAATGTTGAATTACCAAGGTTTAATCTTGGTTTTCAGAATTAGCCTTATTTGTTTTGTCATGAAAAGGGTCCATTAACTTTAAAACTTTACACAACAGTTGTATTTTAAATTGTCTACTTTGAAAATTTTACATTCTGACTGTTTACTTACTCAAACCAATCAGAGGTCTGTAGCAGCAACTTCATCAGTAGCATGCCTGCTGAGATCATTCTTGAAGCCTAGAGTTGCAGCACTCAATCCCCTTAGTTTTTGCTATCCTCCCAAAAAGTCTATATCCCCATGTCTTCTGATGGAATTGTAGAGTCTACATGTGAAATTGTCTTCTTCTCCTTTCTTTTATGCACTCATCGTAGATATTCTTTTGTGCCATGTAAGTACTCAGTCCTCCTGTCTGTGCCTCTGTTGTAACCAGTGGTGGAGGGGATTGTATTGCATTTTTAGTGAGATTTAGGATCTTTAGTGAAGTTCACTTCTTCCTCCTTGAGGGCCATCTCTCCCTATAATGTCTTGTGTAGATAATCCCAATATCCTTCTGCAGCTCTGAAGCCCCATGCCTGTACCCAACCTATACCTAAATGGGATAATTTGGCTAAAAATGCTGATCCTGCTAACATTTGTTTGTTGCATCAAGCATTTTGAGCAACCTATACACTTAACTTTAACCTATAATCAATATGCCAGATCATTTCTATGTTCTAGCACTCTTATACCGTCAATGAAGTTTACTTTAAACCTTCGAAGCTACGATTTGTTATTGTCATTTTCTCATACAGTTTAAATGTAGTTACATAAATAACATGTACTTAATTACATAGTAAATAACAAAAAGTAATATGCATAAATGTTTTGGGGGTCTAAAGTGCTATGTGGTGTGGTGTGGTGTGCTGAGGGCCAAAAAGACAAAACATTATACAAATAAAGAAGGTAGGCAGACTTTGAATTGAGTCTTTAAGAATGTGTTTTATAATGTAACTATGTTTTGTTACTACAATTTAAAATACTTTAAAAGATAATAACTTAACAACTCACATAATATATAATATGCTGTGTCATGGCGGCACATTTTGGCTCACAGGCACATTTTGGGCAACCCTGGCTTAGAGTCTGCACTTTTCTGTTTTTGTTTCTTTCGTCAAAACAAATGACAAAAATGGCAAAACAAGATGGTACCCACAAAAGTCACATTAAAGTCATAATACCTTTTCATCTGTCTTACTGTCATCATGCTTTCTCTTCTTTTTTATTTTGTCTTTGGATGTTAACAATGTGCTCTGTCTTTTTGGTGTAGTTATGAGAAGCGGTTATACTGAGGGTGGCAGCAGAGGCCAGAGAGCGTTCCCCAATGTTCCTACCCCAACTGTGATCAAACACAACGGATTCATGTGATCCTTATACATCCTACACTTCTCCCTTCCTCCCTCCTTCCCCCTGGTCATCCTTCTTTGAAGAAAAGATGGTCTGTTGTTCCTTACTTGGTGTAATCTGCAGTAAGGGCCAGCAGAAGAAGTGCAGGTACCTGCACGCTGACCTTAAAACACAGACCTGAACATCACTGTGCACTTTCTGCTTAGCGTGAAACTGTATTAGTGGGATCTCTTGGCTTTTGCTGTGTATGACAGTCCTGTTAGGTCCTCAGTGTATGAGAGACCTCACAAGTTCCAATGCTTTCAAATACCAAGATAATTATACCATGCACTGTGGCACCGCACACTGTAACTTCCTTACAGCTGCACTCTGCAAGAAACCCAGACTCCTTTTCTTAAGACTATAGATTTGTCTTGGCCACTGAAACCAAAATTTGTAACCACATTCTTGGATGTCTAATCTGTGGGCCTACTAGCAATAAGCTACAATACTGTGATCAGGCACTAAGGGGACTGTGTGTAAATACTGTGTATTTCAGAATGCTTTTAGGTTCTTCCCTAATAGCCAGCTAAGACTAGGGAACCAGAAGCTAAGCATTAGCCTTAAAATCAGGGATCCCCTCAACTTGTGCGCCTTACGGATGAAGTGTAGACCTACCATGTTACACAAGAGAATGCTCTGATTGGAATTCATTCTAGTTTTTCATTCAGACACAGTGAGAACCTGAGTCCTGACCATAAGAAACACCGGTGTTTAATTAACTACATGTTAACATATGATTTGTTAAGAACAAAAATCATTGAATGAATGGATGCAGTGATGGCAATGTAATGGAAACAGTTAGCTTTTTAATTAGGCATTAAACATTCCTGTGGGGGTGACTTGGACCCAAGTAGAGCAACATCTGTCCTGCTTGTGTTCATCTTAACGCTGTTACATTGGTCACTGTGCAGATTGTTTGTCTGGTTATTTGGTTATTGCCAGAAGAAAAATGCTAGTTTTGTACATTTGCTTAGTCTAATATCCAGAGTGATATGTATATGCTATACAGTGATTATATAATGACTCAAATGTAACGTATGGATATGTGCTTTGATGGTGTTAATATATCTGACTGTCCTTTTGTCTAAGTCATTGTTTAAACCAAGTGGAATGTATATGGCTGGTCAGACGACTCCATACATGTGTACAGAACCTTTTTGGACAGGAGAAACTGCTAAAATAAGTCTATTTTATTATAATGCTTTATTTTGTTGACTGTTTCTGTATTATTTTTGACAATATTCTTCTGCTGGGGTGAAGAACTGAAGATATCATTCTTCATGTGGAAAAGTGGCTACTTGGCCACTGTTTTATAAGAAGGCCTAGAATTAGCTCTCAGATGATCCAGTGTCTGTACTGTAGCTACGTAAAGCACGGATTATACATCTTGGCGTGTAGAATCTGTGGTCGAAGATAATGAAGACTTCTCTGTGTACCAGGCTTTTTGCTGCTTATGTATTACTCTTGCTGTACAGGAGTACCTCCCAAAGCTGTGCACTCGCAAAACAGCCACATTAATAAAGATGGTTAATTTATGAACAGCAGTCTCTCCTCATTATTCTTATGTACATATTAGCACCCCCAGGGAGCTGCATGATGGTAATAATGGTGGGAATGGATCATAAACTCAAACGTACCAAAAGTTGAGGATGTTTAGTTGAGTTTATTTCTTCTCTTAATTTGTACATCCAGCCACTGTATTTATTATGGATTAACATAGCTATGTTCTGTGCAAACGTGACAGCCCAAACTTGCTGTTTATATCAGATTCTGTACAACTGGTACCAATAAAAGGACAGACATGTCTGTGTAAACCCTAATTTTATCTCTATCAGTACTTTAAGAAATGGTACAAAAGCTCTGAAAGAATGAAAGCTGCAAAGCGGAGGAGAAAATGTCTTAAATCTTCTCAAGTTTTGCCTTATTGTGATGCATAGGAAGGAAACAGCAAAATTGATTTCTCTGCCACAAACATGCAGTGACTGGTATTGCTATATTAGTATTGCAAACGTAGTCTTCATAACTTTTTATTTTCTTTATGGCACCTTCATGCTGCTTTCACTCGAGGGCCATATTTCCCCTCGAGTGAATGTTTCAAGTAAAACTGCACATCATCTCAGCACACGCCACTCTGAGAGATCAGAAATAAGAGACCACCCTTCAGTTATTGATAGTCATGTACAAGTTATTCATTTTTCTGTGTCCATTTTCCACTGTCATGATGTGTGTCTGAAAGGATGTGTAGCTGTCACAAAGCCATTACTGAGAAAAAGCAAAAAATAAAGGAAACTTAAGTCCAGAGTCCTGATCGCATAATTTCAGCATTGTCATCACAATGTGCAATGCACATGCGTAATACTCACTTCGCAGGGCGTGCAATCTCTAGTAAGACAAATGGAATGAAACATGTCATTCTACATTTTTTGCTGCTTGATCTAAAAGAAACACTTGCGTGGTTCCTGGACTCTGAGTTAAAGCTGCTCAGGTACACAGGGAAGAGTAGTCACACCGCTTTTGTGTTTGGCGCATTGAAACCAAATCTAGAGCATTAAAGTTCCAGAAAAGATGGTTCACATAGCGAGTGCTAAAAGGTAATTTCTCTGATTCTCTGTTTTACGTTTCTTTTGCAATGAATATTTTGAATATTGAATATGAATATATGAATATTTCTTTTCTAAATGTTGAACTTCTAAAACTTCAGATTTATTTTTTTTTCATATCGCAATAAATATCACAGTGAAAAAAAAATGGCATTTTTTTCCAATATCGTACCATATCGTGCAGACCTAACTGAAATTGTGAGCAGCTTTGTAGGTATGGAAAAATATTCCTATAGATTTCAGTAACTGAAAGCAAGTCTACTGAAAAAATGATATTATATTTAGCTGCTGAGGAATCTGTGTCATGTTCTGTTATTTTATTAGCATTTTTTCTTAATGCTGAAAAAATCAATACGTTTTACTTGTAATTGCCATTTTGCCAGATTATTAAATGCAAGAGTGGTCTCTGACTTCTGCACAGTCAGTACTGTACTTTCAAAAATATCCTTAAGTGCTAAATATGGTCTTATTGCTTATGGATAAAAACATGTCTGTAGGTTTGTATCTTGCCTCAGTAGTCAGGTATATAAGCAAGGCTTTTTGACTTGCTTCCTTAATAAACTTAATGTTTGCATTTTTAATTGTAATTCCAACCATATTCCCAGAAATGAGCAAACATGATCCAGTCTGTCAAGTTCTAAGTGCCTTTCTCTTCATGTTTCACAAAGTTTTATGTGCAACTTGAAAGTACAATCTTGAAGCAAAAGACATCTCTTTGTTCATCATATCGCTTTGTTCATAATCTTCTTTCAAACTTGCCACTCCCCTGTAGAATCCTTTTGAATGATGCGGTTTTGTGCACTTGGGTTGATGAGCAACTCAAGTACATACAAACCCGACACGGATCACTCATGATGCCTGTTCCGTTTTCCTACAGTTCGATTGTGTCGCTGCTGACACTCAGTGCATCTATCTGTCTGCAGACGCTGATAAATTCAGCTTGCACGGCCAGTTCATCAGCCTGTGTGTAAGTTTGCTCCTTCTCATACATACTCTCTCTGGAGATAGTGGAGTCCAGGGCCATGTACTTCTGCGACAGGCGTCCCGACTGCACCCTCGGCAGGCTTCCCCTGGGCAGGCTGTTCTGAGACTGATGCCTGGAGGTGAAGTCACTGTAATTAGTTGCTTGACCTCCATGACATCTAGGGCCTCCACGAAGGGAGTGGGAGTTTGCATCCCTACAAGGGGAATTCACATCCCCGCATGAGGCGGTGCGGTACAGGACAGGCTCGGCGGAGGTCCCCCGACAGGGCTGCCCGTCTGGAGGCCCACGTGTACTGAGAGAAAGCCTGGAGGAGCTGAAGAGACTTCGCCGGAACAGGGCCTCACTGTTCAAAGCCTCATCAATGCTGCGCCTTAGGTCGATTGGAGATGGAGGTCGCAGGTCCACTGTGGAATCGCCATTTAGGCTAGCGATAGATGACCCTTGAGAGACCACTTGGACATCCTTTGTGGTTTCAGAAAGCTGAGGGACACCGTGATTCTGAGGGCTGCTTGGATAATGGAGGTCCAAGCCTTCTGATTCGGTGAGTGGCATCTCTGCTAGGGTGTAGAGGGGCACACTCTCACTCTCGTCCCGCACTATACCATCCCGCAGGGTCAGTTTCTCTCCAGGCCTCTTGGACCAGCTGCTTGGCAAGATGGTGGACTTGGTGGCTGCATGTATGCCCCCTGTGGATGACCTGGTGACAAAGGTAGTAAGAAAAGCTTACAAGCGTCATACTGTACAACTATTATTACCTAATACTGAAATACTCAAGAGGAAGTAATAATAAAACAGCAGCAGGTCCAAAAACTCTTTCTTGCTGAACTGCAGTGAACCATCTTAGAATATCAAGCATCAATCTGTACTACTCTTCTATTTTTATGATCCTTTTGGTCTAAAATAAAACACAACATAGTCTGGGTGCCATCACCAACAAAACAGAATGAAACAGAAAACAACAAAAATGGAATAAAAAATGAAGGACCAGTTTCCCAGATCCAGATTAGGATTTGGGCTAGGCCTGTACCAATTCAATATTCAATGAAACTGTATCAACATCCTAAGTTCCAATACTACAATACCTTATGTACTTTAATCTAGTGGTCATCAACTCTGGTCTTGGAGATTTACCGTTCTGCAGACTTCCAACCATCCCCAACTGATCCATCTAATTATTGTCTTTAAAACACCTTGATTAGCTGAGTGAGGTGTGTTAGGTTTGGATTGGAGGTGAAACTTGTAGGAAGGTGATCTCCATGTGAACAGTAGCAGTGCTATAACATACAGTACAAATCCTCTATGGGTAAGGTAACATGAGGCTGTAAACATACCACTTCTTAACAATAACAGATCGACAATACCAGAAAAATACGCAGAAAATAAATTCATTATATGAATAAACATGGATCATTTGATAATTTTATATTTAGTTTTATTATGACTCTGGCTAAGAAATAGTATTGAATGTAGATCAACATATGATCAGTTATGCCAGTGGTCACCAATGCTTCTCTTGGAGATCACCTTCCTACAAGTTTCACCTCCAACCCAAACCTAACAGACCTCACTCAGCTAATCAAGGTGTTTCAAAGACAATAATTAGATGGATCAGTTGGGGATAGTTGGAACTAAAGTCTGCAGGGCAGTAAATCTCGAAGAGAAGCATTGGTTGTATATGTATATGCTATGTACAAATCTTAATAGTGTGAGTTCTGCAGGCTAGTACACAAAATATGAGCATGCTACATCTTTTCCTACTAACAGGAAGTGATGAAGCTTCCGTCATGCCAGGCTGGACTCTGAAGGCTGCTTCAGCAGAGGTGTTTTTACAAAACCCAAATACATTAACACATTATTAATTAGGATATGTTTATTTTTACAGGCTGTTGTGACAGATTTGGGTTGAACTCACATTTATACACCTTCTCTGGCTCCGCCACCACCATAGCCACTGTTACACAACCATCTGCCATTTTTTGAAAGTTTTCCAGACGTAAGAAGCTCCTACCTTTCCGTTTCTCATTGCACTGTGGGACAACAGTGTCCATTATTACCCTATTCAAAACTCGTCTGGTTCTAAGTGTGCATCGTGGATTTTTGAGTATACTCAATTTTTACATTCATAACTGCACTATAGTCTACGTACTCAAAAACTAGTTAAAATCGTATCAATGCACAACTGGGACATGGCCATAGGGTCTAAATGGGTGTGCAAAAACTAAACTCTGCTTAAGTCACTTAACTTTTAAGAAGACGTCAGACAAGAATTTAAAATGTTGAATAAATACCTGTGGAACTAAATAAACAGCCAATTAGTTTCCACACAAATACTCTTGGGTAGAATTATTACTATATGAAACTATTAAGGATAATTCAAATCCTTCCAAATCATACTTATGTAGCAACATGCAACTGAGTAAAAGACACTAGTCATTACTCACCTCTTCCTGTTAAACACCGAGCTCCAGCGGCCAAGCTTAGGGGCAGCTCCTCCACAGCACAGGAGAGGGTGTGTGACCACAAGTGCCAGGGTGAGACACACCCCTGCCTCACACACTCTGCAGCTGAGCTGGAAGCCCCACCAGGGCCAGGGCATCAGTCCCACCGTTTCCTCATCTGTCAGACCAGTTGCATGCAGGATTGCATAGAGTCTGAGCCCCCCGCATGCTAGGAGGAAAAGTGCTGAGAAAAGGCCAGTGCTGGCTGCCCTCTCCCACACACCAGCCTCTGCCAGGGGGCAGTGGCTAGCTGGGTGATCTGGTGACGTCTCACTCAACCTGTAGATGTGCTTGGCATCAGTGCGGGCACAGCAGTAGAACAGCAGGTATGAGAAGGAGAACAGTGATGCCAGCAGGAAGAATGCAGCAGGGGGCAGCAGAGAGACAACAGGAAGGGCAGGAAAAAGTCTCAGTATGGCCACAGATCCCATCACCACAGCAACATGCACAAGCACGAGTGCAGCCAGCAGGCAGCCACAGCGCCTTAGGGTGGTCTGGGAGAGCAGCTGGGCACGAGAGCGGCCGGACAACAGCAGCAGCAGTAGACCAAAGGCAGCGGTCAGGCACGGATAAGTGGCCTCATGCAGGAGGCGCGCCCAGGCCGCAGGGAGTTGCTCCCGCTGACCATACGGGTCATAGAGCAACCACAGGGCACGGCTAGAGCCGGCCAGCAGCTGCAGAAGGTGCAGGAGGCTGAAGTGGGCACAGCCAGAAGGCCAGCATAAGGGCAGACACAAAAGGCTAAGGGCAGAGAGCACAGCCACCAGTGAGAACACACCCCCCAGCCCATACACCTGAAGCTCCCATGCTAGACCCCACGTCGCCATGGCAGCATTCCAGTCGGACAGCAAAGGCACCAGCAGAGGCGGGGTCAGGGCAACAGGGGGCGGGGTCATATCACTATTAGGAGGGGGCATTGGTGAAGCAGGAGATAGGGCACTGGGGAGATTGTTGTCAGAGAGACCAGGACTCCAGAGAGGGTCTGTGGAATTGCAGACCCCCGTGGTGTCCAGGTTGCAGTCAGGCTGGGAGGATGATTCTTCATTGTTGTCAAGCGTAGACAAACCTGAAACAGACACAAAGAATGTATTATGAATTTAGGATAAATCTCCTTCAGTAGCTCTACTGCCCGTCGAGTGTGGGTACACTTTGCCTTCTTTTGAATTTAATCGCATATCACGAATAATTAAGTAATTAAAAATTCATAAGAATAGTAAATGAAAGAACATAAGAACATAAAAATAAGTTAACACATCTTCTACAAAATACAAGCTTTGAAGTGCACAATTAAAAAGTAAATTAAAGTAAAATAAATTGTGTCCTTTTCACCTGTACGTTATAAATATAAATAAACAAAAATTGTGCATTTAAACTGACTCAGTAGGCATCCCATATTTTCTTTCTTTTTCAGTTTTGCGCATATAAACCCCTCATTGGAATTCCAGCCCTTTTTCTGTTACGAGATGACATCATCTTGTAACACAGTTCTTATTGCCCGCCTATAGAGGCTGAACTTGGCTGAGCTGGATGCTGCTACCACTTTCAACCGCTCTGGCCATAGACCAGTTTGAACAGAATGGGTTAATGGACCAATGACAACACACTCAGAACACACAGAAGTTCTAAAAGAGCGTTTCAGTCAGATGGTAAATACAAATGTACAGTATGAAAAAAACAATTTTGAGGAAAATTAAGTACGTAAATCTATTCTAGAATGAATAATTACTCAACAAAAATCAATTACATTTATAAACTTGGGCCTGATGGGTCTTCTTTAAGAGTAACTGCACCCCATGGTTTCAGATAGCTCCACTCTTAGTTCCACTTTGAAAAATGCTCAAAAATGGGATGGGCACTTTGGGAGGAGCCATGCAGTAATCTGCAGGTTTGGAGGTGGGGATGGGAGGGAAACCGAGTGGGCTGGGCTGTTGTGGTTTTATAGCTAACATTAGCTACCAGAAGACATAGACAGTGGCACAGAGGCAACCAGACGTCTGCAGAAGTATGTTTCCAGTAGAGGATGTGTTCACTTATTTTCACTTAGAATACCACAAAACTAAACATTTTGCTTTCAACTCTATAAGCAACAATGAAAATATACTCAATATTAATATACTCAATATACTCAATAATAAAAAGCATTTTTGTCAATTAATTATAATGAACTATAACTATGATAGACATGTTGAAAAAATAACTTCACTTGATAAAACTGCTATATGGCCCTTCTGCATGAGCACAAGTAGGCCTACATTGTACAGGGTACTGCAAAATGAGTAAATAACATTTGCCAGTAGAGGGAGCCCTCCAAAAGAGAAAAAAAGTGATTCATTTTTAAACTGGGTCCTTTGAGTAGTAAGAGATGCAAACACTTCAAGGCACACCCTAAATAGATTACAATTTGCAGGTTTGATAGCCATTAGCTGCACAAGTTCAAATAGCATTCTGAAACTAGTGTCTCCAAATAGGTTCTTGAGCTGAAAGGGACATAAAACAATTGCTGTGTTAATTAGCTGGTTCATTTTATAGGGAGAGCTGTGGAAGTAGGACTACATTAAATGGGTCACACACAGACACAACACACACACACTCTCAGAGCAGATTAGGGGGCATTGGCCTTGTTGCTGCTCTCATTCGTGTAACTATTTAAAAACTTGAAACTGGCACACGTTTAGCAGTGGCATCACTTAAATCTACGCTTAAATCACTAAATGTACATGTGGCGGCAAGTAAGGCGATGGATTGCATATGCATAGTTTTAAAGGAATACATCTGCTGCATCCATAGCATAGTTTTATAAGTACAGAGAAACTGAAATGGCTGCTGATGGCAATCAGTGGTACAATACAGACGCAGCAGACAGAGATTACGTTTAAAACTGCTGGAGAATTTCCTTTATTCCTACAAAACAGACCAAATATCATCCTGAATGGTCTGCTATGCTCTGTAAATTGGGGCTTGACATTCTAAGAATGATAAATGATCCATATTGATTATTGGTTAATTGATCGGTGAGCCGCTTTGAATCAATCACGTTCTTAAAAGACGAAATACATTAGTCAGCGTTAAATTTTAAGTCGAGAAAGTATGCATTGCAGGGTTCCTTCTACATCATCGCTGTACACTGTACTAAATATGTAGGAATCAGAGACCCTGACTATATTCTTCCTCTTTTGATCCCTCATGTGTTTACACTCTATCCGAGCAAAGCCTTTGTGTAGGCTTTTACACAAGAGGTTTATAGGAATATAGGAATCACAGCCATTTTCTATATATGGTGCGACCCATTTTAACTGGGATGCTGGAATCTCAGTAGGAAGTGTGGCACTTGGAAACTCAAGACCAATCCCGATCTTAAAATTCAAGATGGCCGTGCAGTGCACCAAAGTTGTAGTGTTATACTGTTTACTAGAAAGTATGTGTATTTGGGTCTATTGAAACTGCACACACAGGACTGCCCAGCTTCTTTCTGTGGATATGTTGCTACACTGTTTAGAACCACAAAATACTGTGTAATGCATAGTTATCTACTGGTATTGCTAACATTGCTAACATACTGTATTTTATTGGAGGCATCCATTTTGTTTTTTAAAATGTTTTAGTGGAGCTCAGGTGTGACATCATTCACAACTCCAACATCTGATTTCCAAGCTACATGGAACCAGTAGTCCCAAATAGGCTCAAAAATAATTGGACAGTTGACTGACAAATTAAGGAGATAAAAGATCTGGAGTCGATTCAGAGTGCTGATTCCAATGGCAACTTTCAATACACAGTCGAAAGACAGGTCGATGCTGGTAAAGAGGACCACAATGGAAAACAAAACAAACCTATCAGTAAATTAGATAGCAGTAAATTACAACTGTCCAAAAATCAACTATCTGGTACATTCTTGTGAAGAAGGAATGCACTGGCAGCAAGTCAGTAACACCAAAAGGCCTGGAAGACGACAGAAGACAACTAAAGTGGAAGATCATAAAATTATTTCCGTGGTGAAGAAAAACCTCTTCACATTATCTAGTGATTCTAGAGGAGGTTGGTGTATCATTGTCAGTCTACACTCAAGAATGCAAATACAGAGGTTTTACCTCACAATGCAAACGACTGGTAACACTCAAGAACAGAAGGTCCAGACTAGACTTAAGGTGTTAGAAAACATCTAAAAAAGTCTGGTCAGCAGTGGAACAATCTTTTGACTGAGAAAACCAATATTTACTTGTGCCAATGATGAAGAGAGAAAAGTATGGAAAAGGAAAGGAAGGACTCGTGATCTGAAGCATACCACATCTTTCATCAACCATGGTGGAGGCAGTGTTACAGCACGGGCATGTATGGCTGCCAATGGAACTGGGTCACCGGTGTTTGTTGATGATGTGACTGCTGATAGAAGTAGAAGGATGAACTTTGAGGTATATAGAGCTCTACTTTCTCAAATTGCTCAAATTGAGTCAGATGCTACAAAACCGATTGGACAGTTCTTTACTGTGCAGATGGATAATGATCCTAATCACACCACAAAAGCAGCCCAGAAGCTTCTTAAGGCAAAGCCAGTCATCTGACCTCAGTATAATCCAGAATACTTTTTATTAGCGAAGAAAAAACTAACAGCAGAAAAACTCACAAACAAACCATTACTCCCATTGCAAAGCACCTCAAGGGAGGTTCCAGGATTCAGGCACTTATTGACTGCAAAGGGTTTGGCTCCAAGTATTAAATATAATCAATGAATGCACATCAATGCTCTTTTCATCATGACAGAGGATAGAAGCAGAGGATAGAACCTAGCAATGGAAATCAATCAAATACACCATACAAACACAATAAATAAATGGAAATGGTGAAAAAGTGAAAGCTAAGCAGAAATCTAATTTCTGCTTTGTTGGATTTCAAAACACCAGTAAAATACATCTTTACCTCCAATCTAGTTGATCACCCAAGACATATTTGCAATGGAGCAACAAGGCTATCGTCGCTAAGTGCAGCATACTTTTTGACCATCATTACAGACAACAGTAGCATATCCTGCTACTGAGCAAGGGCAACAAGAATAGTTCATGTGTCTTGCTTCAGCTCATCAGCTAACTGGCATGACTTTATTGAATTTACTTGAGAGTGCTAGTAGAGGGACATGCCATAGTCATATGTCATAGAGTGTCAGATACCACATAAGCAAGTCTTGGCAAATTGGTTTGAAGCAAGAGTGTGATGCTTTAGGTATGCAGTGTGCATGATGCTAATTAATGGGTGTAAATATCCTTTAAATGCTATCTAGATTAGCTTTGTAGGTTCAGTACAAAACTAAAGAAGCAAACTTCTGTTGCTAGAAATGTCTTAGCGGATCGACTGTGTTTCAGCTCATTTTTCAATAAATTATTAATATTAAAAATAATTTAATCTCTTTGTAAGAAACTGAAAGGACCTAGAACAAAAGTTAATCACAGATTTATAGCAAGGGATGATATTACAAATCATGACAAATTAAAATGGTCTACTATCCATCTACTTAAAAGAGTAGGCGAATGCTTTTAGTCATCTCCTAATCATAATCCTATGCTGAGGTTTTACTGAAATGAAAATGAAATGATAAAGGAGAGTGTGGGAGTATGACAGTGAAGCAGCGTGGCTTTTTTCCCACTTGCTCTGCAGTGATGGACCATACTCCTGTGCCTCTGGAATACTGATTGTACACTGCGGTGTACAGGACACTAACACACTCTATGAACCTACCTGAACAGTACAAACAGAGTGAAGATGTTAAGTTGGTGGAGACACAAAAGGGAAGGCAATATCTGCTTTATGAATGGCTGGTCTGTAAGAGTAACATTGTACCGTGGGATAGCATAGTTTAGCATGCTTCAGCCAAAATAACTTAACATAAAAATGCCTTACAATTTTAAGAGGTTCATGTCATGGAAAGGCAATACTCCTCCCAATCTATTAAATGAAAGAGTTTCAAGTAGCATGTAAACACTAATAAAGATTCAGAATGGACTGTTCACGCCCTAGACTATATGGTCATTATAGCTGAAATAAGCTGGTACACTCACTGAGCTCTTGATTAGGTACAGCTACGTTATATCGACACTCTTTGTTTATTTTATCAGCTCTGCCTACCATATTGGTGAACTTTGTGGTTCTACAATTACAGACTGTAGTCCATCTGTTTCTCTGCATACTTTGTTACCCCCTTTCAACCTGTTCTCCAGTGGTCAGGACCACTACAGAGCAGGTATTATTTGGTTGTTGGATCATTCTCAGCACCTCAGTGACACTGAAGTGGTGGTGGCATCATGTTAAGAGTGCTTTGCGCTGGTACGACACAGCAGTAAGACACAGCAGCGCTGCTGAAGTTTTAAACACCTCAGTGTCACTGCTGGACTGAGAATAGTCCACCAACCAAAACTATCCAGTCAACAGTATCCTGTGATCAGCATCCTGTGACCACTGATGAAGGACTAGAGGATGACCAAAACAGGCTGTGCATCAACAGATGAGCTATTGTCTCTGACTTTACATCTACAAGGTGGACCAGCAAGGTAAGAGTGCCTAATAGAGTGGACAGTGAGTCAAGAAAAAAATGTAGGATATGAGCCTGTTAAGAAGTATACGTAGAACATTCGTTCATTCATAGACCCACATTAATGTTCAGAATCAGTCATAAAATGATTATTTACCTTTTGGAGAACTGGTCACAACCACTGTTTCATGAGATGGCTTCTTGGAGACTTCAAACACCGCTCCTCCATTGTCCTGCATAGGGGTTGGTACGTCTTTTAGTCCTTTTCCTAGACGTGTGCTATCTAAATTCTCTTCTATGTTCACTCTGTGAGAAGTGGTTTTTGGCTTCTCCAGTGTATAATCAGCATTAAGTCTAGTTTCCACTTTTCCATGATCAGGAGATGTTTGGGGCATATGGAAATGGGTAAACTCTGGAGTTCCTGTGTATTGTGAAGGTCCAAAATCTGTGGTCTGGACCTGAGAAGGTGAGTGAGGAGATGACCTCAGGGCTGCTAATAAGGTTGTTCCAGAAGACTGAGCAAAATTACCTTTATACGAATCAACCAAATCAGAAAGCCTTGTCACGGGAATTTGTTGATTGCCCTGAGTGACTGACCAAGTCTTTGATGGAGTTTCAGTTGTTGTGTCAGTTTTAAAGGAGTTTGCATTCTCTGTCCATGTTGCACCTGAAAGTTGATTTGCTAGTGAGTTTTTCCATCTGCTGCTGGGGTTTGATGCTCTGGCTTCTCCCAGATCTTTTGGGCCATTACTGTTCTTCTCAGAGTTGATTGTGAAATCTGAGAATAGTGAATTAGTCATCAGTGGTGTAGTGGCATCCATCTTGGCTCTAGACATCTGGGTGGTCCACTGTGAACTGCCACCAGGCTGGTTATGGCCTGTGAGCTCTGTGACTGGGGTTTTATAAGTCCTGTTTGGTTCTTTCCCATCTCTGTTCAGGGACACAGCGTGTAGGCTGCCGAACAATGTGACACTGAGAACCAGCACAAATGGTCCACTGTGAGGGACCATGCTTGCAACCTTCTTCGGTCAATCACGGCTTACGCAGTTGCCTGTCTGCCTCCATCTCAGTCCTCCATGCACCTCTGTCACTGAACCTGTGAAACAGACGAAAAGGGAAAATGTTTCAGTTCTCTATCTGAATAATGCTTTAGTCAGTAGCCCATATGCGCATCCAGACAGTGTCCTCTCAGATTGTTATCTTGACACTGCCCCAGTTTAGAGTTGCACTGTGCTGTGCTAAAGCTTCTATGGTCCAGTGCTGTGAATGACTGGATTAAAGCTGAAGCTCCGACCTCACAGTCCATCAGCCCTCATCAATCTTCCCCTACTACTATTGATCAGTCATGTGACCTGGATTACTCGCGCCATACTAATCAAAATCACTGAGCACCACAACCAGGCACACAAACATACAGGTTTCTTTTCATACAATGCCAGGACATGGCGTTATGCCCTATATATTTAATATACGGAGCTATGCCTATGTTAGAAGAATTTATTTACCCTAAACCTAATCCTAACCTTAATGGCGAATTTGACAGAATTTTATCCTCCAAATAAAAGTTCTCTTACAGAATAACAAGTGCGTCGCTTTTATCAAAATTACATTACATTACATTACGATGCTCAGACCCCTGATTGCTATCACAATCATTATACAGAATACAGAGTAAGTGGCTTAGAAGATGAATGAATGAATGAATGAATGAATAAGTGAAAGAAATAATCAATAAATCAATCAATCAATCAATGAAATGAAATCTTAATAACAGAATTATATACAGATACACAGCCTGGCCCAAAAAGGCACATTCTAATATTTTGTGAATTTGACCTCCTTTAGCTATAATTATGACATGCATTCACCATGGCATAGTTTCATCAACTGTATCCAGTGTCACAACTTGTATTTCTGTCCAGAGTTGGATTAATTTTGGCCAGTATCTTGTATTGACAATGGGATAGTCAAACCACTTCGTCTTCTCCAGCACATCCTAAAGTGTTTCAGTGGTGTCCAATTCATGTTTGAAAATGGTCCCTCATGCTTCCTGAACCACTTTTTCAACAATCTGACACCGATGAATCTCTGAATTGTTGTCCTGGAATATGCCCATCAGGCAAGCAAAAAATCATTGATTGTATATCATTTATTGTCATATTGTCAGGACTGAGTCTTGACCTGATCAACTGAGGCAATTCCAGATCATAACATTGCCTCCAGAGGCTTGAACATTGGGAACTATGCATGATGAATGCATTGCTTCATGCTTTTCCCTTCTTTCCCTGATGCGTCCTTCGCCTTACGATCTATATATATATCCAATATAAATGTGAGCTTATCATGCTTTTCTATTGCTCCAGAGTCCAGTCTTTATGCTCCCTAGCAAACTGAACCATCTTTTCGATTAGCCTCATTAACAAGTTCCTTATGACCACACAGCTGTTCAGCCCCAATTCTGAGATTGCTTTCATTTTTACTATTAAACCTGTAAGTCAATGTTTTAGCCTTGCATTGCACAGATCTTAACCCAATTCCAGTCATCTCTGTATCCTTCCACGATGCAGGCGAATAATTTGACCCCTTCTGAAACACAGTAACATCTCTTCCACGACCACAGGATACGTCTTCCCACATGATTGTTTAAGAGAGGAGAGGTCACTTACTGCATCAGTTAGAGTTAAAAAGATATATTGTCAGCTGAATTATGAATTATATTAATCACTGCATTAATAATCTAATCAAAGGTGCTTAATTATTTGAAGATGGCTTGGTAGTATATGAAAAATGGTCAAAATGGTTCTTTAGACTAATAATAATAATAATAATAATAATAATAATTTTGCTACTTTCAGTTTATGAAGTCAATACTATTTTTGATGGTGGGTTCCTGTTTTTCCCACAGTGAAGACATTTTTGTACTGCATAATGGATAAAAAACAGCTCACACACACACACTAGCACAAAGCTGCCTGCTCTTTATAAATTTAACATATGGATGTTAAAGATTAAAGATGCAGCCACATCAAAGCTCGCACCCATCACACTCCAGTATAGCCAAATGCTCTGCATTAAACCATCTGCAGCAGAAACCTACATCTCTCTACCTTTCAACTAATATCTGCCCTTTCTGTGTGCTCCCCCCTCAGTCTCTGAATACTGTATGGTTATGTGGTCCATATGAGCAAGCAGTGCAGTTTTATGCCTCAGCCACTGCATTCACTGTACATACATTACTACACAGCAGCACTCAAAGACACTCAGACATGCACATGCACATACGACCTGGTTAAACTAGAGGAAAGGGGCTCACCCCAGGAAGCATGGAGGTAGAGACAGAAATAGGAGTATAATCCCTCTGCCGCCGCTCTGCGCCTGAAAAGCTCTATCTCTGCCTGGTCCTGCGCATGTGTCTGTGTGTGTATGTGTGAGAGAGAGAGTTTCAGTGCTCTGGCTCTTGCTCCGTCACACACAAACACACACCTCTGCCTCAGTCTCCCCTCACAGAAATGCACACTGGCTGACACACCCCCTCTTTTTGCCCTTCCCCCAACACTCTTAGGCTGTATGTGTGTTATTTCCCCCTACACCAGCTTTATTCATCTGAGCTCCTCTCTCTGTCTCGGTCTGCCAACACAGGATTAGCTCTCTTAGGTGTTTGACTTCCTCAGTGTGACCTCTCTGAGAAAACTGCAAAGTAGGACAAACACTGAGCTTTCCTTTCCCCAAGTGCAAATGAAGTGTATACAGTATATTAAATTTAAAGGCTCCACATACTACATTGTTCTTGCTTTTCCAGGTCCACTTACGACACTTGTGTAGGTTTAGGAATAAAACGGATGTCGTTACTGCGCTTTTAAGACTGATATATGTAAATGAGCTTTGTTCTGACTGGTTTCCCTGTATGGCACCTTATTCAGACAAACAGTCTGGGCTTAAATCTTCTTTATAACTTCACCATGAATGGGTGTGGCTAAGCTGATGTGGGCTGATTAGGGGGGTATATATAAATGTGTTGTTTGTCATGACAAAAAGATCATCACAAAAAGAATGAATGCAATTCAGTAATTAGTTCAGCAATTAGTCTTTTTGCAGCTTAGTTTATGCATATGGACTGAATGGAGTGAAGCATGAATGGTATGTTTTGAAACTAACGGTGTTTGCATGCATCAATCTCTTTTAATCACTATAAGTCAGTTATTCATTGCATGGGCCCTTTAACAAATCAATATGCAACACTCACTGCAGCTCATTGAGTTACCTACTTCAATTAATGTGGCAATGATTCACTGCTTGAAACAGCCTTGTTTTCTTTTGTCAGCCTATTTAAAGGGCTTATACCAAAAAAGTTGAAACAGTACATGAAACGGTAATTAAAATAGAAAGCAGTAATTAGTAAATTATGTTTGACCTGTATTTATTTGAAAATAAAACATTAAAAAAAAAAACTAAACAATTTGTTTTCCAATAAAGTTGGTGTTACACTGTGTTACATTATCTTTTTCCTTTAGCAGCACTTATTAATACAAAAGCTGGATGTTCCTTTTCTTCTTTGGCCTGGAAAACACAATGACTGTTAATTCCATAAACAATTCACTTTTCTATTGAGCATCAGTTCATTTCAGATGACCTTAAGCCCAGAAACGTCGTCACCTTTTCTGTGCGTTGTTGACTTCCGCTGTGCGGATATATATCCATCCATATATTCATCATATATCATATAACAAACATACATATTTCAATCTATTCAGCTAACAACAGTTTAGCCTCACCCATTCATTCTTAAGTTATAAAGAGTGTTTAAGCTCAGACTACTTATTTATTTTTTTTTAAAAATAGCACAATATAGAGTATACAGTCAGAACAGAGCTCATTTACACATATCAGTCTTAAAAGCACAGAAACAAAAACAGCCTGTTTAATGCTAAAGGATAAAGAGAGGTCAGACAATGTAAAAACAAATGAAATAAATAAACACACATCTTTCAAGTGGGCCTCAGGACCAAAATAATGAAAAGCAAAAAAGCCCTTTAAATTTCCAGACAGCAAGCAGACTTTCACCAGGCCCTGTCTTTGTTTCAGGAGCAAAAGTACACAGTGTGCCTTAAACTTGGACACCAGAGTTTCCTTCACAAAAGGAAAACATACTGGCATAAATCTGTTTTAAAAACTCTGCACATGTCAGAACCGCATGATTGCACAGAATTATTTGAAGATAAATCTGTCCCTTAGCACACCGTACCATGCAATCAAACTGGACAGGGGATTAGATCTCCATCTGTAGCTCCTGAGTTTTTCAATCTGATCTCTATCAGCCACTGTAGCATGAAGTCAATTAGGACAGACAAACAGTCTGACACGTTTCCCTATGTTGGAAAACAAGAGGACACCTGCTGACTCAAAACATATTCAGAATTTATAAGGGAAGCCAATCACCATTTGCAGGTTTTCTGTTATTTAATGTCTTACGCAGCAGCCATAAAATCTGCTTCCCATAAAACCAGGCAACAAGCAAGGTAACACTTGCAAAAGTCTTTTAATTGTGTTTAAGGTTGGCTTTATTCATACAACTCTGGGTTACTTGAAACTTACATGAAGCTAAATTGCACCTGAGTTGCATAACATAAAGCATCCAGCAAGCGACTGGAAACTCAGCTGTAATGGTTGTAAGCGTATCAAATTTGTGAAATGTTTTGTGAAAACAGTAATAATACCTCATACAATCACATCAAACAACATACTTTCAAACAACTGATTTCACCGGATCAATGGACGACAAAATAAACCAGAATATGGTTAACTGTGCAATTGTAAAGGACACTGTGATGATCTCAGTGGTGGTAAAGACTGAGCTGAATCTCTTGTCCATCATCGTGCTGGATTCCTCACGTTTACGGCAGCTGGTCCATAGTGAAGACATGATGGATGGTCTACAGAGAATCAGTCCAGTGTATGCTGTCAGACAGAGCAGTCAGGATCCAGACCAATTAAAACTGAGCCTGGGAGAATACAAACTAGGACACTCAGAAAAAACCTACTTCTGTAAGATGCAAGAGGCATGGCCAGTTGGTGTATGTTATGGTTAGCATGGTTTAGAATTCTGTGTTTCATATAATTCATGTAATGAAATCACCTATAAGTTTGTCTTTATCATGTTTACGACTGTTGAATAATACTGATCAGCCATAATATTATTATTATTATGGGTGGGTTGGGGATTCACTCTGAATGGAGTTCTCAGTAAAAGCATCTGATTGCCTGTGCGGGCTGTTTAAAACACAGGAAGGCAGCAAATGAACCAGAACAAAAAGGGGTTAGGGTGTAGAACAATGATGGCTGGTTCAACATATGACATCATGGTGGTTGATAGTCCGACCCCCCCTCAGGCTGGTGGTACCTCTTTCGTGGCTGCTATTCACGTGTATGAATGCTGCTGAAAGTAGACTGGCTGAGCTGAGCCTGATTTCTGCAAACCTGATAACTGGTCAGGATATGAGTGGATGAATTTTAGCTCTGTGGCAAATTGTGTGATTCACATAAAGATGTGGTGGGACCACAACAAAATAAGTTCTGAGTTTAACCTCGGTAAAATAAGTGTTTACAAAAACACATACTTCACATTGCAGCGAGAAATGTTCACAGTGATGTAATTAGATGGTTTTCATAAGTAGCCGCTGTTAAGGAGTCAAAAATGTAGTGTTCTCTGGACCCTGTATTTGCGTTCATTTTAACCCATGACCTCTGACTGTCCCTTACAAGTGCGCCACCTGGTGTCAGCAGTGAATAATTATTTTGTTATGGTGTCACGAGTGCCCAAAAAGGTCTGTTAAAATAAATAAACAGTTTACATTATGTTTAAATGGACTCTTTATTATATGAAAGCACTGTAGGTCTTTAAAAAGTATGTTTGTTTAATTACTTTAAAATATATTGTTTATTACTATTTAATGTCCATTAATGCTCAGTCATCTCCTACGAGATGACCACTAAAACTTTACAGACTGCTCAATTGCAATGATTGCACAACACCAGTATTATTATTATTATTATTATAGTCCATTATGTACATTAGGTATATGACACATGTATACTTATCAAGGATACTTGCGTCTATTTTTGGCTGCTATTGCACAGTCATTTGCATGTTGCATACTGTACAAATGTTCTGTTCCTGTGCCTTTCAGACTTGCATTAGATAGAGATGCACACAGACTGTGCATATATATGTATATATATATATATATATATATATATATATATATATATATATATATATATATATATATTATATTGTAATTGTAAGTCCTTGTAGTCTGGGAGGTTGTGCGGACTAAGACTTTCTTGGAAAAAAAACTTTTTTGAGTCAGTATTTTTGTACCACTAACGCTCAACAAAATAATAGCAAATTCAAAACAGATGAACAAACAAACAAACAAACAAAAAAAACAACACAAATGTGAACGTTACAATTAAGCAAAATAGGTTCGGAGCCTTTTATTGTCGTCTTTAATTTAGTTGCTGGACATGAATGAGTTAAAACTAAAACACGGACCTTGAACGCCCATGATCTCTCCAGGTTAACTCTTCTCTCTACTATCGCGTTAGTCGCAACAACAAACCAAAAACCTGCCCTCTTTAGCCACGCCTTGCTCACGCCTCCAAACCGGTATACCCACAACGCCTATCTGCATGTGGGCATGGCCTCTTCGATTTAGTTTACCGAACCGATTCTTTGAAATGGAGCGCTTCAATGAATCGAACATCCGATTCGAAAACTCAGTGATCCACACTGCTTTGAAAGCGTCTGTCACCATGACTGCAGATTGACGTATTGCTCGTGTAGCTCAGAGCCAAGTACTAATTTAGGCTACTGTTGCCACCTCTGCTCATGAGCCCCATCTGCATGCATGCTTGAGAGCTTCAGTGTCAGTGTAGCCAGCATTTTTTAAGATGATGCTTGAATGGATTTAGTGGATTCACTGGTCGCTGTTTTAAATCCTCTGTCTGTTAATCTGCTGATTAGTTGGATTAGCTGTGTTTGTAGCAGGGAAAGCCCTAAAATGTGCAGGGCAGTGGGCCTCCAGGACCAGGGTTCAGAAACACAGCGCTATGCGATCTGCGCCCCCTTCCCGATTTACACCGCGCATGCGCACCAATGTCACACATGTTTACACTGCGTTACGTTTTACGACGTTGTCTGATTTGTAACCCGCCTGCACGCATTGTTTAATACTGAAATGTACCCAGTCTCGTCTGCATTCAGGTTAGAGCGTAGGGAGACGAAAGGGACAAGGACAAAAACCTGCTCAAAGTTATTATATTTTGGTTTATCCTGAGAGCATGTCTGGGGCCGAGTCCCAAATGGCTTCGCTCTGTATGTAGTGGGCTGCATAAGTCATCAAGTTACAGCTTCTACACTCAAATAGTTCGCTAAATGTTAGATATGATGTTGTGCAGCTGGCTGAATATAAATTTGATGTCTTTATTTATTTATATTTATTTATTTAATTACTTACTTATTTCCTTCCTTCCTTACTTATGTAGAAGCCGTTATCTAATCACCCACATAGTGCACATAGGGAGTAGAAAGACATTTGAGACTGAGCGTTGAGTTTGATTAAGGACCTTGTTGTTTTGCAGTGAGAACATGTGAGCGAATTAAATGAGGATCGTTGTTCTTAATGCGCCACAGTGTGGCGTGCATGTTATGGAACCGCAGCAGCTTCGCATTAGTGTTTTATTAGACGCCCTCTGTGTCTAGAACAGGGTCGTATACGTCGCGGAGTTGCTGCAAAAAACAGCTCGATTCAGTTAGACCAATGAATCGGTTCAAAAGAGTGACTCGTTCGCGAGCGGCCGCGCGCGGACAGACAGAAGAACATGGCCACGAGAGGGTGGTGGAAACTCGTTCCTCGCGCGAAGCTCGCCCCTTTCCCGCCCTTCGCTAATGGAAACAGTAGGGATGCGGTTTACCGTTTCTTGTGTTCAGCTACCGCCAAGCCCGACGCCACCAGGTAGCAACTGAGCACAGGCTAAGCCTAAAGCCTCTTCTTAAATGTGTATGCTGTACTGAAACGTTCCTCCCGATTTTGGGGTCTGGGGCGGGTCTCGTGGTGTTTGGGCTTCTGAGGCGATGTGTCATGGCTGCCCGTGATCTTGAGTACATATAGCGAGCTCATGGTTATAGGTCATGTAGGCGACATAAACAGGCGGAGCCCAGCACGAGCACAAGCATGTAGCTAGTTATGTAGCATCTACTTTATGGGACTTGTGACTTTTCCACTACAGCAGGTAAGTTCAGGATGGTGTGAGATGTTTCTGGTGTGTTGTATTTCACATGATAACATGTTTGCTACCGGGGAACATGACTGATAACATATTTAAAGTAATGACGGTTAATGAGGACTAGGAAGCGGACGTGGCCTGTTTCACTGACTAACAAAGCTAATTTGGTAAAATGGCATGTTTACAAAATAGGTAACTCTCCAACCGGGTCATGTTGGCCGGTACACGCTGAAAAGGTCTGGCTTGCTAATGCATTCTTGGAATTCTGCCATTTACAGTTATATACCACATGTGGTGATGGTTTCCGACGTTAAAGCTGTCTTTTTTCGATGATGACCAACTTTACTGCACATTCCAGCTAGTTATGTCACTGTTAGTGTTGTGGCAATGTTATTGGCTTGTTAAGTTACGTTCACCTTTACACATTTAAACGTTTAGTAGACATAACGATGTCATTGTGTGTTAGAAAGAGGTTTAAAGCAGACAAATAATTGCCCTTACATTGAAATCGAATGTATTGCAAGCATTTAAAGGGTGTAAAATGTACACTGAGGTTTAGTAATAAGAATCAAGTCACTGAATGATTGGAAATAGGATTTTATTTAGTCACTGGTTTGTAGGTCTGTATGGATGTAGAATGCTTGACTCGAAAACTCATCTCTATAAGGTCTGGATACAAACTAGGGATGCACCAATCCTAGTTTTACCCTTTCAATATGATTCAGATAACTGAACTCGGCTAATGATAGTACCAGTCAGTGTACACACACACACACACACACACACACACACTGTTTTGTTTATTAGGCAGAAATGACTGGCAGCAAGAAGGACAACACACCCACTAGCAGGTGGGAGATACGCTGTTTAGTGAGCAGACCCCTTCTTGAATCAGAGAACCATAGAAATAGCTGATCTGTTCAAATCTTGAATTGCAAGTGTTTTAATTGTGTATTTAATTGTTTAATGTATGTTTATTATGTTTAAAGAGAAATTCAGAGGCCTAATAAACACAAAGATCTTCACAAAGATGAGAAGTTTTCTCAAGCAGACCATGAATTTATTTGTTTTCAGGCCTGCTTTTTATTTTCATCTAAGCATAATTGCAGTCTTAAATAATTGAATTCATTCATTTAGATGTGGTTTTATGTTTATAGAGAAATAAAGAAGTAGGCTGATCCTGTGGAAGAGATGTCAGTTGTTTTATAGCCGCCCATGAAAATGGACTATAAGACCTTGATTTACACAAGAATAGGAGTGTGCTGTCTGCCTCTTTATTCTACAAGGCATATGACATTATATGTCAGTAAATTGGATCATACACAGCAGCTGTTTATTGATTTTTAAAAGCTCAAAATATGTTCCCATAACTTTTTTGACTGTGTCGACATGGTCAAAATCATTACTGACAGTCATGGCAGTGGATTTTCTGATTGCTAGAAAACAAAAAAAGTAATGAAAAGTCAAATCTTTGTCCTAAATAGCCAAATCTGATTCGACTGACAAATGAGTTTAGTACAGCCCTAGTACAACGTATTAAAAACTGTAATTTAAGGGTGTACCTATAGTTTCAGGGGGGTTATTCTGATATTTGATTGTGTTTAGGAAACATTGATTCTGCAGAGGCTGCTTTGGTTCAGAGCCAAAAATGTAATTTGTATCTATAACAGAATGCCTAAAAAGGGGGCTTTGGAATGGTCAGAAGCCAATGAAGGATTTGAGGTATTAACATGGGCCATGTTGGAATGTTCTGTACATGCTGTTCTGCATCAACGAGCTGGCCAAAGTCCCTTCCAGTTGTTGTAAAGGACTAATAATGAGTTACAGAAACTGCTTGTGTTATGCTACATGTTGGCTGGGGGGGTCGATATCAGGGATGAAAGCCCAGAGTTCACGTATGCCTCAATAAATTAGATTCTGATGCCATTTGTTCTGTAAATGCTGATTGTACGTTTCCAATATAAACTGATGTCACAGGCAATAAGCTGGAACGGATAGCCATGTTCCAAGATGTTTACTTGGCCATGCTACTGAAACCTGTTATTTTGAGGAGAATAGATGGCCTTTGTTGCTTTACTATGAGTGGAGATGTAAACTGATGTGATGTTATTTCAATTTGTAAGGCAAGTAATCAGCTCAGTGAGGTATTTGGTATTTGTTGTGTCCAAGCTATAAGTTATACATTTTTATGTCACTTACCAGTAAACAACTATTAGGCTAAAGTCTGCTTAAATGAAAACAACATGGAAAGAAATGTCATAAAAAGCAAAAACAAATTTTAATTTGATGTTATGAACCCAGCATAGGTATTTTGTATGTAATGAATTATATCTTCTTATATCTTAGGAGCTGCATTTTTTTTTGTAAACATCCCTGCTCTGTATTTGTAGGTCCCCTGCAATCATGTCTTCCAGGGATGTTACCCTGAGTGGGGTAATGAGACAAAAGATCGCGAAGGGCATCACCTTTTATGCAAATGAGGGTACAGTCAACCCCATGGCTGTAGGCCCACCTGGCCAGCCCAAACCCCTGCTGCTTATGCTGCCTTGGTTGGGCTCCAGACCTCAGGCTCAGGTCAAATACTGTGAGATCTACCTCAGAACAGGCTTTGATGTACTGGTTGTGGAGACAGAGATGGGAAGGTTCCTTTGGCCTAGATGGGGGCTGGAGTACGGCAGTGAGCTGCTAGAGCTTCTGGAGAGTGAACGTTTCTCACAACGCCCCCTGCTGGTTCATGCCTTTTCCATTGGTGGTTACACATTCGCCCAGATGCTTATTCATATGGCTCAAGATGCTCAACGCTACCAGGGCTTGACTAGCAGGATCAGAGGACAAATATATGACAGCCTGGTTGTGGGCTCGCTGGAGCGGATGGCTATTGGTAAGTAAGGACAGTGAGTGTATGTTTATTGCAATAAAGCTGATATACTGAAATATTGAAGTTGAAGTAATATGTTTGTAGATTTGTTTTTGCCTCCCTCCCTCACCAGTTGCATGTGCCGTCCAGGTTTGGACAGATACAGTCATTAGGATGTAACTAGCAGGCTAATGTTTACCTCCCTGCATTAAGTTCCTGTGTGGTATGCCCCAATGTTTTGGACAAAAAAAATACAATAAATTCAGAACTGGAGCGATTCCAATAATTGTGTTTTTGCAGATGCTAGACCTAGTGTTTAAGCATCCAATGACTATAGCTATAAATTACAGAATTTCTTGATTTTAAAAAAAAATTGAATGCAAATTGAAATAATAGTTTAGGTTGGGCTTATTGAAATACTCATGATGTAAGCATGGTGATGTAAGCAATCAATAAGAGCATTTTCATCCTGAATTCAAAAGTAGGTCTATTTGGGTTTTCTTATAGACGGTATTTAGTACAGGCCTAAAGAACCATTGACACTATTCTTGTACATTTACTTTGGAAATATGCAGTATTCTTTTACTTGTAACGCATTGTTGTATTAACATTTATCATGTATTTGGTGTTTTTAAAAATAATTTTCCACAATGATGCTATGATGCTACCTTAGCCCATATGCACAACAACACTGGGAGCTCCAAAGGGTCTGTAATCTACAATGAAAAGAAATCTATAAATACACTGTATAATTTACAAAACTGTCTTCCGTTTTTTTTTTTTTTTTTTTTTGCACTGCAGGTGTTAGTAGGAACGTGTTCCCTCGTGTTAGTGGTATAGTAAAACATGCAAGCCTGCTATATTTCCACATCTTCAAGCGCCAAACGGTGGACTACTTCAACATGGGAATTGATGCATTCTGGAATACGCCTGTGACAGCTCCTGCACTTTTCTTCTTCTGTCAGAATGATGCACTGTGTGACTCCGAGGCTTTGGAGGAAATGTTGGAGCAATGGGGAAAACGGGGCATTAGTCTGATGAGCAAAAAGTGGAAGGAGTCTATCCATGCAGGGCATCTGCGTGCCCATCCTCAGGAGTACCTATCCATTCTAGACAACTTCCTCTGCTCCCTCAATATGGTGCCCCTCAGGGCCAAAATGTGAACAAATGTCTTCTCTTGATGTCAACAACTATTCTTTGTCATAACATTTACACTGCTACTAGATACAGTAAAATGACTAAAGTGCCTTCGTGGAATGTTTTTGGGATGCTTAGGAAGCATTAACATACCTCTATTACATAGAATTAAAGGTTCATTAATGTACTGATCTAAAACATGTATAGTCATTGTCCATTTTACCGTACATATGTTGGTTGGTGGACTGTTGTGCAGCACTGCTGTGTCTAATCCACTACTACCAGTTAAATACACACTACCTCGCCACCACTACATTAGTGTCACTGCAGTGCTAAGAATGATTCATCAACCAAATAATACCTGCTCTGTGATGGTCCTGACCAATGAAGAACAAAGGAATTAACAAAGCATGTGTGGATGCAAATGGACAACAGTGTGTAATTGCAGAACAACAAAGTGCATCTATATGGTAATTAGAGCAGAGAAAATGGATACATGGAGTTACCTAATGAAGTGGCTGTGTGTGTGTGTGTGTGTGTGTGTGTGTGTATAATATATTGAAATGTACTGTAATAAGTTACAATTAATCTTTTACAGCAGTGTTCACTCTTCTCCACAAAGGTCCAATGTGGCTGCAGGTTTTCATTCTATCAAAACTAGGTATCTAATCATCAGTAGAAAACTGAAACTGATTACACAGTGGAGTCAGGTGTGCTCCAGCTTGTGAGGAGTAAAATCCTGCACTCACACCTGTTTTACAGTGTATTTTTGTTTAAGTTGTTACATCGTTAAATAAACTAATTTAAAAATACTGAAAGTTCATGTTAACATTGTCTTGTGTTTTAAGTACACACTACCATGCAAAAAAGGGCATTTAGACCAAGCCCTGAATAATGATGGTTTTGGCCTGATCAGAGTCTGGATTTAAACCTTACGGAGATTATTGGGTCTCATTAACACAAACCAACTTGGCAGTGTTTTTCACCTGCTCAAAAGTCATCAGTGCTGAGCCTAACAACGATCTTCCTTCTGTAAAGGATTGTCTGCACGTTTACAAACAAGAATTCAACATTTAAAGAAATCAAAGCTAGTCCCTAGTAATGCCTAGTCCCTAGTAATGCCTAGTCTCTAGTAATGCCTAGTCCCTAGTAATGTTTTATCTTGTCAATTTACTTACTAATCATTTGTTGTTAAAACTATGAAACGCTTAATGTTTTGCCAGTGTGTTAATTTGTTGCAGTCAGTTAAAAGAATAGAAGTTGAAAGCAAAAAAACAACTGATCTAACAGAAAAGAAATTAAACAATACATAAAAAATCAAAAAAGTAACATGAGATGATAAAGTGCTGTTACAGGAAAGAAGCCCAGTAGACCTTGCAGTGTTGAAAGCCTGCTCAAACTGGAGCATTTTCAGGTTTGATATAAAAGTGTGTAGTGTCTGGGCTCTTCTGATGCTTTTGTCAACTGGTTGAGCAGCGTAGCTAAACATTGCCTCTCCATGTTTAGTCTGTCCCTCAGGCAGGACTAAATGACTGGTTTCTAATGATCCGAGAGTCCTTGTTGACTGATATTACTGCAGCATATCCAATAAATATGCTGGTCCTAGTCTAGTCATTGTGTCCTACAAGTCTACAAGTTTCTCTATGATGAACCTCTTCATGTCAAAACACTCTGTTTGACTTTGTTTACATGTCAAGGACTGAATTATGCCAAAAAATGGAAAAACAATAGGGATGATTCATTTCCTTCATTTACACCTAGTGAGAAAATTTTCAGTTGACTGAAGCTGTTCATCTTTTTTGTTGTCCAGTTAGGAGACTATTACAGTAATCAATCCTGCTAGGAATAAAGGGATGTATGAGCTTTTTTTCTCATAAAATCTGCATTTTTTGTTGATGTTCTTAAGGTGATAAAATGATGATTTATTAACTGCTTTGTCATAAGTTCTGCTAAAACAGATCAGAGTCCATACATACACCAAGGTTATGTGCTTGAATCCAGATAAGCAGCTAGTTTGTGCTTCTTTAATATTACCAAGTAAAATAATGTCTTTTTTTAATCTATTCAACTGCATAAGGCTTTGTTCCATCCAGTTAGTGAGTACTTACATAGCGAAGGGGACCATAGTTGTTTAGGGAGAGAGCTATGTATAATCGCTTTCAGTGTTGAACTGCAGTAGCATTTCTCCACATTACAAATAGAGCACAATAAAGATAACGAAGCGACAATGCAGTGGCTGACATTTTTAGACCCTTGAAATAACCACATCCAGAGTGTGGCAGTGACAGTGTGTGCACCCCTTCACATGCTGTGAGTGTCCAAAAGAGTTGGCATGATTGGCAAAATAATCAGTATGTATTTTAAAATCGGCAGCAGTAACAAAATGATGAAAAAGATGCATGTAAATTAAACAAATTAACATTGTACCTAGGAGGCCTGTAGAGAAGTACTAATAATAGTATAGAGATATAAAGTCTACTTGCATTGGAAGAAATAAAATAGAGTAGCTACCTCCGCTTGTATTCCCAGCACGGGCAGAAAGAGGCATTTATAAAGTTAAAAGTTTGGTGGAGCGGATCAATTAATACAGTTGCAGGACTACATTTATATAATCATGTTTTTGTTAAAAGCATAAAATCATGAATTAAATAACACTGGTATGTGAGAGATCTCATAATGGGATGAGATTTGATACATTCACATTATCTGACAGGTACTCCCTGTTCTTTCTGTTCCTGATAAGTGCTGGTGTGGGAGGAAATATTTTGAAAACATGTAGTGTTGATATCACCACTGTAACAGCACAGGCCTGAAATCAGTTTGCCAGATAACTTAAAATGGGATGCCCTTTTCCCTTTCCACAGAAGAGGGTGGATACACCTGAGTTTCCAGTGGTTCATGAGCTTGTCTCTTTCTATGAGATGTTACACACAGTGTGGGTTTCACTCTTCACTCTGGGGGAGCTCTGAGGGATGGAAGTTAAGGAAAGGCTGTGCTGATTTTTCACTGTACCTGAGGTCTGGCTGGGAGGTTCAGGTTGGGTGGTGGAAATGGGTGGTGGATTGGCACTCAGTAAATACAGAATTAAGGTTAAAGCTGTCGATAAAATTTAGTCTGTTCAACCTGCACCTTTTATATATAGCCAAGTGTTTAATCCAAGTAGCCTTGAGAACATATTGATTCTCTATGCGGACAGAAAATTGCTCATCAGTTCAAGTTTGTTGTCATTACACATACGTGGTGGTACAGTATGATGAAAGAGGAGAATAAACAGATAATGCTATCAGTAGACATTAAATACAGAATAAACTAGAGATACAAAAGTTAACTGGTGAGTAGACAGTGTGTCCACAAGGGCAAAATATGTGTGGCATTCTCAAAGGTTGAAAGTATGATATGTGTTGTTCCAAGTGTTGAGTCCAAGTATATAATAAGTCAGTCAGCAGAAACTAGTTGAGAATTTGTGATTATAAACCCCTCATTATGAAGATGGGTGCATATTTGAGAGTTATGTGGTAAAAAAACAAAACAAAAAAAACCTTGTAGACTGTTCAAGAAAGGTATTAAATAAAAATGGTACATGGTCAGATGAGTCTCCAGCATATTCTCCACAAGCTCTTTTCCCCTTATAGCAGTTGTTCCCTACACTGGCCCTGGAGTACCCCTTTTCCCTGTACATGTTAGTGTTGTCCCTGCTCACAACACACCTGATCCAAATAAGCAGCTATCTAACAAGCCCTTCCTTAGTTGAAGTGGGTGTTTAAGAGCAGGGAAGACTAATTGCACAGGGCAGGGCTAGGAACCTGTGCCTTATGGGGAAGGGTCATTGCAAATGAGTACAAATCCAAATTCTGTCCTGTGATGAAGCATTTCTCTCCTGATTGAAGCAGTCTCTTTCAAATGATAAGAATGGTTTGATGAACATGAAAAAAGACTTCAGTCATATGTTATTGCTTTTCATCTGAGTGTGTGGGAGACTTTGAATATATTGGTTCCCCTAGCAGGCAGTACTCTCCACCACTGTCATCAAAACACCAAGTGAAGGAATATTTTTGATGAATGGCACTTCGGAAAACAGCATTCACAGGCTCCATGCGAATCCACTGGTTCCTTTTTGCTTTTTCTATTATTATTCTATTTTTCTATTACGTATTGTAAAAATGTATTAAAGTATTGTGATGTTATATTCTAACTGTATTGCCCACCCGTACCCCAAGCACAATTCCAGGGACTTGCAGAATCTTTATTAAACCAGATGAAAGATATTATTGCGGACCCTTTTGTGGCCCCTCTGATAGTCCTATGATTACGGTGTCTGTGCTCCGGTCCTGTGAGTGGCGCTGTTTCTCACCCGCTCGACCTTCTGAAGGGAAAGAGAAGAAGTAGACGATGATGACTTCCGCTCGAGCGCAACATGTCAGCCTTGTAAGAAAACGTGACTGTTTACAATCAGCGCTGTGTATGGATATTAACTTCAGATCCACTTATCATATCTGTTTGGAAAACGGTCTGTATTTAAAGGACTCTTTCAGTAAAGCGAGACACTTTCAGGGCCTGGCCTCTTTTGCCGGCTTGCTGGCAGCGAGCTAAGAAACTTGTTAACGCTCAGCTCGGAGCGGTCTGGCTTTCTGTGTGGAGAATAAAGTCGGTGTTAATCTGAACACAATGTCAGCAGTGACCTTATTTGTGTCGAATTTGCCCGAGTCGGCAAGCAGTGACCGTCTGAAGGAGCTGTTCTCAGAAGTAGGACCTGTGAAGCGCTGCTTCGTGGTCACAGATAAAGGTACGTTCACATGTTGGTACAGATGTGCAGAGGTCTTCGAATCTGGACCTTTATTCCAGATTCCAGTTCTGGATTTTGCAGTGACCGGTAAGTATGTAACCCAGTGGCCAGTGATTTATTGCATCAAAAGTTGATTTAGAACCAGTAACTGCAAAATCCAGGAGTGGTGTCTGGATTCAGGGTCTGCATTTGAAGACGTTTGCTGTGGAGTCTAACTGCTTCCTGGTGTTGCACTTGAAGACCCAATATACAAAAGTTAATAATGGTTTTGTCTTTATGTGCCTCTTAAATGTAAATGTGCTAAAACTGTATTGAATATAGTAGCTACTTATTTGGATAGTTACAGAGCAACACAAGATCAGACGTGTCAGAACAACTACAAGCTGGACTGACCTTCTTATTTTTAATAACTTATTTATAAGAGTTTAAGTTCTTTTGAAATGATGACTTAAGCACTTTCAATCCTCTGACCAGACTTAGCCTGCACCTTTCATTAACTTCTGCCATCTCTCCTTTAGTTTGTGTCCGATTTGTAATGCTTTCCGTCTTCACTGTCTGTTCTGTCTGCTCTATTTGAGTTTATCATGTTGCTTATATGCAACATAATTCCACACAGGAGCTTATTAATATGACACATGTAAAAACCATCTATGTTTGTTCCAGTGTTGGTGCCTACAGGCTTCTGCACACCAGGACTGTAGGCAGACCTGTCTGGTACCTATACCGTCGTTTTCCGCAGTCATGCCTTTGTAATGTGAGCTGTCTTGTTAAAAAAATGCAGGACGTCCCTGAAAAAAGATTTTTTTTTCTTGAAGACAGCTTATGTTGCTCTAAGTTCTCGGTCTGCTTTTCTTCATTGATGTTGGCATCACAGAAGTGTAAATGACCTTTGCTAAGAGCACTGACACCCTGACCTATACCATGACAGACGCTGTTTTTTGGACTTGTTGCTGATAACAGTCTGGATGGTCCGTCTTTGGTCCAGAGCATACTGCGTTCATGTCTTCCAAAAAAGATCAGCAATACTGATTCGTCTGAGCACAATACAAGTTTCCACCCCTTATGCCTCCAAACTCCGAGAAGTTGACAGTGCTTCTAGACATGGTTAATATAAGGCTTCTGTTGTGCACAATAAAGTTTTAGTGGCATTTGTGTATGTTGCTCTGTGTTGTAGTATTTGATAAAGATTTGCCAAAGTCACCCTGGCTCATGTTGTTATATCAGTGATTGTTGAATGACAGTTCTTGATCCAGTGCTGTCTGTAGGATGGCAGGTGTTCAGCTTAGGCTTGCACCATTTACACACTGAAATTCTCTCAGGCATTTGCTGAAAAACTGGACATTCTCTGCCCATCTTTGCTCTTCAGAGACTCAGCCTTCTGGGGTTGTATCTTCTCAAGAATAATTAAAGTATTGATTTGTCACCTAGTCATGTTCTGGGTGGCGTCAGGCTAATTTCAAGGTATGGCCACACCCACAACAATGGTGTCAGTCTACTAAATGCAAATCCTCAATGACAAACACCCTTGTGATTTGTGATACTTAAAGATGATTGGCTCGGGTCATACAAAATGCAACATGGTGTGAAGCTTGACCCCTTTTTGCTGAACTCTACTGCGTGGATGTCACTCTGCAGTTGTGCTCAGATGTCAAAATATAATATCAAACAAATACACAAAACACAAATACAAATTACATGACTACCAAGTTCAGTAATAAAACATGATTTAATATAAAACACTATTTGATAATTTACATGTATTGTAGTAATACAGGGGTTAGTGAGTTAACAGCAGTTTATATGGTTTAAAATTAAAGAATGAAAGTGACACGGCTGGAAATGCTTTCTTACTAGATGAGAAAAAATGGATATGGAATGTTCTTTGTCATCTGTTCATCTTCCCTTAGGTTCTGAGAAATGCCGTGGAATTGGATATGTTACATACGCCATGGAAGAGGATGCCCAGCGAGCGATTAAAGAAATAAATAAGTACGATGAACACAAAGTATCTGTGATCTTGGCGCAGAAAAAACTTTATGATAAAAAGCAAAGAAAAGGAAAGAAAGGTATGTGTTATGCATGATGTTCATTTCTGTACGTTTTATTTCAGTTCTGTGTTTATATGGAGAGTAAATTCTTTTGAAATATTTACACAGATCTGCAAGAAACAGAAAGTCCCAAGGAGGCACCAGAAACAAAGAGCCATCCAAAGACTAAAGGCATACGGAAGAAAAAGATGAAAGCCAGGCTTATAATCAGAAATCTTAGTTTTAAGGTAAGTTGATATGAAGAGATAGTAACGTAAAGTTCCTATGCATCCATGTTTTAGCCTTTTAATCTTTAGCTTCAGCATTTGTTAAATTAACACACATGGGTTGCTGTTACTAGATGTAGTGGTGAAATTTAGAAATTTAGTTCCTTATGAAAAGTTTTGAGTTATCCATGTCCTGATTATAGTTGTATTTGTGTTGTGTATGCTTTTTCAGTGTTCTGATGCTGAACTCAAGGACGTTTTCTCAAAGTTTGGGACAGTCGTGGATGTTAATATCCCTTTAAAACCAGGTAAAACTCAAGGTCCAGAGCTGGGACAGATTTCAACAGTAGCATTGTGGTCATCTACGACAGTTGTTGATTGTAATAGTTATTCATTTTATTGTTAGATTTATTTTTATGATTTACTGTTCCCAAATAGCAGCGTATAGGTAAATGTACGTTGTACTGTGTTTTTGCAGATGGAAAGAAACGAGGCTTTGCTTTTGTCCAGTTTAAAAACATGCTTGAAGCAGGAAAAGCCCTGGCGGAAATGAATCTAAAAAAAATTAAAGGTGAGTTCTCCATGCTAAAATCCCCCATTCCTATTGCCGATAACGACTGGATCAGAACTCACTAGTCTGACTTTCCTCTTTCTCTCTGTTTAATCTCTGTACTTTGTACTTTATCCTTTCCCACCACAGATCGACAGGTTGCCGTAGATTGGGCTGTCTCTAAAGACAAGTTTGTGACTACTCAGTTAGGAGCAGCATCAGGTACATGGTCATTTTCATCGACTCCCTCAATGTAGAAGTTATTGTTATGTTTTTAGTGAACCCGAGTATGGTTTGTGTGTTGCAGTGAGCAAAAAAGACAAGAATGAGAATTCAAAGGAAGCAGATGAAGAAGACTCAGAGGAAGAGGAGGAGCCACCAGCAAAAAAGTACACCATGTATTTTTGCTCACTCAGAAAACACTCCTGAATCTAACAAGTGTTTGGTTTATGTGTGTGTTTTATCACCAGTTTGACTATTATTTAAGTGTGCTTTGCACATGGTCTTCAGTACTCCTGAGCATTTTTACCCCTGTTGCTAAAGGCACTTCTGTCAGTTATCAAACGAGTTATTAGCGTTTATCAATGGAGACACCTGCATGAATAAACAGTGTATTGTGATCAGGTCCAAAGCACAGCAAGAGGAGGATGAGCACAGCGAGTCCCCATCAGATGATGATGATGAGGAAGAGGATGAAGATGAGGACCATCATAAAGACAGTGAAGATGAAGAGGATGACGATGACTCTCAGAAGGCCGATGGTGATGGCAGTTGCTCTGCATCAGATGATGATGACGATGACATTGATGATGGCGACGACGACGACATTGATGATGATGATGAAGATGATGATGATGATGATGATGAAGAAAGTGGTATGACTTACTCCTGAATATACTTTCCATGACAATCTGTTGTTTGATATAGATTTTTATCTATATTTAAGTGATTTGGTCATTCCTTTTTTCAGCTCAACAGAAGAAAAAGAAAGCGAAGAACCCCCGTCCTTCAGATGTGAATGAGGGAAGAACTCTCTTTATCAGGTTAGTGTCACCTATGCCAAATAAGAATAAACAACAATCTAGGAATCTGACTCATATATTTTGTTCTACACACCCGTAACTCACTGTGACTGTCTGAATTGTTATTGGTATACCAACCTATCTGCATGGGTTGCATGGTAACGACGTAGGCGTCAGTAAGTACGTAGCTATGCTGATTATGTGGATGCATCTCTACCACCAAACAATCGCAAATTGTTCTGTTTCGTTGTTTGTGAAAGTAGAAATTCTCTAACACAAGTAGGACTCTTTGGCACTCTTGTTGGATCCCAGCACTTCAGTCGCCCTGAGTCTAATATTGTCATTGTTTGTCGTGTTGCTAGTGACACAAAAGACAATTTGAGTGTCCAGCGTGTCCAGACTGAAACATATCTGTTAGAATCAGAGCGGAATCACATTTAAGATAACCTCTAAATGTGGATCCAATTTGGATGTGGGTTTTTGCTGTCCAGACTATTAAAAATCAGTTTGGATACAATCTGGATATGTCAAAAATCAAATTTGGTTTGGCAGTCTCACAAGCCCAGAGCCCAAGTCCAGTGTGTTTCATAGACAGCTACTTTAATTTGAGTGAGCATTTGAAAGACCTGCAAAATGACCTATGACAAACCATTGACCAAATGACAACATCTCAGCCATGATATATAATATAGTAATAATACAGGAGAAAAATATATATTGTAGGTGATCACAAACTTGCTGCTAGAATTCTCTTTTCCTTCATATTTTAGTGTTTTTGTGGTCTGACAGACACACTTTAAATCTGGAAGGGTTTTTAATCTCACAGGTTTGATCAGGTGTTTTGGAGCAGGGGAAACACTATAATGTGCATTAAAATGGCAGGTTGCTTTTGGACCAGGGATGGGAACCATATTCTCCTGTGTGCTAGCCAGTAGTGTTGTTCACTGTACTATCCAGCCGCTTTGCCATAATATTGTTATATAAGTTTTAATTTTGCATATGAGGCTTAATACACTAATATTGCAAGATAAGACAGGGCCATGGCCTTCACAAAACTGTCCATGTAAAGTGTGCATTAACATCATTTTGTATTTCCAAAAAGTCACTGATGTTATGCAAATGTTTCATACCCTGAGCATCATTAGCAGAATATACACTCACCAGCTGCTCAGTTAGGTAGACCTACCTTGTTTCTACCATCATTGTCAACTTTTGTACATTTACAGACTGTAGCCCTTCTGTTCCTCTGCATACTTTGTTACCCCCCTTTCATCCTGTTCACCCTTTAATAGAAAGGACCCCCACAGGACCACCACCCACAGTGCAGGTATTAATTGGGTGGTAGATCATTCACAGCACTGCAGTGACACTGGAGTTTAAACTCTATTAGACACTCTTACCTTGCTGGTCCACCTTGTAGATGTAAAGTCAGAGATGATAGCTCATCTGCGGTT
>CM067486.1:22690870-22721276 GCA_034552555.1 Semaprochilodus insignis | reverse complement strand
TATATATATATATATATATATATATATATATATATAAAATCGGATGGATGTACAGCTTTAACACATTTTTTTGGACTGGCCAGACTTCTATATGACATTTGTCTGCAGATTAGTGCACTATTTCTGTTTTGAGTATAACATATTGGGAATAAATGAAATAAAAATGTTGATATGTTCATTTTAGTAATTAAACAGAAATTGTGCATTAAATGTGCAGCAGTGTGTTCTCTGTGCAGAACTTATTTTCACTATAAATTTTCACTTAAAATTCTTTTACAAAATTAACAAAACTTAACTGGGGTTCCTACACCTGTGTATATGCATGTAGCATGTCAAAATTAGTGAATAAACGAAGTTTGTTAAATTGTTGGCTGTAGGGATGTAAAGATAACAAGCAAACACTCAGGGCTTATAATTTACTCTTTTATTTCAATGAATTTGTAGTTATGAGTATATAAAATGTCTTTTTAAAACTCCCATCATTTACAATAAATAATTACAGATCCAAATCGCCTTATACATCTCTCTATAATATACCATTCCCAGAAAACATATGATCAAAATGCTGGATCCATAGTGCGTATATGCTGGTGTTACAGAGAGGGGGAGAGAGGATTTGTGTTTCCCAGCATGATCGGTCATAGGTCTTCTGGTAAGATTGTGTGACATCACTGAGCACGCTTGGCTGGTGGTGGTGAGGTCAGTGTGCTTGCTGTGTGAGCGTGTGTGCGCGCGTGCGTGTGTGCATGTGTGAAAGTTAATGCAGATTGGAATGCCTTGCAGATTTCTTGCCCCTCTTGTCTCAGCAGTCACTGAAATACTAAACTTAAGACATTTAAAATACATATAGAATTACATATTTGTATACATCTCAAAACATATTTGAAAAAAAAAAAAGGTTCTTTGGTTTATAAATATGAGTTTATAAATAAATATGATAAATATTGTAATAAAATAGTTGACAGCGGTAAAATTGAAGGGTTTTAACAGGTTTTCAGCTGGTCTAGGCTCTGTGTAAGTTTTTGTAAGTATTTTTGCAGTCTGTCCAAAGCCACATGGCCCAGGGTGACGTGGTATGTTCTGAAGTCTTTCAGGAAGGCCTCCAGACTCTTCTCGCTGCCGGTTTTCCTGTGAGCGCACTGCAGGGATCTCATTCTGTCCTCCAGGTAGCCCTGCAACGTGGATACATCAGCGTGCAGCTGGCTCACGTAGCCTTTAGGTAGGCTGTGCAGGACTTTCTGGAAGAGGCTGAGGGTCTCCACCATGGAGCTCAGGCCTTCGATAGGCTTATCGGAAGGAAGCTCGGGAAGCAGCTCAGGACTGTTCAGGAGCATTTTATGGAATTTTGGCATCTGTAGGAGAAAAAAACCACCTCCAATAAGAACGTTCCTTCACAGTGAACCCCCCACGAATGCAATTTCCTTTACTTGCTATTATGTCTCAAATACATTGCTCTAAAGACATGCCACCTTCTAGGTATCCAACATGTGCCAAAATGTTCTACAATTTTAGAGTTAGAAATAATGAATAATCAGTAACTATGGATGAGGTACCTTACGAATCAGAGGGAGCTATATAAGCGTTAGGGGTGTCTGTGTAGTATTGGAAGCTAACTGCTGAGGTACAGTTTTGTGCAAAATCAGAGATGAAGCTGCAAAAGTCAAGGGCTGGATAAGCTTAATACAAAAAATGTATATTTGGATTTGAGCTAAATGTTTTCTGTTGTTTTTTTTTTTCATCTTAATTTAAAAGATGAATATAAAAGATGAATAGATTGTAAATACAATAAATAGATGGTGGTCTATGACTTGTGCACAGTGCTGCATATTGTTAAGACACTTATTTTTTCTGTCATTCATGCATGTACAGTTGTGTTTACAGTGTCTATAGAACAGGCCTAATAAAGATTAAGCGTTGTTCAGACAGCCAGCCTAGGTTGGATTTTTGGCATATCCAGATTGTATCTGTTTAGTTTTTGACGCGTCTTTTGCATCATTTTCAACATGACAATGCAACGCCAATGTCAAGCACTGAGTGACGGAATGGCTGGGATTTGCTATGTAGTTACTGACCCCTACGTTGTTACCACAGCAGCCCATGCAGGCAGATTTGGTGCTGTCTGAACACATAAATCCAACCTAATCACTTACAAAACACAGTGTGAACAGTTGACTAAAAAGATCTGATTTGAGGAATAAGTCTGTTTTGAGTGCAGTCTGGTCATAGCCAAAGTGGGCCCTGGAGAGCCACTTTCCTGCAGTTTAATTTCAGCCTGTATCCAATTAGCTGCCCCACCCCTTACTTAGCTGTAAAACATCTAATCCAGCCAATCAGGGATTTGGGAAAAGGCTGATTAGCTGGAGCAGGTGTGGCAAATTGCGGTTGGAACTAGGATCTCCAGGATGAGGGTTAGAGACCACTGCTTTAGGGAATCATAACATGCATTACCTCATCTTTATGCTTCTGGATTCTGGCGCTGATGTTGTCAGCCTGGCCTTTGACAAAGTTTTTCACGGCATCAGGAGGGAGAGGGAGTCCGTGGCCGAGAGTGATCATGCTCACTATGCAGGAGCAAAGCAGAGCTGGGAATGAGAACATCCTTCCTCTTATTGTGTCACGGGCTGTGTGCCTGTGTAGTAGTGCAACTTTACCTGCAAGAGAGCAAGCAGTGTGTTAACATCTCCTTCCTACTATGTACTTTGGATGGCAGCTGGAAATGAATTAAAAAGTTATGGCTATATTAAATTGTGAAGACAATAAATATATTGAAAAACATTTATATCCAAATATGACCATGTTACATCTCACATGCTGTTACAGTGTTACATCTCACATGCTGTCCAAAATCTAAACTTGTGAATGAAAAGCAACATTGATATACAGTATAAAAGCGGTTTAACAACAGAGAAACGATTACTACAGTTTGCTTCCATAGTGTCTTGATATCAGTAGATTTCAGCATTTCCAGCAATTAACATTTGGTCTGAATTCCTCAATATTTGGAATTCCGTGTTCTCTAACTCGTGGCTTGTTGGTCAACATTTAATTTCCAGAATTTGTCAAAGAGCACTCCTGAGTAAGTAGTTATTATGTAACACCTGTATAGCTGCCTGTTCCAAAAACACACTAACCCCACAGTGTGTTGCCCCCGCATTATGTTGCAACGTTTACACTGCAATATAATTGTATAATAATTTGATGAAATTAGATCTAAGCACTGGATACTGATACTGTACTAAAGTAAAGCAACCATGTAGAGCTCTATTTAGTCAATATCCATAGCCTACAGTAGAACTGTAGAGACAGAGAGAGAGAGGGAGGTCTTACCTTTAAGTGAGAGAGCTGTGTCATGCTTAGGCTCCATCAGTGCTGGGCCTTTATAGTTGATAGCTGTTGACTCACCAGTGAATCACCTCAGGCTTTCCGGCCCGACTGTCCCAGAGCAGAGAAGGGGAAGGGGACTACACCCCCACCCTCACCCTGAACACACCAAACCCCCATTCACTTTCAGCGCACTCATCATACTCACACACTCTTAATACATTATATTCAGTTGACTGAGCAGTGTATGCTGTGTGTAAGAGATGGGTGCTACCCAATTTTTCATAACTTTCAAAAACAGAAAAGGGGCTTATGAATATATTATTGAAATATAATTCTACAAGAAACATGGGTAATGTAGGCAGAATTTTGATTAATTATCAGGAATATGATTTTGCAAGAAAATAATGTGGGCGTTCAAGTGGGCAAATTACTCTTTTTAATATCCTTATGATATGATAACCTTACCTGTGTTTCTTGAATTTCAAGGGTAGGGGTGTCATCCTGTGGTCCAACAGAAGGATAAACATAACTTTTCTCTTAGACCCCTTTTCGATTAATGTCATCATATAAGATATATATATATGTATATAATGTTGTCTTTGGTGGTGGAAAATGAATTTGTGTCTAGACTAGACTGCAAGTTCATTAAAGAAATACCATGGCATTTTTAATCTAAGCTCTGATGTACCTGTAACGTATGATCTTTCCAAGTTTTTTTTTCCAAGTTTTTTGTTCTATATTAGGTCCACATTTTTTCCTAATCCCCATGTGCTGCAAAAGTATGCAGAAAATATGTAGACTGACTGGGGCGCCCTCAGGACCAGACTGGGAACCACTGCTTTAAGGGATTACAGGAAAAAGCAGGTCCTTCGTTGGGTGTTCAGTATTGGGTTTGCATGTTGGGTCAAGCTATTTTAGAAACTATAAAATGCATTTTCACTGGGCACATGGACCTAGACCTTAGCGAACTTGGAATTGAGCTTTACCTTCACCCTTCTTTCCATCCCTTAATCTACTCTTATCTCATCTTAAATCTCCATCAAGAACCTGATTATCCTAATTCCACCCTGGAGGGAAACTCTAAGTACACAACTCTTTACTGTAACTGGGATATGTGATGATACTCCAGTGATGCAGTAGACATCAGATGTTCTGTAGGTGTTCCTCTGTGTTTGTGACTCACAGGATGTTGTGCATCTGGGTGGACGTGTTGTTGTAATGGGGACAACCCTTCAATCTCTTGAGGGAATGTAACATGCATCTTTAGCCACTTAGACTGTCATATTGTGGTGCTGCACCTCTGAATGAATTGTTTATTTATTGACAACAAACTGTCAGTGTCATTCCACCAGAATGCTAATCCCATTTGATATTCTGTACTTGTGCAATTACCTATATGTATCCTGTTAGATGTGCAGCATTAGTATTGTGGACAGTACGAGGACATTATTAATGACAATGTGCCCCTATATCACTTTTCCCTTACCACGTGTGAAAACACTACCTCACTGTTGTGCTATTCTATTGCAGTGTTATCCGATTCCCTCCAGAGTTGAAAGCAGGCAAGATGCTGTTGCTACTGCTGGTCACATCAACAAACAGAGACAGTGTCTGCAGCCAGCATTGTGCTCTGAGAGAAGCACTGCCCGACCAACATGCCGATCATTTGGTGGGTGTAGACCATGACGATATAGAGGTAATCTCTCACTGTATGAGATAAGGGGGAGATCTCATTTCCCTCCTCCATACAGTTTATTTAACACTCTCTCACACACACGCAGACCAGATACTTACAAATGATTCTAACACAGTGAGCTCATTGGGGATCTCTCAGCACGTGGGTGAGGGAAGTGCATGGGCTGTGAGTCATGGTTTATCAGAGAAGAAGAAAAGGAATGCATTTAAATATATATAGTTTATATATAGTTTATATAGTTGTACTGTTTTTTGTAAATATACAGTCATTGTGGAATTGACTCCTGCAAGACGCTCCAAAAAAGCTGTGAAAGGGACTGTTTAAGACTAAGAAAGTTGTGCTAGTTGAAGAACAATGTTTCTTGACAAATAACAACAAATAATAAGGTTTTAAGGATTACATCACTATGTTATGCATAATACCATTCTAATATCAGGTATTCTGGTGCATAAAGGGGCACGACTGAAAACCATAAGTGAATACCTGTGGCTTTCAATTCCTCAAATGACACTGCATTAAAAACCAATGCTACTAAGATGGACATCACCATTTGTGCTCCATAATACTTTGATAGATTGAGACAGTTCTGCAAACACTGAAATCTGTATGTCCACTTTGTCCAAAAATGCAGCTGACTTTTCTGGACTGTGGTCTGTTAAGTCAGCCTTTCAGATTGTTTATGGAAATAAAGTGCAATGTGTTTGCTGGTCCAAAGAAGAAAAGGAGCATCCAGATATTTACCAACTATCATGAATATTCACTAAATTGAAAGGGTAACTAGCTTTTAAATTGTATATATATTAGAGGTGGTGATATGGCAGAAATATAATTGTGAAATTGTAATGTGATACATCAAGAGTATATGTGGTATATCACAATATTTATTTTTTCCGGCATTTCATCAGTTGGAATTGTTAAGTGTTAGCCTGTAGATGTCTGTAAGATCCAAACATCCATTTGTCTAAATGTTTGACTGGTACTGTGCATGTAACAGGACTTGCTAATCACTGCTTTGGGTTTTTAGCAGCATTTGCTGTCCTAACTTGCAGTTGGGGCTAGGTGTGCCAGCTGTAGTTTCTCCTAAACAAGCCATTTTCCTGGAGTTTTTTGTACATTGGTCATTCGAGGGTTCTCCCGGCAAAAAAGTGAAGAGCTAAATACTGGCGATCGGTTATCCTATAGATGAAAACACTTTGTGGATTACATAGGTCAAAGGAGACTGAGTGGCCACATACAAGCAAATCACATTCACAAAAATGCCTGGTCAGACAATGCAGGTTCCATTTGCATTATGCTGATGTAAGCATTGGAATTTAGTGCAAGCAGCATGAGTCTGCAGTTCATTTTTTCCTGGCACGATGTTTTAGGGCCTGTTTTCCTTCGGATGTTTTTCAGGAAACAGTATGACATATTTGAACGCTGTTGCTGACGAAGTTCAAGTTCTTTATGGTTACGGTTTATTCAAACTCAATGAAGACTTCCAGTTTTTGGCCATGGAACAATCATTTGAAGGATATTAATCATTATTAAATTAAGTAGTACTTCTCTTAAATCTGACTGTGATTGCTCCACGTCTGTTTTTGACTCAGCTTGCTGTGTTGACTCAGCTTGCTGTGCCGTCTGTTGATGATGCTAGTGTTACTTCATTTGCACAGTTTTAAAGCCTCTGTGCTATACAACACTTTTATTTTACTTGTGTGATAACAAATGACAATTAGCATTCTCTGGTATGAGGAACATAGCCCATATCTGGTCATATTTTGCATATGTAGATTATGAGCATATCATACACACATTTATCTCTTTGCATTTTGATTGCTGGTCTCCCATCTAAACCTCTAAATGAACTATGCTTGTGCAAAATGCAGCTGAGCAGCTACTTACATCTACATCTTATCTATGTGCTTCTCAATATTAAATCCATACTTAAATATTTGCAGTGGTTATTCGTTCCTCACTGGATTGATTATAAGGTACTATTTCTTACCTATTAGGCCCTACGACGCTGCTCCTGACTACATAGCTGATCTCTTTACTCCTTACTCTCCGTCTCACTCCCTCCATTCAAGTAGTTCAAAAGAATCATTATCAAAAGAACAGTTGCACATATAGTTGTACCCAGAAGGAATCAACCAACAGGAATGAAACTTGGTTTGACATTGTGTACAAATTTTTCATGTTTCGCATTCGGCCGCACATGTGACGATTGCGGACATTCAACGAGCAGTGATGCACTCCATGAGTCTTCCTGTTAGTGCCAGCACCATTGGCAGAAGGCTGCATGATGCAGGACTACATGCATGCAGACCGTTGCGGCGACTGCATCTAACACCATGTCAACGTTGTCAAAGACTGTAATGGTGTTGTGCCAGACTGTCATAGACTGACTCAGACTGGCAGCGGGCCATCTTCAGTGACGAGTTCTGTTTTTGTCTTGGTGGAGACGACCAATAAATCCATGTGTGGAGGCACCGTGGTCAGCATCAAGAAGAATAGTTTGTTGTCATGTCCAGAAGGTCACTCCACCTCCACCCCTACCACGAAATCTGCAGGAACTGTGTGAGAATATTCAAGCTGCATGATATGGATTATCGCAGGACACCATTAGGAACCTCTACAAGTCCATACAGAGACATCTGACATGTCGCATTAGCAAACATGGTGGCCTGATACCATACTGAGACATTATTTCTGTATGTGTAGCTCAATAAATATTGCTGATATGAGTCTAAATTTATTATCATTTATTGTTCCTGGTAACCTGTATCTTCCTTCGCAATAGCATTGCAGTCTGACACTTCCTTCTGGGTGCAGCTATTCTTCTGATGATGAGAGTAGTTACTCTTCAATAAGGCTTTGGAATGGGCAAAAATTAATTACCTAGCTGACATGTTTTTGCTGAGAATGCTGTGAAAAGCAAAAACCATGAGTGATCATACGGATGAAAACAGTGGATAACATGGGTCAAAAGAGGCAAACCATGCTACAAGAGAAGTTTACTGTTTTGTACTGACAGCTCAGTGTACAGTGGTGTACAGTGCAGACTGGACAGCATGATCCGACACGTGCATAGATTGTTGAATCTTAGGGTCTGAACAAAAGTTTCTTTTACGTATTCTCAGCATGATTTGTGGGAGACTATTGGGAAACTGGGAACAGTACAGCATGATCGACTACTTTGTAGCGCTTCCGGTAATTCACTCTGACCCCCAGTGGTTTGAGCTATGCACATTTCTCAGCCCAGAGGTTTATGCTGTGTCAGGAATCTGTCTTTAAGTGTTAAATGGTGATCCAGATCCAATGTGACATCGCACATTGTTACAGGAACCGTAAATGAGTCTTTTGAATGAGTTACATGCTGCTTGACCATATGACTGCATAGCCTATCATACGCAGACAAAGTTACCGGAATCCAGCAGAAAGGGCCACACAGGAAACGTTTCTATTCCTGTAGACTAACTGCTATTTTTGGCAGCATGAGGCTGTTGTTTTGAAGACAGAGGCAGGAGCCTTGCGTGTGCATGTGTGCGCGTGTGTGCTTCTTTTCCTGGCGGCTGAGTTTTCATTTGGTCCCCTGGGTCGTACTCTGTGTAGAAGGAAAAGCGAGAAAAGCCCAGACTGTTCAGGAATAAACTGGTCTGTGTGTTATTCTAACGCACTCACTTCACAGTTTTTTATGTTACTTACCAATAATGTGACTAAATAAACAATGTCAGTGGGCAAGAGCTGTGTGAATATATATACACACAAGAGCACAGGGATAGCATCGCCATCATAACAAAGCCTTGTATCTCCGAAATCAAATTGCAATACTATTGGGAAGGAAGATAAAAATTACCAGGAACAATAAATGATGACAAATTTAGACTGATATGGGCAATATTTATTGAGCTACACATACAGAAGTAGTGTCTCTCAGTATGGTGTCAAGCCACCATGTTTTCTTACGTAACATGTCAGACATCTCGGCATGGAGTTGTAGAGTTTCTTAATGGTGTCCTGTGATAATCCATCCCATGCACCTTGAATATTCTCACACAGTTCCTGCAGGTTTTGTGGTAGGGATGGTAGGTGGAGTGGCACCAGGCCTCCTGGACATGTGATGCAGGACAACAAACCATTCATCTTGGCACTGACCGTGGTGCCTCCACACACGGATTCGTTGGTCATCTCCACCAAGACAAAAGTGGGACTTGACAGTGCAGATGACCCGGTGCCTTTCTGACAATCTAGAATAACACCAGTGTAGTCTTTGGCGACATTCAAGTAAGTGTGGGTCAAAAAATGTAATCACACAATGCAATGGACAGTCGGTCAAATTTATGCCCTGTTAGTGCCGACACAGTCAATAATGAGCACTGTTACTGTGCACTTGCACGGTATTTGTTAAGCAAACACAGATAACTCTAAGATCAGTCTAATGGACAAGTATGGGTTTAGTAGATGCCGGCAGAACACTATGCATAGTGCCAACTGTAAAGTCTTTTTCAGTGATTACTAATCTTAACGGCATACAGCATACACTGACATTGTAGAGAGCTGTATGCTTCCAACTTTGTGATAACAGTTTGAGGACTTTCTTTGGGTTCTGAAAAATGCCCCAAGTACAAAGTACAAGATACACAATGAAATGGTTTGCCATATTGGTGTGAAAGAACTTGAATGTCCTCTACAGACTCCAAAACCAACTCCTTCAAAAGCTTTTTAGATGAACTGGAACAATGACTGTGAGCCAGGCCTCAGCCTTCTGAACTCTCCTCTTCAGCTCAACCTACAGGTTTTCAGTGGCCATGCCAAAAACCTGATTCTGTTTTCATTGAAACCAGTTTTGTGAGGATCTAGACATATGTTTTGCATCACTGTTCTGCTGGAAGATCCAGGCATGACCCAGTTTTAGCAGCCAGATTTTTAAAGTGAAATTTAAATAAGACCATGCTTGAGTCTCATTTTTTGTCATTAAAATATGACATAACTCTCATACTTACTAGACTAGGTGGATTAACTAAAAAACATTTTTTTATTATATTATCTATCCATCTTTAACAAGGGTTACAGTACTCATGGAGTTCAGCAATGAAAGCAATGAAATTTGTTTTAATTAAAATCTGGACCTAAATATTTTTTGTGAAGAATCATGAAAAAGTAAATATTTGAAATATTTTGCATTTCTTGGTCCCTGTTCAAACTGAAGCAAATTAGTGATTCTTACCATTTGGAGGGCTTGGTAACAAAATTATTTATTGTCTTATTGCTTCCATTGTTTATGCCAGCTTGAGGGCACACTGTCCTTAAGGCAAAATATTAAGACAAATACACTCATCATCAAAAGAATAGTTTCACAAATAGTTCCAACCAGAAGGAATCAACTGACAGGAATGAAACTTGGTGGGTATTTTTGACATTGTGAGACATATGAATGATTGAAGTTTCACGCTCAGTCGCACATGTTACGTAAGCAAGGACGGACCTTATTGCTGTACCTGACTGACCCAACAACCATGATTGCTCATATTCCACAATCAATGATGCCCTCAATGAGTCATCCTGTTAGTGCCAGCACCATTGGCAGATGGCTGCATGGCACTGGACTACATGTACACAGACGACTGCCCTTAACACTATGTCAGCGTTGCCTAGCACAACATGGTATTGTGCTAGACCGTCATGGAGTGACTCAGAATGGCAGCGGGTCATCTTCAGTGACGAGTCCCCCTTTTGTCTTGGACCAACAAATCCGTGTGTGGAAGCACCGTGGTCAGGGCCAAGATGAACATTTTGCTGTCACATGTTGCATGTCCAGAAGGTCTGGTGTCACTCCACCTCCACCTCTATCGCAAAATCTGCAGGAACTGTGTGAGGATATTCAAGCTGCATGGGATGGATTATCATAGGACACCATTAGGAACCAACTATAATACCGAGCTAATGGCTGCCCTCCGGTCCGGCTTGATACTGAGGCTTTCCTGCTGCACGCCTCTGACAAGCTGCCTACTTGTCCAGCCAGACACTGAAGGAAGACCGACCAGGTTTCCCTGCTACCTGCCCCTAACCAGCTGCTTACCTGCCCTATCACTGATGAAGGACTAACCAGGCTTTCCCGCTGCAGGTTAATTTTTCCGCTATTGCTACCTGAACCGGACTATTATATCACAATTATTTCTTCATTAACTTCATTGTCACCACTATGACTAGATCAGCATAATCAGATACTCAATTGATGTTACTTTGAACAATTTCAAATTGTAGTTTGGACCAGAGGAGGATGGGTCCCCCCGTGTGAGTTTGGTTCCTCCCAAGGTTTCTTCCTTCTGCTTGAGGGAGTTTTTCCTTGCCACTGTCGCCTACGGCTTGCTCACCGGGGGCTTCTTCCTTTTCTCTCCTTATTCTCTCCTGAATTATTACTGAATTACTGTAAAGCTGCTTTGAGACAACATCAGTTGTAAAAAGCGCTATATAAATACATTTGATTTGATTTGATTTGATGTAATAACTCTACAACTCCATGCCGAGACATCTGGCATGTTGCATTAGCAAACATAGTGGCTTGACACCATACTGAGAGACACTACTTCTGTATGTGTAGCTCAATAAATATTGCCCATATCAGTCTAAATTTATCATCATTTATTGTTCTTGGTAACCTTTATCTTTCTTCCCAATAGCATTGCAATCTAACACTTCCTTCCGGGTGCAACTATTCTTTGGATGAAGAGTGTAAACTGTTATGCTGATCAATTGTAATGAAACTTAAAAGGGAACACAAAACAGAAGCATTTTCACAAGTAGCCTCAGACCTTTTTGGACCCAACTGTATACAAACAGTTGTTTCTTCATGTCCAAAGCATACGGTCCCTAAAATGCACTATAACTACTTATAGGTTTAAAAAAATGTCTTCTCTGATGTAGGAGTCAATAAGACACATAGAATTGGACTGTACATGATTGAACGTGGCCTGTTAATAGTGCATCTGCACCTGTGCAAACATTACAGCACATTCAACATTGATTTTGTTTGTAAGCCAGGTCTTTCCTAATGAATACTATAACCTTGACTGGCCATACACCTGGAGCTAGATAAGAGATATTTAGTCTTACAGATGACTTTGACTCAGACTATTGCAAGTGTGAGTCCAGTCAATGTTGACACTGGACATGAACATGTTTCTGCCTTTATATAGTATTTCTCAGAATTCTTTCTAGTCCTCATGATGTGGAGAGAGATCAGAGTGATGTGTGAGTGAGAGAAACACGTGTGGAATGAGATGGAATTCTGCACTCATCTACCACATCTTCACATCACTCTGAGATCAGACAGGAAAACCATCCATTGCTCAGCCGTCACTTAAGCATTCCAGTGTTTCTCACTGTTAAATCACTGTTTTGACTAGCTTAATCCACTTTACTATTTGTCGATTGGGAATGACCAAATAAAACCAGTTTCCGTGCAACAGGGGCTACAGAATGTCCCAGTAAACAGACATACCGCAGACACCGCAGATACCAGATCTAATCGCAACTTGCAGTGTCACCCCTTGCAGCAACCACACACCCTTGACTGCTGTCTGCTTTCTCTGTGCCATAGACACCAACAACGGTTCTGCTTGTGTCTACTGAAGCCCTGGCCCTTCACCACACCCACTCCTCTAGCCTCCAGCCTCCTTGTGCTAGCCCCATCACTGGGACTTCCATTGTTGACTCCTACCTTGCCTGCCTCACAATCCAGCCTTGAGTCTTACACCCAGGCTTCACTGACACATGCCATTGTGCCATTGCGACCGCAGTCCTCGCTGCCCATCTCACTCTTTCACAGTCCTGAGCTGGTTCTAGTCCTCTTCTTCACTGCTCTCTTTGAGTTCAAGGGAGTGCTAGGCAATGACCTCACTTTTGACACCATTGTAGCATCAGCTTTTAACAAAAAGACATGAAAAGCATAGCACTTCAAACAAATGCTTATTTATTGAATACAGCACAAAGGTAGACCTGCGGCTCAGGTCATGAATGGCCACACAACTCTCACTGACAGTAGGCACAAACACAGAAGAGCACAGAATGACCCATGCAACACATATATACATTTTTAAACTAACAGTCACAACCTTTTACAAGATTTATAGTTTCTCTTAATGGGTGTCCTGGATTCATCCGGGGGGCTCCCCATGTGGTCATGCTTCCTGTGTGCCTCCCTCATGTCTATGGCTCCATGATAGCCAGGAGGGGGATTTCTATCCACTCTTACCTCTGTCAGTTTTTCAGTTCTTTAGCAGTACAGTGCGAGCTATACGTGACAGAGAAAGGTATATTGTTTTCCATCCATTTAAAAAAAAACAAAAACAAATACATTTTAAACGCCTGTTTGTAAAATTTGTGCTTTTATTAAATTAGCTAAAGATGATTTATCAAAATGTCAAAGCTACTGTCTATGTCCACTAATCAACAAATGTGTAATGTAAATGTTCCCAGACCTTTTTTTGTTGGCACCACAGCAGCATGCTTTAACCTACAGGATGATGGATGATTTAGGGTTTTAAGTGTAAGTCTTAAACCTGCGTTCCTGATGTTATATACATCTTGCTATTGTCTTGTCTCAGTTAAAATATTGCTCTCTTTATTTGCCTTCTCATGTGGACTGTCATCCAGTGTCTTAGCTTATGCATTGCACAAATATGTGAAACTGGAATGCCGTTTATAGTTTTGTTTACCATACAGTGACATGGTCCTACTAAATATGTTTCATTATACTGTATCATCATTGACATATCATCATTATAGCATCATGATTCAGTTTAGCAGCTATCCATCTGTTGTGGAGAACATTCCTGCAGCTATGACGTTGCGTTCATCTTTTAGGTATGTTCACTGTAATACATTGATAAACAGGGTAGTTTAAAAACTACAAAAACTGTAAAGCATATTGACCTGACATATTTTAGTAATGATATTCTCTTACATGAATCGTATGTGATGCATGATTTATGAATTACCAATTGCAGCTGATGTTCCTATCGCTTGTGTGTGTGTGTGGCTGGTGGGGGTAAGTGGTGAAGGAGACCACAGAGAATCAACAACCAGGAACCCACAGTGGCCTTGGGAACCAATAATCAGCAAGGTAGAAATCTAGATTAATGACATTTCTCTGCTTATTACTTCAAAGATCTTCCTGTTGCATATCACTAGTAAATGCCTGAAATGTCAGACGCATATCAGCCTGCATATAAAATCCATGAGAAGATCACGCTGTAAACTAGGTGTGCCCCGGTAACAGAGTCTTCTAATTCGGAAAGTCATGTAGAAAAGTCATGTAGAAAGTAGCTGCAGTAAATGGTTCAGTTGTGTGAGGTGCTTTACACTGAGGTGGACCTGGAGGAAAACAGCAGTTTTAGTCTCAAAGTTAAAGCTTAATCTTTGTCAAATAAAAGAATATAAGTAACATTACAGTACAGTTCAGTAAAAGTTGTGCTTGCTGTCATTTTTAATTTGGCCACAAAGCTGTGATTAATCTATTAAAAAGACAGGAATTGGCCACAAAACTGTCATTAATGTACTAAAAAAGACAGGAATTACAAACAAGCAAGTGGTTGCTGAGGGTTAAGCCCTCATTGCTGCCATTTTGCTCTAAGCAGTTTGAAAAAACAGCTCTGCCTGATGTGTGGAAGATGATCTTTCATACAAAGGCATGAAGTAGATTTTAATGATGTCCATGCAGGTAATCAACATATTACCTGTGGTACTGCAAATCCAGCATATCATTGCTGTTCAAAGAACAAAGTATCTCCAAAACTTTTTAAGCAAGGTCAAAAGTGTTAGCAATTTTATTCTACTTTGAAGCATTTCTATTGCTCCATTCATCATGAAAGTTTCAACAATTTAAAGGGATTCTGAGCTTAAATGATTTAGAAAACTGAAAGTTGCACAAAAATTAGATCCTTTTTTTTTTTTTTTGGACAGCAACGATATTGGTTTTGGATGCTGCTATGCTGGCCAGCAGCAATGGAAACTGATGCTGATCACCACCAAAACCTGCATATGTTGTGCTTTGGAATGCTGAAATGCTGGTCGATCGGCATGGCTATAGTAGGTGAGCCAACTAAATCAGTCTAATGCTATTTAGTCTGTTTTTCAGCAGGGATGTGAAGCCTGGTGCTTTTGTCTGAGAATGTCCTAAAATCTACACCTTAACAGAAGTAGCTTTTTGTACAGGCTTGAAATCTGTCTGCTACACATTTAACTAGTGTAAGCTCATTTCTAATTTATTTTTCGTATTTATGTTACAATACAATAAATGTGATGTTAAAGTTTCACAGCAAAGCACATGTTTAAAAGTAGTTTGTTCATGTGTATGCGTGGGAATACTACTGTCTTGCTATGGTGGTAAATTACTTTTTACCATCACTAGGAACTGTCACTGCAGTTAAGCATTATCAGGGACAGGCTTACTGTTGCAAGAGACACAGGGCCAGTTAATTGTCTGAGATTGTTCAGGTTAAACAGATAGCTCAGGTTTAGTTCCGTTTTGAGTGCAGGAATTGTTGAACTTGCTTTCAGATGGCCTGTGCATTTCTCGCTTTATTTAGATCATCTCTGAGAAGAAATGCTATCTCAGTGCCATCATGTCCTCTGCTGAGTATTGACTAGCTGTGGCCTTCATGAGTTCCACAATGATGTCTGGACTTGGTCCAGTCTTTATGGAACTAAAGAGAGCAAAATAAGAACCAGACAGTATAAGAAAGAGTCAGAACTGTTGCGTGTGAGATGTGTCTGAGGCTGAGGTTATTGGCTGTAATATAGGACTCTTTGATTTGAGTAGTTGGCCGCAGTGAGGTTTGCATGTTTTCTGAGGCACAATGTGCCGTTTCAGTTCTTAAGAAATCTTTTGAAATAATTTCCAGATTTTCTGAATTAGAATGTGCTATTTCATTGGAACTGAAATGTGCTACTTGTTACATTTGTTTGAACAAATTAGCTGTTAATCACTGACACTACATGGGATTTTAGGCATGGATAATAGTTTTATGGCGCAATGTAAGAAATTGCGAAAAGTATGTGGACGCCTGACTGTCACATTGAAATACCGTTGTCAGACCTTCCTTTGAAAAAACTAGGGCTGCCCTCTAGAAGTCGACGAGTCGAATCGTCAGTCGGAGACCCTTTGAGTCGACTGAAAACCTTCAAGTCGACTGACAACAGTGACCGAGTTTTTATTTATTTATTTATTTATTTTTTGTGGTAAAACAGACTAAAGCTTACAAAATGCACAAGAACTTTAAGAATTTAAAAAGACATTTTAATAATTATTAAAAGGGGAATAATAAATATACATTTAAGTTCTAGCTGGGCTATGATGCATGCTTGCTAAAAAAATAAATCCACGTGACAACGTGCACTGGCGGTTCACCGCTGAAGGAAGCTAAAGCTGTGAAGCTGAGAAACACGAGTGGAACGATGTTTCAGAAAAAGTCTGGAGGAGCTTTTGGAGAAGAGAATCCGAAAAAATTAAACCTAATTCTGCTCGTCATTTAGTCAGACATCGAACACTGCTTCAAACGAGTGAGTTGAGTTTTGTTTTAGACATAATGGCTGTTTGCGGTGAAGGAAAAAAGCACCGAAGACGTTTGTTTTATTATAATTCCATTATTTTAGGACCTAAATTACAGATATTTTTATTTATTCGTTTACAGCTCAGATTATTTTTATTTAAAGATAAGTACAGTCACTTAATATGCCTGCCGATAAACGAGAAATAATTATTTCAGCGCCGGTGATATAACAATTAAACGGTTCAGGTCTACTGTTCTCCTTTTCATCTAAAAATAATTTAAATATTGACTAATTTGGTTTTATTTAGCAGTTCATTATTTATGAGAGATGAAAGACGAAGGGTCATCCTACTGAAGAAGCTGTTAAAAGTGAAATTAAAAAGACTATAAGCGCTAATTTTTTAGCATAAATACGTGCTTGCTGCCCGACGCTATATTCTGTAATTAAATCAGGCTCCAATTCAGATCGTTCATCATATGCCACGTCTCTTTTAGTTCAAAAATATGTTCCTGTGACTCTGCTGACTTTCTAAATGAGGAGGACATCAGATCTGAAACGTATGCAAATTGATTTACTGATTACTAGATAATGTATATGGAGAAAAAACATGAACAAATAGTCGAATCGTCGGCCAGGACGGGCGAATCCGATTCGACTGACAAATTTCTGAGTCGGGTACAGCCCTAGAAAAAACCCTGCGCATTTATATGACGTTGTCCCCCTTTTGCAGCTGTAACAGGCACCACTCTTCTAGAAAGGCTTTTCACTAGATGTTGGAGTGTGTCAATGGGAATTTGTGCCTATATGAGCATTTGTGAGGTCAGACACTGATGTTTCATGAGAAAACCTGGCTCCCAATCAGTGTTCCAATTCAGTGGGGTGGTCAGTGCGAGTGCAGCCACACTGCCAGATAGTAAAGCATGATCCATCATTCCAGACAACTTGTTTCCACAAGTTTCCTCTTGGTTCTACAGCCCAGTGGTGGCATGCTTTACATCGCTCCACCCGATGCTTGACATTGCATCTAGTGCTTTCAGGCCTGTGTAGAGATGCACACAGTAATGGAAACCCGTTTCATGAAGTTCCTGATGGACAGCTCTTCAAAATTACTTCCTCTGTTGATTAGCATGTTTAACCCATCCTTTACCTCATGAGTGTTTTATCTCACTTTACAGCATGTACCTATAACTCTAATGTTGAAGAAGAATAAAAACCCACTTCAGTGCAGTTGATACCACCCATTCATGTCCGCATTCATAAAACCACCTCATGAATGTGGACATTTAAAATCCTTTCATCTATCCATCATATCTTCAGATTAGACAGCATGCATTAAAAACAGTCTAAGACAACTCTTCCTCTGTATCCTAGTACCTAGAGAACTTATTTGAGAACATATTTGGATGCTGAGAAAGCGTTCAATGTATGATTAACATTCTAATTAGATTTGGGAAATTTGAGTCATGGAAACTAATATTATATTTGTTACCTTTCACCTTCAAATAATAACCATTTAGATTATTTCCCTCTATTTAGGGGCTCCAGGCAAGGCTGTCCTCTCTCACCACTGTTATTTCCAATAGCATTTGAGCCATTTGCCATAGCACTGCGGCAGGTGAAATGAAACACAGGGGTGGAGCAGATTTCCTTCTATATACTTCTGCACCTTTCATGTCTTCAGATCAACCTCACCTCTCCTTCGTCCCTTCTTTTTCCCTAATGTCTCATCTGTGCTGAAAGACGTATAAGATCTATACTGCATTTCTTTAAGCTTTCTGCGTTGTTTAATCTTCCTAATTCTCACATTTTTAGATATCTCCAAGTGAATGGTTTGTAGGTTTCCCACATTTTCCATTCTCTAGTAGGTGGTCTCTTTTAGAGGTTGTGACTCTGGTTGCTATACGCTTGATTCTTTTAAGTTGGAAAAAGCATAACCTTCCTACTTATATTCACTTAGACTTACAGAAATTCTTGTTTTTCTTAGACTTGCAAAATAAAGTACACTACTATTGGTTCTATCAGTAAATATTATAAAATAAGGCAACCGTTCAGACTTCGTTTGATTACATGAAGTCTAGACCTTCCAGAGTGAATTGTCTTTCTTTACTACTTCACTGTTTTGTAATAAGACAACCATGCAGCGCTTTTGTCTTTTCCTATGCAGTATTTTCAGGCAAGGTTGATATGTGTCACCAGTTGTTGACTAAGTGGATACCATCATTCCCGACCACTTCCTTCTGGGAGGTTAGTAAACTCATCAAAGTTTTCTATATCATTATGGTCTTTGCAAAAAAAATCTGGTCTTTGTAAGAATTTATTGATGAAATTATAGTGTCATTTTCTGTGGATCTTCTGTAGTAAATGTTGTATATGTATATTGCTTACTGTATATGGGCTACATTGAATGTTTATGCATATTGTGTTACTAGAGAGCTGAAACACATCTTTATCACATCTTCCAACATTTGGCAATGTAAAATGTCAAACACAAAAAGCCCAAAATACACATTCTGAACAATACTGAGCCGGTACGGCTGAAAAAGTAGAACAAATATTAGCCAGCATAACATCATATTGCATCAAAACATAAGCACATCAATATCACAGCTGGACTATTTATTGTTTCAAGCATAGTTTGCATGGTGATAATATCATGTCACACTACAGGGCATGGCTGTTCAACCAGTAGAAATTTCCAGATAAATGGTCGATTCTGGCCCTTGAATCTGATGTTACACCGAAATGTTTTCATTACATTATGAGTAATAAACACAATTGAGTAATAAACATGTTCAAAGTTTAACATCACAACTTTTATTGTGCCATGCCAAAGTGTGATATGACTGCTTCTATTAATAACATGTAAAAAATACTTGATCTTAAAACAAATTCTGTTTAGATGATGATGAGCTCTTAAAATGGCTTCTATACTTCCTGGATAAAATGACCCTCTATCAGACATCCAGTTTAATACCAGTTTTCTATTTCAGAATGCCACATAATGTAGACATTGGTTTTGCAGAAAAATGTAATCATAATTTGTTCACATATCAACATGAACATGAAGATCTTATGGATATATTTTAGTACTTTTAGAGTATAATGTGTTAAAAAATGACTGCAGTTTGAAGTTAAAGAATTTTGCCCCAGACAGTCTCACTAATGGACAACGTTCATGTTCCAAACAATAAACACATTGTAACACTTTCTACTAAAGTATGATATGAAATCTTATGTTCACAAAGAAATATGATATCTTAATTTCCAAGTTGATTTACAAGAACAGGCAGTGTCAGAAAATATCCAGGAATGTTCATGAATTTTAAAAAACCTTTCGCTGCATGTATAATGTCATGTTTCCAAGAAAAACACTAGTGCCCTTCTCTTTTTTCTTTTATTATTTCCATTGTTGTATGTACGGCTTAAGTAGAAAATGTTTAACACATGGTGAGTTGTGAGTTACAGTAAAGGGGTCAGGAGAGTTTTTTCACCTTGGAATGGCTGGATTACAGGAAGGTCTCGCAGAAACCGAGGAACTGGTAATGTGATATTTTAAAGAAGGAACAAATGGAACACATGTGTATGGTCATCTTGTTAAAATTCCATGGTGGCAATTGTTTTAATTGGAGAGAGACAAAATACACAGAACTTTCTTAATAATCTTAATGAAAGCAATGTGTTTCTGGTATAAACGTTGTGAGACAATGTAACAGACTGTGAAAAAAAGTTTAGTAGTTGCATTCCAAAGCTGAAGGAATGTCAGTCACTTAAACAGTTATTCTTTAACTGTCAAAAGAGATAAAAATGTAACAAAATGTAACAAAGCATTTAAGGTAAGCAAAGGCAGCCTTAAGAAGCACAATGGGAACTTAAATACAGTTAAAAAGCATCAAGGGGATTAGATTGATTTCAAAACTAAAGTGCAACATGCTCTTAAAATGATTTAAATGATTCTTAGGCTTAAATTGTAATGAATTTCACATGATACAGCACTCATCACTAATTCCACACAATATTGTGTCACTTTGCCTGGAAAAAGAAATTTTGTTAATACTTTGTGTGTAAAATTTCCCATATTGCATCACTTCTGAAACTCCAAATATGGGAAACATTGATAAAGTAAACACTTTCAACGCACTGAAGTTACACACTGTGAATGTTAAATGCTTAAGAAGGATTCCCACCATTTTTTAAAACTGTCTGTGTAATCGTGAGGTTAAGATGTAAACAAAGTCATTCAGAGTGTTTCAATGAGAAATATTCCATTCTAGAGAAACCGAGTCGGAATTGTTTACAGCAGTGGTAATAAGAACCAGGCATCTGGACTTTTCAGTGCCTCTAAGTGCAACTTCACAGACAGCTATTACATGAAATGCTTACAAATATGCTTCCAGATGCCTTAGACATTGGTTTGCAATAGTTATGAGCTGAGACAAGCTCTTAGTCTAAACAGTATATACACTCACCAGCCACTTCATGAGGTACATCTCCTTGTATCTACACTCATTGTTCATTTTATCAGCTCTACCTAACCAAATAGGTGCACTTCGTAGTTCTACAATTTCAGACTGTAGTCCGTCTGTTTCTCTGCATACTTTGTTATCCCCCTTTCACTCTGTTCTTCAATGGCTAGGACCCCATAGCACCACCATAGAGCAGGTATTAGCATCCTCAGCACCGTAATGGCACTGACAATATGGTGGTGTATTAGTGTGTGTTGAGCTGGTGTGAGTGGATCACACGCAGCAGTGCTGCTGGAGTTTTTAAACACTGTGTCCACTCACTGTCCACTCTATAAGACTCTCCTACCTTGCTGGTCCACAGCAGCTCACCTGTTGCTGCACAGTTTGTGTTGGTCATCCTCTAGTCCTTCATCAGTGGTCACAGGAGGCTGCTCAAAGGACCCTGTTGGCTGGATAGTTTTGGTTGGTGAACTCTTCTCAGTCCAGCAGTGACACTGCAACACTGCTGTGTCTGATCTACACATGCCAGCACAACACACACTAACACACCACCATCCGTGTCACTGCAGCACTGAGAAGGATCCACCACCAACATAATACCAGCTCTGTAGTGGCCTTGTGGGGTCCTGACCATTGAAGATGAACAGGGTAAAAGGGGGATAACCGTATATGCAGAGAAACAGATGGACTACATGAACTACATGGAGGTGTACCTAATAAAGTGACCAGTGGATGTATTTTACAATGTATTCATAATGGAGACATTTGTGCAGGACCATTCTGAGACAAAATAATATTTTTATTCTGATTTACTACAATTTTACTATTATCAACATTACATACAAAAAACTCAATAGACACATGTAGACTCACTGGTGGTTTTTGCTGTCAAATGAAATGGCTATATTTGTATTCTAACCATCACAACCTCCTGGTTCCAGTCATCATCACTGTAAAGAAGTCATGCCAATGTTGTGTGTTTCTCTGTGAACAAATGAATTTCACACCAAACCACTCTGATTGACATTGTTTGCATTTCAATTACAGTCAGTTTGTGTGGCGTTCCCATGTAAATGTAATTCCCATGTAATTTGAATTTTGCACATTCCATTAAAACTAAAACTTACTCTGAGCTCAATATATACCTTCTGAATTTATTAACACTGTGTCATTAACTTTCCTGTACTGTTTTAGCCATCCAAATAATACTGAAAATCACAATACTGAAAATAATTCAAGAAATAAATAATTCATATGTAATATATAATGAAATACATATTTAACTTAAGCAAGTCATAATGTGTATGAAAATAACAATAGACAGTCAAATGTAGCCAGAGACCTTTATGCAATGCAGTCTGCTGCTGTGAAGGAGCAGCACTCCATCTAGTGGCTGGTCTGTGGCAGAGCCTGCACGTTTACATGGAGACTGGATTTCTGCATAGTATGGTGATGCTTCTGCCCAGACACACCTGATTAACTCAACGGTTAAATCCCAGGTTTAGTTGTTGTGTCAGAACATTGAAATCTGCAAACTGTGTCAGACTCTCAGGCCCTCAGTTTCTACCCCTGATGTAAATCCATGTAAAGGTACAGAGTTGGAGCCAGCGCATGCAGAGTTTGAGATGTCTGTGAGTTACAGACAAGCCTATATGGGACGAAACAGAAAATAAATATCCTATCATTGGGATGGTCTATAGCCTCGCAGCAAATGAGGCAACTTCAGTCCGGGCCAGGACATTTCTGGTTGATCTGTGAACCAGAAGACTGCTAGCATCAGAATTCCTGTATGACCAGTAGGCTTGGGCTAAACACTTAAACCCCTCCTGTTTCTGTAATATAGCTACTTCTGTTTTCCCTAAATCGCATGTTTGTTCTTAAATAGCATTGATGTGCATAATACATTACAATAATGGGATGATGGTTGATGATTATGTCTTATGATTTACAGAACTGAATGAGTACTGGATCTCCATTTTTGTTGGGACAAGCACAATATTTATCTTTGTATTGTGTTTTCTTTGTTATTCTGTTTTTTTTTTTGTTTTGTTTTTTTTTTCATTTGTGGCATCAAATAAGAAAGCTGCAGTTGTACTGGTTTTATCTTGGCATGGTCGTATTTGTGGCGAGGTGTACATAGATTTATTTACAGCAGGGGGTTCTCATGCTTTGACTTCAACCATCATTGCTCACTAGAAGCTCAATACAGCGTCTCAATATTTCACCCAGAAACAACAGTGTCCTAGACAATCTGATAACATATAATAATATGTTATACACTCATCGTCAAAAAAATAGTTGCACCCAGGAGGAATCAACCGACAGGAATAAAAGTTTGACGTAAGACATTTTGCGCTCTGCCGTGCATGTTATGTAAGAAAGGTCAAGCATTATTGCTGTACCTGACTGAGCTAACAGCCACATTTGCAGAGATTCAGTAAGCAGTGATGCCCTCCATGAGTCTGCCTGTTATTTCTACCACAATTGGCAGACGGCAGCACAATGCAGGACTACTGCACGCAAATTGTTATTATGACTACCCTTAACACCGCGTCAACATCGCCAAAGACTGCAATGGCGTTGTGCCAGACTGTCATGGAGTGATTCAGAATGGTAGCAGGTAATCTTCAGTGACGAGTCCTGATTCTATATAGGAACTGTGTGAGAATATTCAAGCTGCATGGCACAGATCATCACAGGACACCATTAGGAACCTCTACAACTCCATGCTTAGATGTTTGGCATATTGCATTAGCTAACATGGCGGCCTGAAGCCATAGTTCTGTATATGTAGCTCATTAAATATTGCCCATATCAGTCTAAATTTATTATCCTTTATTGTTCCTGGTAACTTTTATCTTCCTTCCCAATAGCATTGCAATCTGACACTTCCTTCTGGGTGCAACTATTTTTTAGATGATTAGTGTATGAAACATATAATAATATTTTATTTGATTACATTTTTTCCCATTCTGCGAGCAAGGGTGTTCAGAAAGACAACCTTTTACATATAAGCCAAGCTATGCTTTATTTCACATTATGTTTTACATGATACATTATATATTACAATATTGCTTTTAAACACAAATGTTTAAAAAGACATCCAGTAAAAGCAAATAGCTGTATAAGGGGTCTAGTGGGGTATAGTTATGCACAATGTTTTAATTGTTCTGAACTGAGTAAGACAATAATCATATAAGCACTTAAATAGTGACAGATAAACAGATTGTGTGTGTCATTTGGTAAAAAAGTTACAGGCTGATGAAAAGAACAATATAACACAGGCTCTTAGTTGTCCTAGCGTTGAGACTGACAGAGTGCATGATGTCTGGCCCCTCCACAAATACTTTTTGGGGTAAGGGCTTCCTGGCTACTGAGTTATGGAACAGCAAGCCCAGACCGCAAAAAGAGACGTAAAGGGCAAGCGGGAGGATGAACATGGGCCTTTTGGTGGTCTACAGCACATCTGCAAAATACAAAGCAAGTCTGCAGTCAATCTGTCCGTCCTGAAACATTTGATGGAATTCAGTCTTTGTTGGCATTAATAACATAAAGATTCAGATTTCGTTCATCTACTCACTGATAATTGCCTGGATAGAGTATCTGAGCACTAAGCTAGCGATTTATGAAATAGTCAATGTAACAGATGATTAAGGATTGCACATTAGTGTATTTGTATTATGCCTATCCACACAATCAAACTATCTTCATTTGTAAAAGGATGTGAACAGGGCTGGCTTTACTGCTAATGTTTAAAGACTTCAAATGATAAGGGTGTTATATATATTCAGTCATTTGCACAAAACCTTGCACAAAATTGGGAAGATGTCTTATTCAGGCCAGAGTATGCAATAGAGTACCAGAGGACTTAATGCTGCCCGAAGGGAAATATTTATCTTCGGGTTCCAAAAAGAAATGAACATCCCAGAAATATATAATTGGCTATTGATGGAGTTTTAATGTGTCAATTGATTGGATAAGGGAAATTTTGTTTTAATTTAAATCTATGAAAAACTTAAAGGGATAAGAGGGGCTTTTTATTAATAGTGCATAATGACTGGCAGACATTTATGAAACAGCTGCATTATTGTTTTATACTATCTATTTTTTTTAAGAACAGACAAGAATACGAGAATGCAAATATACAAGCCCTGTGGTACCCTACAAGATTGTGGACAAGGTATATAATTAAAAAGTTAAATTAATTAATTAAATAATAAATTTAATAAATAATTAATAAATTAAAAACGTTCCATAAAAACAAGCACATACAACAAGCCCACATGTAATAATTGTTCAAATACCATGTGCATGAAAATCAGCTTTGCAATTTACTGAGAATCCCCAATGCAGAAATCCACCCAGCCATGGGTGGATCTTTCATGTGCAAGTCCTGCATTGAGCCATTCAAAGACCACTAAATCTGTTATGATTGTGTATATGATCCTCAAGCATTTGCCCATTCTTACTCACTATTCAACTGAAGAACTGATGAGATAATAAAGCATTACAAATGACAGTGACAGTACTCAATGCAAATGTTTTAACTAATCTTTTAACCTAATGTTGAAACTATTATCATTATCATTTTAAATAACGTTAGTTCCAATACAAGAAAGATGCTTATCTGATCTGAAGATCTTCCATTACAAGTTACATCATGATTGATACAATATTGTCTCATGTTAAAATTTCATGATGAACAGACCAATAGAAAAGCTCAAAAACTACTTGGAAACAAATCGTGTTACGTTAACTTCCCAAATAAGTTCCCATAAGTTTACAAGTTTTTTACCATTTTGGAAATACATGGTTTTGTTCCAACAGGTATGATATATTATCAGTGAGCTGAATAATGTGTGAGGGAATTAGCCTAAATTAATGTTACAGTGTATTTATGTCTTTTCAGTTATTGTTTGTAAACATTAGGTGCATTACTTCATTGTACTTCATTAGAACCTATTTTATTGACATTTCCAGACCTAGAATCACTCTGCATGGAAAAAAATAATAATAAAGAATAGATAATAATAGCCCCATATTCTACTTTTTTGTATTGTGCTCTGGGGTTTACTTGACAATTGTGTGTGCCAAAAATATGCACAGTGGAATAAGTGGATATACTGAAACAACAAAAAAGGTAAGTTTAGTATCCATATATGGACTATGTGAATGAGGGAGTAAGTGGCACGTTTTGAAACTTAAACATTTTGAAACTGTGCCCCCAAAAGTAAAAGGAGCCACTGTCTATGGACACTTTGAGCTGATCTTGATCTCATTAGATATACTAGGTATACACTGTGTTACATTTAAATTTACACACTCCCTAGACCATGGCATATGTGAATTTGAGCATACAGATTTCCCAAAGATAAAAGGTGAGGAAGCTGAGGAATTTGGCATGTTCATTTTATGATTGGCTATAATAAGGCTATTGTATGGATGAGTCAGTACTCTCTGGCGTCATGTTTGGAATCCTTTAACATGGTTACACTGAGTATACACCACAGTAAATTTTTGTGGATGTGTTGTGGATACCAGAAGATTAATATCCAGCAATAATAACTAAGTAAGAAATCCACTTTAATGAAGAGGGATTATTTTTGAAGACTGGGATTAAAAGTAGACAATTATCATTCATAACAAAAGAAGGTGAAAAAAAACTGTCAGGCCAGTAAACACAACATCAAACATCACACACTGAAAATAAGTGATTTAAGAATACATTAAATTTACTTGATTCAAATATGTACAAAATTACTACATGAATAAAATATATTACATCAGTATATTAGAATTTGAAGGAATTAATTTGGTAAACACATTTGAGCCAAACAAGTCAATGCTTTACTAATGTTTAATATGGCTAATATTTAAAAAAAGAATTACAGAGAATTTGCAAGGCTTAACAGAGTAAAATATTGCAGCATAACATAAATTACAGACCAGAAATCAGAATATCCCTGGGCATATTAAAGACAATCCATCATTTAACTTTCAAAAACCAAAACTCTTGTTTCCATTAATCTCTGCTTAAAATATGGTGGCTTTATTCATCCCTAAATGTCTTTTGTATTTTGGTTTCCATCAGCCTGTACCAGTGTGTTGGGAAACTAATGTTAATCAATAATATAACGTTTCACCTTCTCTACTCACCGTCACCTAGAAAAAATGCTCAGTTAGCTCAGAGACCTTGTATTTTAACTGTAAATACGTCACAGCATGGTAGAAAAATCCTGTATGATTCCAAATCACACTGAATCGAACATGCATCTGAAGAGTTTTGATTGAACATTTTCAGAACAGCAGTGGAGGCCTGAATTTAATATACTACTATGTTACAAATGACCAGTCTTGGACAAAGTACACAAACCATGTACTTGAGTTAAAGTAGTGATACCCAAGGTAAAATATTCTTCCAGTAAAAGTAGAAGTTCCTCCCTTTAGACCTCCACTTGAGTAAAAGTTCAAAATTACTGCCTTCAAATGTACTTAAGTATGGAAAGCAAAAGTATCATGATTTATTATGGCTCTAATGTCCTATTATCATTTCTGGAACAAGATTCTTAATCAACTTATTTTGGGTGTAAATACTCTAGTGTCACTCTCGTCCACCAGTCTTTAATAGAAGGTCATTAATTAGTCTGACACTGATGTTTATTAAAATGATCATAAGCACAAAACACTGAAGGAGAACAGTTTCCATTAGCTAGAACCAAGCTCTGTCCAACAGCTCAAAACAAGCTAGAAACAAAGTGACCACTGTATCCTGATTGGTGGGCACGCTTCACACTTGTATCGTTTTTACGTTACGCTTGTATGCACACATAAGCCAAAAGGAACAACACATCATGCAGTGAAGCTGAAGTAAGACTTGAAATGTTAAAGAAAGTTGAACATTGAAAAATGTTACCCGAAATGAAAATACTTAAAGTAAAGTATAGATACAAGAAAAAATATTAAGCACAGTAACCAAGTACTCAGTTTGTTACTGTCTGCCACCTCAAATGACAGATTATTAACAATGTCAGTGATCAAATTTGTATTCACAATGGTTTATTGAACAACTCCATATGAAATTAAACAAATCCATAACATTTCCATGATGTATGGTAGTTTAGTTAAGTTAAAATTTGCAAAAATAGAAATTCTTTTTTTTGTTAATGTTAAATAAATAAAGTTGCAGTTTTTTGTGTGCTAACTGATACAGTAAACAGTGACACCTTAATTGTCTTGTTAGTAGTCTGGAGAAATTAAAGAACCTATGTAAAAAGCATGTGGATTTACATAACATAAATCAAATGTGAAAAATCAGGTTAATCTTTACAAGGCGTCTATACAAAAACATTTGCTTTTAACAGGTTTTGCTGGTGACTGTAATTATTTTATCTTAATTATTAAGAAGATCTATCATAAACATAGTTTTAATATCACATTATTTTTTGTTAATTCATATTATTATAATTAAAATTTTGTTGACCAATATAATTGCTCCAAATCTCATTTGAAAGGTAACCCTCTTAATTTGTATCCCAACTGACACAGATGAACAGAAGCAGGAATGTAAGAATTTATTTCTGTCTTAGATATCTAAACTGATAACTAGATTTGCTAGCCTGCTTCACCTTACTACACAACTGAGCCACATTAATTATCCTGCAGATTTGCTAGTATTTGCTCATTCATTGCTTGTGTTGCAAATGAGATGATTGTGACTGCTCTGAATAAAGGATCATAACGCTTCTAACAATAAAAGGCATTGCTGAATGATGTGATATAAAAATGCTGCAGTACCCTTTGCATCATTAAAATAGAAGGAAACCACACCAGCAGGATCTTATTAATCCGTGTTTGCAGTTCTTAGTTGTGTGTATGTGAAGTAAACGAGAAACAAATTAAATACAGTATAAGTTAAGGTAAGAATGCAGGGTAAATGACCAGCTTGGCAGATAGCTAACACCTTAGCAAACTACTACAATAATACTTAGAGGTTTGAGTATTTAGGAAGGATTTATTGTAAACTGCAACAGAGGGCTGATTTCCTGTATAGAGATTAAGCATATTCATTTTCCTCGTGGTGAAATATCTCATTCTAAAATGTTTTTCTGTCTAGGGAAACCTGCTAACAGAACAAATAATATGTTGCCTGAAGCTTCAAATGACTGTGTTTATGATAGCTCTTTTAGAGGTAACATTAAACACAATGTAGGAAAGGGAAGCTGCACTAACACATCACCCATATCCACACTACAGGACATTTGCAACAGCAGGTAATGGGATAGACAGGTTACTTATAAAATGAAGATTTCTGTACTAAACACTGGTGCATGTTCATCAATTTAAAATTGTCATAATCAGTGTTTGTATGTAAAACATTCTAATTCTAACGCTTAACGCTAGGCAGCATCTTCATTATCTGTGATTCCTGTTATTGATTTAAACCTAATAGCACCTCAGAGGGCAGAAATGAATGTTTGCATGTTGTTTAGTAATAGCAGTTTAGAGAGTGGCAGTGAGTAATGTTTGTTTATTTGATGTTTGCTAATAGCGGTTTACAGGGCAGCAGTGAGTAATGTTTGTTTACTTGATGTTTATAATAATAGTTTAGAGGACAGCAATGAGTAATGTTTGTTTACTTTATGTTTGTAATAGCAGTTTAGAGGACAGCAGTGAGTAATGTTTATTTACTTGATGTTTGTAATAATGTTAGAGGATAGCAGTGACTAATATTTGTTTACTTGATGTTTGTCATAGCAGTTTAGAGGACAGCAATGAGTAATGTTTGTTTACTTGATGTTTGCTAATAGCACTTTACAGGGCAGCAGTGAATAATGTTTGTTTATTTGATGATTTCTAATTCCAGCATTAGAGGGCAGCAGTGAGTAATGTTTGTTTACTTGATGTTTGCTAATAGCAGTTTATGAAGCAGCAGTACATAATGTTTGTTTATTTGATGTTTTCTATCTATAGCATTAGAGGGCAGCACTGAGTAATGTTTGTTTGCTTGATGTTGCTAATAGCAGTTTATGGGACAGCAGTGAGTAATGTTTGCTTATTCGATGGTTGTGTGATAACACCTTAAGAGGACAGCAGTGAGTAATGTTTGTTTATTTTATGTTTGCTAATGGCAACTTTAGGGGGCAGCACCAATTAATTTTTGTTTACTTCAGGTTTGCTAAGAGCAGTTTATGGGGCAGCAGCAAGTAATGTTTGTTTACTTGATGTTCGCTAATAGCAGTTTATGAAGCAGCAGTACATAATGTTTGTTTATTTGATGTTTTCTATCTATAGCATTAGAGGGCAGCACTGAGTAATGTTTGTTTGCTTGATGTTGCTAATAGCAGTTTATGGGACAGCAGTGAGTAATGTTTGCTTATTCGATGGTTGT
>CM067486.1:22433140-22686005 GCA_034552555.1 Semaprochilodus insignis | reverse complement strand
CCACCCCCGCCACCCCCTAAACCGTACACCTTCACCCCCTACCCCTCCAATGGACTGCACGCGGGCCTGGGATTCCGCACGGCTTGTGCATGGCTTCGCGCCCGCGCCCTGCCAAATAGCTGCAGTAACACAGTGTGTGTATGCTTGTGTGTGCGCGCGCGTGTTGCGCGAGGCGCTCTGCAGGAAAGCCGTTCTGCTCGTTAGAAACGCTGCTGTAGACGCGCGCGCTCCAGCACGGGCCTTAATTAGTCTTTATGCAATGAAGCAATCGAGTCCGAGCAAGCAGTGTGGGTGTGGAGGGGGAAACAGGACGGGTCAGGAGCTCAGAAAAGCGGTCAGTGCGGAAATCTGACCACATAACTATTCTGGGGACACTGTTTACTGTAGTTTCAGCTGAGACTTACTGGTGCCTTTTTTCTAAAGAAGCCAAACACTATTATTAGTATTACTATAAGACTATATAAAATAGAAGAAATACTATATATAGTCTCATTCAAAAAATACAACTTTAATAACTGAACTGCACATAGGGATTAAATAATAGCTTTATAATGCATGGCTCCTGAACATTGCTAGGCCAGTTTTAGGAAGGCCTTAGCCTAAGGCCTTAGTCCCCCAAATGTTATTTAGCATTGCCTTCCAAAATGAATGTATATTACTAATTCAAATCATCTATAGTATTACTATCAATGATTCACACTTATAATGTACAGAGAGCATTTCTTAACTCCAGTACCTTTGCTGGATCTGTGCCTGTTGTAACAGTGTGAAGTCCATGATTAACAGACATTTTAGCAATTGAGGGACAATTGAGGGACCATACCCCCAAACCCCCCAGTACATGCTTAGCCGCCTATCCATAAACCTCTAACGATGCCTTTGTCATGGCCTATAAGCTGTGTTTCCCATATGACCATAAAACTCACTTTCCTTCATATGGCCTGCTGACCCATAATGCACAGAGAGTTTCCTGTGGAGAGATTAATCAGTGTTTGCTGTGTGGCAAATGTGTTATCCACTGACAAAGAAGTGAGGCATTGAATTTGTATGATTCAAATATGAATCAGTCATTTCCACATCAGTAAAATTACTGCAACATATTTATAACCAAAAACAGCTAAACTGAAAAACAACATTGTGTTGATGCTTATATATATGTATATGAAAGTGATGTGCACATTTACATCAGATACATTTATTGCATTACTATTTCAGTTATGTTTAGTTCCCTCTGTGTCTGTTAGCACTGTTTCCAAACCACAGTTCCCACACCTTCCCAATCCTAGCATCTTTCATGTACGTCTGTCCCAGTCAGCAATACTGAAACCTTTCCTGAAGGATGGCGATACACTACTTAACTACTCTAAAGTATCCATACATCTCTTCTAATTAGTGAATTCAGCTACTTTAAGGTGCACTCACTGCTAAGTTGCAGAAGCATGGTTTGTGTAATCGTCCTAGAAAAGCATTACCAACAGAATGGGGTGCTCTGGAGTAGCCATACATGAGCCCAAGGTCACCATGAGCATCAGTAAGCATCAACAAGAAGGGTACATCAGTGGGTGTTGGAGCAGTGGAATTACATTCTCTGGAGCTCTATCCAGTACCTTTGGGATGAGCACAACATCAAGCATGAAAAGAGTAGAGGCTTATACTGTGGCAAAGGAGGGACAAGCTCCCCATAAACACCCCCTTAATTTCAGAAGAAATGTTGGATGACCTGTCCATGCCCCTGACGTGCAAATTTGTGCATGAACAAGTGGCGAGAGGAAACATTGAGGTGAACCAAATGCTGAAAAGGGGAATCCTTCTCTAGGCTGCATGAAACAGTGTAATAATGATCCAGATATGACAAGTAAGACCAAACAGAGGCACTTGGATCATACACAGGATAGAAGATAAGATAAGCCAACAAATCAGCAGTCTTAAATATCTGAGGGACTTCTTATTGTATTTGGCATACATAGGATGTTGGTTATGAGAGCATGGTGGATAGAGTGCTCTGTTTGCAGGCACTTTGTAAAAGTTTAACAAGGCTAAACATAACAGGGGTGTAAAGATTATGCTTCCCCATGATATACACTCATCGTCAAAAGAATAGTTGCATCCAGAAGGAATCAGCTGACAGGAATGAAACTTGGTGGGTAGATCTGATATCGTGAGACATGCAAAAGAATCATGTAATAAAGGTTGGACCTTATCACTGTACCTGACTGACCCAACAGCCACGATTGCTGACATTCAGCGAGCAGTGTTGCCCTCCATGAGTCATCCTGTTAGTGGCAGCATCACTGGCAGATGGCTGCACGGCGCAGGAGTACATGCATGCGTGGTTATGACTGCCCTTAACACCACATCAACATCGACAAAGACTGGTACTGTGCCAGGCTGTCATGGAATGACTGGACACACATCCAGAAGGCTACACTTTTACCCCTACCGCAAAATCTGCACGAACTGTGTGATAATATTCAAGTTGCCTGGAATGGATTATCACAGGATACCATTAGGAACCACTACAACTCCATGCTGAGACGTCTGACATGGAGGACCAGTGCCATACTGAGAGACACTACTTCTGTATGTGTAGCTCAATACATAAGATCATTTTCAATTAACCATAAAAAGAAATGTAAAATAATGATTTTGTATTTACTTTGGTGTAAATTCTGTTCTCAAGGTCACAGCATGTCTTGAGATCACAAGGGGGCAGTTGTGGGCTGGAGGTTAGGGAACCAGCCTTGCGACCGGAGGGTTGCCGGGTCGATTCCCTGAACCAACAGTAACGACTGAGGTGCCCTTGAGCAAGGCACCTAACCCCCAACTGCTCCCCGGGCGCCGTGGATAGGGCTGCCCACCGCTCCGGGCAAGTGTGCTCACTGCCCCCTAGTGTGTGTGTATTCACTAGTGTGTATGTATGTGGGTGTTTCACTTCACGGATGGGTTAAATGCGGAATACAAATTCCTCTGTGTGAAAATCACAAATGGCACAAAATGGCTCAAAAGCTCTCTACTCAGAGAATGATTGGCCTCACCGATTTAAAGACACATGAGTTGGGACCTCGAAAAACTTTTGTTTTCTTGTGATCACAAAACAATTAAGTCATGATCTGAGGATAACAGTCCAGAAAATGACAAGTACGTCATGGCATATTTGGTCCAAAATGAGTCCAAAATGAAATGGACAGTGAGTGTAGATACAAGAAAGAAAGAAAGACAGAAAGAAAGATAGAAAAAAGAAGTGTGAATAGTCATTAGAACATGAAAAAGAAATTAATATTACTACAAAATAATTATTCTACAAAAGATATGTAGTCAGTTCTCTTGTTTAGCATAAATGGTTCTGTATATAAACATTTTTGGTAGTACTTTGCAGATTGGTAATAAGTGGTTAATAATATAGTAATTAGGGTATGATATTAAGGTTAAATGTTGTACAACCCTAAAAATGACATGCTAATTTTCTAGTTGTTACTAAATAATAAGTTAGTAAATGGAAAACTAATAGTAATAAACTCTAATTACCTGTAAATTAAATTTTAATTGTATAGTTAAATGTGAGTAGACCCCCCTTTTATGTTTTATAGCATCCAGTAGTTACCAGCTCTTACAGCATAATGTTTAATCAATATATCACTTCCATGCAGCTTCCTCTTCTGATAACTGAAAACACTGTTACTTTATTATAAAGCACAGATCTGCTGAAATGAAATGATTCTGAAATTAGTTAAAATCTCAGATCACTCCACACTATATACAACTTGTTAATTGTTCTTTATTTAAGTAGTAAATTATCATGTATTTTTTTAGGTTAGTACAACTTGTTACTTTTATTTTTGACCTGCTACAATTGCTTATTAATTATTAATCATTAAAAGCTTTTCTTAAAAGTGTCCACAGATTAATTAAACGTATACCTTAAAAATATTTACAGGGATCCGTTAACTCATTTTTTTAATTAGTTGTCAACACCAGTGATTAAATGTCTTTGGCTTTTTCAATTATTCAGTTATGAATAATGAATGTGAAATATGTATACCATTTTAATCACAACAATCTAGCCCAATATTAAGTCTTGGAACATAACTTTTCCTCCATAAATCTGTGAGCTGACTGAGGAATGTTAATTCCAGCCATACAAAATGCCCCTTTTCTGCTTAAAACAATGCTAAGAATGATTCTGCTTGTGCCTGTTGGTTGTATATTTCAGTGAAGCAGGGGACAGTCTACACAGCCTTTTTAATATTGCTGCCATCTACTGGTAAAACTGCCAAATAGCAAGAGCTCAGGGTGGCAAAAACTAATGTTTTCATTCAATAGTGAAATCAGACTCTGGGATTTTTCCTTTGATGTTGGAGGAATCCCAGAGAGCATGCTACAGTGTGCTCCATTTCCCTCAGTCACTCTAAAAAGGAGCTGCTTTTCCAGAGGCTGTTGTCCGCTTGAAGAAACTGACCATTTTAATTATTCAGCTGGAGACAGGACATCTGCTCGCACATCTGGATCCGCTAGCTTGATGGACATGGGCAGATGTAAATGAACCGTGCTTCGATTGGATGGTGAAAGGAGTTCTGTAATTAAAACACAGAAACAAATGTTAGACATTTAGATGATCTCAGTCTGTAGATTATTAGTCCCTGATGGAATCTTCCTTGAGTCCTTAGATTCATGGGATTATTAGGGCCTCTAATTTATTGTTTTAATTGAAATAAAAGACACTGATATTAATAACAAAAATAAATCTCAGATTTTCCCAGTCAAAGTCAAGTGGGTTAATAATAGTTAATGTGATCCTGTGACTAAAGGTAAAGCTAAAACTGACTTATTACATACACAAACTGACTGAAAATAGTTGAGCTATATATTGATATATTAAAGATGTATACTGTTTTTGGGTCGCTGTTTTTTTTTTTTTTTTAGATGATTCTTTAACAAACTTTTGTGAAATTAAATATACAAGTGTGATGAGCTCTTCAGTAAGTTTAAAGAATGCCCACATATTGAAACTTACTATACCAACAAAAGTTATTTTTCCCTAGAGCTGTGGCCATGCCATCAACTATCTTACTAATCACTAACCACAGGTGACCTTCATTACTAAAGATGACCCGCTGCTATTCTGAGTCACTCCATGACAGTATGTTGACGTGGTGTTAAGGACAGTTGTCGTAATATTCTGTGTGCATGTAGTCCTGCATGCATGTGTCGTGCAGTCGACAGGATGACTCGTGGAGGGCATCACTGCTTGCTAAATGTCCACAATCGTGGCTGTTGGGTCAGTCAGGTACAGTGATAAGATCCATCCTTGCTTACGTCATACATCGTTCAAATGTCAAACCTCCCTACCAAGTTTCGTTTCTGTCAATTGATTCCTTCTGGGTGATTCCATCTGGATTTTTTTGACGATGAGTATATATATATCTCACACTAATTAAACCTGCACCATGACAAGAAACACATACAAACGCACAGCAACAGCAAACAACATTAATAGTCCCTTTTCCAGAGGGCAAATGCCTCTCATGAGCGTCCTGGTATGGGCATCAGCAGGGCCATGCCTTTTGAGCTGTTAGAGGCCAGGACCAGTGAGAAACCAGTCTTAGCAAAAAGAGTTCATCTTACATTCATTCATCTTCTAAGCTGCTAATGCTTCTGGGTTGTGGGGGGTGCTAGAGCCTTTTCCAGTGCTTATTGAGAGGAAGGCAGGAAACACCCTGGACAGAGAGCCAGCCCATCATAGCGCAGACACCCAGGCATACACATTTACTCACACTCACACCTCAGGGGAATTTAGCATCTCCAATTCACCTGACAACATGTCTTTGGACTGTGGGAGGAAACTGGAGCACCCAGAGGAAACCCATGCAGATACAGGGAGAACATGCACACTCCACACAGAAAGGATCCTGGATGTTCTGACCAGGCCCTTCCTCCTGTGAGACGACAGTGCTATCCACTGTGCCACCGTGCCACCTTATTATAAAAAACATGCTGTATTATTATGATGATCCAGTTCTACTAAAGAAACTGTCTGGTTGCAGACATGACTTTTGAATTTAACTCAAGTGGAAATATATAGAAATGGCATATGGTGTTTTTAATCTGGCCTCTGCATGAGTTCCATAACTTGAGAAAGATGACAGTGTTATAAATGGAACAAATGTGCTTCATAAAGCTTCCTGTGCTATCTTGTGATTATTGCCATAAGCTGTTTATAAATACTGAAGTATTGCTTTTTAAATATGTCATTCAATGCACATGCATGTGTCATGATGTTCTAATGAAGGTTTTCTAACACAAAGAAAAACAATATAATTAAACAATATAATGAAACATTTATATATCCAAATGTTTCTTTAAATTGTCATGCATATCCAGTTTAGCCATTGCCTTAATCAAAGACTCATTGAAGAAGAACTAACACCCTACCACACACACCCTTTTTAAAGATGTTGCACTTTATTTTAGGAGTTAAATGCAGTAATGCTGTAGCAGTAGCAGCAATCTTCATAAATGTTAACTAGAAATGTTCATGTTAGAGGGATGATAAGAATAAAAGCATATATTTATTAAGGCATACATTAAAGACCTCATGAGAATCAAAAGAGAACAAGCACATTTCAAACTGGACTCCATATGCAGTTTACTCACAGGCCAGGTAAGGCTGTGCCCAACATTATATATGTTGTGTACGTAATATACATAAAATAAAAGCTCTGGAAAATATTTAATCACCAGATATTGTTTTTATGATCCTGAATAAAGAGTTTCACAGATTCTTTTTTTAGCTATTTTAGAGAAACTTTCTGTATCAACAATTTTGACAGTGGTGGTGATATGAACAAGACATCCAAAGATTTGAATGCTTATAAAAACATGTAAAAGGTATCACATGAAATTGTTACAAATACTTTGAAATTTGACTCAGATTCACTGTGTGCAGATTCATTGAGGGTTTTGGATATTAAACGAAATGGCTATATTTGAGTTGTTGACATAACAACCCCTGGTCAGTAGAGTCAGTAAGTTTCTGTACAATGGACCATTTTATATCAAAACAGTCCAGATGAATTTGTTTACATCTTAACCACTGACTTGTCTTTAATCAGTGCATTATAATGCACATGTAAAATAATAACAAAAACAATTATTTATTGTCATGCCATTATACACTCATCACAAAAGTTGGTTAGTTGCACAAACTGTTGCACCCAGAAGGAATCAACCAACAGAGATGAAACTTGATGGGTAGGTTTGGCATCATGAGACATGTGAATTAATCAAGTTCATGCACAGCCAATCATGTGATGTAAGCAAGGGCGGGCCTTGTCGGTGTACCTTGCTGACCCAACAGCCATGATTCCGGACATTCAGCAAGCAGTGATGCCCTCCATGTGTCATCTTGTTAGTGCCAGCACCATTGGCAGACGGCTGCATGATTCAGGACTACAAGCATGTAGAGCGTTATGAATGCCCTTAACACCACATCATTGTCACCAAAGATTTCCTAGCGTTGTGCCAGACTGTCACGGAATGACTCAGAATGGCAGCTGGTTATCTTAAGTGACGAGTTCCGCTTTTGTCTTGGTGGAGACGACCAACGAATCTGTGTGAGGAGGCACCGTGGTCAGCACCAAGATGAATGGTTTATTGTGCTGGGCCACATGTCCAGGAGGCCTGGTGTCACTCTACCTCCACCCCTACCGCAAAATCTGCAGGAACTATGTGAAAATATTCAAGCTGCATGGGATTATCGCAGGACACCAATAGGAACCTCTACAACTCCAGGCCAAGACGTCTGGCATGTTGCGTTAGCAAACATGGCGGCCCGACACCATACTGAGAGGCACTACTTCTGTATGTGTAGCTCAATAAATATTGTCCATATCAGTCTAAATTTATCATCATTTACTGTCCCTGGTAACCTTTATCTTCCTTCCCGATAGCATTGCAATCCCACACTTCCTTCTGGATGTTTTTTTTTTTGATGATGAGTGTAAATACATTATACTTTATTTAAAGGAGTGTAGATTGTTTAATGCCCTTCCCTAATAAATCAGAATATAAGCACAAACCCTGAATTATACTGCATGATGTTTTCTGAACCAGCTGTAGTGAAAAACACATGCACTGAGCATTTAAAAAAATAAGAGCAGCTGTTGTAGTGTTCCTCTGTAGAGCACCTTTCCTCTGTAGGTGTTTTATATGGAGCAACGATTGTGTATGAGTGCAGCATACTGAACTTCATTAGGTGTGAGACAGACTCTAATGGCTGTGTAATGGAGGAGTGGTACTGTAACGGCCTCTGCTCACCTGCACACAGCTCTGCCAATGGACCTTTCATAAATCTGCAGTTTAGCCAAGCGGAGAGAACCTTCCCCTCTCGGGCCCCTGAGCCCCAGCTCCACCTCTCCTAATCAGAATCTGCTGGCCTCTCTGCTCCGCAGAAATATGAGAATCATTTCCACAATCAAAACTGGCTTCATAAGGCTGACAAATATTTTACAACAGAGATCATACAACATTTGTGCAGTTAAAGTGGGTCGCAGAGATAATTCATCACTGCACGGTGCACTTTTCCTTTACTGCACTGTAAACCTCATGCAAATTAAAGTGCTTTATAACAATGCAAAGTAAAGTCATTGAAATGCACTTACTGTTACAGCTCTTTAAAAAATACTTAGCAGTTTATGTGTTTAAGATAAAAAATCCTTGAACAATTACAGTCTTGGATTTGAATGCCAAAGAGAAAACGTTTTGCAGTGTCAGAATGAAACTGTAATTCATAAAAATGTTGTCATAAACAGCCTTTAACAGCGTAATGAGGAATGGACCAATAGGACTGCTTCAGAATTATTTAGATACAAATAAGATGAAATCTTGTTACACTGATTTACATAGAAGTTTTTTGAATATGTATTTTAAAGCAGAAACAAGACGAACAAAACAATGTATCTCCAAAATGATAACTGAGGAAGATATGTGTATAAATATAACCAGACTTTTTTTCTAAATCATGTAAGCTCATTTAAGAGTCATTTAACTCTGGTCCATTCGTCATGAAATATACATACAATGTAAAGGGCATCAGGCATTTTCAAATCCTGTCAAAAACTGATAAACAGAAATACGAGGGTTTTTCCCAAAAGTGGCTAAATGCTTTTCAGAATCAGCTTCTTCTTCACATTTTGTACATGTGTTAGAAATGCTATGTGCTAGATTTGAGAGCTTTTTAGAGATTTAGCTTGGATTTCCTGTATATGCTTTCGGAGACTTTAAAGATTTAGTTTGGCTTTTTAGGTGTTCATGCGCAGAAGGTCCTTGAAAAGCCCTTGGAGCTGAAATTTCAGACAGAGTGAGAGTCCTGCAATGTACATTCAGCAGGAATCATCATCAAAGCCACTTTCAAACTTTACTTCCTCCCAGTGCGTTTGGTAGTCCGCCAGCTGCTGCGCAGTTTGGCAACAGCATGTGCTCGCATGCTCAGCATGCTTCGAAAGCAGTGAAGAAATCATTGGCTTTTTAATGTTTCTAGATTGTGTAATATCCTATAACGGAGATCTTTATAACATTGCCCCCAAACGCAATAACATGTTCTCCAGCATGGAGAAGATCGTTCATCACCATGGCCTACATTTGTGTTTCTTGCATACAGCTGTAATTGCACCACAGGGGGAAAATGATGTTTCATTTTCATTTAGCTGTTCTCCTTGCATTAAGCGAGGGAATTAAGAGGCAGTAATAGCATTCCCATTGCTAACTGCCCGTGAAAGCCAGAGATGCTGAGACAGCACAAATCAGCTGAAGCTGGTCCAAGAAAATACATTCACTCCCTGATGGGTGAACATGATAACTTAAAGGGCTAGCTCAGTGTTTTCTGATTGTAGCTCACTTTGAGGCATCCTCAGATACCAACTCATCAATCAATCGTTTATTTATTATAGTTAAATTGGCATGGTGTCGCTAAAATTTAGAAGGATTCCTCTCTCTTAGATAAACAGCATTTATGCTGTATTTTAGCTGCTTATATTTATATAGTGAAGCTAGAAGACTGACATTATAAAACCCTCTTTTTAACCAAAGAACGAGAGAGGAGGAGACAGAGAGAGAGAGAGAGAGAGAGAAAGAGAGAGAGAGAGGTGGCAGACAGAGAAGCTCTTTCAATTTTAGCTTTGTTGAGTTAATGATGGCCAAACTGTGGGTGATAGTCTGAATAATGGAAATGTTTACATAAAGACTTCTTCGTGCATTTGTTTGGCAGCCCTGGGCATTCATACAAATGAATGTTCAAACCAGCATAATGGGCTTTTTATACGACTCAATTCAATTTTACTGCGCTGCGCGTTTTACAATTTTACTGTCACTGCAAATCCGACAAAAGGCCCTGGCCCCCACGCACAACACGCAGAATTAAAGTCTTACAAGCTTTAATACAATTCAAAAGGACATGACTTTTTTCTCTCTCTCTGTGTTGGAGCAATTAGCAGTTCTGCAATGTTTCTATAGCCATGCACATATTGCTGTCACTTCCCTGCTCAAAAGGCTTATCGCTGCAATGGCAAAACAAGTGAGCTGCTCTATAGGGAAACACACAAATCCTTGTTTCATTTAAAGACATTCAGTGTAGGCCTTTAGAATGCTTTTAAGGACATGTTAGAGATTGGAGGTATTTTATTTTCTCACCAACTTCTATGAGCTATCTTTTACTATCACTACGTGACATCTCACACCAACCTCCTTTAAGCTATATAAACATGTTTCTCTAATCACTTCAAGTTTTAATGGATTTTTATTTACACTCTTTAAGGGCCCATATCACGGAAAACAGAATTTTCTTTACATTCTTTTAAATGGTAGAGCACAGACCTCTGAAGCTGTGCATCATGCCTGTATGAGGAACTACCGGGTCTAAACAAAGAAATTAATGGTGTAACAAAACAGAATTGTTCCAGTTCAGCAGTCATTTAGCAGCAGTTGTAATACTACATACTAATTCTACATGCATACCACAAACAAAGGCATTGTATGAAAGTAAGTCTGATATTAATCTTAAACACTATTATTGCAACAGCAGCTCCTCAGATTATAAACTACTACTGCCAAACCAACTTAATCACCATGTTTCTTTGCATACTTTGGCAAGGGCGATGTCAGTTCTGTTGATGAGTAGTGGTAGGTTCATACTTATACACTTTTATATCCTTGTAATCCACTGGATTCAGTGATATTTAGGGAAAAACATATATGCAGCAATGGTTGATGGTGTAGTATCTGAACATGGCTACAGTTTTAATTCATATAGTCTATATATGAAAACTAAATTTGCATAAAAACACCCATTCTGACTTGTTTTTGTGATGTAATGAAACCAACACCTCTTGATTCTTGCAACAGCCTCCCTATTTTTAACCGTTTTTCCCGCTGTGCTCTTGTTTATGTGTGGGATATGTGTCATGGTACCTGGCAACCCAATCCAGAGGCAAAAGACCCTGCCTGACGTGTGTCTCTTATCACTGTGCTGTGCGCACCCTCCTTTCCTACTCTGCTTAACGCACACACATGTGCACACACACACACTCACTCACACACACACACACACATGCACAATCATTTGTCTCTTTCCCTAACAGTTTTAAACTTGTACATTTTGTATTTGTTCATGTATTTATGTATGAGCTATGCATTTAAGACTAGGTGAATTTTTACGTTTACATTCTTGTATTTATTCTGTTTATCTGTGGTGGAGGGTTATATGTAGGTGGGGGTGTCATCCATTTGTTGATAACCTGGAAAATCTACTCTTTATTACAGCCTAATGTACTTTGAGGTGTGAATTAACCCAGTCTATGGTTGTTTAGCCATGTACATTTCCACTAAAGTTATTGTGTGAAATGTGTTTCAGCTTAGAATACTTTTGAATGAGGCACAATACAGGACAACCAGTCAGAGTAGAGATCATTTTAAAAAGTAAAAGGCACAGAAACCCTGTTTCATTTCACAGGGTAAAGAGAGGTTGTAACATTATGACTCTATTTGGTATGTGTTGCTGATATCAAATTAAACATGGTCATATAAAACAACATATAAAAAAGTTCTCATTTTCAACATTAGATATTTACTTTTGGTATACTTTTAGTTAAACATAGTCTTTAAATGACTATCTTTCTGTTTTTATTTGCATTTAACATATGTGAGTGTGTGTGTGTGTGTGTGTGTGTGTGTGTGTGTGTGTGCACGCGCAGGCCATGGACCCTTTACATTTACAGCATTTTGCAAATGCCCTTATCCAGGAGGACTTTTGGTTTGAATCATATATTATACACGTATTGAGGAAGGCAAATGTAATGTTAGTTGTCTTGTCCAAGGACAGATTATTTGTATAATGTAGTTGTATTTGTGCAGGTAGTGTGCTTGTACAGGTTTTTGGAAAAACATAAAAGGTTAATTTCATGTAAATACAGCATATCCAGTCAATAATATAACCTAAATCTAAAAATATAAAATTATTGTAATTCAACATTGCTGTTGTTAAGTTACAGACATAGAAAGAAGAGTCACAAAAATGTTTTTAAATTTTAGTTTATTAAATTTAATTATATTTAATTAAATTTAATTGTAATTGTTGATTTCAAATTGTTAGAGAAAATATCCCATTATAATATAATAAACATTAAATTAAATTTGAATTCATTCAGTTTTATTGCTAATGTTTAATGAAGATTTTGCATCTTTATAGGAGGCCCTTTGAGTATGGACTTCACACAAGCTTTAACAAAGTTCTTCATAGCTTTTTTTTCTTTCCAGAGACACCCTTTGAAAAGTTCTCCAGGGACACAAAAGTGATTTTTTCTCTGCTGCAAAGAAATCTTGTTATATTTAGATTGTAAACAAACAACTCCTCGCTGCATAATTAAAACTGAAATGTATTTTTGTCTTGTTTACCTTTTTTAATGTCAATGTAAATCATCAGGCATCCTCTCCTTCGTGTGTGTGTGTGCGTTTTCCGGGAAGGGGAGTTCTTGTAGGGGTGTAGTGTGGGGGCGTGCATGCAAGGGTAGATGTGGGTGTTTTCGTATTATCCAATGTATAAACCCAACTCATCAAAACCAACTTCATGGTGAATTCAATCTCACCAATACGTCTGTGTATGCATATGATTTCTGCACTCATTCATTGGCTGCTGGGAGATTCTCTTGGCAGGCCATTAGGATTCATGCAGTCTGTTTTGTGTGCAGCAGCCGTAGATAGTGCAAGGCTGTCAGCAGAATCATTTCAATGCTAATTTCCCCAACATTCCAGATAACTTGTAGCAAACTCACTGTCAGGGTGGGAGCAGGAGGGAGGCTCATTTCTGCTGCAGCATCAGAATCGCACAGCGCTGCCCGGCACACAGTTGATGTATAATCGCATGGGGATTTGAGTGTGTATACTCACACATACACAGTCACACATAAACACACATTCACAATGAGACAAACACGCGTCCTTTTTCGACAGTGGAGAAGAAATAAGATTCTGTTTTTTATGCATAGAGACAAGCTATTAAAGATTCAGCGCCAATGTATTTAGAATGCATCCACCAGCTCAGGCACTTGTAGAACATTTGCATATGCATGAGCATGAAAGAGTCATCTATCAATAAATATACAAGTACTCAGTCATCTTAGTTTCAAAGTGGTCTTCTAGGGAAGCTCATCCCCAATCAACAGTTCAGTATCCCTCACTATGTGCAGTTTGAATTTAGCAACTGTAAAGATCATCTCTGTCATGTCACTGCATTACCAGTTGTACATGATCAATAGTTTCAATTTTAAACAACAGGTTTTTCATTTAGGATGGGGCTAATATCAGCCCTTTACTGCATGGTGTTGCCTTATGGCAACAATGATTTTATTTTAGCTTATTTTGCAAAATGACAATAAAAATTCAAAGTTTATTATTAAATGCCTTACTGCAGTCTATGATTCTGTCCTTGACACATTCCACAAGTTAAAGTCTACCATTTTAAATGCTCTACAAATGTGTGCATAATTCAATATTTATACAAAACAACATAAAGAAAACAAGTATGGGAAATTTGAATGTTTGTTGCATAAATGAAGCAAGTTTAGATGCTTCTAAACCCTATTTGTTGCCACGTGGTCCATCCAATAATGAATTGCAATGTGCAATGGTAAATCAACACACGCGTTTTTTTGTCTGGGTGATGACAATAGCCAGTGACCAATCATGATGTGTCAGTTTACTCCCATTGTGTGCACTGTAGACTGCATTTCCAGTGTGAGGCTGTTGACATATGGCCACAAAATTCAAAGTACACCCAGATAAAGTATATTTATGTATTTATATATAGGAGCATTTTGTAGTTCTACAATTACAAACTGTAATCTAAGGATTTCTTTGCCTAATTTATTGATTTGTAACCCATCTTTACCCCATTCATCAATGGTCAGAACCCCCACAGGACCACCTCAAAGGAAATGTTATTTGGGTGGTGAATCATTCTCAGCACTGCAGTGACAGAGACGTGGTGGTAGTGAGTTAGTGTGTGTTGCACTCAAACTCATCAGCGTTGTTGGCGTGTTTAAACACTGTGTCCACTCACTGTCCGTTCTATTAGACATTCCTGCCCTGATGTTCCATCTTGCAGATGTAATATCAAGATCTGTTGCTGCACAGTCTTCTAACCCTTCATCAGTGGCCACAGGATGCTATTGACTTGATAGTTTTGGTTGGTGGGCTTTTCTCAGTCCAGCAGTAACACTGAGGTGTTTAAAGACTCCAGCGGCACTGCTGTGTCTGATCCCCTTGTACAACAATCACGAGCACCCTACTAATACATCAGTGCCACTGCAGTGCTGAAAGCGATCCACCATTCAAATAATACCTGCTCTGTGGTGGCTTTATGTGGGCTCTGACTATTGATAAATGGGGTAAAAGTGTGATAACAAATTCTGCAGAGAAACAGATGGACCATAATTTGTAACTACAGTGTGTAACTATATGGCAAGGAGATCTAATGAATGGGCAATACATTAATTTATTGAGCATGAGTGTTTCATAATACTTCCAGCAAAGGGTTCACTGCATTTGAAGAAGTAGTCAATTATTGTACTATGAGGAGCAATTCTGAGGACAGATTCACCCCAAACACTCAAGAAACTCACTCAAAAAGGCTTAGCAGACTGAGGCCCGTAGTATGCTGCGGATAAATGAACTGTTGACCTAAAAGTACTTTAAATCAGTTGGCAGTTCACATTTGCAGACCCATGCACACCAAAACAGATGTATGGTCTTCTGACTCATTAAATGCATACCACACCACTGAGGCTTACTATCCTCCCTGAAAACATTTCCACAGAAAGCATTAATAGTAACTGTTGTGGTCTTTGTAATGGCACTGTCTACATTACAATGGTTTTGGGAAAAGGGACATAGAAGAGCTGATTCATAACCACGTAAGCCAAACAAACAAACAAGGAGACCCAGTTAAACCCAGACATCTGCCCAAAAGAATAAGAGATGGACCAGATTGTAGTGGCAAGCAGTCTCCTGAGTGGGGCAGCAGAGGAACTCATGCTTTCACCTTCTTTTCCTCTACTTACACTTGCCAAGTCAGGAGCATCATTTTTCTTTTGCTATTTTCCCCCCCACATGTAGCTAAATATATTAGGTCAGTTAACTGAAATGAACGCAGTCAGCAAAACTGGCCTTTTTAAGTTGTGTCATAATGTTGAAGCTCATTGTTGCAGAAAATGAACATGAATTAATACGTTTAACAAGCTACATGAAAAACATCCTCCAACAGGGCAAGAAAAGGTCAAGGAAAAATGTTTCTGATTTAAAGAAAGCCCTCACTCAAGGAGCTGTGTGCAAATGAGTGTGTGAGCGTGAAACTTTGCATTATATAAAATAACCATTTCAGGCCTAATCAAAGTAAATGTGAGCTCCAGCTGTGAAGCTTTTACCTGTCTTATCTCAACAAATATTCCTCTGAAACGAATGTTAATGGAATAATTAAAAGTGATAGGTGCAGCTTTCTGACTTGCCTGTAGCAGATGAAAGCACCTGTGCGAAACATCTCTCTTTTTCATCATAAGCTTTAATTCCAATGAAATGAGCGGTATAAAGTGAAGCTGACCAGCATGGAGCTCAAATAGAATGCTTAAGTAAAGTATATATATTAGCTGGAGTGAGATTAGGCTTCAGAATTTTAAAAAGGCTCGTTTCAAAAGGGCGCACCGGATCAGCTGCAGAGAGGAAAAGGGAACAGGATTCACACTGAAAAAAAACTTTATACTGTGAGCATTTGGTAATATGACTAAAATCATCAGTGTATGTAAGTATGATGATGGGAAAATACATCACAATAATGTTTAGAGTGATAGTCTTGCTGCATTTAAAGAACAAGCTGAGACAGTGACCCTAGCAGCCAAGAATGTCTCCGCTCTGCATCATCTTAGGAATAGTATTTAAGATATTACTCCCACATACTGAGAGTGCTAGTGTTATTTCAGCTGTTTATGAAGTACTTACCTCCACGCTTCATTCTGTAGAGTTTATTGATTGATTCGTTTGATTCAGAGAAAAATGTGACACCTAACAACTGTGCGAGACCTGGTAGACCAAAACTGTCCCCATTACATAAACAGCACTTAAAGCTTTCATCTTTCAGAGAGAGAGAGAGAGAGAGAGAAAGAGAGAAAATCAAGCTTCACTATTGCTTCAGATCTGAAAACATCCACAGGTGTGTCTGTCCATCCTTCTACTGAGAGAAGACAACTTCACGCTACAGGGCTGAAAGCATGTGTAGCTGTCAAGAAGGTTTTACTCACAGAAGGAAACATCTGATCTGAAAATCTGCAAAATCAACCAAAGAAGCTGCTGGTCTTCTCAGATTAAATGGACTGACCACCCCAGAGCCCAGACATCAACATCACTGAAAGTACTTGGACATTTGGAATGTGAGATGCAGAAAATGCAGGTGTGCCTTTCTTTGAATAACTGAAAGCAATTGTCTCAAAAGGATGGTAGATGTAATTAATGTATAATAAAGGTATAATGAACACATTAAATACTGACAAATGTGATATTCTATTTAGATGTTGTGGCTTCTGTGTAATTTCATGTTAAATAAACAGCACTGTGCAAAAAACCTAAAGACATTATTTAAAGCTATTTATCTTAGTAATAAATGTGTGCTTTGCTTGCAAAGTCACCATATATCATCACAATGAATACAAATACCCATATTTATATTAGCCATATTAAATTTATATTAAATCAAGGTTTTTTTTACCTTTTGAGCTTGTTTGAAGAACAAAGTTTGGTTCTCCTCAATACCATTAGCCATCGCACGAATTTGTTCAATTCCATCACCACCACTCTTGATTTAACATAATGAAGTATTGATTAGCCAAACCCCTTATTGGAAGACAACCACAAGCAGTATTGGACTGCTAATGAGGAGATGTTTTGAAATAGTTCAACAAAAATATTGACATACATAAAATCACTACTATAGTCAGTGCACATTAAGATTATAAGTTTTTACTTATATATGCATATATATGCTTTTGCCAAACTGGAAAGTCATTTCACCATGAAAAGAACCATTTAATCATGTTGTTTTGAGTGTTCACAGTTATACATTTATTTAGCATTTTAAATTGTTTTCTGATGTCTACATGTCTACATGTCTAGAAGGTATTTACTTTGCTTGGGATAAAGTTAATAACGTTACCTATAATAGCTACTTGCTTTTGATCTCCAAAACAACACAAAGTAAATTAATATTGTTACTTTTTACTTTCAGTTTAAGATGTTCTGCTTAAACCAGCAAACAGTGATAAAACACACAGCATGGCTGCTACTTACAGGGGTGCTGTTGGGGTTGTAACGCTTATAAAGTTGGAACTGCTCCTCTCTTCAGTTTATTCAGTTTCAAACGCTGAGCAAAGCTGCTCGACATTGACCAAGATTTGAGAACTTGGCCAGAGTAAAACATGCAGAACAAACAAACATATTTAAATTCAAGTGGTCAAGGATTCTATTAAATATGGGGCCGTGGAAAGTTGACTTCCTATTCGCCAGCTTGTTTTACAAAAGTTTCTGGTGGTGGAAGGTGAACTGGAAAATTCAATTTTAGCCTCATTTAAAGATAAACATAGGATTTTGGAATTTTTTTGGTTTGTTTTACTGACCTATTTTCCAAATGTGGAATTTGTACTTGAAGGCGGAGACAACAGTGTTTGTTCATAGTTCATAGTAAGTCAGATCTATGCACTGAACTCTATGTATCTAATCAAGTATATCAATGTAAATGCAGTTTTCCATTCTGTAACACCTTTGCTTTGGTGACAATTATTAATTGAAACCTGAGTCAATAATGTCATTTGAATTTGACAGGAATTGTAAACTCACACAAATACAATATGACATGATTGAAGACTGAATCATTAGCTGTACTTGTTTCAGCTCAGGAGTAAAAAGACACTTTCAGTGCCCTATAAAAGCACACTAACTGTGGGCCAGAGGCATCGGTTTATTCCCCCAGACCCTGTCCATGGTGCTGATCTCACCGTGCTGTACTCTGCACAAAGAGCAATAGTCTGATTAATGGTGTAGACATCGACTAAAACCACAGACAGAGGAGTCATCTATATAAATATTTCCCTTACCTTAATTCCCCTAATTAATAAGATGAGGAAATGTGTTTATACAGCCTGGCTGTGGTTATATATTAGTGAAGACTGGTTGGTTTTTGACCGTCTGATGGCCCAGGCGTTTATGGGCCAGTTCACTCTCAGCTGCAGGTGACTCATCGAGCCTATTATTAATGACCGGCCTGGTGGAATAAACCATTATCTACCATACAAGGGGGAGAAGATCAAACCATTAGATCATTTTTCAATGGAAACTGTGTGAAAACTGAAGCGAGGAGGAGAGAACAAGCTTTGTGGTGAGGGGATGTAGGCTACAGGATTAGTACTACGTAGTGTACTGCATAATGTGGAACTGCAGAAGTTGGAAATGTGCAAATGTTTGCTGTGAATACTGAATATTTTTCATATGTATTTAAACATGTATGAAGCAGAATGGCTTTTTTTTTAATGCAGTGAACCAGGCACTATAGTGGTGTTGTACTATGCGCTATATTGCAATAATAAGAGTTATAATAAGATGCCAGGTATTATACACCTATAAAAAGGAATAATTAGCATGACAAGGAAGCCTGCCACACATCTTTTTGTAGATAAAAAGAAAAAAAAAACATTAAAAGTGTATCTCAAAGAACTGACTTAAACTACAGACATACTTTTAATGTTTTATACAGTAAGATATTTAAACACTGATGTGTGACTGAGCTTATTGCTTCTTCTGAACAACATCACATTTCAGCTACTGAACATCTATCAAAACCCCGCCAGTGATGGCTTGTGACTTGTTGTTTCTTTTCTAATGTGGTGGATTCATAATAAGACAGGGAAATAAACCCAGTTTGATTTATATGCACTGGAGGGGCATTTGTGAAAGACATTAAGGAAGAGTATACAGCGAGTATTAGTTATAATCCAATTTGTAGCACTACTAATTATCCTCATTATCCTTGAGCTTATTCGATTGTGCTTGTGCATTCTTACACTCCTGGCAGTCGTTTTCAACCAAATATAGCCAGGGAACCTGCTCGGGTGGGCTCTCGGCAGGGGCACTGGGATGGCGTTTAGCAGCTTGTTGAAACTGGAAGAGAGTGTTTGATGCCACAGCATGAGAGATAAAGGGGAAGGTGCTAAATAGTGATTGGCCTGATGTTCTGTTTTTTCAACTACCTCTAGTGTGCTGGTGAGAGGGCGAGAGGAAAGGGAAATAATCTTCTCTCTGTCCCAGCCGGAGTATTAATTGTGGGGCGGATGAAATCAAGGTGCTGCTGATTGAGTCTTTGGGATTTGCCTGTTTTTGTCTGTTTAATTCATTTGCTACAGAGACTATGTGGTGCCTTTAAACTCACTGTTATAGATGAGGATATGACTCTTCAAGGAATTTCTTTTTCCTATCTGCTGCTTTCTTCTACATGATCGATTACCACAGAGAATAATTCCTCTGTACTTAGAAAAGAACAGAAAACCCATTGCCTCGAAACACACGTACAATAGATGCTAATGGGCAGATGCTTCAGAAAAAACATTGATTATAAGTATGCTTACAATAGAAGCCAATGAGCAGATGTCTCAGCATTCAATGGGTTTTTTTGGGTTTTTTTTTTTTAACAAGTACTAGGAAACACATAGAAATCATTGTCCATGGTAATCAACAGGGTTACAGATGCAGCAGATATAAAATCTCATTTATGTAGGCCTCTATTAATATAATTTTTAGTAATACTGTATTATTATCTATTATTAACTATTGTTCACATTTTCGTGCTGCTTTTCTAGGTGAATATAACTTAAAACGCCCTTAAAAAAGGAGCTTAACACAAGGGGAAAAATAGGGAAAAATCATAACATAAAATATATAAGTGCAAATAATTTATCTTTCGTTTTTTTCTCCAATATGTTAAATTTATGTTCTCTGTAGAAGATAATTTCTCTGTATTTAATTTCGCAGCCAACAAATCATTTATACTTTTAAAATTTATTATTGTTATTTCCATTGTTTTATGAGGAAATCCCACTGAGATCAAATAACCGCTTTTACAAGAGAAACCTGGACAAGATAGAGGCTGTACAGACCCACAACATACTAAAATGCAACATATATCTGTATATAAAACATGACTACATAATACATGACACAGGTAAATAATATCAAATTCTCCACATTCTTTATGATGGATGGGTCTAAACGTATCTAGTTTTAGACCTTCCAGCAGATTATTCCATTTCCAGGGTACATTGTAACCCAATACAGGTTCCCTACCCCTGCCCTAAATTTTAAAGCAACAACCTAGAAAAGTGTACCTGGTAACTACCAGAACTAAGACAAAGAAGGGTACAGAAGTAAGTTAAAGGTTTACCCAGTATTGCTTCATACATAAAACTCATCAGTGCTGTTGTCACTCTTTCAGGGGATTCACCATCAGATGTGGAAATGCTGATATCATCAAACTGTAATCAAGCATTTGAGAAGCCCATGGATTTTGTTTTCTGAGCATTTAACCAAAACAGAGCAGTTTGTAATGACTGTAATGCAGTCTAAAGCTTTTGTATCGCCTGTATTATGGGGGAAGCACGTGTATGTATCATTAGTGTAAGGGGAATTTTTGCCTTATCTAAGTCATTTATAAAAATGGAAACCAAAATAGTTCCCAGAATGGAACCTTGAGGGATACCTTTATTATTATTAAAACAGATTTGTAGCCCTCTGCATAAACACACTCAGTTCGACATTCAAAATAATTTGTGAAGCATTTAACTGCCTTAGGACTGAAACCAACAGCCTACATCCAAGTTTCTTCAGCAGCAATTCATGATCCACTGAATCAATCACTTTTTGTGGACAAACCCACAAATAAGGCAGCACAAGGCTATTTTCTGTCCAAGGCACCAGTGAGATCATTCATCACAACACTAGAAGCAGTAATTGTACTGTAAACAGTTCTGTAACTAGATTAAAAACCTCTTTTATCAAATATAAACTGTTTACAGTTTACCTGGGATTCAAAGATCTTAGCCAAGACTCAAAGTTTGGAAATTGGAGGAGGGTTGTTCAACTCTGAAGGGTCTCTACACCCAACCTTATCACCGTACCTAAAGGCCAAACTGTTTTATTCCGAAAGCTGTCTTTGCTTCCTAGTCTCACTAGTATCTTATCCAAACAAGTATAATGTACTGTTTTCTTAAGGTGAAATATTCTTAAGTGGTACTGAATGTCTCTGTTCTACCCCAGCACATCTGCTGTTTTGTGCATATTTATAGAGCATACTGCATTTAAATAAACTCTTATAGAGATGAATATGACTGCCATATTTCTTTCACTCTTTTTCATTCTCAGCTCATAACCATAAGTAGCTTATGTCACTCTCATGAAGAGTCACTCAGTCAGTGAAATTAGAGCAAATATTTAGCACTAAGGAAATCAAACTGACTGCACTCTATGGGAGTCCGGCCCAACCAGCATTGTACAACATGCTGTCGATTTTTCTGTTTAAATAGTGGGAAGTCATTTTAACCTAAAAGACTTCAAAATGAATCATTCTTTCCATCAGTTTCTGTGGATTAACCCCTTAAACCCTAGATACATTATTCAGTTATTCATTTTAGTTATTATTATTCATGTACATATTATTCATTCAGTTATTCGTTTTATTTATTATTCAGTAACTGCTATAAATTAATCAGAAACTAACAGCTTCAAAATCATTCTGATGATACACTGACTTATAATAGGGCATTACAGAATGGCATTTTTATCATTGCCACTCTGGGCCTGGAACAGCTGCTATAGTGCTATGAGGAGCGGGCACAAGACCTCTTGCAAGAACTGCATAATGCTTTCTACCACCGCATCACACACAACACCTATGGTTCTCGAGCTAGCAATAAGAAAAACCTAGCTCAGTATTTCCAGCATGGGTATCATAACAGAGGCTCAAAGAGTCTGAAGAAAACACTGTAGAAGGAAGCAAAGAATGATAAAAGCTAGAGTGACTGAACAATCCCTGTACATGCTTTAGGCTGTAACCCTACCTGTGTCATCCATGTCTCACAGAGTTTTGTAGTTTTATCGTATACCAAAAGCCATCTAAACTACTTCTGCCTTGCATGCAAAGAAGTAAATTCATCTCACACCAAAAATGTGGTCAGTCTTTGTCAATCTACACCAAATAAGCTTTGAAAGTTTCCAACCTCCTGTAATAAGTTCACCGGACAAAAAATTGTCACCTGCAACTGAAACGTACCTCATAGTGTGTTATTCCTCCAGGAGCACAAACAACAGCTGCAATTCGACTTGGCATGGACTAGTTTCTGAATGTAGGCGACATCAATGTTCAGACACTCTTGCATCAAAGAATTCCATACACCTGCAAATTCAAATACTTCCTTCACACTATGGCCTTTGGCACTACTAAATGCAATCACTCCTTTTAGCCAATCATTAACGTCTGCTTTGGACCCACATTCCACGAGACATTCACTGCTCTGTACCATCTCTTCTCAATGTATCCCGTCACTCACACCGCACAGGTATTTATAGCCCTTCATCCTTGTGAAGCACCGTCTGCAGGAGCCTGAAGTTACTTCCACCTTAAACACGCAAGGTGACTAATTGTTTGTCCGGTGAGCTTACCATCTTTTAATATTACTCTACCTTGTAGGTTGATATAGTTCATACTATAGACTCCCGGTAGAATCTGACTCCGCACATATGCAGTCGGGTTTTGTATCCTTCAAGTTGTTAAAAAATGGATGCATTTGGCTGTCCAAGAGAGGGGCTCAAAGTACAGTCTGTATTTATGACAGTGAGGTAAAAGTGAATTACACTCCACAGCTATAGGGGGAACCCAAGAGCCAAAAATAGTTGGGGGGAACCCAAAAGCCACATAATGCTGCTTTGTGTACAACCAATATGTATAGCTATGTAGTCATATGAGTGTAAAATGTAAATGTAGGCTGCAGTCATAAACAGGTCCTTGGAGTTTAAATGGGTTAAAGGGCCACTCAGAAATCACTGACATACTACCACGGCTGCTGGATTGGCTCCGTAAGAGAGCTTGGCAAAGGTACCTATTGTTACAAGCAGCCTGTTTGTTGCAATGGCTCCTGACAGTCAGCATAGTGCTCTATTTGTGTTGTAGACCTTTCCTTGCATTTTCAGGTTTTATGCTTACACTTTAGGAACCAACACAATAAGCCTGTAACCGCAGTAAGAGTAGCAGGCCTGGCGGAGCTCCATTTCTGTTTCTTATACTGTGTCATTTAGAACTGTCAGAGCACATATCCATGGATAATGCAGCCTAGATCAGCCACTTTCCCTGAGAAAATCTCCTCAATAGAGGCTCATTTCTGCTGAGCTGGACCAGACTGCTGAAAAATGTTGTTTTTGCGGCGGCCCACTCCGCAACGTTCCCTGATGGTCTGTGCAGGGAGAGCAGCAGCAGCAGCAGGCCTCCACAAGCTCTCTACTTCAAAGACACAGCCAACCACAGCGGGGATCCGGCTTACAGGGACTCATCCCATTTCTCCTGTTCTGGGAGAGAGAGAGAGAGAGAGAGAGAGAGAGAGAGAGAGATATGCATGTGAGAGAGAAAGACAGAAAAACAACAGAGAGCAGAGAGGGAGATCAAGGGAAAAGAGAAGGAAAGACAGAGATAGAGAAATAAAAAGGGAGAGAAGAAAGAAAGAGGAAGAGAGGAAAGTGGATGGAAAGAAAGAGAGAAAATAGACAGAAGAATAGGGAGGAAGATAACAAGGGAGAGAAAGAAAGGGCGAAAGAGAAAGTGTGAGAGGAGAAAAGTATTGAGACAGAAATAATGAAAGGGAAAGAGAGACAGGAGAAAGAAATGAGTGAGGGGGAAGAGAGAGAGGGATAGATAAATAGACAGGGGGATACATATAAAGAAAGGGAGAGATAAAGAGAGAGAAAAGATGGAGGAAAATGTTGAGGAAGGAGAGGGAAAGAAAGAAAGAGAAGGAAAAGGAAATGAGAGAAAAAAGAAAGAAAGAGAGATAGGGAGAGAGAAAAAGAGACAGGGACAGAGGAACAGAGATAGGCAAAAGAGAGAGAGATACATAGGGTTAACTATAGAAAGAAAGAACAGAGATGCTGTAAACAGGGAAAGAGAACGAGGATGTGAGGGGAAGAGAAAAGAGAGAACAAGAGAAAGAGGGACTGCATATGCATGTGATAGAGACAAAAAGAAAGAAAGACAGAGATAAAAACAGTGAGGGAGGGACTGAGGGAGCACAGAGGGAGCAATAGGGAGGAGAAGAAAAGACAAGAGAAGGAAAAGAAAGGGGGACAGGAAAAGAGAGGGAAAGGGGGTGGAAGAAAAACAGGAGAGCATGAGAACAGAAACAGAGAGAATGAGAAGGGATAAAAAGACAAAAACAAGAAGAGAGCAGTGCAAGAGGGAAAAACAGGAAAGAAAGAAAAGATGGAAACAAAGAGGGACAGATAAGTAAGGGAAGAGAAAGAAAGGGAGAAATAGAGAGTAAGAGAGGGTGAGGAGAAAGGAGGGGGAAGAGAAAGAAAGACAAGGTCAAAAGGAAAGACGAGGTCAGAAAGAAAGCATAACAGACAAAGGAGACAAAGAGAAAAAGAGAAAGTAAGAACTGAAAACAAAGAAGGAGAGCGAGACAGGGAGAGAAAAAAAGAAATAGGTAAAGGAGAGAGAGGGGAGACCGATAGAGGGAAATATAAAGGGAAGTAGAGAGAAAATGGAGATGAGGAGCAAAAGAAAGAGACAGGAACAGAGAGAGAAAGAAAAAGTCTGTGTGTGAAAAAGAGTGAGAGAATGAGAGAGAGAGAGAGAGAGAGAGAGAGAGTAGCCCTTCGATTGTGCATGCACATGTGATCTGTGCTATGTCTGTGTTTTTCGGGTGAGGAAACTGTATGTGTTGAGGTTGGCATATTTTTGAAGCATAGTGTGTGAGAGAGAAGCATGAGAGCGAGACAGAGAGAAAGAGAGAGAGAGATGCAGGCAGAGTGCTAGCGTAGCACTTGTTTGTTTAATAGATGATTTATCTATCTCTGAGGTCCAGTGATACACTACTTCTCTTGCATTTTAATGCTTCTGATAGCAAGTCCTGCAGGGCTCACTGCCTCACTGCCTGCTTTTAATGCTCTTTAAGGTGTTTCTCTCTGGAGAGCTATAGCAAATAGCTTCAGGTCACCTCTGCTCTCTAAGGGCTATACTGCTAACAGAGTCTAATTCACACAGTAATAAAGCCAAGTGAAATTTTATTCCACTGAAATTAAACAGGGGGAATTTGAAATCAGCCATTCGTATATTTGGTCTGGGAGCCCAGGATTTTATAGGCTACCTCTTTAAGATCCAATCTCTTAGACAATGTCCAGCACGCCAGCTTCAAAATTAAGTTCATTCAACTGAAACTTTCTCCATATCAGACTTTTCTGTAACATATTAGTCAAATACAGCAGAGGAATGCAGTGTGCTCTGTACTTTAAATGATAATGAAGCAACATAATAGACAATATGCATACATAACATAGTGATGGTGCCTTAAAATGAAAACATACATACCTAAAATAAAAGACTATATTATTCTTAATAGATTTAAATGCAAAATTAACAGACCGTTTTGAACAGCGACTGTAAATACAGTACTGTACAAACATCAGAGAGCATCCTACATGGCCTGGCCACTTAAGAGAACATTATTGAATGTGTTTGGGATTATCTGGATTGTGAAACACAGAAAATGTAACTTCAAAGACTGAACTTAATTTCCTGACAGCAAGTTCTGCCAGAATGACTCAAAATACAAAAGTGATGGAAAATGATCCTAATTTAATCCTCAATAAAGCTTTGTTCTTAAGGAATAAAGAGTCTTTGGCATAGGTCCTGGGCCCAGGTCTTGAAGTGCTCAGACCCTCTCAGAGACTGCTGTATATGGTCGGCAGTGGCAGAGCCTACTCCCTGGATAACAGGACCAAGTGGTGGTGGGGTTGGGGGGGGCAGGAACGTAAGTTGAATCCTTTTTAAAGCCAGGTGTCAGACTGCGATTGGCCACAGTAATTAATTAATAAATGTGGGCACGTTAAATATGCATATCATATTTAGTATTTGAGGCCTTTATGTAATTTATTGCTAAATATATATCCTCTGTTTTTCCTTGATGCTGACTGACTGTTTTAACTGGAAATTAATGGGGACCTATTATGCTCATTTCAGTCTTTATAATCGATATTTTGGTGTGTAATTGATTTATGCTTACATTTTCCAGGAAGCTGCAGAGAGGTAAATTTGTACCTTAATTTGTTATGAGTGTTATGAGTTGACATCACCTTGTATAATCCACACCCCTGTCTTGATAGGACAGAGATAAAAATGGAGATGCATGTATTTCTTTAGACAGTGACAATATAATATGGTTTTAGGGTTTTTTCTATTTATTTTTATTTTTTTTTGTTTTGTTGAAATGAAGATACTGAAATGTATATTTATGAATCTGGCCAAAAGAGGTTCCATAGGCAGAGCCTTATTTTACCTAAAAGTCCCACTATTGAAACAGTCACACCTGAAAAAGTAGTTTTATAATTGTTTGGGTAATGTTCTGTCTATGAAATAAATATAATTAACATATAAAAAGAAAACAAATAATGCTAAATATGTTTTCAGCTCTGACTTTTAACCGTTTCTGTAGAATGGTCTGTAAAGCGGTTATACAGTACAATACACTGTTGTATAGGATTTCCTGTGAAGATTATCAGTCTGAAAATAATCAGTGTCCACAAAACATACACACATCTGCATGCACACACAAAGAAAAACACAAAGCAAAAAGCATGTTCTCTTCAATTCACTTCTAATCCCCTCTGTGCCAGGTTATTTTCTTATGCAAATGTCCTATCAGGGACAGTATCACCACAAGGCTGCGGGCAGTCAGGCCTGCATTAAAGCCGACTATCGCAAGGCAGGCCTGCTAGATAAAATGGAGTTTTGACATCCACACAGAAAATCAATCAGAAAGTCAGGCATATCCACACATCACACAGAGATCCATTTCCTCCTCCTGTCACACCAGTCAGCTTCTCTACACAAGAACACCAAACAAACCAAATAAAAACTGAATGATGGTGACTGACACCGCCATCAGCGCAGCAGAACTCAGACAGTTTATTTTACGACTGCAAAGGGCCATATCTTAATAATGCGATGATGTGAGGGCTCAAATAAAGCTGAAGAGATAAAGGCCTCGTTACCCTTTCATAAAGTTGTGTCATTTGCCAAGCAGTGTGATTTGATGGTATGACATTCAGAGCTCAGAGATTGATTCCCTATAGAGGGTCTCGCTATGTGGCTGAATATCTACTGTTCAATTAATGTAAAATGTCCCATCCATGCTCCGCCCACAAATCCATTGCAGAATTCCATTCAGTCTAGGAAGGAGCTCTAGCATGCAAATACAGAAAGTTAGAGTGCATCAATAATGTAGTATCATACATATTTTGAAAGCAAGGTCATACCGCTGAGATGGATTCATCTGTCGCATAATTAAATTCACATGATGGCAATTTCTTCACTGTCATTTCCAAACTGGAACACAAAATTCCATACAATCCCTGTTAAGGCTGGCATTTATCTGGATTTAGAGTTGTATGTTTTATGTTGTATATGCAGATATCGGAAACTGGAGTGGGGCTGAACATGAAAACAAACCAGCCAGAGTGTTTATTAAGCTGTGTAAGCCTAGTGGATTGAAAATGTAGCATTAAAACCTTTTGTTCTGTTTGCGCCAGCTATTTGTTGATCACTGGTTTGGCCACAGCAACAGAAAGGAAGAGATGCTAATTCTAAGAGGTAATGTTACTAAGCTCAGTGTTAAAAAACAGTTTGTGCTGTATAACGTTGTTTAATTTAATGAAGGGTAAACTGTAACATGATAAACACATGCATCTATTATCTGATCAGCAACTTTTATGTAGTACATGTTTTTTTTTCCACAAGCTATACCCAGATAGCAAGCATATATCGGTCTGCTGGCTCGATAAGACCAGCACCCCGCTGACAGCATGCCACTGCTGGTCCAACCTAGGACCACCCAGATTATTATAGTCCTTCGAATCAGCGCTAACTAATGTTAATCTTTTTAAATGTGTACAGCCTTTTATTTTAGAAAATAAACATTACAAACAACCCTGGCATAAAAGGATTATTAATAATGTTGTTGCTGACATTAAAAATGATCCAAAAAGGGTAACAAAAGAAAGAAATGAAGGAAGAATAAGTAAATTGTACTCTGAGTAGAAAACGTGTGATGAAAAAAGCCATTTTCTCCGGTTCTCTGCTTAACTACCGGCGGAGCACCCATAAAACACTGAAGAAAACACCAGTGGACTGCCAGCTTTGCCATTAGTGGGCCAACAGTGGTCCATTATCCTCTGGCTATCAGGGTAGTTCAGTGAAAGTATTAATTGTTGTGAGGTTAAAAATTTTACAAAAACTGAAAACATATAGCTAAATAGCTAAGCTAACGCTGGAGGTATATACGCGACCTTTCCTATACGCTGTTACACCTTAAGTTGTTGTAGAGTGGATGAGGAGCTGAAAAAAGCCATCAAACTGTACCAAAAACACAAAACAAGCCAGTACTGTGGAGATAATCCAACAAGCCCAGTCTTTGGGTAGAAAAGTTAACCCAGTATTTTTTGAAGGGTAGTTCCATTAGCTACAACAACACAGTCCAGCTCAGTAGTCCAGCATTTTAAACCGAAAAGCTAATGTTATTTGTAAAAAGCTACAATTCCTTGTTCTGCTGAATGGGACTTTCACCGCAAACCTTGTTCAAACTATGAAACAGAATGAAAGAATGTACTTTCATACTCAGGATAGACAGATCCATTGAAGAGTACACATTTGCACCTAACAGCAGCATCTTCAAACAACCTTCCTCCAGATGCTTTACCATCCCTTTCTACCATCCATTTTCACTTGTTTACAGTGAGGGACTTCAGGGACTGAATACAGAAAGTGCTATTTGAAAATGATTAAACCTCTTCCAGACATACAAGGTGACATTCCTCTGTGTTTTGTCATATCCATCGTTTTTTCTTAAATCAAATCTGTATACATCAAAGGTTCCAACTTGATAGGAGGTTATATTGGAAGTGATGTCACTTGATGAATCAATTCTTGGTGTAATAAACCTATGCTTTGTAAGAACTGCTTCAAAAGAAATACGAAGTGACATTTTGTACTTTTGAGGTTTACATCATAAGTAAGAGGCAGGTAGGAGGTTACAATATAATATTAAGTCAATTTGCATTGAATGAACAATTTCCTTTGTAAGTTATACTTCATAAGAAATATGAGGTGACATTCTGTATCTTTCATTTTAGAACAAACCTGTAGGAAGCATACATAAGAGGTAACAGCTAGCCGGGACTTTCAGCTGGTAACATCGGTTTGTATAGTACAATGAACCGTTTTCTTTTACAAATCGCCTCATATAACACACATTTGAAGTCCAAGACTGACACTGACCAAACATAACTATCTGTGTGTCGTGGTGATAGCTGGGAGTGAGTAGAGAGGGAAGTTAATAAGCCTTCAAAGCCACAGGCCAGAGAATGATGAGTAAGAGGCATGCACAGACCAGCTTCGATATCCCACTTGTGAACCTTCAGCTCATCAGCACAACACAAAGAGCCCCTTCAATGAACCATCAATTCATTTTGACAACAAGCACACTTCAGCCAACACTTTGATGTTGCTTGAGCCAGGACAGCATGATTGCTGAAGTTGTTGACTTATTTTGCTATAATTGGCAAGTTTTTTTTTTAGCTTGTGAGCAATTTGTCTACACGTTTTGACTCAAATTGGGATGCTGTACATGACGTAACTGCAGTGTACACTACCATTGAAAAGCTTATAGCCAAACTGTAGCCAGCTGTTTCAGTAATACAGTGGTATTAAATGGTCATTTCAATGTTTTAAGCAAGATTAGTGTGTTAAAGTGTTAGTTGACACCCTAATCCTATGTTCACACTAGCAGGCAACAGAGCAACAAGCTACAAGTCATTTCCTATGGGAGTACGAGATTTGAAACAATTTTAAACAATTGGCTTCAGCAAACTGTCCGGACCAGTCGTAGACATGGGGTCCGAGCTGTTCCTACCCCGCATTTCATTCCTATTCTGAACAGTGTGGTGGCACACATAGAAGAGAAGCTTATACCCACTGTTTCTGCTTTTTCCATTTTATATGACACATTGTTGTACATATACATTTAAAGAAGCATGAAGCTGGGACGAAAGTAGCGGTTGTCATTGGTGTCTCTGAGGAGTTAAGTCACTTGTTAGCTAGCTAGGTTAACCAGCATGTTAACAGGCCTATAAAGCTAGCCACGAATGAAAGCAGCTGGTTTTTATATAAATTTGTTCGTCAGTAATAATATGTGCTCTAAAAACCAGCTAGCTTTCACTGACCTTGTACACGCCCATATGCAACTCAGGCAGCCTCGAACGCACCCAGAAGAGACAAACTTGGGGCACTTTAAATGACTAGTCGCCTCCTAGTGTGAACATAGGGTAAGAGATTGAAGTTCTCAGACTTTTAACAAGATCTGAAACCTTAAATAACTTGTAAGGGCTAGTTCACGAACATTGCTAGGAAAGGCCAGATTAAACAAATCTCAAACCTTTATAAATGCGCTGACTCCTCAAAGCATGTCCTGACAATCAGCAGCCATGGGCTCCTCTATTATCAGCTGCCTAGTACTTTGAAAATGAAATGAATCGATTGCTGAAGAAGCTTATAAGAAGACAGCAAGGGGTTTTCAGGTAGCCATTTCCTCTGTTCATAATGTAATTAAGAAATGGCATGAAAAGTGGAGGTCAGGCTGAGGTCTGGAAGACCAAGAAACTTTCAGAGAGAAATGTTCGTAGGAAAGAAGACTAATCAAAGCCCCTGTCTGATTTAGCAAACTCTGGAGTGGTGGATCCCTGTTCTACTGTGCAGTGACACCTGCTCAAAAATTCAGCTTCAGATACTTGCAAAAGAACATCTAAACAGGGCTGATGCAATCTGGAAAGAAGTACTGTGGACTGACAAAGTAAAATAGAACTTTTTTGGCCGCGGTGAGGGAATGTCTGTTTGGAAAAAAAAAATGCAGAATTTCGTGTAAAGAACACCTCTCCAAATGGTAATCACAGGGGTAGATCGATCATGCTTTGCATTGGGTTGCTGCCAGCGGCATAGGAAATATTTCACTGGATGAGGGAGGAATGGATTAAAATGAATACCAGCAAATGCTGGAAGCAAACATCACGCCATCTTTAAAAAAAAGCTGAGGATGAAAAGAGGATAGCTTCTACAACAGAAAATTGATCCTAAACACACCTGAAAATGGACTACCTCAAGAGGCACAAGGCTTTGCCACTGTCATTACAGTCCCCTGACCAAAACCTTGAACCTTTCATTGACAGTTGGTGGATAGACCACAAACGAAAAGTGCATGCAAGAAGACACAGAACTAGAAGCATTTTGCAAGGATGAATAGGTTTAATCAAGAATTTAAAGGGAAGCCAAAACATTTGCATATCACTGTATATAGCCAATATTTTTGCAGATACAGTTGTAATCAAAATTATTCAACCCCCATTACAAGTTGGGTTTATTAGCAAAAGATACAAACAATTTAAAAAAACTAATACAAGTGCTTTCTCCACATTCAACACAAAATGACACTTTAAATGACTACTACAGTCTCTGAATTTTTCAACTAATCAAGGTGTTCATTAGTTGCATCAAAAATGTGTTTGAGATAAAACACAAAAACTGGACTGGCTAGGGGTTTGTTGACTGTGACGTTTGATTGCATATTGGAAATATAACAAATGGTTTCTCCAAATCCAACACAAAATGCCATTTTGTAATGACTATTGCAGTCTCAGAATTATTTAAATCCCTTCATGACAACCGGCAGGACATTACTGCTCCCCAGGCATTCTTACTGCCCCTAGTTTGTGTGTTCATGAGAGTGGGTGTATGCGGGAATTTTACTGCGCGGATGGATTTAGAGGTCAAAAGCACAATGGCCAATGAGTGGTTCTTCTTCTTCTTAATCTTTAGTACTTAGTAGACCACTCTTTTGCTATTAGGACCTGTTGCAGGCACGACGCATAGCCAGAGACCAGGTTCTGGCAGCATTCCTGAGGAATCTTAGCCCATTCCTTACGACAATGGGCTCCAGTGATCCGTAGGATCCAGTTTTGTTTTACTAGAAAAGAATGCCAAAACTTCTCTGGTTTATTTGTATGGTTCTGAGCATATTGGAGCTGACCTTTTGTTTTTGGGTCAATAGATGTGTACAGCTACCAAATCTTGCTACAGGTCTTTTGCAGTCACTTGGGAATTTTTGATAACCTGCGACCTCAGAAATCTGGTGGCAGATGGTGATAGGTTCCTCTTCTGCTTCATCCAGGTAGTGTAGCCGGTGATCCATTAACTTTAGACTTGTAAACTATGGTTCCAACTGTAGGTCTAGGAACATTCAGTGCCTTTGCTATCTTATCATATTCTTTTCCTCTTTTGCGCAATGCTATGATCTCTTCTCTTTTTTGACAACTTATAAATGCAATCAAACGTTACAGTCAACAACCCCCTAGCCAGTCCAGGTATTTGATGTGTTTTATCTCAAGCACACCTGATGCAACTAATTAAGCCCTTGATTATTTGCATCAGGTATCCTTGGGATAACACTTGATTTGCAAATGAAGGATTCTATTCAGAAGGTTGACTAATTCATAGACTGCAGTAGCCAAACGTTAAAAGTGTTGAATTATTTTTGAATAACAAATTTTGTGCTGAATTAGGATAAACCACTTGTTATATTGTTAGTACTAGTGAGCTATTTAAATTGTTCTTGTTTGATTTGTTTAGTTGCTGAAAGTTACATTTTGCTGATAAAACTAATTTGCAATGGGGGCTGAATCAATTTGATTGCATCTGTACATGTGCCACATGAGTCCAACATTTTGTACTATATGAAGCTACAAAAATAGCCAGAACGATGAACAGGGATGAACTGTAGGTGATGCCAGCATGACTAAGAAACTGAGAAGCTGTTTAGTATTGATAAATGTAGTAAAATCTATAATACTTTATGTACAGCTATAAATATATAAATAGATGCCTAATTAGCAGGAATAGATTAATGACTGGGACTGTCGGGTCAGTGCCCAGGGGCCTCTGACTGCCAGTGGCCTTAGGGGACCTTAGACCACATGGCCTGAGGCAACTAAAAGACCTAAGACAATGTGCTAAAGATTAAATGAGTGCATAGTTTTGTAAATGTCAAATTTTATATAATTAGTATTTTTTCAAAATAACCAAAAACCTCCCTTTAAAACTGCAGGGGAAGGATTAGGTTAATCTCTGGGTATCACTTCAGAATAGTACTGCACTCTTTAAGGGGTTATGAAGGGTTTACAATCATTTTTTAATGGTTATTAAATAGGTCATACGCAATTTAAATATTTATTAATTTATTTATTACTACACTGTCATAACATAAATAAAAGTGTACCAGTGTCCACACCCATCTATGCTGTAAAAAGGCATTAAACATCTCAGCTTCATCTGCTTACTCTTCTCCCTGTTATTAATGTGTTATTCCTTCTCTGATAAATAGCAGTTAATAAACCAGTAGTGGTACCTGATTTATTTCAGTGATTGAATTTCTTTCAGCATACTTGTAGGTATTTTTCCAGATGTAACTTCAGAATACATGATTTGTGGGAGGAGGGAGGGGGATCTCAGAAGATGCTTGTGCCCAGGGACTTCATAAGATCACAATACATTCCTATTAGTTATTATACATTATTTACTATGTAGTAACTTCCTATTTGTTTCAACATTCTTAAAATGGAACATTCTGAAAATATTGGTTTTTGTAATCAGTCCTTTCTCTGATTTCTTTTGAGTTTTACAACTTTCGGGATGTACTTGATGAAATGAAATGATGAAAAGAAGGATTTATATATTCTTCATTTTCTAGGTGGTGTACATATTCAAATGTTCTGCTAAAGATACTAAATCACTTTTTAAAGTGCCCTATGTCATTTTATCCAAAAATGTGTCACAACACGATCCAGTCCCAAACTGAAAGAATCTTGTTATGTTATATGACATAAGTATCATGCCAAAGTTGACAAAAGCAACCTTTATGACACCAATTTGAATAGGCATTTAAAATAGATTTAAGACAGTTGTCACGATAAGCTTATGTAGGTATTATATAGCATATATGGACAATGAGCACTACAGTAAAATGTTAGCATAATATGACAAATAATTTCACAAGCATAAATGTATGATTGCATGAATTTATCAGATTTAGAAAGCTGGTAATAACCACAGCAAAGCGGGCCTTTAAAAGTGCATTAGATCACAAAAGTGCATTTACTAATTAAAATATTCTGGAAAATATCTAGAACATTATTTAAATAATAGCTTTTGTTAATAATATCAACACAAGTGTATTATGTACCTGTGAAACGTCCTACAAAAACTGACAGTCATTTTAAAAGACACTCCCAAATGCTGCATTACTCCGCCCCATATAAGTCTCTTCAGCTAGGAAAATTTGGCAGAATCAAGCTGCACTGCCAGGTTCTAGTTATATGGGGGAAAACATGCTGTACTGCCAAAAATATAATGACATGAAAAACACTAAAACAACACTGGAAATGTCATTCGTTGAGGGATCTTGGACCACTCCTCCATGCAGAACATTTCCAGATGTTCTTGGGTCTTCGCTTGTGGATCTTCACTTGTGGTTTCTGTCCAATATGGACAGACATAATAAGTTCAGAAAACAAACTTAGATGCAGAATTAACAACATTTCTGTTTGATAGATTTGTAACTACAATATGTACAAAGCATTGAACTGTCTGAATGACTGATTGTACATTACAAACCAGGAACAAAGGAGTATCTGAAGAGTACTTAGATAGGTTAATAACTGACTATAGACAGGGTACTCACTGTTGATGACAACTTGTGAAATTGTTGCACTCTATTGAGATGTAGGCTCCAGAAGTATTTTGATGCCCTCTAACATAAAGTTAATACGTGTTAATACATGTTTCCTCTATATCTAAATAAAGGGAGGCAGGGTTTAGCAAAATTCAGTGTTGCTTTCATGGCAAATGCACTTTTAAATTCTCTTTCCATAGAAGAACACCTTTGTAAATACCATGAAGGAGTCTCTTCTCAGAGCAGCAATGTGGAGGCATTGTTGAAACCCAGTGTAGTCAAACCACAAATTATTTGGACTAACTCTCCACTGGAATGTCAAGTTTCAACTTGATGAATTGCTTGTTGGCATTTCAAAGGATTTAGCCACCATTGTTTGCTCGCGTGTCTATCTGCAATCCTTAGGCCATGCTCAGCAATTTATCCTGGCCCTAGTAAAGGCACGATAAAGTATTTGTGATTCATGCTTTAAACACGGCCAGAGTGAGTCATATCACACTGATGGACATGTGTCCCAGATTTAGATAAGCAGCAGCACAGTCATCCCTGATAACCATCTTAGACACACTCAGTTTGGCCATTCACAGGGAAAAGCAGTAGTATCACGTGCTGTTCTCTGGTTCCTATTAACTACCTTTCTGTCTTTTGATCACTTCTCAAAAAGGTCAATGTGATGAACAACCAATTTACAGTCTGTTAAACACGGACGTGTTGTAAGCAAAGGAAAACAGAAGTAAAAAGAGGGAGAGGACATATGCATAATCCCATGTTCCGCAGATGTCTTTAAGCAAACGCAGACCCCTCATATTTATTCATGCCATTGTGTCGTACAATTACACTGACAAATGCTTGAATGATTTTCTGCCGCATTTTCATTAAAATAAACCTCCTAAAGAGAGAAAGAAGATGAAGGGGTGGACTAAATGGCTCTTTTCTATCATGGCTTGCTCTCATAAATATTGTAATTGTCCAGAGATGGAGTGGGAGTGAGAGATGGTGGATTATTTAAAATGATCACCTCTAGCATGACTTGGGGCTTTTGGGTTTAAAGGAGAGAGAGAGTATGTGTAAAAGGTATGTGTCTGTGTAAAGGGTGTGTCTGTTTTCATATTCTTTCAGAGCAGAAAGGTTCTGGCTTTGTGGAAAACTATGGAAAAGTTGGGCTTTTGAAAAAGGAGTTTTCATTTTTTGTTTACCAAGGTTATGGTCAGGTTTACTAAATTTAGAACATTTAATTTGAAGGCTACCTCAGTAAGGACTTCATGGCACATGCATACTAACTAAATAACACATTCACAAAAAGTAATACTCAAGTATTTATGAACAGCTTGGTACTCATGTGTTATGATGCTAATGACATTATATTGATAAAAAGACCCTTCAGAAAAGTAAAAAAAACCCCCTCAAAATCTCAAAATACATCCCCAAATTGGTAACTTCATAGGAGAGGGCTTTACTTTTAATGTAAAATGAATGTAAACAGATTTCATTTCAGATGCTTTTGGAAGCAATTAATAACGTATTTTTTGAGCCATTCCTGAGTATTTATGAACAACTTATGCCAGTAATCTCAAGATGCCATAAAGCGAAGTAAATAACATTCATAGAACATCTCAGGCCATCTTGTGGATTACTAGCATATGCTGCTCATAAATACTCAAATATTGCTTCATAGATATATTATGCAGTACTTATATGTGGTCCTATGTAGGTAGGCTTCAAATAAGTCAACGAACCAAAAGTCAGTGTATTCCGACTTTTTTCCAAGTAATTATGGGCCGTTTCTTTTGGTCCACTCATGATGAATTTTACACTCAATGTAAATGGCAACAGGCATTTTAAAATTATGTTCAAAAGTGAAATTGATAAAAATTATGTAAAGGTTTGTTCCAACAGCAGTGACATAATACATACTTACGTATGACTCTACATTATAACACTGTAATAAAAAGGTATGTATGAGCTGTTAAATTAAGCTGTTTAGCATTCTGTTGACTGTGTCCAGTCAGGGTGGATGGTGTATGTTCTACCCTTCACCTACACACTCTATCTGAGAAAATGGCTGTAATTAAATAAATATGTCAATGCTGTCTGTGTGTATACAGCACACACTACACACCTTGCATATCATTTCTGCAGTGAAGGTCAAACCTATTAAAAGTGGGTCCGTTAGCGCCCTACTGTTGATACTCACATTGGTAGTACTCTTACGCTAACCCAAGTAGGCTTTTCTCTATAGCAGCTCTTAGGGAGTTCTTCATCACATACTTGAGGTTTTTAGTATTCTTATATGCACTGTCTGTAATCAGAAACACCTCATGCCTCATTATCAGCAAATGTAGTTACACTTTCCAAAGCAGTTTGTTCAATATGAGACAAAGAGCATGCAGTTCTTCTAAGTGGGCTTCATTGGCATGTGCCTCAGATGAATAGTCCTGGTCTAGCAGAGAGAGATCCAGGATCCCAATGGCTCTAATTCGTCAATGACATCACAGACTGATCGCTAGTTCCACCGAAACAAAGCAGGGAATATAAAACAATCATTTTCCAAGCTGCATATTGTTTTGCAAGCTAAGTGCTTTGGTCATTCACAAGATGAATGTGTCTGCTGGAAATGGAAATGTGTTAAACTACCCACCGAGTTTTGTCGATGCCATTTTGACAGATGATTTGTTAATCTAACTCGTGATTGCACACAGCTTTGTTCGCTCGTACTGCAAAAAGTTCACTGAGCTGTTTGGGCAGATAAATGAGTACACTTTGATTGTTTTCAGTAAAAAACCCTGTTGAAATGCCAGATTTGCAACACTGTGAGTAACGAACTGGATCAATAAATAAAATACAGTCTCACCTAACTATACCATTGTCTCTTCTTTTTCCCTTCTGTAGATAGAAGCAGTTTTCCTCAAGCGTTATCTGGTTTGGTTTTACCTGTGCTTATTTCTCTGATTAAGATGCTGCTCCATATCCCCAGGCTCAGAGGCACATTTCCCACTGAATTTACAGTCCGAGCACTCATGGCGCCTGTATGTGGATAGCACAGATACCGACTCAATTAACGGAGGATACTGCAGCAGTGAAACACTGCAGATGCTGCGGAGATGCCTGCTAAAGATAATATCAGTGAGTGGTTACGGGTGAAGCCTTGGGAATTCTCATCGCCTGCACATAATGCTTTATGGCTTTCCTTAAAAAGATCTTCTATCAGGGGGTATTGGAGCCGCCAGACTTCAGAGACACACACCGTGGAAATATCCTAGAGGGGCCTTGATAGAGGAGCTTCCAGTTCCAGCCTCAAAGCCTGCTTATCACCTTAAAGCTTTCACATCTAACCACTATATCATGTATTCTGTTTTATTGCCGTCCACTAAGAAAAGAAGACTGACCAATCTAAGGAACCTGAACAGACTTGAAATGAGAAGGCAGTCCAAAATGAAGCAATAAAATACACGATGCTGGGTGTTACATTGATTTAGGCATGGGTAAGGAATGCTGTTAGACATAAAGCACAGGGTCTAATCCCCCTTACTGTAATATTTTTAAGTATTTAAATATAGTTAATTGTCTGTCAACAAGCAACACAATGGTGAAATTTAATTAACAGCGCAATAGTTTTTAATTGTTTGAATATAAAATTTGGTTGTTGTGAGGTGGACCTAGATGTCGATCAGACTTTAGATGGAACCATTTTATGAAATAATATATATATTATGAGTAACACTTTTGTAGATGATTTATAAACCCTTAATGGAAAAATTGGTCTCACATCAACAACATATGAGTGAGTAGCAGTAGTGAAGCATCTGAATAAAATGAATAGTACATCTTAAAGATGTACTGTTGATACATTACTTACATTAAGTAGATGTGTCGTTGATATGCTTTAATATGTTATTTCTATTAAGCACAACATTACCTTGCCCAAACCCTAATCCTAACTCTAACCTTAACCTCAACCTAAAACCTAACCTTACCCAAAATCCAACCCTAATCCTAATCCCAACCCTAACACCTAACCGTAACCCAAAACCTAATGCTAACCCTAACCTTTGCCCTAACCTCAACCCAAAATGTAATTCAAACCTTCACCCTGCCCTTAAATAAACCTTAAATAAAACTTTATCCATTTAAACTCCACTTACAGGATGGTGTCAGTAGCATGTCTACAAAAGCTTGTTGAGAGTCTGTATTACACTTGTTACAAGATCTGTGTCTTCTCAGGTAAATATTTACAACTTGGACACATGGAAAATCTGTTTATTAATACATTTTCATGGTTAATAAAACTCTTGATAATCTATTGGATGTATTTAGATTTTTCATTATTGCTACATTATTGTTGTTATGTTACTACTAACATCAACTAACTAACTACTATGACTAACATCAGGCAGAGGGAAAACATCACAGCAAACTCATTCACATCACACTCAAACCTAATCACTAAAGTCATATTGCCACAGTGGACTTAAAATGTTCATGGTCAATTCATGTTTTACCTTTGATTCACTGAAAAAACGTTTACATTGACACTTTCACAAAACCTCTTTCGGTCTTTGTAGAACAACAAACAATAGAAAACACTAACAGCAATTACTTATTACGTATTTACAATTAATTAACCATCCCTATCTTTTAACAGCAAATGGAGTTTCACATTCAAACGCTATCATGCTCGTAATGAACCGAAGGCATATAGTAATGGCGGATTGTAATGGTTACTGAGTAGTGATTGGAGGGTTGAGGAAAATAACGTAGAGAACCATAAACAAATAAAAGTTGCACCCAGAAGGAAGTGTCAGATTTCAGTGCTATTGGGAAGGAAGATAAAGGTCACCAGGAACAATAAATGAGGATAAATTTAGACTGATATGGGCAATATTTACTGAGCTACACATACAGAAGTAGTGTCTCTCAGTATGATGTTGGGCTGCCATGTTTACTAATGCAACATGCCAGAGGTCTTGGCATGGATTTGTAGAGGCTCCTAATGGTGTCCTGTGATAATCCATATCATGCAGCTTGAATATTCACACACAGTTCCTGCAGATTTTGCGGTAGGGGTGGAGGTGGAGTGACACCAGGCCTTCTGAAAGTGTGACATATTACAACAAACTCTTCATCTTGGGGCTGAACATGGGGCTTCCACACACAAATTTGTTGGTCGTCTCCAAAGCAGGACTCATCTCTGAAGATGACCCACTGCCATTCCGAGGCACTCCATGACAGTCTGGCATGACACTATTGCAGTCTTCGACCACATTGATATGGTGTTAAGAACATTCACCAGATTTCAGCAATTGTGGCTGTTGGGTCAGTCAGGTACAGCGATAAGGCCTGTCCTCGCTTATGTCACATGCACATTTGAGCATGAAACTTGAATCATGCGCATGTCTCACAGTGTCAAACCTACCCACCAAGTTTCATTGCTGTCAGCATTCCTCCTGGGTGGAACTATTTGTGCAGATATTCTTTTGATGATGAGTGTAATAATTTGATGGGGCATAATCCTATGACAGCAGTCACAGAAAACAAATCAGACTGCATTGCACCTTTAAAAGTGCATCTTAAAAAATACTATTTTAACCATTTGACTGGGTGGGTCTGTATAGGCCCAGATCTAACTGCTCACCATGGATGCAGTCTTACTTCACTCTAAAATAAATGTTTAGTCTATGGACAAAACCTCTCTGAATGTAGGTAGTGATATGAAAACACTCATTATTTAGCTTACTACACATCTAAATAGCTCAATCAATGTCTTGGGTTTAAATAGATCACAACATAATCCTTATGAATATCTAAGGGCTGAATACTTAATTGTTTTATTTTTAAACATGATAGTTTTGGTGACTAGCATTATGAGATGAAATATTCACACCATCCTATAGGGACTACCCACACAACTGCAGCAGTAGTAGATTTAAAAACAGTAGGGAAAAGTTACATTAATATTACATTACTAATACAACCGCTCCTGCAGTGAACAGAACAGAACTTAAAATGCCTCAATTCCGCTTCACCTCAGTCCTGGTGTGGGTGGGTGCATCTGTGTGTAGTGGTGATTGAGGTGATTCAGGGTGGAATACAGTAACAGCAGTAATCAGATACAGTGTCATCCCTCAGCTCGCCGGAGGAAGGCCCTCTCTGAGCTAAGCTCCTGCTCTGACTGCAGAACAAACCCTATGAATGTTTGATATCAGCCTAGGAATATAATAAATCACCCTCAAAGGCAGAGAGGGTGGGCGGAAAAGCAAAACATAAAGGGCAGTAGACAAAGAAAATGAGGGTAGACGAAAATATAGAGCGTGAGAGAACATTTTAAGATGAGAAAGATATGTGAGGACAAGGAAGCATGGTTGAGTAAATATCAGAAAAAAAAATATTTTTTAACACATTTTATTAGATTTCCAGGTAATAATGTTAATGTGACTATTAAACTTCCTTGAAATCAGTACTGCATTGAACTGACTTGATTCAAAGGTGTTTCATTTCTACATTAATAAAACATATTACATCAATATAGTTATTCTCAAAGGTAAAGCAAAGATAAAGTTGAACCTAAGTTGCAATACATTTTTGGTCACATTGAACTAATGTACACACCTGAATCAATTCTGTGTTACATTTCCAGTGAAGCACACTGAATAGTTGCACCCAGAAGGAAGTGTTGGATTGCAATGCTATTGGGAAGCAAGATAAAAGTTACCAGAAACAATAAATTATGATAAATTTAGACTGATGTGATGTGGGCAATATTTATTGAGCTACACATACAGAAGTAGTGTCTCTCAGTATGGCATTGGGCCCCCCTGCTTGCTAACGCAATATGCCAGACATCTCAGCATGGAGTTACAGAGGTTCCTAATGGTGTCCTCTGATAATCCATCCCATGCAGCTTGAATGTTCCCACGCAGTTCCTGCAGATTTTGCGGTAGGGGTGGAGGTGAACAAACTGGTCATCTTGGCGCTGACCACGGTGCCAAGACAAAAAGCGGGACTCATCACTAAAGACGATCCGCTTCTATTCTGAGTCACTCCACGACAGTCAGGCACAACACCATTGCAGTACAGGTCAGGCACAACACCATTGCAGTACAGGTGATGCTGATGTGGTGTTAAGGAAAGTCGTCATAATGGGGTGCGTGCATGTAGTCTTGTATTGTGCAGGCGTCTGCCAATGGTTCTGGCACTAACAGGATGTCTGCTCGCTGAATGTCCACAATCATGGCTCTTGAAGTCTCACAATGTCAAACATCAACATTCAAATTTCAAGTGCTTTCACAATATGTACCTGTATGTAAACTGTGGTTAAACCTGTAGGCAAACTGTAGCTAAGTAATAGGTAGTAACATAGAATATGTTACTTATAAAATACACAGAAAAGCGCTATAAATACTTACATATACCCTAATTCACTGCCATTAAATAATATTTATAGGCCATTTATATTCTAGTTTCAACCCTGTTAGCATTCCCTGAACATACATCCAACTCAGACTGCACCCCCACCGACCCAAATACACGTGTTTCTGTGGCTGTTAGACATGCATGAGTGATGTTGTGGGCACAGGCTTTGGACTGTGGGAGAGAAGGACACTCTCGTGGGATCAGAGCAGCATCTGTAGGGGTCTGTGCCGCCCTTCCTCAGAGCCAGGAAAACTGCCATGACATGGCACTTAGCATAGAGCCTAATGACAACAGTCATTTTTCTAAACTTCACTGATAATATTGTGACTGTCATACCAAAACCTTGTAAAAGTCCTCTTTCTTTTTTCATTTATTTAGGACCATTAGTTGCCCTTTACATTTGTGAGATCATTTCATGATGAATGGGCCAATATAAACAGTCTAAAATGACAAATTCATTTTTATCCAAAATCTTTCACTGGATTACCTAACACTAAAAGAAGAATTTTTCTTCTCCTATAACTTTAGAGATTCAAATCAAAGTGACAATAAATTACAGGTTTGCCTGTAAAAATACTATATAGCATTAAAAAAATACAATTATAGATTAATATAGCAAATGCAGCTTGCATGCTCATCATTAAGACATTAAGATAAATCATATACCCATATAGCCAGTTAAAAGAATAGACACAGTACATGCTTTCTTTATCCTTCTTAGTTTCAATATTTTAGCATGATTGTGAAAACATTAAACCTTTGAAATAATATGCATGGTTTGTTAAATGTTTGTTACCTCCCCTGCAGTACTTCCTCCATACCTTGTTGAAAAACACTCCACAGCAGTCACCTTAGATATAGGGACGGCCCACCTTAGATATGATTGAGAAACATATACACATGCTGAAACCTTGTTACTGCTGAACACCACTTGTTGAACAGCATGTAAAGCTGAAATCTCTGTCTTGTAGATAGGCATCAACTTCACTTGTCTCACATCAACTTCACTTGTCTCACATTTGTTTGGCATTTAACCCTTTTGATCTAAATGTATTTAAGATTATGAAAGGTGCATGTTCAGTCAGGTTCAATAACTCCTGAATAGGCCTTTGAGAAATGGTAACACACATGCTTTAGGGTTTCATTTGCAAAGTGTTTTATGTGCATCTGTAAAGTATTTCTATTCTCTGAATTATAATTTGTGGGTATTGTACAGTGATATAGAATGCAGAATTGGTTCTATCTACAGAAAAACCTTCAAAAGCCATACTTGCTGACAATCTGAGGTCATTATGGGCCGGAGTCCTGTTCTTTTCGTGGGAGCTTCACACAGAGTGGCTGGAAGCTGTTATTGATGCGTTTGCTCTCACGCCAGATCTCTTGAAATAAAGGGCTAGAGTCAATTTCCCCTAGCTGCTTTCAAAACCCAGAGGAGCTCCAAGCAGAATTACTCACTTAATTAACCTAGCTGGTGAGTGTGTGAAAGAAGCAGAGAGAGATAGAGAGAGAGGGAGAGAGAGTGAGTGAGAGAGAGAGAGACCGATTTAGGAAGACTGAGAATGAACAGTTAATGCGAAGTACGCACTGGAACATTTACCAGATTCACACTGCAGAGCTACTTTAAATGGAGCTTTATTCATGCAGGCCTATCAGTGCTGCAGCCAAAGGGTCAGCATCACTCCACAGGTCATCTGTCCATCTCCAGTGTGTTGGCACTTTTGGACAGACATCAATCCTGAGCCTTGCCTGTGTTCAGTGAGTCTGTCCTCCCCGAGGACCACCAGAAACTAGGACACGTGAAAAATTAAAGCTCCTCTCATATCAACATATGTTTCTCCCAGGCAACAGAAATCCACTCCAAAAATGAAGGACATGAAATGCTTTAAAGCCTGGGTGAGCTGGAATTGTTTTTTTTTTTTGTCTTTTTCTTTTTTTCCTCCCTTCATTGGCGCATATTTTGCCTGCTGTAATTACTTGGACTGGCCTTTCCTAGTGACCCACGTCATTTAATACGCTTGTTCGGTTTATAATTAGCTGCTTAATTCAAGACAAAAGACACTTCAGTCACTCTTTGTGTTGCGCTGGTCAAGGGATAATTGCATAGCCAGCAAACGTTTTGTTTTTTAACAAAGTTTGACAGGAGGAGGAAAAAAGTGGAAAACAAGGAAGAAAGTTTACGTTGCCGGATTTTCCTTGCGAACATAGGCTCATCTGGCAAGCCTTCAACAAAATGTACCTTCGGTGTTCTAGCCCAACAGGCCTCGGATCATTAAAGCTTCTGATCCATCTCGGAGCATCATTTGGTGTTACGCACTGGGTGTTTTTTAGTACACCTGTCAATCATAGAGGGAGTTTGGGTCAAAGGTAAGATGGCAGCTATGCCTGTTCACTTTCTCCATTGTCTGAAGTGAACGATAACAAGCTGCACCAACACACCTCTAATCTGACCCCTTCCAGAGTGCAGGATGGGCTTATTTCAACATCAGTGAATAACCATGCAACACCAACGCTCACATCTGACGCTTTCATCTGAAGTGAGTCAGCGTGATCCGTGCGCAAGCGGGGTCATTATCAGAATCAACCTGCTGAGATGGTGAATAATGTAGACTTAGCATCAGACCTAAATATTCTTCACACCTGGGACCTTGAAGGGTTCCTCGTAATAAATGCAGCCACCATAGAGAGACTATGCGGGAAAAGGGAAGATAGTAGTGTATTTTCCAAGCCTTGCTCAAGATTTTTAGGCTCTTCTGTTTAACCTAAGCAGCGAGAAGCAGGTAGTGGTGTAACTCAGAGGAGCATGGACCGACAAATGGGTGAAGTCCCATGAAACATGGCCTAAATTTCTTAGCTGTGTGGTGTTCTCTTGATATGCTAATTTGTGTGAGTTATTGTTTTGGGGTGGTGCGTAGACTGAGGAATGTCTGCTGATGCAAGGTGCAAAACGTCCCTGAGGAGTTTCCTGGAAAACAATAAAAGAGAAAGATAGGCCATTAATGCTGTTTGAGAGATAGGCTGGGAGAAGAGCCAGAGCTTTTTTTAAATGGATGTTTAGCGGAAAACAACATCACCATCTCTCTCCTCTGACTCTCTCTCTCCCTCCCTCCCTCTCTCTCTCTCTCTCTCTCTCTCTCTCTCTCTCTCTATCTATCTATCTCTCTCTCTCTCTGACCTATGGGATGAGAATGGGAAAATGTGACATGCAAAAAAAAAAATCCTTACTTAGGATTTTTTTCTCTGCCTGCTAGCTGAGTTGTAGATGACAGGTTGTTTGCTAAATGTTTATTGCATGAGCTGTCAAGCTGAGGGGAAAATGGCTGTGGCAGTGGAGTGACAGTGGGTGTGCGTGCACAGGGCCATGTTATCTGTATTGTCTTGTCATTTTGACATTGTGAAGCAGCATTCACCATTGTCCAATTTGCTAATTAGAGTGGACTTAATTAAAAAACCTTCTCCATTTGTTTTTAATCAAACATTACTTTTACTGTAAATAATATCTGAGCGTTCCATTTAACATTTTACTCTGACTGAACCTGAGAGTCTGATTTAATGCCTGCAGTTCTATTTGTCTAATAAATTACACCTAAATCTTTTCTCTTTGACTTGTTTTCCAAGTCACTGTTCTCCGGGCTGTTTGGACAATGGCACAGTTAAAAAACCCCTGGTTAAAGATGGTGGGGAGAGTCTTTTAAAAGATTAAAGTTTGAAGAACCTGCACAAAGAACCTGAGTTGTTCAAGTTAAAGGACAATATAAACCTACACCTACCATGGAACACCAGATTTTCCTCACTTTTTTAAAAAATAAAGAGATATTCTGAAAGTCCATATATGAAAACCAATCTGCCAAAACAGCCTGTTTGGATTCACAGTTTTTGTGATGTCACAGAAAACAACTATTTGCGCCATGCATCCATACCTCCCTCTGCTCATGCTTCCCCTCCGCACTACAACTGACAGAATTCACTGTTGAATGATGTAGACACATGCACCACTACTACAAATCAGGGATCACTCTCCAGTCTCCAGGTCACACTCTCTAGACTACTAATGACCCTCACCTGTTCTCAGTCCCTCTTTTGTATATATATATATATATATATATATATATATATATATATATATATATATGTGTGTGTGTGTGTGTGTTTGTTTCAATCTGCTCTTTCTAAGGGATTGCCAACTGCCAACATGATTCATACATGGATTGTTAGGGCTGTTTGCTTCTCTGGGTGTGACCCTAGTCTGCCTTCTTGTTTTTGCCTTCTTCCTCTCCTATGTATCTAGAGTTAGTTCTCATGGCTTTGACCTGGCCTGGTTTTCTGACTGCTCTACCAGACTGTCCTTTTGTACATAAACATCTAACACTATTCATTATCTGCAAGTGTCTGGTTTGTTCACCCAGCATTACAATTTGCATGCACTTTAGCCCTGCACAATCACAACGAAATCATATGATCTATCTTAAAGGCAGAGTAACAAATACAGTTTGTTTAATTCTACAGAATAAAGAGATGTTGAAAATGGTCATTTGGTACATAAAACCTCTTAAAAGAAAAACTAAAACACAAGAAAAGAAGATTTAAAACAAAATGGTTTACTGTATAGTAGTATGTGAAAACATGCCATTCTTCAGTCCATACACTCCATAAACAAAATTTCAGTTGCAAAGACAGCCAACTTAAGCTCCATTGTTTCTGGAAAATCTGCTGGAACTGTGTGGGAATATTGAAACTGCATGGGAAGGATTATCACAGGACACCATTAGGAATCTCTACAACTCCATGCCTAGATGTCTGGCATGCATATATCATAAGTCGACTAATGCAAGAACAATGACAGATTTTCTTTCTGAGAGCCATACATCCAAGCCAGGAACCATTAAGGAACTTATATTTTCAAGTCTGCTTTTGACAAATGCATTTATCCATTTATTTGTTTATTTATTTTTGTATAGTTTTCCTAGTTCCTATAGGTCTCTCATATTTACTAGCTCACATTTTTTTATTCTAACCCAATCTGAGGTTGAAGTTTAATAAAATGAGACCAATGCCAAGAGCTTGACAAGGCCACAATACGTTTTCCAACTTTTTGACAGAAGTATTTTATTTTCCCTCTACTACAGCTTCTAGATCTCAACAATTCTGCTCTAAAACAACTCAAGCTGGGACCTTTTTCACTGCTATGCTGAGCTGATGGCAGTGATGGTGCTGGCAGTGGGCTGACTGGGACACAGAGGCGTGGTCCCCCAGTGGGAACATGGCTATCCATCTCTGCCTGTGCCCTGCAGCTCCACTCCGCAGAGGCCCATTCCACCCTGGCGTCTTAGCCTTGGAGTGCGCTCTGCCTCCCTGTATGTACAGACACTGGCTAACTAACCATATCCTGTCTGACAGTCATGCTCTCTTCCTCCGCTCCTCTTTCCTTCTTCCCTTCACACTCCGTTTGGTCCCCTGTTCCCCTGTGAAGGCTGGCCTGAGTGAGGGCCAGAAGCCAGAGCTCTGCAGCCTCCACTGGATTCACACACATTAGTAATGATAATGCTAAATGAGCTCCAAGCAGACTTGCTTAAAAAGGCAAATGAGACAGGCTTTGTTGCCTCCAAACCTCTGTTAACTCAGTTAGCTCCAACCTTGCAATATGACTGGCTAAATGCTCTGCTCTAGTTGTTATCATTGAAGCGACATGTTGTTTGTGCTTCTGTTTTGTCTCTTTGCCTGACAGACCTTTCTAGATCCTCTGTGAAGCACTTTGTAAGTCTGCATTTAACAAAACACTATAAATAAAATGTACTGACATTCAGTTTGTGTTTTGTGGTGTTGATTTGGCTTGCCCCTGAGCTATACACTGATAGAAATTTACAAGGCAAGAATACCCGCTCCCATCCATGACTGGGAGTCCAAGAAAGCATAATTGGCCTTGCACTCACTAGGTGGGTAGGATGGCCCTCCCTCACCCCCATTGCTCATTGTGATTCTAAGTAGCATGGGCCTCTGTTAGCTGATCTAGCAGAATTGGTAGTTAGTTTTCTTCTCCTAGCCTGTTGAGCTGTAAAATTACCAGCAGTTTGAAAGACACTTCACATGACTCGGAGGAAGCATGTGCTAGCTTTCACCCTCCTGCTTAAACAGCATTGTTTGATAGGCAGAGATCTAGGTAACTAGAGGGAAATTGATTGGCCATTATTAAATTGGGAAGAAAATTGAGGGAAAAATCCATTTCACAATAACTGTATCATTCCACTGAGCACTGGTTACTATGTAAGGACTTGCTTTGAGCTGCAGCTAACTCTTGCTAACTTTCTAGGTAGTTAACTTTTGTAAGATAGTATTTGATCTGCAGCCTGTTTGTTCAGATTCTAAAGAAGGCTATGATAGCACGGTTATCAAGTTTCAAATCTGCTATTGCACTATTGAACAACTAATCAAACTGGAATTAGCCAGAAACTAACAGAATATAAGTTGGATTGTATTCTATATTATTGCCTTTACACGCAATGATTTACAGACTTGCTGTAACACATTTAAAAACCTGATATTGCAGCAGTTGTGGTGTTATTCGTAGCCAAAAAGGTTTTTGCAAATATCAAGAAACGTTTGATTCACTGTTTGATGCTTCTTTGCTTCCCTGTTTTCTTCATTTTGTGACAGAAACAGTAAGAGAACACCTGAGGTTGTGTTATCGCAAATGTCATCATGTCTAATGATCTGCGGCCTTGACATTATTCACGATAACACACTACCTTTCATCTTCTATTGCTAATTAGCATTTTAATTTAACAGACAATGCTAACCTCTCAAGATGAAATGAAGCAAGTCATGGTATGCATCAAAACTCACTGGTACTTCTGCATGACAACACAGCTAATATGATGAGCCTGAACTTTAAGAAAGCAGTAAACACATTTTTCCCTTCTTTTATGTTGAGCTACAAGAGCCTGGGCTAACCCGACCGGCAAGTGGAGAGCAGATCTTCTCTAATAGAGCAGAGGACTGGGGCTGGGCCCTGCACACGTCCCTTTACTGATGAGGACATGGTGATTTACGGCCTCTCTGCTACCACAACACTTTATCTCATTAGTCAGAGGCATAGCTAAATGCCAGCCATCTGACAGGCTGGGTAATGCTATGCTAGCCCATTCACTTTCTGCTGTCTTGTGAGCCTGAGACAAGGAAATGTTTGCTGAAACAACCGCATGTACTTCCAGCTTGTGACTTGGATGATATGTAGAGGGCAGAAAGAATAATGATCATGTGATTATTCTGTATGAGTGGATATTGGGAGCGGCCTGTGTTCCAGCACCTGTAAACAAACATCAGTGTTCTGGCCTCAGGCAGACCAAGGCCCCTGGATCGTCGGGGATGTCAAGAGAGCAAGGTTAGCCTCCAAACCACTCTTTCTGCCTCGTTAGCCATACTAGATCTTGCACGGCATGCCTGCTAGGTGCTAAGCTATCATTATAATGGCAAATGTTTACCATGCATAAAAGAGAGTTGTCTTGAAAAGCAGTCAGACTAAGTGCTGTCTTTAAAAACGATGGCACACAACATTAGTGACACGCCAGAGACAGCTATTGTTTAAAGTCAGTCTGGAGGCAAGGTAACCAGGAAACAAAGGAAATGATGGAACATATAAAAACTTTACTGTGTGCCAGGATGACACTGCAGCGCCGATGATTTGGTGGTATTAAAAACAAGGCCCTGTGGCTGTCATCCCACTGGAGACACAGCACTGTTTCAATAAGAGTTTTTGGGACTTGGGCTGAAAGTTTAGATTTCCCTAAAGTGCACACTGGCAGCAGTAGGCAGGGAGCTGACTGTGGGGGGTGTCTTTTTTTTTTTTTTCTTCTTTTTTTGGTTTTAGGCTCAGACTCTGAGGATCAGATGCTGGCTGCCTGCGACAACACATTCACAATCCACTCCGACCCCCCACTGCAGTAGTGCATCCTGAGAGGGCAGCTTCAGTCTGCTGCTGTCAGCTCTACGCAGGCCTAACAGAACAGGGGGGTGGGTGGGGGGCATCCATCACCCACTGACACACACATACACACACTTTTCTGCTACGGAAATACACACAGACATGTCTGTCCCTGAATACAGTTCCATTCCACCAATATTCTCAGAGCGTGACAGAGGCACACCGCAGTGAAGATGTTGCTCATACCGTCAAGCTCGCTCCCTCTCTTGCTCCCTCCCTGCTTCTCTTTGGTGAAATGGTCCAAGAGCAATCGGAAGCGATCACGCAACAAAGCACACTTGCTGCCTTGCTCAATTAGGAACCGTTTTGTTTGATCATTCTGAAGGGCCTGTCCATATGCCAGGCCATATGTTAACATTAATAGTTCACACAACACATCAACCACCATGACAGCAAAGAAAAAGAACAGAGGACTAAAACTCAACATATCTGTTTTTTTTAACCCCTTAAACTCTTAGAACATACTTATGTATATATTAGCTCCACAGCTGTTACTGGTTAACAGTACATATGAAAAATAATGGTGTTTAAAATCTCAGCTTTGTCTCAGCAATATCATACAAGTTTGTAAAACATTTATAGAAGGTTGTCAAAAATTTGATGAGCGTTAACCCTCTCAGGTCAACAGTATTGTGTGATATCAAAGGATGTCATACACAAAGGAATAAATCTGGGGAACGCTGAATGTTATAGACCTACTTTAATTTTTTTCCAAGAAGGGTAGTGTTGTGAGCTTTCAGTGAGGGCTTTGGTGTGATTGTATACCTTTCAGAAGCTTTGCAATCCAGGTATGAATTGCACTTTTTGAACGCTCCTAAACTACATGATAATATATAAAACACAGAATGTCTTCTGTGAGTATGTATCCATTTCTCTGTGTTGAAAAGATTTATAACTGTTGTTGTCCACTGACACCTTGGTTCTGTCAACAAATCAGAGGCTGTGTTCCTGACTTGATTAATCAGAGACTGTGCTTCTCTCTTGACGATTAATCAGAGACTGTGCTTCTCTCTTGACGATTAATCAGATGCTGTGTTCCTGTCTTGGCAATTAATCAGAGACTGTGTTCCTGTCTTGACGATTAATCAGATGCTGTGTTCCTTACTTGGCGATTAATCAGTGACTGTGTTCCTCTGTTGACAATTAATCAGATGCTGTGTTCCTGTCTTGGCAAAGTTTCCTTAGCTTCATATTCCAACCCAAAACCTGGGCGTAATCTTACGCTCTGTTTTATTCTGCATGTAAATGCAGTCACTAACTAGTTTGAGAAATACTAAGCCTTTTCTGTCTCAAAGTGACAAAGAAAATCTTGTCCATGCATTTGGTACAAGCAGAATTGATTTCTGCAATGTCTTTTTATTAGGCTTCCTAGGAAAACAAAATGTCCTCTACAACTAGTACAAAATGCAGCAGCACAGATTCTAACAGGGACAAAAAAGAGCACTTATATCACCCCCATTTCAAAATAACCTGTACCCTATACCTACTTTACCTAGCTAGATTTTAATGTCCATTTTATCTGCTCCACTTACCATATAGGTGCAAGGTAGGAGTGTCTAATAAAGTGGACAGTGAGTGGACACAATGATTAAAACTCAAGCAGCACTGCTGTGACTGATTCACTTGCACCAGTGTAATTAATATATCATAAAACATTCATTCATTTAAAACATACAATGATTTACTTGTGTCCTTGGTTTTGCTTTTCACCCCTTCACACCTAGTTATTTGACTATAAAACATAAAGAATTATCAGATTAAAGTACATCAAGTATTCACAGGAGCAGATTGCAATTAAATTGCTTTTATTTAACACTGATAATTTGTTGCTTTCTCCATGATTTACAGGGTCAAGTCCACCCCGTGACACAATATAGTCAATTAAAACAGCTTTTATGATTGTTTTTACAGTAATCACAGAAATGTCATGCTATTAGCTGAGAAACTAATGAAAAACTGATTAAGCTTGATAACATGCAACCCAGCAGCCAATTTAGCCTGAAATATTCCACCTACTGTCAAAGGTTCAGTGTGACGGGGATATAATTATCATTGTTATTTTGCACAAAAATAGTTAATGAGATGGGACAATTTGTTGTGGGCAAGATCAATTTGGGAACCGAAACTATGCAGGACAAAAACCTGTGAAATCTTGACATGAAAATAATTAGGAGGTCTATTTGCCACAATGTCATGCAAGGAGCATAGACAGGTCAATGAAAGGTTCTTTCTTTAAGAGGCACCGCCAGACTTAAATAACAGAATAATAGGCCCAAATTTTAAGGACTTAATTTGCATTTGCATCAGTATGCAAATAACCAAATGGGCCATTTGGGGCCTAAATATCCTGAATATGCTTATCAAAAAGAGAATATCACTGTCTGTTATGTTTTTGTCCTATCCTTTGGCATCCCTACAGCTTCTTAATGTCTCCTCACGCTGTCAAGACAATGTCTTTAAAGGCAGCTCCGCCTGTCCTGTCCATATTTTCTTATTAAAAAGAAGACATGTGGTGGGATTAGCTGCGGCCCTAACGAGGAGGGTGGTGTTGTTAACATACAGGTAATTATGGCTAGTGGTGGTGTGGGGTGTGTGAGCGCAGGGTGAGATTGATGCCCACCGATCAGAGATCTGCCTTTAGCTCTGTCCTCCTGAGAGACGCAGGCTGGCAGAGCGCACATTCATCATCCACTCAGCACGCAGGCGTCAGAGAGAGGAGCGCAGGGAGGGTGGCAGCTACTGGAGAGAGCACACACACATGAGTTTGTATTCCATGCTTTGTGGGAAATTCCTTTTGTACACTCTTGATAGTAATGGTGTCCAAAACGATTCTTTAATCTTAATTCTTAATTCTGCAGTCACAGTTCTATACAAATGCCTTTATATGTATTATGCCTGGTATAAGCCTGTATAATTGCTTATACATAGTTATAATTACATGTAGAGCACTTTATAAACCAAGAGGATGTGACTTCATGATCTGAGATTGAACACATTACGTAACACATTATGATCCACTTATTAGAACACTGTAAACATAAGTATGGTAAAACTCTGCACTAGTGTGATGGTATAAAATCACAACAGTGGCTATCATCTTAGCTAAAATGTTATTTCATGTTTTGTAATTTAAAAAAACACAAATTTTTACATACAGTGTGAATTTGACAGAGTAATTTATTTTGAGCTAACTGATAACTGAACAGATATTATCATGTGCTATCATGTGGAACCTAAGTCATATATTTTAATTTTTTTGTAAATGTTATCCAACATTATACATACTTATGCACTCTTTAAAAATACAGTTGCACCCAGAAGGAAGTGTCAGATGCTATTGGGAAGGAAGATAAAGGTTACCAGGAAAAATAAATGATGATAAATTTACACTGATATGGGCAATATGTATTGAGCTACACATACAGAAGTAGTGTCTTTTAGTATGGCGTCTCAACATGCATACGTCTCGGCATGGAGTTGTAGACATTCCTAATGGTGTCCTGTGATAATCCATCCCATGCAGTTTGAATATTCTCACACAGTTCCAGTAGATTTTACGGTAGGGGTGGAGGTCCAGGCCCTCTGGACATGCAACACATGACAACAAACTGTTTATCTTTGCGGTTTTTTTTTTTTTTTTTTTTTTTTTTTTTTTTTGTCACTGAAGATGACCCGCTGTCAATCCATGACAGTCTAGCAGGACACCATTGCAGTCTTTGGTGATGTTGATGTGGTGTTAAGGGCAATCATCACAATGGTCTGTGTGCATGTAGTCTATTGTTGTACAGTCATCTACCAATAGTGCTGGCACTAACAGGATGATTCATGGAGGATATCACTGCTTGCTGAATGTCGGCAATCATGGCTGTTGGGTCAGTCAGGCACAACGATAAGGCCTGTCCTTGCTTACGTCACATGCATGGACGAGCATGAAACTTGAATCATTTACATGTCTTCTGATATCAAACCTACCCACCAAGTTTCATTCCTGTCAGTTGTGTCCCTCTGGGTGCAACTATTTGTGCAACTATTGTTTTGATGATGAGTGTATGTATCATGTAATGCCTTCATAGGGAGTCATAGACAGTGTTAGCAATATTATGCGTAGAATCTCAAGTTTAAGCCCAAAATAGTCAGAAAACAATGTTGGTGAAAAAAGTCATTCAGAGTGTTTGATGTAAAAGGTTACATGTGGAAAGCCTTAAAGTGCTTTATAATAGTTAAATAGTGGTAAAGCTTAAAAAATATTATACATTAATATTTATTTATACTTTCTTTGAGGGTGTTTTAAGAGGCGTTAAGCTCTTCAGATGTCTCATTCCTATCAACACCATTAGTCAGTTACTGTCTCTGCAAAGGAGCATGTTACTTTAATCCACTCTGAATGACTTTGTTTAAACGGTATCTTTAAAAATCATGCCCCTTTAAGAGTGTTGGTGATGTGCCTGCATCTAAATACAGTCCTAAGCTTATCCTAGTCTTAAACCCAAGACAAACTTCACAATGTCAAAATGTGACATTTGGTCCCCATCAAGAGCTAAATACATGACCACACACATCCACGGGAGGTAAGAAAGCTCACACTCAGTATGCAAATAAAGCAAGTAGGGCAGACTCATTTGCTCCCTATAGCCAAGCACAAAGGCCTATATATCCATACATTATCATTTCCTCTCTCGCTCACCCTCTCTCTCTCTCTTTCTCTTCCTCTTTTTTACCCTCTCCTGCTCGTACAAAATGACAGTCGTCAGCACAGGACACAAGGATCATAGCATCGCTGAAGCCTGGAAAAGATGCTGAGTGAGTGTGTGAGGGAGACAGAGAGAAAGAGCGAGAAAGGGATTTAGATAAATAGCAGCAGCTATTTTTTTCTATTTGCACTTGCAGCAAGAAGAAAAAAAATACCCTCAAAAGGACTTTAACACTAAAAATACAGGCTGCCAGACACCTCTTTGGGAATCCAACACTTGCTATATGATTTCAATTAGCTCTAGTTACCGGGCCATTGGGTTTTGACAGTGGGTCCTTTTGTTCTTTTCGTTTTACACCATCACACCTGGTTATATAACAATCGTTTTTGGAAAGCGTACCCCTTCAAAAATTCATTGGCGTGTATTTTATCCCCCGTAAAGCTCCTGTCAGAGAGCGCTGGCGGTGGTGAGGAGGTTGTTTTTTTTTACTCGTCTCAAAATGTTTTGTTTCCTTTTCCTGATTTCCCTCCACAACACCGCTATCTAGGCCACACTTCACTCTTTCAAACAAACATTTGGAGGCAGCTAAATATAACCCAGCATAATTTACAGCTCATCCTCTGAGAAACTCTGAGTTTAATGGAGTCACACAGAAGTGAACTTATCTCCTGTTCACGACTCCGAGCTCACGCCCTGTTTAGTCAAACACATTTAGTAAGTACTCCACGTCTGGTGCCATTACATGGATTTGCTCTTGCCTCTAAATTCACTTCTTTCTAAAGTCCACCAAGCACCCTCAGTATGTACATTTAAAGAGAGGCTTAGCGTGTTTGCTCGAGCTGTTAATGAACTACCTTTCTTATTTTTGTTTTTTTCATTACATTAGTGTGCAAAAGTCATAGACCACACTTTATGTATTTAATATTCCATTTCCTTCATTACATACGATTTGCTCATAATTCAGGCTCTGTAAAGAAAGCATGTTTTACAGGGAATGACACAGAAACCTAACTACTAAATATCAGTATTTCCACTTTCATTACAGCTTCTATTCTCTTCAGAAGGCCTGTCTTCAGTTTTTCAAAGAATTCTGGAGGAATATTTTCCACATGTCTAAAGTTTAGTTGCACTTTCTGCTTCACACAATCCAAATAATTCTAAACACATTCAATTATGCTGACTATTGGGTGGGACTGGGGGTGGGCAGTTAATTCTCTTTCTAATATTATTTTATGGTTATTATTTTGAACAATTATTAATTATTTTAGATATGCCTTTAAATTCCTGATGTAACTACTTTAGTGGTAGTAGTAGTAGTATGGTCATCAGTAATAGTGTTACTGTATTATTATTATTACTATTAGTAGTAGTACAATCATCAGTAATTGTGTTATTATATTATTATTATTATTAATATACAGTAATAGTATGTTCATCAATTCCTTTATTGTTACTAATAGCAGAAGCAGGAATAGTAGTACTGAAGCCATCAATAAAAGTATTATTATTATTATTATTATTATTATTACTAGTAGTAGTAGTAGTAGTAGTACTTGTAGTAGTAGTAGTAGACATAGTAGTAGTACTGAACTCATTAGTAAAAGTATTATTAATATTATTATTATTATTTTATTATTATTATTTGCTGTGTGCTTGTACAGTTGAGTGAGGCTGCTTGGTGAGAAACAATGACAGTTCTCTCCCTCATCAGCTTTACAAAACGCTAAAAATCAATATGAGACGAAACACACTGTTTACTGGCACAGATCAATAACCTTTACAGCCCCCACATATCACACATCACCACCCAGGTGACAGGACAGAAACTCATATGTCTGTGCGTGCGTCTGTCTGTATCATATTGTAACGAGACAGTTTATTTTGAGAGCCTGTCTGGATTTCAGCTGCACCCAATTTCATATCTAAAATCAGGAGTATGATTCAGTTCTGAATAATGCATCCAGTGTATATATCATGATGATGAGGGGACGTACACCTGTGGCCCTGTATCAGTTCAGAAATCTTGTCTCCCACACACACACACACACACACACACACACACACACACACACACACACAGGATATAGTGCACAGATCCAGCTCCATGGCGCAGGTCTCTGTTTTCTTTTAGCAGTGACATTTTGATAACAAGTCGTCTCGGAGATGTTTATTTACAGGGTCCTGGCTGTAAATCTCACAGGCTTAAAGAGTGCATCTCTGTTTCCGCTCCTTGCTTTTGGGTAAAGGAGCTCATTGTGATTTATCGCAGTGCTCTCACTAACCAGGCTACATTACTTCTCTCCCAAAACACGTCTACTGTCAGACTGTGCTCAAGACGTATGCAGTTTACTGTCACTTACTGAGCTCACATGTAGGGGTTATGCTGTTGAGGACATTAGAGAGATTATGTGTGTCTGATTCAGGATATAAAGATTCAGGACATCATTCATTTTGATCCAGATTAAATCTATCTACACCTACAATCCAAAAATAAGAGCGCCTGCCAAATGTAAAAATGTAATCTAATCATTGAAGGTTAACAGAGTTTTGTAGCATTGTCCGGTTTGTGTACAGAAAGGCCCAGTTCATTGGTCTAATGGGAGACATGATAAGTGGACAATATCCATACGTTTTAAGGGGAGCTATTATGCTATACTGTTTTTTCCTTTTCCTTTGGTGTGTTATGTAGCTTTTTGTGCATGCAAAAATTTTCCAAAGTTATAAAGCCCAAAGTACATGCCATAGAGAGAAACTCTGTCCCACCGAAATGACTTTTCTCAGCTGCCTGAAGCACTTCATTAGAATTCCATCCCTTTTCTCTGTGACAAGGGGATGTCATTTTGTAACAAAATCTTTATTGCCCACCTACTGGCAAGCTTGGCACACCCAGTGCACTTACCACTCTGAAATATCCTGATCTAGTATAGCTTGCAAAAGTGCATCAAGCCCACCAAGTTGTTTGACCTGACTTTCAAGATCAGACTCAAACACATATGGTAAAACGTAAGCAATATGGGCGCAGGACGCTGTTCTGGCAGATGACCAATCAGAAAAGAGTGGACAATCAGAGCACACTGGGTTTATTGGGAGGTGAGTCTTAGACAAAGGGTGCATACAGATGTATGTTATGAAAAAAATATTGTGTTTTGGGAAACCTGAAACATGTAAATCTATACTTGCAGACCCCAAAAATCACATTAGGAACATTGAAAACAAATATAAAAGATCCCCTTTAACAATAATAATAGGTCCCCCTGAAATGCGCGCACACTGAAATGTATTTCAAAAGAAGGGTGAAAAAAAAGGGTCTAAAAGCACATTAATGCTGTTTTTTATTCGAGCGTGCAGAGTTGCAGAACCCCCCTATAAAATAATTTGTCTGCTATTTGCCCATAACAATTATTGTAGCCTGTCAGTTTATCATTCTGTTTTCCTGTTTTCTCCTTTTGAAAAGAAAGCCCTGTTGAGAGGACAAAAAAATGACAGAGCTTCAGGCGAAAAGATCAATATCACTTTCTCACATAAAGCTCTCACACACCTGACATAAACCAAAGTGCACAACAACACACACACAAAGGAGGAAAGGGATCGAAGCCCCCAGCTGCAGGGTGCCTCCCTCCCCTAGCTCAAACACAGTCAAAGTTTCCTCCAGAAGCTGTGTGACAGTCATTGGCCCTCTAAGCAACTTAATAAATCAGCAGGCTTCAAACACTTAGCTGGAGCCAAACACAATGCAGCCTTTCTCCTTACTCTTCAGCTCTCCCTTCACAGGACCATTAAAAGCCAGCAATAAAAACACATGCAAACACTGCATTCTAAATATGCTCAAATGCAGAATTAGCTGCATAGATGGAAGCCTCTCAAAGGTATTAATAATTACCCATCGCAGGTACTTAAGTTGATCTCAGATGTTTACTCTATTCATTAGCTATCATATTTATATCTTTACATCACAACAAACAGAATGTGAACTGGGTGTATTTTCATCTGGGTGGCTGAGACAAACAGGTGTAAAGAAAGCAGAAAACATGCTTATTCCTACACAAATTGATACACAAATTATCTTGTGTTATCTTGTGAGTGAGGCTGAACACTGGCCAGTATGCTCATGGCAAGGCGATGTGAATTAATGGAGTTCAAATGAGGCATGATAGTAAAATGCCTCAACTGGGGTCATGCTGGGCATACGCGCAGGCCACACCATTTGTTGGAACTCAAACCAGTTCTGTGCAACCAAACGTAGCAGGCACCAGCCAATTACATGTTTAAGCGGACCTGTGGACCTGACCCATGCAACCCCACACTAGTATGAAACCACCACCAGCCTGCGCAGTGCCTTGTTGACAGCTGGAGTCCATGGCTTCATGGGGCCTACGCCACACACAAACCCTACCACTGGCCTGAAACAATTGGTACTGTGACTCATCAGACCACGTCACATATTGCCAGTCCTTTAGGGTCTAGTTAGCAACCTTGCCATCCCAGGTGAGGCACTGTGTCAGTTGTTTTGGTGTTTACAGAGACACTCAGGAGAGTCTTTTGCTCCCATATCTCATGGAAGCTAAATACACTGCACTGAGCTGCAGGATGTGTGTGTGGGGCCTCTTGTATTAAATGTGGAGGTGATTTCTGCCAGAGTTGCTTGTCTGTTCGCACAGACAATTCTAGACAGACACCGCACTGTCCACTTTGGGTGATAATGCTTTCCGTGATGTATTCCTGGTACACATGTGACACTGTGGTTTGAGAAATGTTAAATGCCTGCACAAATTCAGAAATGAAATGTCCCATTTGTCTGGCACCCACTATTATGCCTCATTCATATTCAGATAATTCACATCACCTTGCCATGAGCACGCTGGCCAGTGTTCAGCCTCACTCACAAGACAGCACCTCACAACTTATACAGGTGTGGGCGTTCCCCTGAGGTAATACCACTTCATCATCAATTTACATACGGCTATCCCATGACTTTTGGTATGTCTGTGTAATTAACAAAAATATTGCAGTATTCAATTCAGTATTCAAATCCTGTGAAATCTTTATTTAGTAAATATTTTCAGATTTATTTTAGCTGGTTCATTATCCAACATGTGAAATAACTTCGGTAGGTGAGCCTAAACCTCACGTAGTATTGTCACATCTGCACAGAGTAAGACACAGGGGAGTCTGCTGTGAGTAGTACTCGTTTATTAATGCACCAGCAGAAAGGCACATACATACACACTAAACTAAACAACAAGCACAATAAACATACAATGCACACCTCCCGTGATCCTTCTGGCCTCACAAGCTTCTTGAGGCCAGCGCCAGACAGTAGCATGCCACTATAATATCGATGAAGTTATTTCTGCATTTGGTACCAATTTGTATTGACTTATAGGGACAGTTCATAGCTTTTATAATCCAGCTAAACTGTTAGCTAGTCTGTCATGTCAGAGGTTTTTTAGCTTCAATCCTGCCGCTACACAGACCACGAGTGAGTGAAGACATGCTCAGCTTCCTCATGTCGATTATGAATGTCAATTAGAACCTACACCTAAAGCCAGACAAACTAACTTGTATGAAATTCACTTTGTGTAAATACTGGTTTTCTCGTACATCTCTCAATTCATTCTTCAGGTCAATTCAATCCGAATAAACAGAGTAAAATCGTATCGAATAAAATCGTAAGCTGGAGAATGTGCAGTGCTTAGCTATATATAGAAAAGCTTGAGGTGAATACATAAGTATGTGTATATATACTGTTAATTTTCAAAAGTTTTAGCAACCATGCAACTGCTTCTGTAGACACTGAGAGGCTCTCAATGGCAATTTTTACGTTGCCTTTCACACCAGAGAACCAGCATCCAACCCACACTACAGAAATACTGAGGCGTAAATAATGAACATGTTCAATATTTATGGTTCATAATTTAGGTGGCCCGACTGGATTGGGGATTATGTTGGAGCAGTAAAGATTGGATTATAGATCTCCCTCACCACAGGATAAACTAGGAAGATCATCGCCGAAGATCCTTCTGATATCAGGAGAGCTTCTGTGATTGCCAGGGGAAGCATATCGGCCCTAATATCCCGTAGTGTGGGTCAGGCATAACTCAGTTTATAAAGGTTACAGAGGAAGAAAGAAGATGATGGAATAGATAAGAGAGAGTCTGCTTAATAGCATTGCAAAAGCTAGGCTGCAACTGAAGGCATGGTCACCAGTATCACTGACCTATGATGGTTCCTCGTTTGTATTACATGATGCAAACTGGAATGGTCTACCAATGCTGCTTTGTCACATCATCAATAAAAAAAAGGTTTAGCGTGTAAGTTTTGATAGAGAAAACACAGTTATCTAAGAAGCAGTGTTTCAGGAGCAGTGTTATAGTAAAGCTGGTAACCACCAACTAGCCCAGTGGTCTACTTTACTGTAATTGTCATCACCAGAGAAAATAAAATAGACATTTTAAATCTTACATTTAACTAGTTACAGGAACAGCTGACAGGACACCACAGCAGATAAAGCCTAATTAATCAGTCATACATAACTTTAACACAACACTAGCCACAGATGTCTGGGGTGAATGGTTGAAGACTGTGACTTTTAGGTCATTTTTTTCCTGCAATATTCCACCTTTCAAATGTTTTCTTTACTGTAGTCAACTTTACTGCTCACATAGGTAGCTATAACTAGGTAAGTATTCATCCAAGTTCATGCAGTCTACAGAAACGCTAATGCAGGCTTTAACATGACACACTGAATGCAGACTGCGGAACTGGTCACCATACCTATACTATATATGACCAATGGTTTGCTACTGAAAACTGATGATAATCCAAACAGAACTTTGGTGGTGACTTTATTTGTTTATGGTGCCAAAAAAAGACATGATGATGCAAGAAGTCCTTTGGATGCCTTTAGGGATTCTTTCTGCATTCTACAAGTGTAAGATGAATCACATTTTCTAACTTTTTATTTTCTTTTGAGCTTTTATAAACCTGCGAGGGACTGGCTTCCTAGTGAGGTCAAGGCCCCCACGGCTCCCCCATCAGAGACGCCCCTGCTTGGATGATGTAGCAGTCTAGAAATGCAGCCCACCTCAACTGCAGCCTAGCTTCTGATGCAGCTATTGATTTTCAGCCCTATATTTGTCCTGGACTGCATTGAAATAAAGGTACTTTGAGAGTTTGCCATACTGTCTGCATGCTGTCGCTTCTGTCACTTTGGGTCTTCTCTGTTGGTTCATTCATCAGTAAAAAGGCAGCTGCTGTATTTTTAAAATTGAGTTATAAATTCAGTGAAAAAAAAGAGAATGAAACAAAATAAAATGGAGTTACAGCATGTGGTTCAAACACAGATCCAACATCATGCACAGCCACTCCTCCTACCGTAACACCCCACAGCCCCCTGCAGGCAGTCATGCTGGGGCTGTGTGTGTGTGTGTGTCACACATGCTGCTGGGTGAGTGATCTCTCCACACTTTTTAGACTGACACAACACCATCATCTCAGTTTCACACAGTCTTCCCTCAGCCATTGAAATCTGAGCTGCCATTACAGTTTACACATCACTTGCACTGTTAATTTACTTCTGTCTCAGCACCATCTGCATTCTTATACATTTACTGTCTCTCTCATACCGCCGTGTGATGTGTAGTTTTCACAGGTGGGAGGTAATCAGGATTTATGGATCACTAATTAGACATGTATACTCTTGAGCAGTCAAAAACACAACAATTTAACACAACAATTAAAATTTGTGGCTCACTGAAATTAAAAACTCTGATGCTAAAATACAGAGAAACAAGTAATCACTGTTTAATGATCCAATTCACTGAGTATAACATGCTTAAAGGCCTGAACTGGTTCATGAGATTTCATATTGGTGCGGCATGCTTGGACATTGATGTTACTATTGATGATAGTAATTTGTAGATGCTCCTTAATCAGCTCTCAGCTGTTTCAGCAGTTTACAGAGGTCTAGAAATGCAGTAATCATCATCTTCATTACAAATAATGATCATTTATACGTATTAACGTTTTGCACCCACCGTTTGAAAACTACAGAAACCATAGACATGAAAACGAAACTAAACTTTACACTTAACGCTCAAAAGACTAACTGATTCATAACCAACTGATTTATATCCAGTTAAACTATACAATATTATGAAGCTGCAGTAGATATATTCAGATCTTGCTTCTGCTAATAAAAATAAAAAGCCTTCTAACGTTTTTATAGATTGGCTGAATAGAATTCTGCAGGTAATCACTCATAACAGTCATGTTGTTTTTTGTATCTTAATTCTGTAACACTGGATATAACTAGTTACATTTACACAGTTACATGTCCATGTACAATTTTGAAAGACTGAGACTTCAATGAGTAATTCCTGATGATAGTAAACTCACTGGACAAAAATGTAGTCACCTGTGACCGAAACATACCTTATAGCATGTAATACCTCCAACAGCACAAATAACAGCTGTGATTCTATTTGGCATGGACTGGACAAGTTTCTAGATTTACCCAACATCAGTGTTCAGCCACTGTTGCATCAAAGAATTGTGCAGTTCCGCCAGATTTGGTGGGTGCCTTCCCTGACACAGTTCTGGGGAAAATTTCCTGTAGACTGGGATTATTGCCACTGCTGATAGACCTGTATGACGGTACGCTTCCATACACCTGCAAATTCAGCTACTTCCTTCACACTATGGACTGACATGCCCAAATGCAATCACTCATTTTAGCCAATCATTAATATCTACTTTGTGACCCAATTTCCAAACATTGAACAAGACATTCACTGCACTATAGCACCTTTTCTCAGTCTATGAATCCTGTCACTCACCCCACAGGTACTTATAGGCTCATCCTCATGCAACACCATCTGCAGGAGCCTGAAGTACTATCACCTTAAGCATGCAAGATGACTAATTTAGTCTCCAGTGAGCTTACATTTACTTCAAATCAAGTACATTTATAAAGAACGAAATCAACAATTTGGTTTTAGTTACCAATTATTTATTTATTTATTTATTAACATGAAGAACAGAGCCTAATAAACTCTAGTACCTGTGCTGATAGATGTTGGATGTAGTTGTACTTCTACTCAAGTTGTTTAAGGATTATTTTACTTGAGTAATTATTTCACAGAGGAAGCAATACATTCATTTGATTACGGATTTCAGTCACTCAACCCACTTCTGACTGTATTTCTTGTTGGATTTTGCACCTAGTTTGCACTGTTGTCTGTCTGTTGTATTATATGTCAGCACTGTAGGACAGTTTCTTGTTTAATGCAGCTCAACAGGATGTTGTGCACACTTGCTGGTCAACTTGTAAATACTGCTCCACTCCATTCAGATGGGAAAAAGAAACAGCAGCCAAAGACAGTACCCAAAGAAGCCCTCCAGCAGTGGTATAATATCTGGGTATTCAGGGTATGTGTTTGCACACGAGCCTGCGATCTGGGTCCTCTGCTTTTAATGTTAGCAGTACATAATCTCTTCTGCTCCTTTCATTTTCTTAAGGTTATGCACACATCTGCAGAGCTGACATGAGACACAGCTCTGTGACCTTCAGCATCGAGCACCCTCTTTCTTTAACAGCCTCAGCACATCACTCAGCGTTTTGCTCCGACTACATTAAATTTAACCCCCCCCCCCAAAAAGCCTTGGTAGGTGACAAGTGAATTGGGATATACATCCAGATTAGAGCTGAGGAACTTCATTTTGCCGCCATTGCTGTTTTGTTAACTGCCTCTTGTATTGTACAGCAGGTCTAATGTTTTTAATATAATAAAGACATGAAAAGAGCAATCTCTCAAAAGTAGATAGGATTGAATCAATGATGCACTTGATGTTTGTACTGAATGCATCACTGATGTTTGCTGTGTAGCAGGAAACTGAATTGAAGTGTAACTAGATTAAATGTTATTGGGCCATCGTTCCAGTTCTGTTCTTTTCATCCGATGTGCAGTTGTTAAGGTCAGTTTGAAAAGTGCTCACATGGTTTTGTGACATTGTAAGAGTTCTCGGCTAGTGGTTATATATTGGATCAAAGAAAGGGCTTGGCAGGGGCCTTTAAGCCTGCTCGTGGACACTGGGGCTGCAGGTGGCCTAGGCCCTATGGGTCTAGATCTACATGACAACCAAAAGTTTTTATAAATTACCTTCATTAAACTTTAATGAAGGTACACACACCACTGCTTCTAGTCAGCAACTCCAGCACTGCCATTCATTGATGCACAACTATTAAAAGCTATAGTCAGTCATGGTTGGATATTGACAATATGAAGACAGTCCGTTCACAAACGAAGCTGAAGTTTGCTTTGGCCATTTCTCTTTAGAATTTTCCATTCCACCTGTAACTGCTGCACCATTTAAAGCTGAATGGAAAATTCTATTTCAGCTCATGTGTACCTTTTAGCTTAATAACAATCAGTTGGAGAAGACTGTTAGCTCACATGCTGACATTATGAAATGCGATAAATTCACTAAATCACTATAAAAATGTCTGTGGTCTGTTCATCTCCTGCCTTTTAAAGTAGCTACTGATGTGACGTTAACTGCTTGCTTTAACATTTTCATGAAGTCTGTTTCAGCCTTTGTGGTAAAGGAGCATTATAAATACCAAATTCAAAGAAAACTGATGAACTGATGAAAAATTATGTTTTTGGATGGGTAGAAAACAACATGTCCACCTCTATTTTTTTAAATGCTGAAACTTCAGCTTCAAATTCAGAACTCGGGTGCATCGATAAGGTCACAAAGGTTTGACAAAAGAATGACAAAAAGAAGGCTTGGAGTTTGATGAAGAGCATATGATTTGATAAATTGTGTCATGTGGGGACAGGACGAGGAGGCAGGATGTAAATGCAAGTCTTTAATGGAGAACAAATTAAAACAAAACCAAAGAAACCCAAGACACTAGCAAACTGAGAAATGACAGGGAACAGGGTTACAAAAACAACAGACATGGAGACAAAACACCAAGCAAGAACAAAGGGAACAACAGGGAGTATAAATGAACAAGGACTAACAAGAAACACCTGGGAAGGGGCGGAGCTACAAACTAAGGACAGGTGAGGGGCCTGACAAGAGGGCGGAGACAGGGAGGAGCAATAACCAAATCAAACAGAAGCACATGGGACAGGACAACAAAAGGCACATGGAAATGACAAGAAAAAAAGAGACAGAAACAGAAAACCAGAGAAAACAGAGACAAACAGGGGCAAGAAAAGACAGGATGTGACAGGTTCTGCAGCGGAGAGCAGAACATTCCAGCAAGAGTTTTCCCAGTTTTTGCTATCCCCCACAGTGCTGCAATAAACTGGATGTTGATTTTTCTGGGAGTCATGGTTGCCACACGTGTCATTGAATTCCAGACGAATCCAGTATTACATAATAAAAATAAAAGAGTTCAGAGCGTCCTCCTGCTTTCTCCACCTTAAAAACATCTTCTCATAAAAGTATCCATTGTCACTGATAATGCTGACATCTGGCAACGTTTGCATGACTTCATGCCACAGTCGGCTGCATACTGCTATGAGGTATGGAAGGATGTTTTTTTTTTTCAATGCAAACATGTGAATGCAGCAGTATTCTGGGGCCCCTGGGCTTCAGCTCAGGTAAGCCAGTGCATTAAATTGCCAATGCGGATGACTCGTTATGCCACTGCACACCAGGTATCTTTTCCTAATGAGCTATATAGCACAACTTGTGTATCTTGCAGAATCCTGATGTTCTCACTCAATTGTCAGCCGTTGGAATACATCTGGGAGATGGGGGTTCAATTCCTGGTCTGGGTTACTATGCTGTGCTACACCTATAAGAGTCCTTGGGCAAGACTCCTAACAGTACATTGGCCTACCTGTAATATGAATACCCTTGTAAGTCGCTCTGGATAAGAGCGTCAGCTAAATGCCTTAAATGTAAATAATAGCACTGCATTGTGTTTGTGTCTTTGTGGCTTGTACTACGTGGACCTGTAAACAAGGTCTTGTATGTCGCTTTAAAGCCCTTAAAGAACTTTCCTTTGTATATGCTCGGGTATTCTGGATCATGATCTTGGGATGGCTCTTCCTGTTAACCTGGTCTGGTTAGTGTCATTATATGACAAACATATAAAACATATATCAGACACATAGGAGGTCAAAAACAAATGACTGTCTATAGAATTGACTGCTGACGTGAATGAATGAATTGCAACCAATGTTAACGTCCTGAGCTCAGCCTTAGGTGAGGATAATGACCTTGACTTCCCCTTAGGTATTCCTCTGCACTTCGCTAACCCTTAATTAGCAACACTAATTATTCCATATCAACTAATTACAGACCTGTCAGAATCCAAGTCGAAAGATGTTATCTTACAGTAAGGGAGAGAATGGGAACATGAAAGCACTGACCTTTTCTTCACTCGTTTGAAAGCATGTAGCCGTTCTCTGATGCCAGGGTCAATGCCCTGCACAGAAGTTCTCTCACTCATGAATGTCAAAGTCTCTCGTATTGATCCAGCAGTATCCAGTGCCAGTATGAGCCCAGATCTATTCCATTTCAGATATTCCCTTTTTTCTCTCCGCTTGACATCAACAGAGAGGGCTGGGTCTTACTCAGCAAAACACTGTGCAATCTGACAATATGGGCTGATCCCACATCATCACATATACAACATGACACGGCAGAACAAACACACCATATTTATTTTATCATTTTAAATAAATAAAGGAGTCCAGGTCTTCACCCGATGCCTTCAGTATTTAAAGCAATGTTAAAATATTTAGTAGAATTCAGCAAAGAACATAAAGTGAACACTGTCAGTTGACTTGGTCTGGCTCACTGTATATGTCTGAAGTTTCTTCTTTGTCTAAACAGTTTGGTCAAGATCATTTGGATTTGGTATCACTGTTAACTGATCGAAAATAATTCTGACATATCCATATACACTAGCCACCTACTTTATTAAGAATACTTGTACACCTGCACATTCATGCAATTATCTAATCAGCCAATCGTGCAACAGCAGTGCAGTGCACAAAATTATGCAGGCCTTCCGAGTCCCTGTGCCACCCTCAAATGTATTTCTTCATGACAATTATCTGAGGTTGTATGTGTGGTACACTAGCAAAAATGAAAAATAACCTCTTTGTTTAGAGTCATAATATGAAGTTTTCAGTTTAAATTAATACACAAATGAATTGCACTGTTGTCGCTCAACTATGTCTAACTGGGTTCCTTCCAGGCTACAGGTCTGCAGAGATTAGCCGTTTCCCTCATCTTACATTGTAAATTCAGCTCACAAAGGCCTTGCAAATGATCTGATGAGTTTCGATTTTAACCCTCTCAGGTTGATGATGTTGTATATGACATCAAAGGATGTCGTACATAAAAACATATTTCTTGGGAATGCTGCATGCTAGAGACTTACTTTCATTTTTTTCCCAGAAGGGTAGCGTTATTCCATTCCAGTGAGTGCTCCAGTGCAATTGTGTCTGTTTCAGAAGCTTTGAAATCTGAGGGTATTTTTGGAGACTTTGTACAATAAATCTACAATTATTAATCTAACTCTGAATGTCTTCTGTGATTATTTATCCATTTCTCAGTGTTGAGAAGAGTTATTGTTGCTGTTAGCATGGCTGTTAGCTGTGGGTTGATGCCTTGGGTTGTGTCAGTCAACCAATCAGAAACTGTGTTCCTGACCCGCTGATAGAACAATGCTGCCTGCAAGAGTATTTATTAGAGTTATCATTGTTGTAAGCACGACTGGTAGCCATCTACTGACACAGACCTGTGTTCAGGACTTGCCAATAAATCAGCGGCTGTGTTCCTGACTTGTCTATCAATCAGTGGCTGTGTTCTTAACTTGTTGAACAATTAGTGGCTGTATTCCTTACTTATCAAACAATCAGAGACTGTTTTCCTGACTTGCCCACCAATCAGAGGCTGTGTTTCTGATTGGTCAAACAATCTGAGGCTGTTTTCCTGACTTGACGATGAAACAACACCACCCTTCCAGGAAAAATAAACATACGTGTCCACGATGCAGCATTCACAAGATATTTATTCTTTTATGCATGACATCCTTTGATGTTGCATATGACATCACTCACCTAAAAGGGTTACAGTAAGAGAGTAAAAGCATGAAAACAATGCAAAAGTGTCAAAACTTACATTTGATGTCCCAGTCCATACAATCTATGCACAGAGGCTAAGCTGCTAAAAGAGCCTGTTTTAAATGCATTGTTTTTGCAATATCACAAAAAACTGTGCATTTACATATATATGCCAATTAAGCCTACGGCATTTCAGCCCCACCCATTCACCCAGAAATTTAAAGAACTGTTTAGCCTGGAAAACTTTATGAATGAGGCACAGTACAGCCAATCAGAACAGGGCTAACTGATGCTGCTTTTAACACTTTACCCTGATGAAAACCAGCTAGGCTGAAATGTTAGGAAATGTTGAGTTCACTGACATGACTTCATGTGTACACCTAGAAGTATTGTTTGTGTTTAACAGTATACTGATGTAAGTGCTGCCTTTGTTTTTACTTTTTTTTTCTTTAGTTTTTTATGAGTTGAGGAGTTTTGGGTTGAGCACCACAGCCATGACTTGGTTTCTTCTCAGTTGATTGCGCATCTGATTTGCTGGGTAATTCACGTACATCAGTCTTAAAGATGCTGTAACTAAAACACACTAAATAAAGGTACGAAAATGGTCATGTAAAACATTAAACATTCTTTATTAAACTACACAAACGTCATGAGTGGACCTCCGGATGAAACATACAGCCGGAGGTAAAATATGTGCCTTTTAATGAGGCAGAACACAGGGCTGTAGCCTGCTAGGACTGGAGTCTCATACATATATTATAGACAATTAAAACTACACTGTAAAAATGATTTTTATATTTAAGCTTTTAAATATAAAAAGGTATGTAACCTAGTTAACTTGATGTTGACTGAGTTAAACAGATTTAGTAAACATATGAATGATCTGCAATTCACATTTGTTAACTTGAAGTTCAATTAACTCAATTATTTTTATTTTAAAAGCTGCATGGTTTTACAGTGCAGCCACACTGGAACAACAATGACTGTGCCACTATGCTAACATTAGTTAGATTATTTGACAAAAAAGTGGCACCTAACTCATGTTAAAACCTGGATATTTTGCTACAAATATAATTTTATATGATATTTTATATTACAGAGAGCAACTTCTCATTAAATTAACTGACCGTTTGACAACATTCTGTAAAACTTGTTCAACTTGACAACAATGGCTATAAAGGAAAGCATTTGTGGGCAGAGCATGGATAGGTCAATGTACAGCTTATTCTTTGTGTTCAAATTTCATATGCACTCACCAAGTACTTTATTGGGAACACCAGTACCCCTACTCATTCAAGCAATTATCTACTCAGCAAATCCTGCAGCAGCAGTGCAGTGCACAAAATCATACAGATACATATAGCAGCTTCAGGTAATGTTCACATCAGCAGCCTTCTGAGTCACCAGATGCGAATCCAATAGAACACCTTTAAGATGTAGCAGAACAGTAGATTTACAACATGAAAACGCTCCTAACAATCTCCAGGAATCATTTCCATATTCCACAAAGAATTAAGGCCATTAATTCAGAGTAATGGGCCACCCTATGCAGTATTAGTATAGTTCCTAATAAAGTCCTTGGTGAGTGTACATTAAACATAAGAGTCATTTCCTAACTCCGGTTCAAGTTTTTGTCCGAAATGAATTCTTGTCCAACTGTGTCCATGGAAACAGCAGACGTCTGGCAATTGAAGTCACTGAGTAGCTAGACAGGCCTGCAGAAGAAGCGCTGACTTAGCGCTAATATGGCCGTCACAACTCTCCTCAGTGAATCTCTCCACGCTCATTAGCCAGCAGCCTCCCTACGTGAGCCCAAAATGGCACTGTGGCTGGGCTGCTAGATAAACCTGAGCCTTTCTCGTGGGGGGTGAGGTCCACCCTCGGAGGAGATGTGTCAGCTGGGGTCTCAGTAATCTCTGCCTTAATTGGCTGGAGCAGGCCTTGAGCTGGGAGTAATCTTGGTGTTAATTGGTGCTCCTGGGCCCGTGTCTGCTGTGTGGAAGGCAAGGTGCCAGAGGCTGCCAGGCCCAGATAAGAACTGGGAGAGAGAGAGAGTCTTGTATACACAGTGCTGTGCTTCAGTTCCATCACTAAGGCTACAGAGCAGGACAGAGACGAGAGCAGAGACACAAGGCTTTAATGAACCCAAAATTACAAATGCGACCATTAGTCATCAACCCAGCATACATGCGCTCACACACATTCACCCTGTCTTAATTCTGGTGTTATGCACCATATACTTACATTATATACCATGTGATTTACCATCTGGAGCCTGGAATATTTGTAGCGTGGCATGATTTCGATTTAAACAGTAATGTTTTTCACTTCATGTCATTAAATTGCCTCTAGGTTAGCAGTTAGATAATGTTAGCAAGCTACAATAGCCCATAACATAATATGTATAGCTACAATAGTTACAAGGCTTAGTCTCCCCAAAGTAGTAATGTTCAATTCCACCTACAAGCTAGGGCTCCTCCAATTCTACCAAGCTGGGTTGGTGAAGCCTAGCTCTTGCTTTTGGAGAGCAACAAGCTTTCCTTATGACTTTTGGATTACTCCAGCCTGGATATCCTACATCTTTTGTTGCCCTGTCTATCCTCTCACCTGGTCACCCGGCACTCAGTGGATTCATTTCCTGTTAACATAACTGTATGTTGAGTCACACATTCATACTATTCTCATTTACTTGTGTCAAGATCTTTCTCTGACCACCTCCAAATGTGGTTTGTCTAACTGTACTTCAATTATAAGGTATCCTGGTTTGTCATGTGGTCAAATGAAATTCAAATGTGATCTGAACAAAAAAAACTATTGTTGACGCAAGGTGTGAACAGACAACACTTCATTACTCCGGAAAAGGAAAAGATGTATTAGTTACGAGGAAAAATATAAATTTCTGTATTTCATTATGTATTAATATTTATTATATTAATACTGACTCAATAACTGCAATGTTTCAAACCTCCTCTGGCATCAACACAAAAATCGTGCACCAGGAGCTTCATGGCATGGGTTTCCATGGCCGAGTAGCTGCATGCAAGTCTTACATCACCAAGCACAATGCCAAGTGGCGGATGGAGTGGTGTAAAGCACCCCGTCACTGGACTCTGGAGCAATGGAAGCGTGTTCTGTGGAGTGATGCATCACGCTTCTCTATCTGGTAGTTTGATGGATGAGTCTGGGTTTGGCAAATGCCAGGAGAATGTTACCTGTCTGACTGCATTGTGCCAACTGTAAAGTGTAGCAGGGTTAGTAGGGTTAATGTTAAGGGGGTTGTTTCTCAGGGAGCCCTAACTTCAACCCAATGAAACTTTTCTGGGGGAACCAGAACAGAAAGTGTGAGCCAGACCCTCCCATCCAATATCAGTATCTGACCTCACAAATGCTCTTCTGGATGAATGGTCAAAAATTCCCACAGACACACTCTAAATCTTGTAGAAAGTCTAACCAAAAGAGTGGAAGCTATTATAGCTCCAAAGGGGGGGACCAACTCCAAATTAATGCATATGGACTTAGAATGGGAATGTCATAAAGGTCCTGTAGGTAATGTGTAAGTGTACCAATTCTTTGTCCATATACTCTATGTAAAGGTAAATGTTTGCATTGCGAAACTTACGTCAGCACAGATGCATCAGAATTAAAGAAGGTGGGTGCTTTAACACTGTTTGAATAAAGTTTATTTACAATCAAGAGCTTCTTTTGCTCCATTTGTAATGTCACATTGCTCCAATCTCAAATATTAATATGTTGTCTTGTACAACTCATCAATCCCTTTTACATCAATACCTTCATTAGTATTAGAGTCTGTGTGTGTTTTGGTCATGTCTATAAATGAATTTTGCTGGGTGACGTGAGGCTCTGTTTGGGCTTTTGTTCAGATCTGTTGGATACCTGTTCCATTTTTAGCCTTTGGTCTGGTCACTGGCTCCTGTGCCATCTGGCAGTGTCGGCAGTGATAAGCCATCATCCGTCACGGCTCAACAGCCGAATACTCCCTATCCCACACTGCAAGACTCTCCCACTCATACCCTCCAACAACAGACCTGTCTCATTCTCACCACTCCATGCTCCGCCCACAAATGTGTTCTTTTATTGTACATGTTATATGGCTGAACGAGCTGTACAGATGGTAAACATAATTATTATTTAATATTTTTGTGAAAATAGCAACATTTAAGTGCAGTTTTAATCATCATTAATCAAACAATCAAATGTCTATGACATTTTTATGTAAAATTTGGTAGACATTTTCTACATATTATATCCTACATGTTTCTTGCGTTTTATATTCCCCCTGAGGCCCACTTATAAAGTTCATGAACCAAAAGCAGCAATTCTAAATTTTTACATGACGCATTCCAACCACTCTTAATGCCTTAAAATTTCTCTGCAACCAGGCTTTGTGGCTGCCCACACAATCTCATTTTCTTAATTGCAACTTTTGCCAATTAGCTCTTGGAGGAGTCAATAAAACAGAGGTTCACTTACTTTTTCTAGCCTGTACTGTGGATGTTACTCAATGTGCTCAATAAAAGTCCTGAAATGTACAACTGTTTGTATGTCCGTATTAGTTAAACTGTGCTTGTCTGTAATTAGACAACGATCAGACCACATTTTACTAGTAATCAGTGCAGAAATCAAGGTAAATCTAAAGGGTTTGGATACTTTTTCCTTGCAGGTGTAGCTACTTTAAACACAGTGCACTGCAGTTTCGGGTCAATTGAATTTTCTGTAAAGCTTGTCCAACCTGGCAACAGCAGCCTGAAAAGAAAGCATGGAAGTCAATTCTCACCAATCACTAAGACCATCATCATTGACTACTCTTCTTTCACTTACTGCTCCACCTACCATTCTCAATCTCTCTCTCTCTCTCTACATTCCCTCCTCCTCCTCCTCTCCCTTGATCCTGTTCCCTTTTTCTCTTTTCATCTTTTAGCTGTATCCCTGCCCTCTTGCTCTCCTGTTTTCATCTCTTCCCCACCCTCTTCTTCTTCCCCATCTCTCTAAATCTCTGCCCCACCCTGTTCTTTCTCCTTACCCTGCGTTTTTTTCTCTTCCTTCATTTTTCTCTCCTCCTTATCCTCCAGATCCCTGCCATGCTGCTCCTCATATTAAAGAAGATGAGCTCCCTTATCGAATCCGCTTTGTATTACCTTTTAACAAGCCGTATCTTTGCAAGATGCCATCCATATCGCTCGCTTGCCTTCTGGGCTCCTCTGGAGCATGTCACCGACTCTCAGTTTGTGTGTGTGTGTGTGTTTGAGTCATTTTTCCTCTTGATCAACATTGCAACATCTATCTTCATCTACGCAGGCTGCTGAAAGCATTGTGCTGCTTTAATGATGTTTAGCAGAAGGCACCGTCTTGCCTCTTTTGAAAAACATAACACTTAATGTTTATTAATGGCTCGTATGGTAAGCTGTCTTTTGACAGTACGCTTTCAAGGTTATCTAGGAGTCGTGCCCTCAGAGAGTCTTTGCCTGTCACACTAACGGCAGGCTCGCTCCGCTGAGGCACAGCCTGTGGCACACACTCAGACACACACTGGCCCGCTCGGCTCCTGCTGTATCATTACAGAAAAGTGCTATGCACATAAAATTAACTTGACAGGGATTTCACATTTCAGGGATTTTATTCAAAGAAGCTGCTGAATCTTTAACTACGGTAGTAGCAGGTGGAGCAGAGCGCGTTCCACTGGCATTAACATCAAGGCCAGGAAGACTGCTTTCAAAACGTTTCCTGTTACAGTTGACTGATCGGGTAAATCAGTAATGTGATCAGAAGGAATAGAATAGGCTCTGTAATATGTTCTGATTAATTTACACTGCCCCTATTAAAGCTGCAGTGGGGAATCCATATAAAAATAACTTTTTGTCATATCTGCTAAAACTGTCACAATGTCCTGACAGTACTATGGTAGTACAGTAGTCTTGACAGAGAGAAGTAAATCAGGGATTTCTGGCTCTGCCTAGTGTTCCTAATGCCATTCGCGAGAAATCACTACACCCCAATCAAAATAACCAGTCAAAGCCAGGAGGAGTGTCTGACAGCGTGTCTATCACTGCTTGTACACGTGCTGTGGGTATCTTCCTCGTTTGCATATCATCTTCAGGAAGCACAAACACCATTCCAAATAAACAACTAGCAGGTAAAAAAACTGTCCATCCCTCCTCTGCAAACAGCAGACAAAGACAAATAAACTGAAGAAGTAATAAAGAAAAGCAAGCTCAAAGAAAAAATTTGATGGATAAAACAAGTGCAAACACTGGAACAGGTTTTTAGAGGTGGAGGAAGCTACGTGACCTGAATGGCTTCAAATCTGATACAGAGTTAGCCACGTTTCTACCTGTCAGTAAGTATCCCTGCTTGATTTGTTTTATTTGATTTTGGGGGGGGGAAACTAACTACAAAGCTTGGTAATGGATAGTGTAAAACTCCGTAGCACATATCTCATGGTGCTGTGGTGGTTGTACTAGTGGTTTACTTACCGCTTGGTTAGCAATATTCATGACAGTTTCTGTAATCAAACATGTAAGGACTGAAATAAGTGTGTGGTAGTTGTCATGGCTGTTAGCCTCCTCATGCACAGCAGGGCTTTAGGGCAAGGCTGGACTGCAGCAGAGGGGGGAGAGACTTGGAAGTTTCATTTGTCCAAATTTTCAAGTCCACTTTCTTCTCAATCCTACCTACTATGACTTGAAGTATAAATCAGGTCAGCACTGTTTCCAGTAAACACTGTAATGAAATACTTTAAAGCGTGTCTGTAGGAATTTATGCACATTCAGTCAAAAGAGCATTTGTGAGATTGGGCACTGACATTGGATAGGAAGCAGGGGCATCACTAGAGATTTATGGATAGGAAGGCTAAGTCTTTACTAAAGGGGTCTAGTGGTATGATCCACTTAGTAAAGACTGGGATAAGAAGACGGGATAGGAGAAAGTTTTTCTAATGGCTCCAAATCGTATGATCATCTTGAACTTTTGGAGCAACAATAGCTGGAAAATGTACCAAAAAACACCTAGCACAAAGCTCTCATGACATTAATACTATATCTGTCCACCTACACAGATCACAGGTCAGGTGTTAGAGTCAAGCAGTGTTATCTACTCTCTCTAAGATAAGCTGCTAAGCTGGAGCTCTTAAATATGATATTTAAATGCAATACACATATACACACATACATATATAATATATGGTCCCATAAATGCGTGATTGATGATAATTGTGGTGACCAAGCAGGCCAAGGAAGTGTTTCAATCCGGTAAAGATGAGATAAGATAATCCTTTATTAATCCCACAGTGGGGAAATTTACATTTTAAATTTAAAGACGTTCCTGGGAAACCTTTGCTGGGTGTGGGCGAGCATTATCCTGCTGAATAATGGCAGATGGAAGCCCTGCCATGAGAGCCAACAGATATGGCCACAGGATGTCCTGCACATATCACTAGGCTGTTAGTGTCCCTCGTATCACTACAACTGTCGTATATGATGGCTCCCTAGAACATCACACCAGTTGAGGCAGTGTGTCGCTTTACAGCAAAGGCAGAGTTTAAGTGCTTACCACGAGGCCTCCATACACAAACCTGACTGTTCTTGGGTTCCATACAGGTCGCTAAAGATGATATGGTTCCAGTCCGAAGTAGTCCTGGTTTCTCATTTACCACACCACTGCAAATGAAGGCGACGCTGGCTGGCTGTCAATGGCAGGATATGTCATGTGAGCCGTGACACCAAATTTCTTGCTGCTAAGCACCTGGAAATGGTCTGGGCAGAGACAGGGGTGTGTAATGAGGGTGCCACCTGTGTCTGGATGGTGGACAAGGAAACTGTGGGAGTTTTGCAGCAATCCAAAATTTTTATCTGGTGCATTTTTTTTGCCATTAAGTGCAATTACACACATCATCAAAAAATAGAAGAAAGATAAAGGTTACCAGGAACAATAAATGATTAAATATTTACACTGATATGATCAATATTTACTGAGTTACACATACAGAAGTAGTGTCTCTCAGTATGGCGTCCGACCACCACGTCTGTTAATGCAACATGGCAGATGTCTCAGCATGGAGTTGTAGAGGTACCTAATGGTGTCCTGTGATAATCCATCCCATGCAGCTTTAATATTCTCACACAGTTCCTGCAGATTTTGCGGTAGGGGTGGAGGTGGAGTGACACCAGGCCTTCTGGATGTGTGACACGTGACAACAAACCGTTTAACTTGGTGCTGACCACGGTGTCCCCACACACAGTTTCGCTGGTCGTCTCCACCGAGACAAAAACAGGACTCATCACTGTAGACAACGGAATGACCTTATATAGTCAGTCAGGTACAGTGAGGTCCGTCCTTGCTTACGTCACATTATGTGCGGCTGAGTGTGAAACTTGAATCACTTGCATGTCTAACCTACTCATGATGTCAAACCTACCCATCAAGATTCATTCCTGCCAGTGATTCTGTTTGGGAGCAATTTTTTTTTATGTTGATGATGTGTGTATATTACCATCTCCACCTTTTATAAAGTCTGTATATTTTTCAATGGAAAAATATTTCATATTGCATTACAATTTCAGTATGTTCCAAAATGTAATGCATATATGCATTTTCAATATATATCATTTTTGTATTGGTATCTAAACTGTTTTTTTTTTTCTTTTCTATTGTTGGAAAGGCATAACTATGATGATTTGCATCTTTTTGAATGGCAAATACTTAATCATGTTTTATGAATTCTGTCACTCTCAGGATGTTGATGTTTCTTGACATCACATTTTCTCTTTAACCAGTTAAATCCAACTCCATTCTTGCTTGCTGCTGAAACACAGTGGGGTTAATCTGCCTGCAGCTTAATGCATCATGCTAAGATTGACCTTTGGGGGGAAAAAGGGGGACAGTACATTACGGTTCAAAAGTATGATGGAGCTGTCACATCAATCAGGACCATCAAGAGTTACTCGAAAGCCTGTGGTTCACGAACCCTGATCTGGCTCTGAGTCAACCATAATATCACCTTGCAATGACTTCAGAATTGAATGACGCTGACTGCCCAATATTTTTGTTTGCTTGTTTGTTTTGATCATGTTCTACATTTACCATGTGGGTGATCACAGCATAACTGTTTTATATTTGAATCATTAAGGTCTAATGAATATATTTCATTACTCATTCCAGCTGGTGTCCGTGGCTTGTTCTGGATGCTTGTATTGTCTGGGGGGCAGAATCCGAGTCGGTGCTTTGTGTACTATGTGTGGGAGAGGTGCACTGGAGGCCATTTTCATTATGAATGCTGTGTGAATGTCCGTCACATCTGCATAACTATGGCCGTGAGCATGTGGGATAATCTAATTAGTATTTCATCTGTCTTAGGTAAGGACAGCCTTGCCCGTGGCTCAGACACCAGATTAAATTCAGGGCTATGATAAATAGCGGAACAGAATAGAGAAGACTTCCACTGGGTACAATGCGAATTACAGGTAAGCATGGCTCGTTCCTTTAGAGTTAGTTGTATCTTTTACCTCGTTTAAAGTATCCTCAGATACAAAATGGTGTCATGGGGTGTCTACGCATTGGAAAAAAAAAACATTTCCAAATAAGTATACATTTATGCATCACTTTAATATAATTAAATTTACTATTTATTGCCTAATTACTATTTACCTAATTACTATTTATTTATTCTATCACCCTTATTGTCTTCAGTGTCTTACTGTCTCATTCTGTTTATCTCAGGGCCCTTATTTTATTTTACCGTATGTCTTGCATTCATCTATTTTATGTTTACTGTTTATAGTTTTATAGTTTTAGCTTATAGTTTTAGGTCATTACCGGCCCACTATGGATTACTGCCTTCCCCTGAGGACAGACCCATGGACCACTAGACGGTGCTTCATAGCCCACTGGTTGTCCACTCTACACAGATTGAGAAAGCCTGTTGTACTGGACTCATGCCATGTTTTGTAGCATGTTCCATAGATATCATCAACTTAAAACCATACTCTTTACCCACTTTAAGGTCAAATTTGCAAGGTTTTCCTTTGGGGATATGGTAAATTACATAAGGAATTTGACAACTAAGGAACAGTGTAAATTAAAGATGACATCTGTAGATTTTTCCATGTGCCTTATCAATGTGTATGCTAAATGAATACTCTATGCATTGTAATGGAATACCTTACTGACATAACCAGCATTCAGGACACTGTATTCAGTACTGAGCTATCTCTACTTTTAATAAATATTCTGCTCAGTATCGCTGATATCACTATAGATCTGTGTTTAACAGCTGTAAGCAGACACTGTAGGTATCTTCTGGCTTTTTTCCCAGACGTAAACATAGCCAGACAGGAAAAAACAGAGGAGTCAACATGCCACGTAAGCCCTGTCACATTCAGTCCACTTCAGTTGTGCACACAGTGAGGACCGTGAGGCTGTAGGGTATCCCACTTCTCATTTTGGCATTCAAAGGATCGCTCACTATCACCTTTTCTGTGCCCTTACTGTGGCCTTTAGGGAGGGCTGCATTGATGTGAACTGAGCAGCCATCTCAATCAAAATTCTCTGAAATTCAGATGAGAACCAATCAGAGTTCGGGGGTTTGTTTCATGCTCACTGACAAGTTTAATTAAGCAAAGGGGCGAAAGAAACGGCAGAGCGGGTAAAAATCCCTGAATCCCCAAATCCCTGATTGCTGATTCTCTTCAGCATTACCATTACTACACAACATAGTAGAGTCATAGCTAACCAAATATTAAAATACAAATATTAACTTTAATGAACCGCAGCGCACCAACACCAGCCAAACATGGAAACCAAATGAGACAGTAAACTGCACTTTACCCAGCACAAGCCTAAAAGTGATAAACTCGTAAACAGAAAGGACACACAGTTGTTAATGCAACATTCCTGCTTTGTAGCCTTTTCCTTCCCCTTTTTAAATGTCACTTGAGTGCTTAAGCTCTCTGCTTAATTACTGTGAAGCACACAGACAAAAACTAACCAATCTCTCTACGCTAACTCTGCAGCCGTCTTCTTGTAGCTCTGTATCTCTCCAGCAGCTTCTCTTTCTATTCCCCACCAGGAAATTTTGTTTTAAGGTCCTGTTTAAAGGAATTAGCTGAACTGCCAGCTGTGCCATCTTTGTGTGCAACATACTCCTTCTGCGCTTCCTAAAAAAAAGCTTTGAAAATAAGTTTTCNTTTGAGCACTACCAGGAAGGAGGAGACAGTAAGTTTGTGTTTGCAAAAATGATTCAATCACAAAAACTCCACTCTAACATATATCACAGACCCCCCTGTAGATGTGCCCCCAGCGAACTCAACTCGTACTACCGTACTACAACAGCAATACGGGATGGACACATTTTAATTATGTCTCTGTATCTACAGGTTATGAACTGACCGGTCTGGCCCGAGGTGGAGAGCAGCTGTCCAGACTGAAGAGGAACTATGCCAAAGCTGTGGAGCTGCTGGTGGAGCTGGCCTCCCTGCAGGTAGGGGGCGCTCAGAAATACAATACACTCTGTGTAGTCGCTGTATGCTTTCAGTTGGGTGATTCGTTATGATTGAATGATGATGTGATGTGGTGCTTGCATGAGGATGTGTGTGTGTGTGTGTGTGTGTGTGTGTGTATTTATAATGACATCTCTTACTGTATTAGCTGATCCAAACAGGGCCCCATCGCTTGGTAAAAACCCATTTTTGAAGCCTTAGTGTATATGTTATTTGCTCCATCTGGTAAACATCCCATAGCTTTTGGATCCGTAGGTAGTATTTAGGGGTGGGGGGATTCATCCATTTAATTGTAATACACTTCAAGGCTACTGTGAGCAATATTCCTAAGAGACATTTTTTAGACCTTCCCTCCACTCCATCAGGTACCACTCCTAGTAATGCGACTGTTGGATCTTGTGGGATATTCTGCTGAAACACTTCTTTAAGAGCACCATACACATCCTTCCAAAAGACCTGTAACTTAGGGCATGACCAGAATATGTGAGTATGATTTCCAATTTGTGCTCCACAGTTACTCCAGCATGAGCTACTATGTGTTGGGCCCATCTTTGACACTATTGCGGGTGTTCGGAAATATCTAGTGATTACTTTCCGTTTGGATTCCCTCCACATATTTGAGTTTGTCAGCAAGTGTGCCTCTGTACACATTTCCATCCAGTTATCTTGTGTTATACTCATGTTCATTTCTGATTCCCATCTCTGCTTTATATTTAAAGATCCATCTAGGTTCATTAACAAAAATTTGATATAGCTTATTAATTACTCTCCCCTCCTCTCCCATTTGAGACTCAATAAGATACTTTCCTATTGGGGTAGGCGTTATAAGTTTTTCCCATTCTTTATGTGTGGTTAAGAAATGTCTTAATTGTAGATTTCTGAAAAAAATCTGCCCTGGGGAGAATAAATTCAGGTTTTAGCTCTTCAAATGTTTTAAGGTTACCTTTACTAAATATTTGATACAATGTAATTAATCCATGCTCTGTCCATTTTAAACCCTGTATCTAAACCGTTGGGTATAAAGGTCTTCATATGTCCAACATTTGTTAATAATGATATTGTTTTGGGCAGTCCAAATACTGATTGTATTTTTTTCAATCAATAAATGGTAAAGTGTGTAGGGGCTCTTTTTCAATATTAAGCCAGCATGTCCACATGCCATTCTGGATCCACATTAGCAAGGGTTTCATCTGTGCAGTCCACAAGTAATATCTCAGTTTAGGAAGTTTAAGCCCTCCATCTGACTTAGATAGTTGTAACATTTTAAGCCTAATTCTTGGGCACTTTCTTTGCCAAATAAATAGAGAAATCAGTTTATCCCAGTGATCAAAAGAGGACTTCGGGACTTCAGTAGGTAACATCTGAAATAGATAGAGCTGTCTGGGCAATATATTCATACGTATGCTTTCAATACGCCCTAGTAGACATAGAGGAAGTGTGGACCATCGGTCCAAATCATTACTGATGCTCCGGGTTGTTTTCTTGTAATTGGCATCATAGAGCTTTTGTGTGGACATAGGAATATATATATACCCAAATACTTAATACTATCCTTAGGCCGTTTAAATCCACTCTGAAGTTTTATACTTTGTGAGACTCTTCCACTGATATCGATTGCTTCTGTTTTCTCCACATTAATTTTGTATACTGAATAATATCCATACTGAGAAATAAGCTTTTTTAGGTGTGGTATTGTTGTTGTTGGTTCCGTCAGGTATAAGACCACATCATCTGCGTAAAGGGATAATTTATGCTCTTCTGTATTTATTTTTATTCCTTTTATTCCTTTTATGTAACCAAATTTAAACCGTTTTTAATGTTTGAAATAAATATTGCCAGGATACACGATTGATGGCCTTTTGGGCATCTACAGATATAATTATTGTTTCTTTCCCTGTACCTTTTTGATGGGACATTATATTAAGTAATCGTCTTATATTATCTCCATAATATCTTTCAGTAATAAAACCAGTCTGATCAGGATGGGTGATTTGAGTAATTATTTTATTGACCCTTCTGGCCAAAATTGCGGTTATAATGCGTAAATCTCCATTTAATAATGATATTGGCCTATAGGATTGACATTCAGTAGGATCTTTGCCCTCTTTATGTATTACCACTATGGTTGCTTCTTTCGAGGAGGGGGCCATAACTTTCAACTCCAATGCATGCTGGTATGCTTTTAATAAAAGGGGAGATAAAGTGTCTTTAAAGGTTTTATAAAACTCATTAATAAAACCATCAGGCCCAGGGCTTTTGTTGTTCTTCAGATTGGATATTACCTGCTTAATTTCCCATTCTTCTATCGGCCCATCTAATTCACTAGTCTGAAAGTCAATTTTATGTCCTTTAAAAATGTTTCAATTCGTGCATCCTCAGAGCAGGTATCTGAGTTCCTATATAGAGATTTGTAAAACTCTGCAAAGTGCTCTGCTATCTCATCTGGTTTAGTGTGAAATTTAGAGTTTTTGGATTTTATTCTGTGCACGATATTAGATGATTGTTGTTTTTTCAGTCTAAATGCCAGTAGTCTACTTGCTCTATTACCACATTCATAATATCGCTGATTTGTAAATCTTAAATTTCCCTTAATATTCTCTGATAATAAGCTATTAAGTTCCCTACGTGTATCATTAAGAATTTTAGTAAGATTAGGAGAGGCAGCTAGTTTATGCTGTTTTTCTAATTCCCTTATTTTATCCTCTAATTCCTGCTGTTTGGTATTCATATTTCTTTTCTTAGCGGACGTATATGAGATGATGCGGCCCCTTATGTATGCTTTAGCACAGTGATGTTTCTGGCAAGGTATTAGTATTTAGATTATAATTAAGCTCTGTAGTGATAAAGGTGGTAAACTCTTTATCATTAATTAGGGATTTATTAAGTCTCCATTGTTTAGAGGTTGGTCTATGGCCTATATCCCACTTAAGTGCAATGGGCGCACTACCTATTACCATCTCTGATATATCTCCATATCCACTACTCAATGCAATTCTGATTTTGGGGTGAAGAAATAGTCAATCCTGGAGTAAGAGGAGTGTCTACATGAGCAGTAGGTAAAGTCTTTATTTCTTGGATATTTATTTCTCCACACATTTGCAAGGCCTAATTCAACTAGTCGGTGTTTAAGCATTTGGCGGATATATATTTATAAAGAATACTTCAGTGCCATCAATCCACCCATTTACCAAGATATATCACCCCTCTGTGTCTTTATGTATTGATCTTAATGTAAAATTAATTTGTCTATGCATCAGTATGGATACTCCCCTTCTTCTCCCTGACTTATGTGAGGAATAGTATACTTGGTCTGCCCAGGACTTCTTAAGTTTATCATGTTCAGCATCAGATAGAAGCGTTTCCTGTTAGAATGCTATCTGACAATTTGCTTTTTTTAATTGGTATAAAATTTTCTTTCTTTTGATAGGACTACAAAGACCTTTAACATTATAGGTTATAATTTTTAGTGACTCCATTAGCTATAATTGGCAATTTGTACTTCGATCCATGGATGGCAATATATAGCTGAAAGTGTGAGTAGGAGTGATACCTAGAGAGACAGAGGGAGAAAAAAATAAAAATAAAAAAGGAAGGAAAAAAAAGGAGTGGATTACAAAAACATCTGCTCAGCCTAGCTGTGCAGTATGCTCTCATCTTCAAATCTGCCCGTTTAAAGGTCTGGATAAAGGAATAATATGTAGATCTTATTGTCCTTATTCGTAACACAGGACCCTGGGGGAACATTAGGATCAGAACTACTAAAACAAAGAAACAATTCAAACCTGAGTTCACAGTAATAGTCAACAGAAGATTGGGACCTAGTCCCATGTTGTGCTTATTCCACATGTTAACCAGAGATTCAGTGCAGTGCTGCCTGTGTAGGAGGCTTTGCTCTTAGACTAGCATGATGTATGTCCATCTACCATTTAGGAATAATTGTTGTGCAGTTGTTGAGTTTGTAAGCACTGTTTCTCTATGTTGTCATGACATTTGTACTGTGCTTATTGACACATTTTGCGGTTTGATGCCTATGACTACTTGGCCTCTCTGGAGCTCTGTTGGTTGACTCATGTTGCTTTGAAAATGCATATCAAAGCTTTGATTGTAGGAACTCTTTTATAGCTGACACATACCACTAATTGGCATTTAACTTAAAATGACTCACTTGTTGTGTAGTTGCCTTTGTAATTGTGATTCACTTACTTTAAAGTTGAAACCATTTTCATGTGACGTTTGCATTATTTAATTCGCCCACTGTACATGGTGTGCATTTGTGGGTGGGCTACGTACAGCGCCTCCAGAGAGTTTGATTGCTCTTAAGTTTGCAAGCCTCTGTTGAATCGTGCCCTTTCATTTTCAGACTAGAACTTAATAATGATTAGATCATTTATTTGTTCATGGTTGTAAAGCCCACACAAGGACCTCTGCAGTCTCTTAAATTATGTATGAGTGTTATGGAGCTTAAGAGATGAAGTCAAAAATTCATGAATCAAGTTTACAGTTCGTCTGGAATTACATCTAAAATATTACGTTCATCTGCTTTGCACACTGTCAAGCAATATCATGCAATACTGCAGCTGGCTGCCTGAGCTAAGAACGCTCATGAGCAGTGTTGGCCCACACTTCTGTCGACTGGATGAGTTATATCCCAAATAAAGAGTAACCCCTGTGTGCTTCCCTGCACTTCACAACAGAGGAGACAACTCGGCAGGAAAAGCCATGAGGCAGCATTTTCCTCAGTTAATATAGCTCTCTCACCGCTCCTCTGAGACCAGGAGAATCGTCTCTACCTGTCCGCTGCCTCAATATCTGCCCATTAAAAGGCACAGGCTGGACTGCTGGTGAATAATTCAGGGCTGCTGCTCCCTGGTCTGAGTACAGATGTCTGCTGATCAGAGATGCTTAAAGGGGTTTTGACAGCACCCAGTGGAACTGAGAGGACATGGGGAGAAAGTCACCACAGTCCACACGCTGGCTCTGTAGGGCTGATGTCATCAGCAGGCCACACACAACTCAAAAACTCAACCTTTTATTAGATATAAATGTCCTTTGACTCAACAAACACAGAAACATGCATGTGACAAAGAACTTTCATCACTGCCACTGTGGCTCCAATTTTATTCCAAGCCAATTTGGACCAGTTCCATTAGGGGTGGGCAATATGATATATTGTCATTATTGTTGGAAATTTATATGATGGATATCTTTATCATTTCCTCCAGGACACAAACAGCTTCATGTATCATAAAGCAGAAATGCACAACTGTCTAAATCCTGAACCCATTATCAGGAGATCACAAATTTGATCCCCAGCAATGCCACAGCTGTTAGCAGACAGGAGTTCAATGTAGCATAACTGGCCGTGCTTTCTTTGGGTAGGTAGGCTGGGTGGGTAGGATGAACCTCCCTCTTTCTCCATCACTCAGCATGGTACCAGCCAACATGAGCGTCTGTTAGCTGATGTAACAGCTTTGCAAGTTAGTGTTCTCTTCCAAGGGTATTGAGATGTCCAGTGATGCTGTGTTAGAAGCAGTTTGGAACAATGTGGTGGCTTCATGTGACTCAGAACCCTCCCAGCTTGGTAGCATCATGTGAAACTGGGAGACCTGGCTTGTTGGTGGAACTGGTCATGACTAAATTGGGTAAGAAAAGTAAAACCTAATGCTCCTGACACAATCTAACATGCTCCATGTTAACATACCTACTGTGGGTTGGTATGTCCCTTCTTAGAATGTCTATTTTTGAAAACATTGAATTTAAAAAATCTATTCATACACAAAGTTTTTATAGCCTTTCTTAAATGGAGTGCAGCATTTGTTCATGCAATTTGTCTGTTAAAGCTTGTTTGCTACCCTCAAAAACAAACTGTTTTGATACATGGTGTACACTGGCAAGATTTCCGTAGAGGTGTCATACGAAACTGTATTTACATTGGCATACCTGATAATGTAGTGTTCAATACATGGAACTAACATACCATGATCTTTAAACACTGTAGGCTCCTCCTTCAAATACAAATCCTACATTTGCAAAACAGGATGGTATGGAAAACAGATTCCAAAATCCTAAACTGCTTTGTAACAGTCACGACTCAATAATATTTACATGCCCAAAATGTATATACAGCACATTCTATCTCAGCAAAACAACAAAAACATAGCAACAGCAACAGAAATGCCAGTCTAAGTGGAGAAAACTATCATTCCAGGGTGTGAAGGGGATGTTGTTACCCTTTCCAAGGAACAGAACTGTCAACTGGCATGGCTGATGTTGCTTTTTAAACAAGACTGAAATTGGCTTTCTATTCACCAGCTTCTTAATTGCATGTTTCATTCCACCTTAAATGCTACAGCTTATCCAGGCGGCACAATCTGATGTTGGCACCAAGCTTTTGAAAAAGAGAACAACTTTGACAAGATCCCAAACAGCTGCAAGCCAGCGCTATGAGTGTGCTTTACACATTTCACTCTGGAGGGTTCTTCAAACCAATATCGAAGGCTTTGCTTAGCATTTGACACTGAAGAGACTGAAGAGAAGGACAATTCCACCTTATTATTAGCATCACAACCTCGACCACAACTTGTAAGTAGTAGCCATGCAGTGTGATTTTATACACTGTTTGTCAGTTAAAGCAGATCACCTTAAACTGAGAGGTTCATAATGAGTAACAACTTTAATTTGCTTTGTGTTGATGTTGAGATTGAAAGCAATTATCTACTATATGTAACATTATTAGCTACTAGCAAGCTCCAGGTAACTCCCATAGCTCACTAAATAGTTGGACGTCCTATCTTATAATACAGAGGTTTGTTTTATCTTGTCTTGTCTATTTCGACACGTTAAAACCAGCAAATCAGACCATCAAATTCTTCATGAGCTTACCAACAAAAGAAGAAAACAGCTTGTTTCATTCTACAGCCAGATCATAGGGTTGTAAGTGGAGGTGTTTTGAGCATTGGGCATTTTTTTTTACCCTGCCCAAAGTCACATACTGTCTACATAAACATTAACGAACAATTTAAAATATTGAAAAAAAAAATACATTCTGTGTTCTATATTCTGTATAATCTATATTCTATAGTATTGTCATGTGATTACATATCTTCCTGTCCTGAATTTGAATCCTAAATTTATACAATATAAATGGCAGATGGTGTTTTCAAATGAGTAAAAAAACAATGAAAAGAATAAAAGAAAGAAAGAATTAAGGTGGAGAAAAATGAGTTATGGGTTTGAAGCAACATTAAGATTCACATACACAATAGAGAGACAGACAGATCGACAGACAGACAGACAGACTTTCGTCAGCAGGCCACTAATTGGTGGAGGAGGGCTGGGACTCGGTGTTCAGTGTTATGCCAGCTGTGCCACTCAAATCCCTGCCCTGCTAATGAGAATGAGTCTCTCTCTCCCTCTCTCTCTCTCCTTCTCTCTTGTTCTCCCCCCTTGCCAGTTCTTTCTTTGCTGCCAATGCAACTGCACTGAGTATGTCCACTCCCACTGGGCTATTCTGAGCCCCACTGCTGTGACTGGGGCCCACCCTGGATCTCACGAGCAGCACTCTACTGATTCTCATGTGCAGATGATCAGAGCCGAGGTTGACTCACTACAAACCTGCAGCACGAGGGACGCCTAATTTATGCTACAACGCTATCAAACTCAAATTCAGAATTTATTTAGGAAAAGTGGAAAAATGAATGAAACAGAAGGAGGCCCACAGTCACACATTCCGATTTGTGTTGTTACGGCTTCCTCTCGGCAGCAGGGGATCTGAAGTAATCTGTGTACATATCAAACATGTGAACAGAGCTGAATATTTATTTGGTTGTTGGCCCACCTATTCAAATGTATGCAACTGGTTTTCCCAACAGCGCTTTTGAACTAGTGATATCCGTCTGATCATGCATAACTCCTGTGTGCTCTCTAAGGAATCATGGCTTTGAACATATATGATTCATCATAGTTTGACAGGAGAAAAAAAAAAAAACAGTGCTCTAATCTGCCTCAGTTGCTCTCTACTTTTGCTGTACAGGGAGTCATTTCAGTTCTGCATACTACTACTCACATTTCAAACTTCAGCATTCAAAATGTGTCAAATGCAGTAATGATGTCACGATCAAATTTCTCTTTAGAGCACTTACTCTGTCCTAGCATTAATACACCCAAAGGTAATATACACTGAAAGAGTCCAGCAATCGATTTAATGTGCAAGATAGCACTCTATGATACTATTGGGAGTTATTTATTTATTTGTTCATTTAGTTTGCTCTCCCTCTAGTCAAATGAAAGACAATTTGTAAGAGTTTTAACTTTCCAATACATTCAGAAAACAGAGTGAACATACATACATACATATACACCAACCATCCATAACATTAAAAACACTTCCCTATGTCTACACTCACTGTTCATTTTATCTGCTCCACTTACCATATAGGAGCTTTACAGTTACAGACTGTAGTCCATCTGATTCTCTGCATACTTTATCCCCTTTTTACCCTGATCTTTAATGGTCAGGACCCCTCACACCAGTACAACACACACTAACACACCACCACCACGTCAGTGTTACTGCAGTGCTGGGAATGATCCACCACCCACATAATACCTGCTCTGTGGTGGTCCTGTGGGGGTCCTGACCATTAAAGAACAGGGTGAAAGGGAACTAACAAAGTATGCAGAGAAACAGATGGACTACAGTCTGCAATTGCAGAACCACAGAGTGCTCCTATATGGTATGTGGAACTGACAAAAATGGACAATGAGTGTAGATACAAGGCGATGGTTTTAATGTTATGGCTGATAAATGTATATGTGTTGTGTAGCCATCTGCCAATGCGGCTGGCACTAACAGGATAACTCATAGAGGGCATCACTGTTCACTGAATGTCCACAGTCGTGGCTATTGGGTCAGTCAGGTACCATGATAAGGCCCGTCCTTGCTTCAGTCACTTGGCAAAAGATGGAAATACTTGCCATTTAGCCCTTAACATTGTTGCTGCAGCCCCCATCTATTGTATTTGTCAATAGAATAGGACTGTCATAGGCTGATCAGATATTATTTGGGTGACACTATTCTCAGACATCTCAGTTTTATTTTAACGTATGTTGTGCTGTCATACTTATATTGTTGCTGGGGTCCCAGGGGTTCAATAAGTACAATCTGAATGAGATCAGACGACGTCCTGCTGTGGTTTTGCAATGTCCTATAAGACATGTACTCGCTTCAGTCATTAATATTTTACAAGAAGCACTGTTGGGCCTAAAGAAACTACAACAGCTGGAGAGTCAGCCAAGATCACTCCCATTGTAGAAACATGAAGTGAATTATGCAATGACATTATGCAATAGTATCAGTTGCACTTATGCGAGTCCAGGTCAGAGGCTGACACAATGAGAGTGAAGTGGAGCACAATAAGTCCAGAGCAGTGGAGCAGTGGGGCTCGACCAAAGAATGTCAGACAGCTATGCAGCGCACACACAAAGAAGAGTATTCTATGCTATGCAAAGAACCAGCATATCCCATTTGGGGTTTATGAGGCTTGTCCTATTTTGAACATCCTGTTATGTGACAAACCTTTCACACATACAGTTTAATAATGTATATGTAAAATGCAGATATTCCGACACCTTTACAAACCAATGTTGTATTTATTTTTTCTATTATCTATGAAAAAAAAACATTGTAATCCCACCGTAATCACAAGAGGATGTGAAAATCCCATAGATTATGCTAAATAAAACTACCCTGTTCCAGTAATGAGGCAGATTAGTAGCATTTAAATGATAGAAATCTTTAAAGCCATCATCGTTATCAGTAGCAGCGTGATTGTTTATCATAAACATTTTATGCACAGAATAAACATCCAGTGCTGCCTGCTAATTAGGCCAATGCAGCGATTGCATAGGAGATCTAATCCAACAATTTACATGTCCCTTATGCAAATGTACATACAGTAAAAATATACAGAGATCTATGACATAAATCATAGACAATATGATTTGACATGTGTAACATAATACATTCATCATCAAAAGAATAGTTGCACAAATAGTTGCACCCAGAAGGAATCAACCAACAGGAATTAAACTTAGTGACATAAGCAAGGACGGGCCTTTTGGCTGTACCTGACTGACTCAACAGGCATGATTGGGGACCTTCAGCGAGCAATAATGCCCTACATGAGACATCCTTTTAGTGCCAGCACCATTGGCAGACGGCTGCACAATGCAGGACTACATGCACGCAGAACGTTACGACGACTGCCCTTAACACCACATTAATGTTCCCAACGACTGCAATGGTGTCATTCCAGACTGTCATGGAGTGACTCAGAATGGAAGCAGGTCATCTTCAGTGACAAGTCCCGCTTTTGTCTTGGTGGAGACGACCAAAAAATCAGTGTGTGGAGGCTCCATGGTCAGCACCAAGATGAATAGTTTGTTATCACGCGTCACATGTCCAGAAGACCTGGTGTCACTCCACCCCCACCACTACCGCAAACTCTGCAGGAACTGTTTGAGAATATTGAAGCTGCATGGGATGAATTATCGAAGGTCACCATTAGGAACCTCTACAACTCCATGCCGAGATGTATGCAAGTTGCATGTCGGCGGCCCAACACTATACTGAGAGACACTACTTCTGTATGTGTAGCTCAATACATATTGCTCATATCAATCTAAATTTATTATAATTTATTGTTCCTGGTAACCTTCATCCTCGTCCAAATAGCACTGCAATCTGACACTTCCTTCTGGGTGCAACTATTCTTCTGATGTTTTATGGTATATGAATAGTATATATATATGAATAGTTTTATAGTATATGACTGTATTATAGTATATGCCTCCAACAAAAAATCGATTGACAAGAATGTACATGAATTTGTGATTTTGAAAAAATATATGTGTCATTAAATTACAGCAAAGCTCAGATGATAGTCTATAAGTAAAATACCATAGTGCTGATTATACAATATAGTGGTACTCTGTATCTATATTACTACCTGTCTATGAAGACACTTAAAATCATCCAGCGGAAATCTAACCATGCATCAGGACATAGTGAGTGACTACATCATTGAGTAGATTTCCTCTATCTGCTCTTCTAAGTCAGGACCATGGAGTGAGCTTGAGTACCAGGCTCCTCCACCCTTGAGGTGATAAAAGACCATATCATGCTGGTATGCCGCCCACTCATAACTCTAACCGGCCCCCATCGCCAGGCCTCTCTGCTTGGCCTCGTCCATAGAACTGGAGTCTTCTGGAGATCCTGCACAGCATGAGAAATGATCAAAGCCTACTGCAGACAATCTCTGAACCCACCTAAAAAATATCCTAAAAACTCAGAAAGAACAGACCATTTGCAGAGGTAGAAGGGAAAACGCTTTCTGTGCTAATGAAAGTGAAAACTGAGGCAGCAACACATATGCTTCATGCTAATTCACTTAATTCACCCACGAAATCAGCTTTTTTATGCTCACTCCTAAGACAGACCTAACACAGTTTTCTTTACGCATGTATTTAAGCTTTGTTATTGTTATTTCTTACGTACTTAGCTTTCAATAGCAACAGATACATAATTTCACACTGCTGTCTAAGCATTGGCCCTAAAATTGGTGGATCACAAGCAACAGCCATCAGTTGCCAGTGGCATAATTGGTTTTACTCTTTCTCTTCTAAATAAAAATATACTGTATATATGTAAAAATTGCGTACTTTGAGTGGTTATGTGTTGATAACATGATAAAATGCTAAATTGTCATAGTTCGATCCTTCAAAGCATACATATTAATACAATCTCTTACAGTGCCCTGAATTATTGACATAACATTGTGTCTGAAGCATCATTTATGAGCAAATCACACAGCTGATGCAAACAATATCTGAAATTTTGCAGGCTACACTAGAAATTGGAGAACTGTGGATAAATCAACAAGCAGCACACTAACAAATGTGACATAAGGAAGGACGGGCCTTATCGTTGTAACTGACTGACCCAACAGCCACGATTGTGGACATTCAGCAAGCAGTGATGCACTCCATGAATCATCCTGTTAGTGTCAGCAGCATCGGATGATGGAGAACTGTGGATAAATCCACAAGCAGCAAACTAACAAAAGCAATAGCGAAGCTGAACCTCCAGTTCCTCTTGGAACAAGAGGCTACAATCTTGAATCATTTGGAAAATGCTGCCATAGTTGCTCTCATGGGAAGTAGGAGAACAAATTGAGAACTGCCTTCACCCTAATTTCATGTTAACCTTGTGTTCATGTGATTTGCAGAGGTGAACTCTGCATTCAGACAATGAAAACAAAGTTTTATCCTTTTCCTTATTTTTCATGATAGACACAAACAGCTTTCTGGCGATATGTTGCCTCCGGTTTGTTTGAAGTGTGAAATTGTCAGGTCGCTTCATCTCACAAATCGCTTCTATAACTATGCAAAAGAATGCAATTAATTACTTACCAATTTGACGGCAGTTGCTATGAATGAATAGCAGTAGTGGTTGGAGCATGGATAAGTAAATAATATGAAAGTCTAAGTTTAGGAAGATTAGGTTTGACTGTAAAACAAGCAAAATCATATCCTTGTACCAGCAGGGCTATTTCTCACTCTGTTCATTTTGTTTTCTGTTGCTAATGAAGTGATTTATTTCTCCCTCAGCAAAGCAATAAAAAGGCAAACTCGTTGACTAGATTATCTAAAGTCGTTGTGTAAAACTTGTTTCACTGCTGATTGTTCCCAACATCATTTGCAATATGATGACTAATTTTCAAAATAAATGTGGCACGGGGGGCAATACTAATATAAACACTAGGAGCTGAACGACTGGCCTCTGCACACGCAACTCCTTCATTTCTGTGCCGCTAACCTCACATTCATCACACACTGCGTGTTATTAGCGAGAGATGTAAATGTGATGACGATTTCAGATGATCCATCTTGAGCGCTTCCTTGTAATGATGCTGCTGTTAGAGGGGGCCAGGCATACGTCATAGTGAGTACAGCGAGAGAGCAGCCCTGTTCTCTGCTCTCAGATGCTGCTTATTCACCAGCTCTGCTCAAGGCCTTAATGAGGATTTTATGACTAACGTAATAAACCAAGTGGAAATTATGTCAAAAGGTGACAGCGGCCACGGAGGCTTGCTGAAGGACAGCACTGTCAAAGTCTCTGTCAGACTCTTATGCAGATGGATTGGACTCGGCCACATAAAAAATAATTGTCCTTGAAACATATTCCTGGACCCTCAGTGATATATATCTCCAGCTCCTAGGCTGGGTAATTGAAGCTGACCATAATAAATAAGTAATACAGGTTGTTGTCTGGATTGCAGCACTGAAGATTAAGCTGATATCAAGCAGGGAAGAAAGATTCAAGGTATAAATGTAGTGTGGCAGATTCAAGGCATAAATATATCAAGCCTAGTACTTGCAAAGACACACACACACACATAAAAAACACACAAGGCCACATACATGAACACACACAGGCCCTACTCATGCTGCATGTTCTGAAAATTAATCATCCTGCCAGTGCAGGACTGCAGTCAGTGCTTTGATAAGCAAGCATTTGCCATGCAATAAGTGCTTATTAGGCATATCTTTTCTTGCTCACTTTCTCAAACATGACAAAACTAGAGTCTTGTCCCCTGCAGAAACAGTACATCAGTGATACATTTTAAGTGTTATTTTCTATATAAATGATTAAAAGTAAATTATTTATCTTATGTTAGGAAATGCACTTAAATAGATGTTAAATGTATGTGTGTATTAATAAATGTAGTTTTTGACAAACTGAAGTATACTTAAACAAACATATACTCATCAGTTTGTGTGCTATTTAGAAGTTCACTGGAATACCAAAAGTCACGGGAAGTCATGTAAGACCCCCCCTCTAGCCCAGCGAAGTGCAGCAACTGAACGTGGCATTGATTCCACATGTGAACTGAAGACATCTGGAGGGACGTTGAGCCATGCGATCTGGATAGCCACACACATTTACATGGTATTTGTAGATGCAGGTTCTCAGGTGCAAATGAACCTCTCCACCACATTCTATAAATGCTAAATTGGGCTCATGTTGGGTGGAAACACCATTTATCAAAACTCTTCAGAATGTTCCTCGAGCCAATTCTGGACAACCTGTCATTGTGGGGGTACATGGAGTAATGAAGGGTTTCAAATGGTCACCAAGCAGTGAAATGTAGAAGCACTGGTCAATGACATGTTTAGACGGACCAATGACCTCAACCCATGCCATTAGAAAACACCCTACACCAGTCTGGAGCCACCACCAGCCTGCACTGTGCCTTGTTGACAGCTGGGGTCCATAGCTTCATGGGGTCTGCGTGACACACAAACCCTACCATCAGCCCAAAACAACTGGTACCGTGACTCACCACTTCACATGTTGTCAGTCCTCTAGGGTCCAGTTAGTATCCTCACAACCTCAGGTGAGGCGTTGTGTCTGGTGTTGTGGTGTTAACAGAGGCACTCTGGTGGGTCTACTGCTTTCATATACCATGGAAGCTAAAGGCCTCTGCACTGACCTGTGGGATATGTGTGCCCTGAGGTAATGCCACTTCATAATCAATGGCTTTTGGCATGTCAGTGTATGTATAAAAGCAATAGCTTTGGAAGTATGTTTTACTTACATTTTAGTTTAGTTAGTGTTTAGGTATCCTAATGACATACTGAAATACATACCTAATTATATTTTTTCAAAGTACACAAATATATTTTATTGTATTTAGTGATGTTGATTTAGTGACCAATAAGTAGCACTGAGGTGTATTAGTACAACCAATTGTGTGTATTCCAAGTTTAAGAAAACACTAAACTAATTACTGAAATATTGTTCTAAAGTGCAGAAAAACAAAGAAAAAATAATTGTAATGACCCGTAAGAAAACTTACAACTGACCACAATTCCTCTGTGTATATGGACCACTGTGTGGAATTAGATACTATGCAATTCCAGTGATTTCAACTTGCAAAAATAATAACTTAATTAATAACTTATATTGTTTTGTATTTTTTCCCAATGCTTTTTAAACAATCTCTTTTACAGTGAAGTTGGCATATTTATTTTCCTTTGAGTTTAATTTTTATATTAAAGAAAATAAATTATGTCAATACCAAAACACAGTTTAGTCCATGGACAAAGCTTTATTTTCGTCACACCCCTGCAATTTAGAGCAGGAAGTAAGACTGTATCCCTAACATGAAGGTAGTATGAAGAATTCTCACTGATATCACTGCGGCTACACATATTTTCTGCAATTAAGTACACTTTTTGTGCTTCAATAAAACGTGTGTACAACTCATGTAGTGGAACGCGTTTTTGAGTCACTACAGAAACATTTGGTAAGGTGTCGGTAGTATTATGATATTATGTTATGGTAGTGACAAAATGGAATGTTTCCAATTAAATAAACATAATTAAGGTATTGGGTGATTCAAAGCAAAAGGATTTTTGTCTAGAAACCAGATAAAATCCATAATGTGTTTTCAACTCCTAACCAGTTCGGGAGAATGATCCATGTGCCAGCTATGAGGTTGCCAATTTATTTCACATATCTCCATTCCAGAGATTTAATGTGAAAACAGCACCACTATGATAGTGCAGTAGTCTGCTCAGCCACATAGCCCTCACAGGCCTATTTAACCAAAAGGGAAAATTTAATACATTTAATAAGCCACATTTTTTAAGATAGTGACATTTGATTTGTTTTCTGGGAGTGCTGTTGCTGTGTTATGGCCAATCAAACCATTATGCTCTAAGCCATGCGCTGCTTTATTTTCTCAGTCCTCCATTCACTGCTTAGCAACCGTCGCTATCCCCAATTGCCTCAAGTCTTCGGTTCATTGTCGGCACTCATCATGTTCATAACTAGCATAAGGACACTGAGGTCCTCGGTAGTTTCAGAAGGGGTTTATGAGGCTCAGTGAAGGAACAGCGATGAGGCTACTCAATCAACAGTGACTGGTTCTCAGCTGACCTCCCAACAGCTGTGATTTGGCTGTAGACTTGGCTTCCTGCTCTTCCTTTTTTATCTCTTCGGATGAATGTCATGAGTGAGATAAAACTCCAAATTAGCATTCCTAAGGATTAATTATGTATTATCATAGTCATAGTGGCAACATTAGTATTAAAAAAGAAGACAATGTATTTCTATTTTCTATGGAAATGTCTATTCTGTTTAAATCCTTACAAACTCATATCCTCGCAGTTCACAGAAAAACAAGTATCCCCAAACTGGCAGCTTTACAGGAGAGGGCTAAAGCCTAAATTTATTTTAATGTAAGTCAACTGAACCAGACTTTTTTCCTAGCAATTCTGGGCCATTTCTATTGGTCCATTCATCATGAAATTATCAGCTGCTGTGTTCAATTGCATAAAGGTAAATATCAACAAAAATGGAGATACATACATACATTTTTCTTTATTCGTAATTAATTCATATTATTATTCTTATTATTCATATTAATTCACTTATATATTTAACCTGTGGTTCTCCTGACTTAAAAGTAAAAACCTGCAAAGGCATGTTATTTACATTCAGTTCCATCTAGAACTTGATAAAAAAAAAACACCAAGAAACATAAAGACACACACATATGAACATATGCCTTACCTTTCCTCTCCAAAGTTATTTTAAAGCCCAGCAGGATTTCACCCACTCATACGCATGATGTCAGCCAGAATTACATAAAGTGTGAGAGGCTTGGGTGGCCCAGTGCTGCGTTTGTCAGTGCGATTCTCACATTTGATATGGTAAGTAGCTGAAAGAGCCCTTGCATAATGCTTTAAGAGCAGACTATAATGTAGTGCACCTATTTAGCATCATAGACTGCCATGACTCACTAGATCGTCTGAGACCGGGAGAGAGGTCTATGGGCGAGTGCCTTCAGTCAGAAGGTAGCTGTCAAGAGATATGATAACAGAGTAGATACTTTAGTCAAGGACCTCTAAAAGGACCTTTCCTAAAATGCGAAAGATGGCAATGGTGACAGAGATAACTCCATCCTTAAAGGGATACTCCACCATTTATTCAACCAAATCTCTCTGTCTGTATTTGCATCGCTATCGTATTGTCCACTACCATTGCCAATGATCTTCTGCATTTCCATGTGTTTATGAGGCTGACATTGCTAACAAAGACTTGAAGTCAAAGGACATCCCCAAAACGTTTCTCAACCTGCTCAAACTTCATCCAGGTCATTAAGGTTGAGCAGGTTTAGGACAGATTATGACTTTCTATCAATGGTAAAAATAATGCCTTACAATGTAGCCAGCTCCTCTTTGCATGCACATATGGACGTTATAGAGCATGTTTGCAATTTCTATTGTTTCTTTTAACTGTTAATCTTGCAAGGTGAATATATAAGTTTAGAATAGAAACAACAGAATTTTCAAAATACAATCTGGCCTTTATGAGTCTGCATGATGTGGGTGCATGTGAACACGAGTTGGATTCTGCAGGGGAGGTGGAATTCAGCACCCCTGCTGTCTAAAATGTCTGTTCACAGTGTTGGGCTACACACTACAAGTTTTTTTATAGCTCACAGTAAGTCATGCTGTGTCCTAAACCACACTAACAAGTCTGCGCAACCTTAATGAAGATCTGGGTGTGGATTTGACCCAGCTGAGATGAAAGGAAAGAAAAAAAAATTGGAAAGAGATCCTTAATATCTTTGTTTCTTCTAGACAACGATGAGATCAGACAGAAAGATTAAGGAGACTTTTGCTTAAGTCTCTCTTGCTCCTTAGATATTTTTCCTCAGAAAAAGACCACAGTAATCTCACGTGTCTCCTAGTGAGTTAGTAATGGTCTCAGCAAACTCAGTAAACTCAGACTGGCCAAAATAACTGAACTCTCTTATCTCTCCTGTATCTCATGTCTCCTTTTCGTCTAATGCTATTTAAGGGAACCTCTTCTAAGCCTTTTTCTTAGCTGAGACCTAATGAGCCCTTTAAATTTACATAGGAGATGGTCATCTTCCAATGGAGACTACTATGTGGATCCACAATGTTGCCACACTAGCAACAAATCACACACTGGCTGTACAGAGCACCTTTCACATTTCGGGTTTTACGTTAAAGTAGTAGCTTAAATTTGCTGGTGCTTTAGGACGGCTTGAAAGACACAGAAAATATAACAATCATTGCTGAAATGTCCTACTGTAGCACATATTTATCGACAGCTTGATAGCTTAAAATCTCTTTATTAAAAAAAGAAAAATACTACCACCATTAAAACAACAAGGCTGTTGTCAGCTTCTTATTTGCATATTGGAAATTTCCCTTTCCACCTTAAATGGCAATGCAATTATTATAACGCCTCAGGTGCATATAAGTTCAAGGAGGAAGGTAACCACAGCACTTTTTAAGAAGCAATGGGAAGATTTTTAACAAGAAGCTGGTGAATGTCCTTATCAGAACATGTTACTAAAATGAAAAGAACAATTGGGATGTTTTGATCTGAGCCTGTACAGAATTAACATTTTAACAATTGAAACACTGGGTTACTATGCTAATGATATGAGTGTGATAAGTAGAATGGGTGGAATAAATTGCTAGAACACTGGTGCCATCCGTTATGTGTTGTGAGAAGTTTGATACCCTACATTTTGACAAACAGAGGATCATACATATTATTTAGTACAGAAAGTACAAGACAAAGCAATGGAGGGTGAATCCTCACTATGAAAGAAGCGAAAACATGAAGAAGCAAACAGAAATTGGCACAGGAACTGAGAAAAGCACAATAGCCACTGTAGGTTCTAGGGAAGGGAAGGGAAGGGAAGGGAAGGGTGGGTGAAGGGATTTAGTAGGTTGCAATATGCAACTTCACTGCTAGAGGTTACACACTCTTTAAAACCAAAGAAACAGAATTTGGACACTAAACATGTCTTGACTGATTAAATATATATGGGATAAGTGGAAAACTGTGTGATTTTCAGCAGCAAAAAAAAATGTTTTCTGGTATGCATGGTGAAGCGGCAGCCTGTGAAAACTTGTACACTATTGAGGCAGTAGATACAGAGAAAAACACTGTGGTATTCCTTTAAGTAAAACTGGATGATTTCAGGCCATAATGCAGGTGTGCCATAAAACCTGCCAGTCAGAGCTACCTTTGAATAAATCTGGCTTCCCACTTCTCTGCAGAAAGCTGTCAAGTCATTTTTGTATCTGTGCGGTATACATTGTGAAATTTAGCAAAACCTAAATAATAACATTATAATATTAAGATGCAATGCCCACGCAATAATTAAGGAATCCATATTAAAATGTTATATATACTAGACAAGCAAAAAGCTAAATTAAGTCATAGCAAACAAAAAAAACATACTATACCCATGCCTAATGAAATGTGCAGTATGTACAATTTTATTCCTGCTCCGTGTATCCAGAACAGGTCTCCAGAACTGTAGCTAAGATATTCATTTAATATGTTTCAGCCACCACAAAAGAGCTAATTGGTAAGAGCTTTGATGATGGTGAATTACTGCTACCTCAAAGTTTAAAAGCAGCGGAGTCTTTATTTGCTGCACCGGTTTGCTGTAATGCTCTTATTAAGATAATACAAGACACCAGATTCGCAGCTGTTGTGCCATATAACAGCAAACGCGAGAATGTTCTAGCTCACAGCTGGTTAGTGGCATGCTGTCCTCTCAACTGAATCTAAAGTGGAGTTAAAGAGCTCTCCAAACTCCCCTAAATCGAACTGGCCAGCAGGAAAGGGAAGCCCTCAGATTCAATTAACTCAGGGGAGAACACGAAGCAATTTCACGAGGCATGGCTCTGAAAACAGAAACAAAAATGTCCACCTTTAGCTGTTGGTATTAGATTTAAGTCTGCAAAACTCCCACAGCTGTGATGGCTGGCCAGGAATATACACCCGGTGCAGTAGGGGCCAGCTCAGTGAAACAAGACAACAAGCCTTTTTGAGTTTATCGACAAGATTGGCAGACAAATCCCCACCAGAGAACAAATTCAATGGTGTGAATCCATGCCTCTTCGCCTTAACCTTCACCTTCTGTCCATCGATTAATTGTTGTCCTTAAGCGCTTGGAATCTCCCAGTCTCATACTGATTTTAGACAACACACGATTGATCTGGTTAGGAATTGCTTTTCCATCTATGAAAGAGAATGTAAAATTTAATCCAATTTCTTGGGAGAGTGGTCAGCTCTGATGGTAATGATCTTGAGATTCAAGTCCAGTTTAAGCCTCTACAGTCACTTTACTTGACTAGTTGAATTGGAATTAAAGACTGCAGGAGACACTGTGTTAAGACAAACAATATATCTAACATTGAAATCTGCTGACCACTGTTAATCCTTACCATAACACACTACCATGTCATACTGACCTACTAGGTCATGCTTGCAGTAAAGCTAAAGTACTAGAATTATAATAAACCGCCACAGTATACTGTGCATTTATTCTGAGTACCAGGAATGAGGTAGTTATGGCTCTTAAAATGTTATACTCAAGCAAAGTACATACTATCTAATACTATGATACTAAGAACCAATAAGCAAATTTGAATCTGGCTTGTACCATTTACTTCAAGAATATGTCTATGCCAATCTATGTCTTGTCTTTTAGCTATAACTTATACTTGGAGGTATTTCTGATTTACTTTCCTGCTTAAAGGTGTGTAATTACATCAGCATTCAGTTTGATAATGTTTATATTTACCATTTTGTTAATCCAAAATAATTTTATATTAGATGAATAGCTAGAACCTGTTAGACATGTTAACACTATTTATTTAGACTGTTATTAGATATGTTGCCAGTACTTTGGAGATTGTATCCCAAACATACTCACTTAATATCTGGAACCTGTTTGACATCTTAGCATAATGTGGGCAAACTGTCTCAAAGCTGACTATAATGTTACCCCAAAGAATTATCTGGTACTTTTTTAGGATTTTGTATCTTACAATTACTTATTTAATACCTAGAACTTACGAGACTGCAAAAGAAAGTGTTGCTTAATTAGAACTACATTATTAGAATGTAGCCACCTAAGATAAAGTTTACCCAGATATAGCTTTCTGATGGCTTACAGTCATGTTTATAAGTGGCCCATATCTATCTACTACACTTCTGACCTGAAACAAACCACACGTGCACATCTAAGTCAAACACTATGTATGTGATCCACAAAAAAGTATTTCTTCTGCACAAAGTTAATTTTTAAGAATGACAGTATAATACTGTATGTGCATCTCCAAGGACAATAATTCAGTTTGACAGTTGTAATTGAATTCACATGGGCACAAATTGGATATGTATTTGATCTAGGACCAGTGGCTCACATATGAATTAAAATGAATAGATGTTTACTTTCACATAGCTCTGATCTAAAGCTAAATTCACATTAACAGGTTGAATGGCACAAATCTGAGTTGTTTTTTTTTTTTTAATCTGACACTAATCTGGTGTTTTCAGAGCTGGTCTTTTCCAATAAGATATGAGCCACTTTCGTATGTAGTTCTAGACCAGAGACATAACTGATCTGTGGATATATGGATTGGAATTTAGGTGGTTTTTTTCACTGTGTATGCACATATTATTGCCATCATCATCATCATGTGTTGGGAGTGTGGAAGCGGCAGCTAACTTGAAATTGCTACTAAATACTGCAGAAGCATTACAGGTGCCAAAGAATGCATTTTCAGCATTTAAATTGTTCTCTAACGTCTATATAGAAGCTTTGTGACTTTGGTTGGTGTGAAAATTGCCCAAATGAAGATTTACATGGTCATTTATATCCTATAATTTTTGGCCCTAGAATGAAACAAGCTGTTTTCCCTGTTTTGGGGGGCTCATGAATAATTTGTTGAACTCTGCTCTGATTTGCTGGTTTACAGTGAGACACTGCAATGTTCACAGTGTCGAAATAGTCACAGGATTATAAAACTCTTTGTGATCTCTGTGTAATAATCTAGGTCGGCATACTATTTAGTTAGTTATGCTTGTTACTTGGAGCTTGCTAGTAGTTAACGTTACCTCTAATAGTGACCTTTTTTGCTCTGGACAAGTGGACTACTTACAGGCTGCTGTTGGGGTTGTGATGCTTAGAGAGGTGGAACTGCTCCTCTCTTCAGTCTCATCAGTGTCAAATGCTGAAGCCTGCATGATATTGTTAAAGGTTTGAGAAACAGTCCAGAGTGTAATGCGCAGAGCAAAGCACAGCACAGCTTTAAATTAAAGTTGTCAAGGATCTTCCTATTTACCAGCTCGTTAAATGAATTTTCCATTCCACCTTAAATGGTGCCACAGTTATATTCTGGTGCTTAGACAAGCTGTAGCATTTAACGTGAAACAGTACATTCTTTCAACAAGTCAGCGAATAGGAAGCCGACTACGGCTTCATTTAAAGATGAACATCAACCATGCCAGTTTGACTGTTCGGTTCCTTTGAAAAGGTCTGAAAAGTCCAGATGTGATGTACGTTTGAAGGAGGAGACAACAGTGTTTGAGGTTCATCGTATGTCAGTTACCAAACTCTCCTTATTCAACTATGCTAAAGTAAATACAGTTACCATCGCATCTCTAAGGCATCTGGCTTTTTTCCCTGTCTCCCCTAATCATGAACAGCTGAGAGCGAAATATCTTAGTCCACTTGTGGTGCCAGTTTGTTCACTGGTTGCTTGTACATCAATCACATGGTGCTATTGTTAAGAATGTACACATGTGGGAGGTTTTAGAAGGACAGGTTCAGTCTAAATCTAAAGATGGATATGCGACACCTATATATCGTCGCTGTCCAATGAAAAACATGTATCTCCATTATTGTCCATTTTTACTTTTATTCATCATTTGATCACACGAGCTGTTGTTTACATAGTGTGAAAATTTCATAACGAATGAACCAACAGAAACAGCCCAAAACTGCTCGGAAAGACATCTGGTTCCATTGACTTACATTAGAATCAGATTAGGTTTTTGGCCTCTCCTGTAAAGTTACCGTTTTGGAGATACTTGTTTTTCTTTGGACAGCGATGATATGCAAATATGACTCATCAAGAGAGAAGAATTGCTGCCCAATAAATAAAATAAATAAATAAATAAAGAATTTAACTATATGGCAAATATGAACATATCTTACCCAACATTAAGGCACAAGAGCCAGATTTTTGCCACTTCAACCAGGTAATGTCAACACAGCCACTTTGATGGCTGTGATCTCCAGAACCCTCATAAGCCTGGTGCAATTATGTCATTCAAAATCTATGAATTTTAGGCGGAGACAATGACATACAGTGACAGCTGATCTGACACACAGGGAGACAGGGGGAAAGACTAAATTGACGTACTTCCCTGCAAAGAGTAGTGTAGTGACAAACTCATTTAAAAGTGTCATAGCCTCAGGTGCTCATTAAGGAGCTCAAAGCATGTCATTGATAAGCGGAAATGAAGAGGGCTCCAAGAAGAAAAAAGAAAAGCTTGAATTTACTTTTCAGGACTAGTCAAACTTTTCTTACACTGTCCAAAATATGTGTAGAAATATATGAAGAAATAATGATGCTCACTTATTTTTATCACAAGAAAGCTACCAAGGTGCATACAAAGGCTTTCCTCCGGCAAACGTCATGGCACATATACATGGTAAGGACAAAATAAGCACCACATGAAAAAGAACTTCTATTTTGAAGTATGTGAATCGCAGTTACAAAGGCATCCAGAGAACAGAGTCACATTAGGTTGAATGCCAATTAGCAGTGGGTGTCAGCTACAAAAGAGGTCAGTGTTGTGATACATGAGTTTTCAAAGAATCATGAAGGGGAACGGAGATATTCTCAGCTGCAGAATTATTTAATGTGTTAAGGAGAACAGTCTAAAAAAATCATGATAACATAATGGACTGCATCAGCAAAGAGGCACTGCAAGTCTGAGTGCACAGATAGGGCCCGAAGGAGCTTGAGCCCCTCCCCCTTTGCCCTCAGACTGTACAAGTGACTTCTTGGTTGGGATTTGTAATAATGTCTTTAATATGGTCATTTCTCAAGATCCAGTGACGCTCAGCAACAAGAATAAAGCTAGTGGTTCAACTTGGGTTCCACAAGCCTCATTGCTCTTGGCGTGCATTACCAAATGTCCATGGAGATTTGGCTTTAACCTGTCATGGATGCAAACATCACCACAGTGCTGGAAATCAGCCAATAAAATACAGATATTCTACCAGCATGTCCCAGTTTTTGTTTAGCTGAGATTTATGCCAACTCTGTGGAGCTCCTCAAAAGAGTTTGAGAGCCGTGAGACTGATTTCAATTAGGCAAGTATGGTGGGTAAGGTTATGGCTTTATATACTGCAGACCCTGTTTGGGCACTACAGCTAGTATTGTTTGATGCCCTGGGAAAAACTCTTGCACTGTCTCTCTTGTTACACCATTTTGCAATATACTGTACATTAAATTCAACTATGATTGTAACTGTAAATTAAGTTTAAACCATCTTATCGTGGCCTTTTTTTCTTCTAAATGGATGGTTGCTAAACACCACAAAAATAGAGCCTCAAAAATGACCACAAAATTGAATTATCACATCTGTGACAGAGGCTCAATATTTGCAAGTTATGAGCTTCATAAAGCTGATATGTATGACAGGCCTGCTGTTTATTTCTAAGAGCAGCACACATGTGAAATGGAAAAAAAGGTAATATTGTCTGATAAACTCTCTTACCATTATAAAAAATCAATTGATACCTTACACCTCCAATTTTTCCTGCTAACTGCTAACATGAAACTTGTTTAAGTTCTTTTACCCAGTCATTAGTCTGTGTAGTCACATGGCCAAAGAACATCTAGCCATTTTATATGTGCAAACACTGCTCCCATATACTAAAATGATCTTCACCATACAGACTGCAACATGAATTCAAAGGTGGATTCATGAACATCATAACGAATGTAAGGGCTTTTATGACCTTCCTCTTTTGGATCACCAGATCTAAACACCTTTTAGTTTAATTTAGTATGAATAAACCTTCATTTAAACCTCTAAGAACATTCAATAGCCCACCAGTAGACACAAAGAAGATAGTCTGAAGGCAAAGTCTGATCCTAATACACAAATTACGAACACAATAGAAGAATGTTCTTAGGTATTCTGTTGTTTAGTCTACCTTCTGCAAAAAAAACGAAATGTGATGTAAGCACTCTAAATTGCTCTTGCAGAAAACTGTTGACCCTGACTGGATCTCAGGGCATAAATTTGTAATGTGCTCTTTAAGAGAACCATTCTAGAGGAGAAAAGATTACACACCTGTGCAAACAAAAACATAGGACAGATCAAGTATTCTAACAATGTTTCTCATGCTGTTTCAATACTACAAACATTCCAGGCTAAGAAAGAATTTACTTAATACTAATATGTAACCTTGAGGCATGAAGAAAGCTCAGATTTTATATGCACTGTGCCACACCATCCATTATTTAGAACATTGCTGTGATGCTTTGATGTTACAATTTCTAAAGTAAAATTACAAACACGAGTAGTAGAATTAGTTACTGCTCGCCACAAATATGCTGGTCTCCATACAGCGCTCGATGTTGAGTTGAACTTCTTGTACTTAAATAATTTAAGCACCTTAAAACCATAAATGTATCTTCTCTTATATTTGAAGTAAAGAAACGCATACGCTTGTATACTTCAAAATGCACATCTAGAAGAGAGAAATTTTTTTTTTTACTAACTTTTAACTGAAGGACGATCTTGGGCTTTATGTGTAGTGTCTTCATACATTTCAGTTTGCCAAAAAGCATATATTTAAGCAATCTACAGCAGTTGTACTTCATAGTGCTTTTCAAAGCTGGGACTGCAGTGATGTGGAGACTGCAAAGAAGCGTGGCTGCGTTTTAAAGGAATCATTCAAGAGTCAAAAACCAACCAACCACCACCTCTTTAAGAGCCCAAGCACTCAATTATCCTCTAGAGCAAAACTTCCAATTAAACACCACAGTGCTGTTGTTCAGGAAGAAAGGGATGAAGAGAGACAGAATAAAGAAAGAGGAAAGACAGCACATCTGTGATCAAAACCTGGTGAGACAGATGGGGGTTGGGGGTTGAGAAGGGGGAGAGAAAGAGTAACATAGGAAAGGAAGAGAGAGAGAGAGAGAGAGAGAGAGAGAGACTGTGTCTCCTTTAGGGCAGGAGAAATGCATGACTGCAATGTCTCTTTACTTACCTCTACTAGCTTTCTACTCATGGAGTGTATATAGTGTGTGTGCGATTCTGTTTGGCCCTCGAGGATCAAAATCACAAGCTGTGCATCTCTCTGCCTCACTCTGGTCTATGTGCTTAGAGCAAACTCTACAGCTAGTGAAATATTGCTCTCACTCAGGACAAGCAAACAGCACTCAAATTAGTCAGCAAACAAATCAGCACACGCAAACAGGGCATGCCATCAGTTTAAACCCCAAGCGGCACAAGGCACACCTTTGAACATAAAGCTAAGAGGACGTAAAATGTCTCCTGGTAATCCCTCTGAAGAGAGCATTTAAATTCATAGGGGGATGGAGGGACATGTCCCCTCCACTTCTGAAAATTATGCAAGACAATTTTGGAGGTCGAGAAAAATATCTGAGTTGTAGAAGAGCTGTCAGATATTATCATTATATAGATGTTAATTACAGTTCAAAACTCCATTTAAACTTTTCCTCCTCCACAGTACCTATTATTTCTGGGGTACCTCAGGGCTCTGTCTTGGGTCCTATTCTGTTCTCTTTATACATGCATACCCTTTAAAATCTTTAAAATTATTGTTATGCTGATGACACACAACTGTATCTTCTGCTTAAACTGGGTGAAAACAGCTCTCTGTGCCTCTTTTCAGATTGTTTCACAGACAAAAAGTGCTGGATGTCTAAGAAATTTCTTAAATTAAACCAAGACAAAGCAGACTTTGTTGTTTTTAGAAATCCTGACTTGCCCAGAGCTATAGATGATTATCAGGGGTCACTATTGTCTAATGTAAATAGCTGTATAAAAAAAATTATAAATTCTTAAGCAAATGTTGTGAGAGGTACTTTCTTTCAACGCTGGAGCTTAGCAAAGCTTAAAAGCATCTAGTCTTTCAAACACCTGGAAATGATTGTTCATGCTTTAATTTCCCCTCATATAAATTATTGAAAGGTGCTGTACTTTGGAACCTGTCAGTCAAGCTTATTACGTTTACAGTTGGTCCAAGATTCAGCAGCAAGGCTCCTGATTGGTACCAAAACAGGGAGAGTGTTACCCAGTTCTTGCATCACTGCCATGGTTACCTTAAAATACAATGGAATTGTATTTTGGAATTTAAAGTTTTAGTTTTTTGTTGTTTTTGAAGCTTATCTCTGATCCCCTCTGCATCCTTTCCATGTCATGTTATTGTTTTTTGGTTCATTGTTTCTTTCACTTGATTTATATGCTTGCTTTGTTTTGTGTTGAATTATTCGGCAATTTTCAGTAGTATTTTATTTGATTTCTTGTGCAGAGCTTTGGCCGACACTTGTCTTTTAAATGTGCTATAGAAATAAAAATGACTTGACTCAACTTAACACTAACTTACCCTGGAGTCATTTTAAACATTTCAAAATTTTGAGATCCACTGCAATGTGATAATTTGCTGGCTTATGCCATATCAGTTATTAATCATCTGTTTTTTGTTTCTGGAACATGCATTCGCACCTTTGAACAACTGCCATGGTGTAATTTGCAATAACACACTCCCCTTCATGTTCTAAAATCACTGAACAAACATCAGAAGACTTGAAAGGTTAAAAGTTCAAGTTAACATTTCAGGTCACAGTTTATTTTCAGAAGGGAATTGGAAAACTGAAAATGTTTATTATAATGACATTTTGTGCAAAAGCGAAACATGATTTTCTGCTGTAATGGGAAGATTTCATGGCCTACTAACAGATGCTGAGAATCTGTACACGTGTCTTTCTGGTGTGTCAATATAAGTTATATACTGTTAGATGCAATAATTCATATATCATATATCTAAATGAAATCTTTTTACCAAAGAAAACAAAATGCATGGAGATTAAATATTGATCGGCAGCTCTGTCCAGATATACCCAAGTCCCTTTGGCTTCAGCCAGGTCAAGAGGGAGAAGGTATGAGGTTCTGTGTTTGGAGAAAGTTGTCTGGCCTCTTGTTTTACAGGCCTGCACTTTAGACCCAGCCGCAGTGCCTATTTTACAAGCGCGGCGAACAAGCCGGAGCAGAAAGCAATTACCAGCCCGTGTCTCTGCAGTGTCCTCAGGAGAGATTACTTGGTTGGAGGCAAGGTCTACACAGCAGAGGATGCTATTCCTGAGAAAACGCAGGGCTTTACCACCTGCTGAGGAGGCTGCCTGTGTAATCAGAATCCACTGATGGAAAGCTATGATATAGGAGATATGTTCTGAGGAATCGACAGAGCTCGCATCTGCTAACAGCGGTCTCAACCATCTTTGATTAAGGCTAATAGATGGCTGGATTTTAGAGAGAAGGTTATTTTAGTGCAGGAAATTGTTAGCCGTGGGACATAAACAACTGAAAATATTCAATTTCCAGTAAAGACAGAGAGAGCAATGAAGGCAGAAGTCAAGGGAATCCTTTTGCAGTTTATTTCTGCACGATATTTCTTCTGCATGATTTTCCCTGCATTTCCTCCACAAGATGTGCGCTCCTGCTGAGGTTACACCTAGCCTTGATCTAACATATCCCTGCCCAGCTAATCAAGGTCTTCTGGAGCATCTGAGGGTTTGAGCTGTATGTGTTACATCGGCACTGAAAGTAGACTCTGCAGTGGAATAATTCTGGATTAAATGACAGCGGGTGGTATGCATGCATAAATTGACACAAGGATGTACAGCTCAGTGAACAGCAGCTTTAGACACGTGAGCACAGCCCAGTGAACTTCAACCATTCTTTTTATAGCAGCACCCAGTGTGGTCTCATGAAGGCCCTTTCACCAAACATGGTGTGACATTCTATAAAGGTTATAATGGGTCTATATTGTATTAATGTTAGGGTGTTGTAAATGACTCCTTTAGCAAATCCCATGTCATTTTTCTTCCAGGAGGAATGCATAGATTATGGCTGCCCGAAATGAGGTCCACAAAGCAGAAGTCAAAGACGTTTCATATTTTATTTTTTTTTACAAATTGTGCTGTAATGTGGTACAATTAATTTATATCTTCAACAAATTAACATATCTCAGTACAGTTGAAATCAGAGGTGTAGGCAGGAGGTAGCCAGTGTCAGTGAAAAACTTGTGGAAATGACAAAAATGATTTCTTATTTCTTATTCTTGTGAACACAGTATGTCTTAGATTGTGAATGTGGCTATTGCAGAGGAAGTGCAGGACATTTCCAAATGTGGAAATATTCTCATTATGTTGAATTTGTTGGATATACAGATAAAAAACATTCATGTAAAAATACAGTGGCGCTTTTTTGTTTGTGAACCCTTTAAAAATGTTTCTATATTTCTGCATAAATTTGACCTAAAACTTCATCAGATTTTCTAAAAGTAGATAAGTAATTAAATTAAATTAAACCAATTATGCAAACACATTAGACTTGGTCATTAATTTATTGAGGAAAATGATCCAACATTCCATATCTGTAAGTGGCAAAAGCATGTGGACCTTTGCTTTCAGTATCTGGTGTGAGCCCCTTGTGCAGCAATAACTGCAACTAAACGTTTCTGGTAACTAGTGATTAGTCCTGCACGTCGACTTGGAGTAATGTTAGACTCATTCCTCTGTACAAAACAGCTTCAACTCTGTAATGACGGTGGGTTTCCTCCCATGAGGTCATTCCACAACATTTCTATTAGATTATGGTCAGGATTATTTGACTTGGCCATTCCAAAACATTAACTTCATTCTTCTTTAACCATTCTTTGGTAGAACGACTTGTGTGCTTAGGGTTGTTCTCTTGCTGCATGACCCACATTCATTTTTTTTAATAAATCTAATATTTTTGTCTCATTTATTTAATTTTGTTCTCCTATTTGTAGGATTTGTGTGATGAAGTTTTAGGTCAAATTTATGCAGACTGAGATTGTGTTTAAATGGTTATTGTTTTTCATGTTTCATGTTTTCATGCTTTCCACCTTGTAAAGATTTGTGGAGGTTTTAGAGACTAACTCAGGAGTAATGATTAATGCGAATAGTTTTTCAGGAAGTAAAAGTATCCTCCTTCCAGACTGGGAGAAGTAATGAGTTATTTGAAACAGATTAAATTTATGAGCAACCATTCCAACACTTTGCTGCTAATGCTGTACTCCACAGAACCACAGCCCCTATTAACAACAGCACCAGATACCCCCTTCACCCTATCGCCTGATGAAAGACAATCAGGTTAAGTTTTCAGTCTGTAATTTCCATGTAAGCTAATGGAGACTGCCTTGTTCGTATAGACTAATAGAGACTGGTTCCTTTGTCTGTTTTCAGTAGTCATGCATTGTTAAGTCTTACATGAGCTGCTCCACCAAGTATCCTTCAGATTTAGACAGATGACACAATTGCAAAGTAGCAGACACAATGCTACACAAAAAAGAACAGTTTAATGGGCTTTAAGCATCATTTATAGTCTATTACAGACAATCAGACATAAGTGCTCACTGAGGATAATTTCATCTTTGTAAAATCATCTAACAGAAAAGAGACAGACTTTCATAAGGGCGCCTTCATTGTCATACATATTATTCAAAACCATTGTGCTGTAAATCTATTGGAGACTGTTATTCAGTTTTAGAGCTGGTTCCAAGTCTTATTGAAAATGTAAAAAATGATGAAAAGTATCACTGAGATGCATTGAGTTTTATTTAGGCATGTACAGTATTAGAAAAATATCATTAGAAAGAAACAGTATGATCACTGACCCACAGATTCATTCATTTTTTCTCTTTGCTGTATTTAATATATTTACTAAATTTAACGGACTGACTACCTGCCAGATATATAGAAAGATACTTAGTTTGAAACAAAGCTTAAAACCAAAACACTGCATATATACTATATTGATTATATAATCTAGGAAAACTTAAAACTTCCCATTACATTTCACTAATATTATTAAGCTGTGATAGATTGATTTTTTTTTTTTTATCTGAACCTTGGATCTGTATTTTTAACATAACTGCTTAACATAATGACAAAAACAGCTGCATTTTACATTGTGATTATTACACCAATAGAAATGGTCTATAATTATTTGTAATTAATACTTTATCTTACATTAACCACTTAATATTTGACATCTTTAAATAAATTATTGACATCATTTTTTGTTTCATATATAACAGTTTTTCCTAATGTAATGTGTACAACTAGGTAAACATAAAATTAACATAATGGTTTAAATGCTCTGTGCACATTTTGTATGGATCTGTGTTCTTTTGGGGTCAATTTGACCCCAGACTGTTTTAGCTGTATAAAACATAAATATCACCATTTTATACATTTTATTTGCTTTGAGTGTTCTGGATGACATTGTGGTGACTATAACATGCAATTTTACAATCTCCAAAAAAAAAAAAAAACTTGCTCTGCTTTAGGCTGCTAACCTCAACTAACTATACCTATAGTAGTGGGAGAACCATGCCACATGACATGCAGAAAGGAAAAATATAGCTCCCACAAGAACTTTCCCTGAGGTTTAAACTGCTGAAGACAAACTGATCCTAGATGTAAGTGATGTAAAGGTTCTCCTGTAAAGGTTTGGAGATGTTTCTGTGGAGGCAATTTGAAGGTTGTAATAGAAAATTAAGCAAAATTTTATTTACCCTGTATGTTGCAATCAATCTTTCAGTAAATATTTGATCATTATAACTGAATATTATTGGAGGAGCATGTTAGACTGTCAGATGGTTGCCAAGCAAGCTGTTATACAAAACCATGCAGGGTATTTTTAGTATGGCTTTTGGGCTTTTAACTCATAAGCATACAGTTGTGTTTGCATGTTCAAACCATTTAAGCTGGTTTAAGGTAGAATTTGAAAATGTTATTAATACCCCTAAAAAATTCAGGTAGAAATCTAATTCCACAATGTCATTAATTGTAATGGTAGGAAAGCTTTTTACTTGCATAAACAGTAGTTTGACAAACAATAGCATTTGTTCAGTGTTGAAATTCTATTTTTTACATGCTCCCATCTAAAGTCCCATATAAAGTCCTAAGTGTTTCTTAGGGCTGAATTGATCAAAATTCTAAAATATCTATATATTATCCTGCTTTATATCTATACAATATTCTGATTGCATTGTTTGAATTGAATTTGGGTTAAATCAAAAAAGGTTCAGTCATTGTTACCACAAGAAATATATATTTTTAGCTTGCACACATGACCATTTTCAAAGAAACTTTAAAAATGAATGGCTATGTTGCCTTGGGATGGACTGGTGGGCTGTCCAGGGTGCTTCCTACCTTTTGCTCAAAGAGCACTGGGATAGGCTCCAGCACCCCCTGAGACCCATATGGATAAGTGGCTCAGAAGATGAACAAATTAATGAATTGTTATGTGTAAAAACATTCAATTCATGCAAAAAACTTTCACGCATTTGTGAGATCCAGCTAATGTGCATTACTTCACTTAAAATGATGCACACAAAGCTACTTCTGGAGAATCTTAAGCCTGCAAAGTGCAAAGAGCTCCTAAAACAACAGTCAAAGCCAATACACAAGCTATAGCAGGAACAGGAAGCCTGGCTTCTATTTGGAGAGCCAGATTTGATTTCCTTTGAGGCTCAATTAGAAATATGGGACCTTTCAAGCTTTATCTCCGGTGTACAGCTACACACTTCTAGCAAATACATTTTTAAGTTCAGACCAGCAGTTCACTGCAGCAATTTAGCCTGTATTGAAGCAATAACCTGCAACAAAAGCAGAACTTTCCTAAGCTGCAGTTTATAAATTTGGCAAACCAGGAGAGATGTTTAATTCATGTGCTCACACTATTACAGCTGCTCATTTCAAAGTAAGCTGTTGGTTTAAACTAATAATTAATACTTATTAATGCTCACTTGCTGTCACAGCAGTGTGACTAACAAATCTTTGTCCTCATATATCCAATTTAGAATCCAAGCCAACTAGCTGTGCCTTCCCCTGAGCTGGCTGCATTTTAACACTGTTCAAATAATGGTCAGAAACTATTGGGCTCCAAGACTAGCAGGATGTAAATCATAAGGATGTACAACCACTAGCCTGGCTGAACTGAGCTGACAGAAATGATGACATGAAAACTAGAGACTAAAAGTATCTTATATCAAAAAAGCAGCAGAAGGGCCAATTATGAGGGAGCTAATCGTGCAGGGCACGTGCTCATACTGTGCCCAGGTAGCACGGTGGGGGAAGCCAGTCAGCACCACTAGATCTGCTGATGAAGATAACCATTTATTGTTTTATTGTGTAGTTATGCTTTTGCACCTGACATTTATTTGTTACTTGAGGGGGGAAATAGAACGTTTGGAACTCTTTCATATGACCTGGCAGCATCTTTAATTTATCAACAGTAAATGTTTCATGATTTCTTGCCAGAGAGCTCAGCTACAATTTCTAGCGAGGGCAGCAAAATCGTTCAGCCAAAACTCTACACATTTTGATGATCTGCTTAAACTGGGTTACACGAACGCCCTCAACCACTGCAGTTTAACTCTATGGTAATGGTGATGATCGGCATCTTATTGATTGAACATTTCTGTGGAGCAGCTCTCCTGTTTTATTGCTGCTCTCCTGAAGCACATGGCTCTCAGCAGTGACCTTGCCTACTGGGCCTTTCAAAGCGATGAGTGTCATTCAGTGCTGTGTAATTGCTTAGGCAGGATGTTCAATAAGATGCATAGTGCTGCAATGTGCTTCTTTCAAACGTCTTCGGTGTGACCATGACACGTTTAGGAGCAAGAATGTCGAATTTTAAAGGGCATCTTTATATGCATGTTTCCAATGGTAATGTAAAACATTAACACCAATGACGTTTAATGGGTACTGCACAAGTGCAAACATTCATTTAATTGCTTATTTTAGACTAGAGCAGCGCTTCTTAAGCCCGCTCCTGGGGATCTATTATGAAGCTCTTTAATGAGCTGGATCGGGACTTTCGAGGCAGGGAAGAGCTGAAATGATTCCCAACTATTCCCTGTCCTGACACACCTGATCCAGATCATTAAGGGCTTGATAATCAGTTAATGAGCTGGATCAGCAATTTAATAATTAGTTTGCTAACTCATTATTGTTCACCTAAACAACCTTATGAAAAAGCAGCCATAGACCTGGTGAGATAGTGGTAAGGTATAATTACCATAAATATAATTTATAAGCGCACCGGACAAACAATTAGTCACCATGCGTGTTTAAGGTGGTAACAGCTTCAGGCTCCTGCAGATGGCACTGCATGAGGATGATCAGGCTATAAATACCTGCAGGGTGTGTAACGGTATTCATAGATTGAGAAGATGTGGTACAGTGAAGTGAATGTTTAATATGATTTGTGGTAAATGGGTAACAAAGCAGACGTTAATGATTGGCTAAAATGAGTGATTGCATTAGGGTGTGCTAAAGGCCATAGTGTGATGGGAGTAGCTGAATTCACAGGTGTATGGAAGTGCACGGTCATACGGGTCTACCAGCAGGGGCAAAAATCACAGTCTACAGGTAATTCACCTCAGGATTGTGCCAGGGAAGGCATCCACCAAATCTGGCCCAACTGCACAATTTTTTGATGCATGATTGCCTAAACATTGATGTGGTCTACATCCAGAAACGTGTTCAGTCCATGCCAAATAGAATCACAGCTGTTATTCGTACTTGTGAAGGTACTACACGCTATTAGGTACTTTTCAGTCACAGGTGACTAATTGTTTGTCCAGTGAGTGTTGGAAGAATACTATAAGATTGAACAATCTATTTCTAGATCTGCTTTAGTTTTAAGTTACATTGTGCAGTATCATTAGCAAAATATGTTGCTCGTTTTAACAAAAAATGCAGATAATTTTAAGCCAATTACCCTAGACAGAATTATTTAAAACAAGTAAAAATGTCCCAAATAGTAGGGTTAGCATGACTTAGATTTTTTTTTTTTTTTAACTTGACAGTTGTGTGATGAAAGTCATGTTGACTAATAGACTAATCACTGATGACATGAACAAAACCACAGAAACACTGAAGGCTTCAATCTGATTTGAAACAGCCAGACTTCACAGGACAGTATAGCATTGTATACCCATTCCAACACGCCTTGCTAGCCTTAGGAGACCAGAGATACAGAGCCTGGAATGTCGCAAACTTATTTCTGACTTTGATCATGTTGAGATGGTTGCCCACATTGGAGGTCCAGCGTGCCAGAGAAATTAAGAGTGCCATAACTTGGCTAAAATAAAAGTGACCAGCTTCTAAACTTACAGGATTATAGGGTGCTCTTTCGCAACACATGAATTTTATTGTAGTCTTCAGAAAACCAGACATAATGACGATCTTCAATATCTGATTGAAGCGCTGTAGATCAACAGAGAAATGTTCGAATGAACTCAAACCTCAAAAGTCAGTAGATCGTGACATGCCCTTTCCCACGAGTCCTGGATCGCAGTGCTATTCTTCAGGAAACCAGAAATACAAACCCTGACAATCACCAGGCTTCTCACCCTTTGTCCTTTCTGAGGCATCTAAGATGTTAGTGTCAAAATCACATGATCAGCTAGGAGGTTAACACTAAGCTAATGCTGGTGAATAAGAATTTGTTTGGCAAATCTAAATTAAACAAGAACACCTGAAGCAAATGATTGATTTGAAGCTTATATATTTGACTTTGTAGCAGAGTCCTTTTCACTGGTGCTGATAAGTTTTTCCCCAAAAGTGTCTACCACCAATTGCAAATCAAATCATGATGGCTGCTTCCACTGGTACTTCTTAATTATGTTGGTAGTTGTTAGTCCTAACCAATGAGTGAGCTTTTTCCAGTTTGCTAAACCCCTTTCATAATAGGATAACACTGCTCAGGACTGCCCAGACATATTTATGGAAAATACTGCTTTCAAGGATTTGAAAGATTAACACACACTCATACATGCACATCCACAGCCCAGCCTCCGCATCTAGGTGTTAAGGGGAAAAGGTGAAGTGCAATGCGAATAATTACAGGACACACACTTTCATTTCCTTGCCCCCTTTGAGTGCAATTCATAAGCAGCTGTAAAATTAGACTAATGTAGGCATGTACAAACAAAGTCTGCCTTTACAGTATTAGACATTTTAGCTTTACGCCACTGCTTTAAAAAACGAGGCAAACCAGGCCGCAAACAAATGGTCATAGTAATGAATGCGACATGTTGCCGTCGAGGCTTTAAACTGCCGACTATTAAGCTTATGAATTGTAACATAATGGCTGAATTTGCTGTTTAATGAGAGAACGGTTTAATGGCTGCTTCTGAAATGGACAAAATGCCACGGTACTATATCACTCACTGTACCAGGCTCTCTTTCTCTCTGCCCCCGCTTTCTCTCCCTTTCATTCCCCGTGTTTAGTGAATTACAGAAAAGGGAGAGCCCATTCATTTCTGCATGAAAATACAAAATATAAGCAGTCTTCCATGACATATGTAGCGCTGCCTGAAACACTAACTTAAACAGAATTTTATTTTAGTTGCTTGTGCTAGTGATTGACTGTTACATGATTCTGATAAGAAAGGAATTAAAATCAATTATGCTTCCATCAAAAAATCATAAAAATAATAACATTCTCTTTCCCAGACGTAGTTTCTGAAATATGACCTGCCAAACTTCAAGAAAGCAAAGGTAACAGCCATGCTGTAATAAACCAAGCATACATTCACCACTACAACGGAATAGAATTTCATTACTGTTAATTAGGGTGGGGTTGGAGGGAGTAACAGTATGTTATAAAGTAAGCAGTCAAAGCGAGCATCCGATGACATTGAACATCTAAATAAATGGCACGCAGCATAGCATTTAAATAAAAATGTGCAACATAACCTGAATTAATCATAGGTGCATTGCTGGTAGCACAATAAATCTATTCCTGAGACAGCACAGAGGGGAAGCTGGAGGTAAGCTTACGCAGGAAGATGTCTGCAGGCTTGCACAAATCCAAAAAAGAATGCACACATCACAAAAGCAGCCCGACCTGTATATCATAATTACTTCATCAAAGCACAGGGGGTAGGTGCTTAATTCAAGCAAGAGTCTGGTGCTAGCCTAGCATTAGCTATGCCATCAGCAGTAACCACTTAGAAAGAGAAGCTAGAAGTAGTCTTGCTGGGTTACTGGAGCTTTTCTGGGCTTTGTGAGAGATGAGATAGTGATTGAACCTGAAAATACAATTAATATTGTTGGATTCTTTGTTAACACTGTAAAACAGCAGTTTTAGTGTATGCTTCATGTAGGACTTAATTAGCCTCCCACTTTTGTAATTAGTTGTACCTTCACTCAGAGCTACAGCCTGTGTATACAGCCAGCTGTGTGCTTTGCTGCAAAAGTCAGTGGTAGTAGACATAATATCAAATTAATAATGTCAAGATTTCATCTATTCTTTCAAATAACAGCTATTCAATGCTTTCATGCAAGATACATAACTATCAGGATGTTGCTGGCTGAAATTCTAGCAAATATGATAGGAAGATGGAGGCACAGCTGAAATATACTCACTTAATATAAGATAGAAGCTAATGTGGATATTTTATGTAGTTTAAAAGATTCAAGCAAAATGTGTTTTGGTTATCTTCTCATATTTCCACAGTAAGAAAATGGAGAATTTTGACAGCTGACAAACATTTCTTGCGATTCACCTTGAAGAGTTTTTTTGTACCATGAAAGTTCCCTGCTGAAAAACAAGAGAAAAAAAACAGCACGGATCACCATGTGTTCCATAAAAGTCTTGGCTGGCCTGCTGCTGGTTGACCAGCATATCAGCATCCAAAATACAACATAAACTGGTTTTGCTGCTGACCATCATATTGACGTCCATTGCTGCTGACCAGAGTACCATCATCCAAAACATAGCAATCAGTCTTGCCTGTGGGGATAGACAGTGGTAGGTGTTTTAAGCAATGCTTACATTTTCATTTGTGTGAATGTAATTTGGCTCAAATATTTTTGTAAAATAATTTAGGTAAAAAACAAACAAGTGTCCCACTCTTCTCTAGTGAACTACAAAATTCCTTGCTGTAAATGCACATGTATATTTGCATATACACACATCTTCTTCTTGACTTGACCAGTACGGAAGAAGGGCTATTTTTGGGAGGCTGGTGGATAGACCACTGGGATATGGGATTTGAAGCCGCCCCTTAGTCCTTTATGATTTCGACACACTGCGGCATATTAGACGTAGAGTCTTATCTCTGAGGAACATGTAGGGACACCTTCCTCATTTTAATGTCCCCACACAGTGGAATAGCTCCAGCCTTCCTGCCTTACCTACTGCCCATGAATACAAAGAGCATTCAACAATAAATAAATTAATAAAAGTAAATGTGAGGTATTTCCGCACAGTGCTGAATAGTTCTTGAAGTCAAACCTTCAAGAACGTTTTCTGATGTAGGAAAGGACGTCAGTGAATGCAATTCTAGTATCAATTCCAGCTGTCATGAGCCCTGCAGTGATGGCTGCCACAAAGTGAAATGGGACCTGATTGGTTGTGGTAAAGGCTAATGCCAGGAATATATGAGCAAAAGCATACGCCTCAGCACCTGTCTGACGATTCTGTTGTCACACCTGAATGGTTATAGTATGATTTGTTAGAAGAAATTTATAGCATTTCAAAAGAGTGAGTTTCTGGCATGACGCAGATACCAGTTTTATACAATAATGGCTGAACAAAGAAAGTATACAGCAATCATACTATAACCTTAGAGGAAGTGAGAGTATTGGGAAGGACTATAGGAGGGTTCCTGCAGGGGTACTGTTGGAATATTAACTCTTCATGTCAGACATGTCCATATGAAAAAATGGTAAGAATCCATTATTTATATTATATATAAATAATGCACTTTAATATATATATAGAAGTATTTATAGATACAATGTAGGTGAAATATATAAATAAAAATATGAAGAGTACATTTTAGTAATCTAACATTAAATATGTGATATACCTGACCTATCAGCTTAGTAAATGTAATAATTACAGTCACAATTACAGAGGTTCAGTCAGTTGCTTGGCAATCAAGTGTGAGTGTGGTTGACCCTACCCTAAGAAACATTAACCTGAGTCTTCAATATTCTATTGTAAGACAAAAAAATGTGTGCATTTGCTAAAGTGTGCTGATGAAACAGCAGAAAGAGAGAGGGAGGCAGATCTTCAAAAGATTATTGGGTCCCTATCTAAAGTACTTTTCCCTATGTAAAGTTCTTTGAAGGACTAGGAGGCTCTGAAGGTCCCCAATGCCTATGTAGATGGAGCTCACTATATCTCGAAAATACATAATTAGACCTATAATGCCATACACATTATTACTATTATGTATTTTGATCCTGGACACTTCACTGGATTACATTGGTATAGCTAACCTTGAATATAGCTAGCTAGCTTTGAAGATCTTCAAATCTTAGATTACCAAGGTAGCAATAAAAGTTAATAGCAGCTACATAGTGAGGTAACATAAACTGTGACCAAGTGCACAAATATTAGTTTCTACATCACAGTAAACAGTTTTTTTTTATAAATAACCTGCCTGAAAAAAGTCAAAAAGTAGAACTTAGAAAAGTGCTGTGTTAAATGTCAGCTTGCCCCTTATTGTTTAACAGCCATGGATTAAGACAGTGTTTCTCAACCCTGGAATCATGGAAGCCCACTGCTCTGTACTTTTTAGCCTTTTCCCTGCTCCCAACACACCAGATCAAACTAATTAGGTCATTAACAACCCTTACTGAATTTAAATGGGTGTGTTAACACCAGATAAATACTTAAATGTGCAGGACAGTGTGCCTCCAGGACCAGGGCTGCAACTCTGGGTTAGAATAAATTCATGAACTCAGAACATTTGTGCAAGTGTGCAGTACAAACCTTCATGGATGTTTTCCCAGCTGTGTGGTTACTTTGGATGAATAGGTCAAACCCAGGTTCTTCCAGGTCCCAAAACCCACCAGTGTAAGGTCAAAGGTCAAATCCAACCTCCCGTGGCACATCCAATGCTATCATCACCTACAGCCTCTCCAGCACCCATAGCAACCAGGGCTGGTCTCCATGGCAACGGCAGCAGAAGCAGCGCGCAGTGTCCTTGATGTGAAGATGGAGGAGAGATATGAACACAAATTGTTCCTTGAAAAGCCTCCTGGCCCCCCCGCTCCAACCTCCTCCAACACCCCCCGCCCCGAAGCTCCTGCTTCCCAACTCCCTCTGGTCAGCTCGACACACACTTGCTCTGGGGAGAGAATCTGAGTGTGAGAGAATAAAAGGAGATGGGAAAAAAAGGACAAGTGTCTCTTTAGCCTGCAGAACAGAAGCAAGCAGGGCTGTCTGTATTACATTCATAGGCTTTTCTACTCTGTTACACTATGTCCAGAGATATGCTGCACCATATCAACAGCATTTCAATCCACCATGACACACAGTAGCTATTCACAGCTTCACTGTAGGCTGTAATGTGCAAATAAGATCTGTTTTCCATGGGCATGGCGTAAACTAAGACTCATGCGTTTGGACAAGCTTATTTCTTGAAAAGCATACAAATGGGATCCAAATCAGGAAGTGAAATATCATGCATAACGCTCAAGCAAAAGATCAGAGGTATCAGCTATATGGGGGGAAAAGCAGCACGGCGTACTAAATTTCTCTGAAGGATTCAGTGAGTATGTACTGATGCGAGGGATGCAAATGAATAACAGATTAAACAGTAACCAACAAATAAACAGTTGTTTGACCAATGCCATCTGTTTAAAAGTGTTCATTTAATTTTGTTTCTATTAGGAAAAATGAGTTTATCATTTTGAGGAGCATTTTCAGCAACTGGTTCTGCTAGAGGTGGACTACTGAAAAACTGTACACAGCTAAAACAGTGTTCTAAACCATTGTGTAAACATCCCACAGCTGTTTTGTCCATGTTCTAGTAGAAAAGTTGATATGCACAATTGTGTGTTACATATAAAGCTTACATTTCAAAACTCAGATCCTAGATGTGCACCTAAATGCACTGTGGGTGACCTTAGCTTCAACCCTTTTGCAAGGAGCAGTATGTAGGATGACTTTCAGATGATCTGTCAAATTCATTTTCCACACAGTCCCTCCTCGTCCCTCTTCACTCCTTTCCTTTTATTTACCAGTCTGAAGATTTTTTACAAGTTCAACATCCAACTTCATCCCATTGCTTGACATAAGCACCTGTCCGCCGATGATAAAGTGGAAAGTAATGCTAGTATTAACTGTAGTTTTGCTGCTATTTTTGTCACTTATTTTCTTTGCTTTTGAACATGTTTTCTTGTTAAGAGCAGGCATGCATCTTTCTTAAGCGCTCATATGGCAGATTCAATGGTACAGTGACTCACTATCACTTTTTCAGGTACAAAGTGGAATTACAAGACAGCACAGGCCAGGGCTAACTGGTTAGCATGCTAACTTAGATATCTCTGCATCACGATACACAGAGGTCTTTGACATACTCTCAAAGCAGTTATTTCTTCATATTCTGTTGGTGAATTTAGTTGATTTTGGATTGCTTTAAACCACACATCTTACATATTGATTACGGCATCTTACATATTGCTCCTTTAATGGTAGGAGTAAAAAATTAAACCACACATGAAATTCATGCATAATATATCATTCTGTTTTGCCTGTGTCTAAGCCCCTCCCTCTCCATTTCCCTCTCCATCTAGTTATCCCTCTGCTTCTCTCTCTCTCTTTCTCTCACAGTGTTGGTGATTGAGTGGTATATGCGTCTTAGTTTGACAGAACAGAAGGCTCTCACTTAAAGACAGGGCACACTGACACATCACACAACGGTTGCTGAGAGACAGCTAGACCGCAACAACAAATAAATAAAGAATTTAAAGAAGCAAAAAAGAGAGACCTTGAAGACACTGTGTTCCTTCCCACGAGCTGAACTAACTCTCTCTCTCATTTTATCTTTCTCTGTCCATTTCCTTCTCTCTTTCTCTCCCTCCCTCTGTGAGTGGCTTGGGGGATGCAGTGGGCCTTTGTGAGTTTACTTCTTTCCATCCAGTCAGGGAGTGGAATGCCCAGCATAAATAACAGTACACAGAGGAAATAAAGACCTGTCGGCCTAGCCGTGCAGTCTCTGACTTTTGCCAATCATTAAGCTTGTATAAAATTGTGAGAGCAGTTAACAGAGCAGATTCACACAGAGGACAGCACTTTACTTCACTGCATGTGAGAATGTCCCAGTGTAAAATTATGGTGTATTGGATATATTGTTTAGTATAGTCTCAACCAAGCTGCCTAAATGCCCCAAACTATTAATTCTTTAGGTTTATTTCCTGGGCGCTTTAAAGATTTTAGTACAGGAAGGACATTTTATTTTCTCCCTTTTCATTTGCATATCTGTGAACCATCTGTAAAGGTACATGACGTAAGGGCAGACCCAAGGGCAGACTAAGATACATTTTTAAATGACAGTATTCACAACACTTTTTAAATCTTTAGGAGAATGCTTTTAGAATACTTAGCTACTAAATTTACAACATACGTATCATATTAAATAGGAAATCAGTGTATTGCATGTAAATGTGTATCTTAAAGAAGAACTAAAAAAATGCTTTGGTAATGAAGTCTGTGATCTGGTCCCTGATTCAACATGTTCTGCCATCCATGTGCCAGAATCAAACCCATTGTTTCTCTAATATTTTATTGCTCTGCCATTTTTAGCAGGAGCACATGCTGCAAGAACGATGAAAGCCTCGGTAAAGATTCAGATATTAAACATACAGATAATGCAGACGGTACAGGACTAACGGGCTGCTAGTATGTTCGGAAAAACCTGGGGTGCCGAATTCCCTTGTTTGGTGTGGGCCATCTCTTACCAGCAGAGAGCTGAACTACTATGTTTGCCGGAGCACTGTTCATTTATTTACCGCACACCTGAGTACGGATGGAAATTCGCACCTGTCAGAATGGACCAAACTAAAGAAAAAGTTTGATTGGTCCATATGAAATTAGATAGGTGTGAAAGAACCCTAATTTAAGGTTTCCTTTCTCCCATGCTTTACACCTACTTTGTTTTGTACGGACAAATCCAACATTTTCTTTTAACTTTTTTTTATCTTTCTTTGTTCTTTGACAGGTGTGAACATTCTACCTGTACTCAAGTGTGCACTAAACAAATGAACAGGGCTCCAGCAAACATCACGACTCTCTGTGGTTCAGTTTGTTGCTGGTGGGAGTGCTTTCAACATCAGGACATGCTTTCCTCAGTGCTCGTCAGATTGTTTAATGAAAGCAATGGAACATATTTTTCAGGCTGATTGACTGCATCTGGGGTAAATGATAAATTATGTTAATTTGATGTTTACCAAATTTTTCCTTTACAGCAAGCAAAAACAAATCTAGAAATGAGTTGATTAATCTCATAATACAGTAATCTCAAATAGAGTAATATTAGATATATTTACTAGATTTAAGACGTTTTGACTTGCTAGGATTTTTTGCATTGTACATTTTCAAAGTAGCCACTCCAAACCTGTTTACAGGTAACAGCATGTCAGTAGCCAGGTTATGCGCAATTATGAAATTTTGCCCAAAAGAAATCCTAATCACAGTGTGTTTCCATCCGCTACAGTTATGCAAATGAAGTTCAGATGATGTAGGTTACCATGATTAGGGGTTGCATCAAAAGCAGCAGGATGGAGAGATTTAACTTGTTTTATTTTTTTTAAATAGAAATATCTTTACAGCTATTTGAACATCTGTTTTATGGCCATGTCGCTTACAGTTCAGTGAGGCCAGGCAACATGAGCAATGGCCCACCTAATGAGGGCTGAAATCTCTGTGCCACTCCGACGACATCCATCTTGCTTTTGGGAACACGAATTCACAGGACAATACTCGGGGTACATTTTTCAAATGAGCCCTGGATTAGGCATTTCAGAATTTTCATAAACATCTACCTTAAAGCTGTACGCCATTTGTAGGGCCAACTCTTTCACCGGCCCACCGTGCAAACTGATAAGAGAATCACCATTGCATTATATAAACTGGCTACTTGTGTAGAGTATAGATCACTGTCGTATATGCACTCTAAGCCTAGCAATAATATCAGGTTGAATAGAATCATGTGACTCACGACTCATGATTTATTCAAAAAACCTGTTTCCATTAGGTGTTTTCGGCTTTGGTGAGCTGTCATAAAAGCCATTTCTTCAATAATTCTTCAATAATTTTTTCCTAATTTCTGGCTTTCCCATTCCTTTTCATGCAAAGGTTGGTAGACGGAAAACCTGCTGGTGTTAGAAACAACAAAAACAAGTCTATTTGACATTAACTTAATTTGTAATTGAGGCAAATGTGTGATCATTTAGGCATGTATGATCCTAATCAATAGCCTTGATCCTAATTATAGCCTTATAGTTCCTGTAGAACTAAAGAAGTACAAACATGATTTGGCAGATCATGTACAAATGAGACAAAATTAGATTTTTCACTTCAACCGTTCTTTGGTGTGCCACCTCATTTTGTGAATTCTGTTTTTGCATGCTTCTGTTTACAAGAGCATTTGTTCCCACATGTTTGCACATGCACAGGCGGATCCTGGCTCTAATGGAAGTAGTTGTGTACTGTATGCACACTCAGAGCTACGCAGTTTCATGCCTGCTCCCATCTGATCTGCTGTGGCTGAGGGATGCGGTAAGGATTGGTGCACAGCCTCTGCACATGAGTAAGGTTACATCACACACACTTAGTTAAGCAAATCAGCCATGAAAGCTTGAGTCAGGACCAGACCCTTCAGGCTATCATGCCTACTCATCAGAACGTGTGAGTGTGCGTGGGTGTGTGTGGGTCAGAGTTATTTTCCCTTTCATTTTAGCTTTAGGCCGGATGATGACGCGGTCTTGACGTCAAATTAGCACTGGACATTTACAAGCTGATGTTAGACTGTCTAAAGGAAGCCTTATCCCACAAGCAAGAGGTCATCAACAGTCTCTTAGTTCCACTAATGAAATGCACATTAAAGTGACAGTAAAAATCCAATTTATACAATTTTGCCATCACCAAAAATGAAGACAGTAAATGGATGCTGGGTGTCTGAAAGTTTACTTTCTTAGTTTTGCACTGGAGATATGAAGCTAATGTAGATAATGAGTAAAGGAAGCTCATACCAAACAGGTTAACATCAAGCAAACTGATTGCCTAAAACATTTCACAAAACCCTGAAATTCTTATATTTATATAATTAATTTTGGGAATTACATTGTTATGATAATAACAAAGTCACTCAGAATGGTTTGACATGAAGTGTTCTAATCTAGAGAGACAAAAAAGGGTCTGTTCACAACAGTGGTGATAGGAAATAGGTGGTGGTAGGTAATAGGAAGAGTTTAATTTCTCTAAAAGCTCCCACACATTTATTACACGAAATAGTTCCAAATAAGCTGCCTTGATTCCCAAGACACTGATATACGTTTTGGCCTACAGTGTATGCCTTTAAATCTATTTATGGTCAAGAGAGTCATGCACGTTGCAAAATACTACCCAAAGAAAGTATCACCATTTCCCATTATGAACATCATATATACATAAAATGCACTTACAGGTTCTCTTGTTATTTTGCATACCAGACAATATAGTATATAATTGCGTTTCAACATTTACTAATCACTCCCAAGTCCATACGGTCCACACAGTCCACATATGAAAACTAAGCCCGTTTTGAATTCATTGTTTCTGTGATGTCGCAGGAACCAAATCCTTTACATATACCCACCTATTCAGCCTGCAGTAGTTAGCGCCATCCTCTCATATTGAAGTACTAAGGAATGTTTCAGCTCTGAGGCTTTTCTGAATGAGGCACAATACAGGCCGGCCAATCAGAACTGAGCTTATTTATCTCAGATCAGTCTTAAAGGCACAGTGACAAAAACAGCCTGTTTCATTCTAAGGGATACCAAGAGGTTGGAAAATGGGCACATAAGATGAGATGTGGCCATGTCCAATCCACAGCAAAAGTGAAGAAGGATCTTTTAACTACTATGCTTTTAAAAAATGGAATGCTTTACCCCTGGCAGTTAGACAGTCCAGTTCTGTGTTTTTTGCCCAAGTTTTAATTGTTTGTGTTGTATGTATTGTTTGTTAGTAAACTTTGCTTAATTTTACTATTATTTTACTAGTTTTTTGTTTCAACTTCTTTTTACCTGTCTTTTTGGTATAAATATATTATTATTATTATTATTATTATTATTATTATTATTATTATTATTATAATTACAAAATCACACTTCAAACAGAAAAGAGTCAAATTTAAGGTAAGATTTGGGCCCTTTAAGTAAATTTAAATAGACCTGCTTATGTGGTTTCTGACACTGTTTGACATGGTGTTATCTGTAAAAATGGGGGCAAATATGTTTTGTCCATAAGCAAGTTGAGTTATCACTTTAATATGCATTTAATATGGATATGTCCATCAGTAAGCAGTGGAATGGTAATGCTGTAATCTAAAAAAAAAAAATAAGTCTGCTTATCATGGATAGAGGGAGAAAAGATGAGTAAACGGCGTCCTATGAGAAGGAAACGGCTCAGCGGGGCCGTCTTTGGCCATCAGCACCAGCGGAAGGTTGCGGGTTGCGCTAAATAAGGGTCAAATGCACAGCTCTTGCCAAGACAGTTGTTTATATTTCCAAATTAAAAGTGGCGGCTCGGCACATTCTGATTTGCCCTGGGTCGCGTGGGCTCCATCTGCTGAATAAACGAGCAAGCCCATCTCTCCTCAACAGCAAAATCTGTTTTAGTGTCATTCAGAATATTCTTCTCCACACATACTGCACTGATACTCCCTCCCTCTCCCTCTCTCTCTGGGCATAGGGAGGGGGTTAGGGTTAGGCTGTTGAACGGCTGCAGCAGTGTGGTTGTGTAGATAGGCCCGGGGCGTTTGGAGGGGAGGCCGGTGGTCCGGATCTAAGCCAGGCTTGCCCTCCGCAGTTCACGGGGACGGGGGGAAGGCTCCTCATTGTGCATGCTACAAGTCCCGCTCCCAGCGGAGCGGTGGCCTCATTAAACATTCATAAAGCAAAATCTGTTTTGCCTTTCTTTTCCTAAACACCGGCCTGGCTTCAAAGGGAAAGTGTGAAGGAGACCTTTTCTATATTTATTAGGCCTTGCACCAAATCCCCCGCCTGCGTGAGCGGCGGAGATATGAACCGTATGGGGAGAGGAGGAGCACGATGACTGATGCAGGCCCTTTTACACGCGTTACAATTTAAAACTGAACAGGCTGTCTGTGTCTTACTCTGCCGACATGGTCCCTCCAGCCTCCGAGTATGGCCACATCTCATCAATCACATCTCTAGAGATTAATTACTACCATTAATGTCATTTCCCGGGATGTAACTTAATTGCCATATATCTTGCATTACAGTACTAACCGTTTTATGAAAGCCTTGTGACTAGTTTATAAACATTAATGTCTGGACATTTAGCCAGTCTGCAATAGAGATTTATGGAGAGTAATGGCATTTTCTCTGCCACGGCACTGAAGCACTGCAATACCTGCGCAACCCCACTTATTCAGACACTGTCCTTAAACTGTTAGAAACAAAGTGAAGTAAAAGGGGGCAAAGTGACATCCGTGAGCGGGACACGCACACACTGACACACACGCTGTCTAGAGGCACAGCCACAAGCTGCTAATTAGTTTTATGAAAATGAGCAGCATTCCACAATGCAAAGACCTCTGCCTACTTTAGTGTTCTTCTCTCATGTACTGTGAAATCTGCTATGTTAAAGCAGTGCTCTAGCGTTTTTCAACCTATAGTCAATTAGCCCAGACAATCATTTCAACGTACCCCTGAACCAGCTCTCTGCCTTTGTCTAGACCGGCCCACTACAATCACTGTGACCCCCCCCCCACCAAGACTCCCTCACACCACCACAACCACTTTCCCCCAGTAAGCCTGTTATTATAGTTACAGTAAGTACACTCATTGTGAAAAAATAGTTGCACCCAGAAGCAATCAGCCAACAGGAATGAAACTTTGTGGGTAGGTTTGACATTGTGAGACATGCTCACAATGCGCATGATTCAAGTTGTGACGTAAACAAGGACAGGCCTTATCACGGTACCTGACTGACCTAACAGCTGCGACTGCGGACATTCAGCAAGCAGCGATGCCCTCAATGAGTGATCATGTTAATGCCAGCACCATTGGCAGGCAGCTGCACAACACAGGACTGCTAGCACGCTGACCGCTGCGACATCTGCCCCTAACACCACGTCAACACCACCAAAGACTGCAATGGTGTCGTGCCAGACAGTCATGCAGTAACTCAGAATGCCAGCGGGTCACCTTCAGTGACGTGTTCCACTTTTGTCTTGGTAGAGACGAGCAATTGGCCAACGGCAAGATGGTTTGTCACACGTCACATGGCCAGAAGGCCTGGTGTCAATCCCCCTCGACCCCTACTGCAAAATGCAGGAACTGCATGAGAATACTCAAGCTGCATGGGATGGATTATTGCATCTACAACTCCATGCCGAGATGTCTGGCATTTTGCGTTAGCAACATGGCAACCTGACGCCATCATGAGAGACACTACCTGTATGTGTAGCTCAATAAATATTGCCCATATCAATCTATTTAGCATAATTTATTGTTCCTGGTAACCTTTATCTTTGTTCAGAATTGCAATCTAAAAGAAAAACTAAACAAAAAACAATTTTTTGATGATGAATATATATGTATATTTTCGAACAACATGACCATGCTTAAAATGCTGCAACTTGCTTGAGACCTGCAATGACTGCTATTTAGGTTGCCAGTATATTAGCCAGTGTGTGATCAAGTGCATTAACATTAAGTGAGCCATCTTGTAGTGTATAAGGAGACTATATGAACTGGCTAATTTCACCCTCTCTGCACAAATCGTGTACTTTCTGTTCATTATTACTTTGTGCACATTCACGCATGCTTTATTCTGGGAGCAGCAGCATTTGCATGATTGGCCAATAGTCACACACGGATATGATGAATACTGTGGGACACTAACATATCTAGATAATGCTCTTTTTAACAAAGTGTCGGATTTTATAATTAAGTTTTATTGAACCACAACCAAGCATAATGTCGGCTGGAAAATGGCACTAATAACTTGCTAAACCAAGTTTGTGTAATTGAGAAAAATAATAATGACAAGGTTGCCCAGCTCTGTGGATCATTATATTAGACAGTATAATAGTAACTGTACAAACTTGTATGCTGGAAATGAAGGTTTCATTTGATTTGGTAGTGCCACTTGTACATCTTTGGTTGTCTTGGGGGGGAAATGTACTCACATTACATTTGCTTTCCTCATGATTCTTTCGAACAGAGTGGTTAACTGTAAATTAAGTTTAATTCACATTCAGTTCGACCTTCAGGACCTTCGAATCCTCTTAAACATCTGGTTACACTGCTGTCATGGAATCATGGAATTTTGCATCTGTTATAATAAGTGGGATTTGAATCAAGTTTCACACAACCAGAAGGCCCCACCTCCACCCCTACCGCAAAACCTGCAGGAACTGTGTGAGAATATTCAAGCTGCATGGGATGGATTATCATAGGACACCATTAGGAACCTCTGACATATGCATCTGACATATGCATGTTGTGTTAGCAAACATGTCAGCCTGACACCATACTGAGAGACACTAAACACAATCTAAATTTATCATAATTTATTGTTTCTAGTAACTTTTATCTTACTTCCAAATAGCATTCCAATCCGACACTTCCTTCTGGGTGCAACTATTCTTTTGATGATGAGTGTATGTACCTTTCCAGCCTACAGCCATTTAGCACCACAAGCGTTCTAAATAACTTTTCAGCTCTGAGTGCTTTTCTGAATGGCACACAAAACAGTCAATCAGAACACTCTCTCACTCACTCATCATCAACTTAAACCTATTGGGTCGCAGAGGGTGCTGGAGTCTATCCCAGTGCTCACTGGTTGCAAGGCAGAAAACACCCTGGTTAAATTGCCAGTATATCACTGAGCACACACATAGACATACAAATTCACACACACACACACACTCACACCTAGGGACAATTTAGCATCTCCAATATGCTTGACTGCATGTATTTGGACTGTCTGAGGATACCAGAGCACTCGGAGGAAAGCCACACAGAGACAGGGAGAACATGCAAACTCCACACAGAGAGGACCCTTGAAACCAGATCCTTTTTGCTGTGAGGTAAGAGTGCCACTTAGTCTGCCACAGTGCTGCCCCCCAATCAAAACAGATCTCATTTATTTAATATCAGTCTTAAAGGCACAGTAACAAAAACTCTTTTGTTCCATGTTGCACCTTATTCCTGGAGGAACGTAATTTCACTCCACTGTGTACTTGTACATAGATGGAATGACAATAAAAACCTCTTGACTTGACTTGAACAGCTTCTTTCATTTCAAGGGATAAAGACATGTTAGAAAATGGTCATGTAAAATGAATTGTGACCTTGAATTGTGACCCACACAAAAGTGGACCTCAAGAAAAAAAAATTATAATAAAATAACTACAAGAAAAATGTAGGATATGCCCCATTTAAGACTGGCATATGGTCTGACTCTGGTCTGATTTGATTGTACTGTATAGTGCCTCATTTAAAAGTATTACAGGCTGAGACACTCAGGCTGATATCATCAAAACAATGTATTCAAAACAGGCAGTTTTGCAGCTTAGATTCTGTACAGACTGTGAAGTGAACACCAAGCTAACATTGTTTACTTTAATTCATGCCATATTCCATTAAAAGAGCGCTATGTAAGATTTATAGTTTAACACTCCAAGATGAACTAAAGTTAACAGCTGAATGTGAAGAAATAACCATTTTGATGGTATGTTAAACACATCAATGAATTGGGTTGCAGTGAAATTTACTGTAGGTAGCATGTTAAACAGCTAACCCTGACCCGTCCTATCTCATAATACCACTTTTTACCACAAGAGGTGATACTGAGTCACTGTAGTGTTGAGTTGAATCAGTGCAACCATAGAGGATTAAGAAAAAGCACTGCCCCAACAGCATATATGGTATAGGTCCTGGTCCCTGTTAGATCATAAAAAGACAGATACCCAATGAAAGGAACAGTAAATGCAAAGATGGAGAGCTTGGTAAGCAACCAATACATCAACCACTGCCACCCACTCAGGTTAAGAAACGGTGTTTGACGGCCAACAAATGAAGTGATATAAACTACATTAAAGCAGGGGTTATCAATGGCATTACTTCCCACCCCTGGAGGCGCTCTTGATAAGTAAAGGGATGAAATTTGATGCTGACCTTTCTTCTAGAGCTGGAGGGGGACGGAGGAGGGACAGTCCACTTTCTGGTGCCCCCTATTGTTTGATGCATAAATTCGAAAAGGTTGGGCCATTTTATAAATTGCTCCATTGAATTAAATACATTCCCCACTGCAACATCCTGCAGGGATGAAACAGGGGTTTCTGGCTTGTCATCTCCATGTGCCTTTGTTGTTATCTTCCATGTGCTGCTGTTTAGTTGGTTCTAGCTCTTCCTGTCTCTGCCCTCTTGTCACACCCCACACCTTTCCTTACTTTGTGGCTCCACCCCTTCCCATGTGTTCCTCATCAGCCCTTGTGTATTTTACCCCAGTTGTTGCCTTTGTGTTTGCTCTGTGTTTTGTCTTGTCGAGACCCTGTTTCTCTATTCTTTGTCAGCTTCATGTTTAGTTGTCTTTGTTTTCTTTGGTTTTGCATTTTTGTCCATCTTTCTTGTTTCATCTTCATTGTAGACAGATTTGCCTCCTGTGATTTCAATACATTTACTGGCTTTGCATATGCATCCTGCCTCCTCATCCCTCCAGTTGTGACATTCTGCTATATGAATTGATTTGCATTATTCTTTTTCAATGTATCTCATATGCACCCCACATATTTTGAAATGCATAGCTGCATACTGCAGCAAACCCCACATTCAGCTGGTCATATAAATGAGATGTCACTAGAAAACTCAATGCCCTCAAAATGCAAAAAACGATGTGCCAATGTTAAACAACAGTCTCAAACTGCAGGTCTGCCTAAATGGTAAGCTGCTGAATTTTCAATATATGGAATGCTACAGAAGTTCGGCGATAATCTCCAATTTCTACATTTGTAAAGCTTTTCAATAATCATGACAAAATACATCCTTTTGATTTTGCTGAGGCCAATATTAGTGTGAGAGAGTAGGCTTTTTTTCACTCTGCTGCCTCCAGCTCATTTCAGATAGATCATATAAAATGGCTACTTTGGTTGGGACACCTTCATGGCATTTCTCCTGAGTAGACTAATTTCCTTCAGCTCAGCTGTGAGTTTAATCAACGCTGGGCCTGCTGCATCATACTTCATGACTTAACTGCTTTACTACAGCGGAAGAAAGAGTTTCGTCACAAGTTAAGAAAAGAATTTAACAAGGTGCATCCGATAAGGAGACATCACAGAGATAAGAACAAAAACAAGCACCCGAAGAGACAGTCAAATAATTACAATCATTGATCTCCATAATGAGAATTAATGCTTTTAAATGGAGTCATTAACACTCGCTGTGCTCCTCTGCAGAGTTTAAATCATACGCTGAAGTCGTTAAGCTGCCCTTTAGCTTTTGGCGCTCTCTGAGTGCCGGAGTACAGGCTGTACGTACAGAGAATGGAAAGGTTACTGAGAGATCACAACCAATCAGGATCACTGCCGTTTCAGTCTGCAGGCGTGCACTTGTCATGACTTTGTTGAAGCCAGCATTCAGAAGCTCCCCGAGGCAGACACTCACCCTTCACATGTGGTTAAGTGTGTGCATGGATGTGCATATGTACATGCATAAGGAAGAGGGACTGTATACTTTAGCCCAGATGTTGCTACACCAGTGTGCAGTTAACTCTGTAACTACCACTCACTACTGCAAAGAAACGCAATAGTGAAGAAGAAGAAGAAGAAGAAGAAGAAGAAGAAGAAGATTCTAAGGAATATAATCTGGCAAATGCAATAAAATAACTTCATATGATAAAATTAATTAAAACAAGTAAAGATCTGTGAAGCAACCTGCGGGTTCAGAGAGAAATATTAAATCAGCCAGAAATATTAAATGTATTGACTAAATTTAAGATCAAATGCTAAGATGTTTCATGGGATGTTTGTGTATGTGCTTTTGAACTGCTTTGAACAAGTACAAGAGCTTATAGTTAACATGACAAATAACCATTAGAAGTTCATATACTATCCTAATGGAATTACTTAATTACGCATTTAATAACATAGTTATGCAGTAATTACATTTACATTCCATTTACATTCTGTATTAATAGCTTTGAGTCTGTAATTCAGACTTTGTTCTGACAAGAACTAATATATTACAAAAACAGTGTGATACAGTGTGAAAAAACAGTTTACGATATTATCACAAATATTGAAAAAGAAAAAAAGGTAAAAGCAAGAGAACTACAACACGGAGCACTGCAATTCTTTCTATGAACAAAAAATAAATAAATAAAGCATGTGATATATCAGGCTTTTGTTTTATTGTTTCATTTTTTTTGGTCATTAAGTCCTAAATGTGTATCAGTCACATATATGGCATGACAGCACATTGTGTGGAAGCTACTTAAGTAACTGCAATGATAATTTGTACTAGTGCCTTGGTTGTTATTGTAATATTAATTTAATAATAATGACTTGTTTTTAGGCTGGGAGTTCTATGATGTAAACCAGCCCATTCTCCTGATATACACAAACAATCAAAAATCTATGTTCTTCTCGTACTCTTAACTCTTATTTATTATTTATATGCTACACTGCAATAAACAAGGTGGTTAGATAGTGATAAAATGAGAACTGACTTAAGTTTCTGTCTTAAACGTTATAAGAGTCAATTTGCTACAAATGATGCTAACGAAGGCTAAGTAAGTTAAAGCTCACCTGTTTCAATATCTCTTCATCCTCCTTAAGCATGGTTTCCTGCACTTCTTGCCAGTGCTGCTCAACTTTACATAATTCATGTTAGCCACATCAGCACATTTAATTTGATCATCTCCTGAGGTTCACGTTTTCTATTTGAATTTTCTCTCCATCAGCACCATTTAAGGTGGAATGGGAAATAAGAAAGAGCAGATACCTTAAGCTTTATCTATTTTATGTCCACTGTCTGAGTTATAATAAACTTTGTTTTGACAACTTTGTATGTTCCAGTTTCATAGTGAATCTTATATATATATTTCAATTTATGTCAGTCTAACTATATAAATATTGAGTTACTGGATTAGCCTCTTAGCATTCTACATAGGTAAATTTTGAACAAACCTATGTAGGGTATGTTTATCTTATGTTTTCAGGCTTTTTACATGTTATAAACACAATTTGTGACTGTAAAAACATAAATAAGTTTATATACAAGATTTGTATGGGAAACCATGGCAACGCATATTTAATGTTGCAATATATTAAATTACAGAATATCAGCACATGTTTAATGCACAACGATAACCTTCCATCAAATTCAAACCATAAAATATCTTCTCTTCTACAAAAATGGCAGGTTAATGGAAAGCTTTGATTTCAATGAGCTACAAGTGATAAACAATTCATATTTAATTGCACCATGCTTTCATCATTACCAGAAGAACTGCGTTTTCTTAGACTTAACAATTCCTTTCACACATATGGGCATATACAATTATATACCTCTAATCCTCCTTTTCTCTAAAAATGGGGCAAAACAGAAAAGCCCCCCTTTTCTGCATTGACACAGAAAAATAACTCAATCACGAAACTGATGGTGTGGTACATCCACGAGGAGCCTTCTCTTTGTATTCCAGCAATCAATCTATCTAACCTTCAAAAGCTGTCAGTCTGCACCGAGGAGTCGTGCAAGGACACTTTACCTCCAAAATTTGCTTTGATTTTATTCTACTTCTTCCTTTTAAAGCTAGACTGCCAACTTATATATGTAGCATGCCCAGTATGTAGTTCATCAGTCACAGTGCAGCATGCAAACAATGCATTACAGTCCTGTCTGAATATGCGTTCTTAATTGCTGACATTTATGTGAAGTATCTCTAGCGAGAGTAAAGGCTGTTTTCTAATCTAGAGATGCTGTGGAAAATTATTTAATGTGCTTTGGATTCAATCAGGCAAACCAAAACGTGCAGGTAAAAGAGCACCAAATGGGTTTGCTAATTTGTGTTTATGCGCGTGCGTATGTGTGAGTGTGCTTGTGCACGTGGCTTGCCACGTTTAACTTTTGTCAGCATTAAATACAACTGCATGTGTAAAATCTGTGCTGATCTTTGTGTTGACTCCAGGGTGAAAAGATGACTTAATCTCCTATAGATGCTTCTTTATGTGCTGACTGCTTCTCATCATGATATCCTTACACATGCAAAATACAGCAGTATACAGAGAGGAGCCCCCAGTGACGGTGAAAAAAATGCAGATGTAACAAAAGGTTACTCAGCTGTTGATATTCTTAATGACTTACATATTAAACCATAGCAAGGCAATAATATTCTCACATGTGAACATGACTGAAGTAAACTTTAAACTGCCCATATCATGGAACACTGAATTATGCTTTTAAATAACTTTTGAGTTTGAGACTGTATGTAAACACTGTTACAGTTACAAAACATGCCATTCACTCTCTTAGTTCATATGCATTCATCATCAACAGAATAGCTACACAAATAGTTGCACCCAGAAGGAATTAACCAACAGCAACAAAACCCGGTGGGTAGGTTAACATCGTGAGACATGCGAATGATTCAAGTGTCACGCTCGACCGCACATGTGACATAAGCAAAGATGAGTCTCATTGCTGTACCTGACTGTCCCAACAGCCACATTTGCAGACATTCAGCAAGCAATGATGCCCTCCATGACTCATCCTGTTAGTGCCAGCACCACTGGCAGATGGCTGCACAACACAGGATTACATGCACGCAGACTGTTACGTCGACTGCCCTTAACACCACGTCAACATCACCAAAGACTGCAATGGTGTCGTGCCAGACTGTCATGGCGTGACTCAGAATGGCAGTGGGTCATCTTAAGTGACGAGCCACGCTTTTATCTTGGTAGAGACGACCAACAAATCAGTGTGTGGAGGCCCTGTGGTCAACACCAAGATGAATAGTTTGTTAATACATGTCCAGAAGGCCTGGTGTCACTCCACCTCCACCCCTACCGCAAAATCTGCAGGAACTGTGTGAGAATATTCAAGCTGCATGGGATGAAATATTGCAGGACATCATTAGGAATCTCTACAACTCCAGCAAATAATGGTGGTCCAACGCCATACTGAGAGACACTACTTCTGTATGTGTAGCTCAATAAATTTTGCCCATATCAATCTAAATTTGTCATCATTTGTTGTTCCTGGTGAATTTTACCTTCCTTCCCAATAGCATTGCAATCCAAAACCTCCTTCTGAGTGCAATTATTCTTTTGATGATGAGTGTATAACCAAAAAGGAAGCTGCAACTCTCCTTATTCAACTATGACAATACGCCAATACAGTTTTCCATCTATAGCATCTTTAAAGTTAGTTTTAATACAGTTTTGGACTCTGAAGTGAACACAGGAGCAAACAATGTAATAGCATATTAGCTGAATCACAATCATTGTCAAATTAAAGGCTTATCCACACAGTTACTTGGTTGTTTTCCATATGGTTCTCCAAGCGAGAGGATGCTGTTACTGGCACAGGTCTATGGAAGGACAAAGTCAGCTCTGATCACTTTGTTGGAACTGATCACAAAAAAGCTTGGATTTGCACCAAAGTACTTGGCATATGGCCATAACAGAGTCTATGAAATGAGTTAAAGGTCATATTCCAAATGTTCTGGCCATATATACAGAGTAAGACTGGATATATAATATTTTGTATGGCTATATCTTCTATCTTGTGTGCCTTTTTATACACTTGTATATGCCCCTCGTCACACGCACCCACAAACTTCCCTGCAGCACTATGAAAAGATGAAGCTGCATAGTCAGGTAGATCTGGCACTGACTTGCTTCTCGCAGCTCACTGCTTCTCATTCATATCAGTGCGTATAGATGGCTGCTGCATACCAAACACACACACTACAAAGACCTGTCAACACTTCAAGCAAGACTTCGCCTGAAATCCAAAACAGCAATCCAGCAAAAATGAGATCAGAGTCAGCCTCAGCCCTCCCTTTCTAGCATCCTTCTTCCCTGCCACTTTTCCCCTGCCGGTAGAAAGTACAGGGGGAGGGGGAGCACCGATTGTCACAGCATCATAAATACTCAAACAAAAGAGAAGGTCTTTGTTTAAACCTCGCACTAAAAGAGCTCCTCATCATGTGGTCATACAAGCGAGGGTCCACCTGTTGTAGGCTCTATTGAAGAAATGTCCTTGAATGAGCTGGTGGTACTGCAACTGTGGAGTGTAGCCTTGACTTCTTATCACCTACAGTCACACAGCACATTTCGAGAAGCATGTATCAGGCTCAAGACTGATATTTCCATCTAAAGGCTGATTCTTTTGTGAACATGCATTTAAACAAAATAGAGGGTTTGTGGGTAAGCACAGCTCATCGAGGCCATTTCCAAAATCTCAACTATTGAGCACCAAGCAAATACTAAATAGCATTCTTTTAGTGTCAGGGATGGAACAAGACCCAAACAATGTTCCATGCTAACAAGAACTAGTAGAAATTTCAAATGGAGAAGTTTGAGGATTGGTCAACCGAAGTTACTCTGAGGGAGTTTTTCCTTGCCACTGTCGCCTCTGCCTTGCTCAAGGGGGGCTTGGACCCGAATTCCCTTCATTAAGTCTATACATGGACTGCTTTGATTTATTTTCCTTCCATAAACTGTTTTTCTGTCAAGCTGCTTTGAGACAACATTACTTGTAAAAAGTGTGATACAAATAAATGTTGATTGATTGATTGAAACATTTATATGACACATATCATATAGGCATATGCAAAACATTGCTTCACATTCAAATGTGCACATTTTTTCCAAATGAATTAAATAAAATACACTTTGCTGCCAAAAGTAAGTACGATGAACAACAATAACTGTGATCATTGATATCTATGGTATTCACATAGATCCCCTAGATTTGTCTTATCCAGATGGTAGACCCTTCACACTTATCCAAGTTGTTGGTGTCATCAAACTCTGTAGCGTTGGTGTAGTGTCATCATGCAGAATTATTTTTGAAACAAACTATTACACAGTTACACTGTGAATACACTACGTTATACATTCTCAGTAGAATAGTTTACGGGTCAAAGAATAATTAGCACAAACATTTCTGTAGAAACGTTGAAGAAAAGTGTAAATATCCCCTTAAGTTTCTGTATGTTGTACAACCTTCTTCGTATCAACCCTAAATACTTTTTAGACTGTCGGATCTACAGGAAAACCCATTTGATTACAGTGCTGTTAAAAGATACTTGCCCGACACCTGTTTTTTTCTATTTCTGTCACATTTAAATGTCATGGTTAAAAGTTTCAGATCATCCAAAAGCAACTTTTAAATGATCATTAAGTTAATAGCAGATCAGTCTTATAACTGGTTGTGTCACCCTTGGCAGTAACAACTGCAAGCAAACCTATGAGTCTTTTTCTTCCCTATGGAGGCATTTTGGCCCACTCTTCTTTGCAGAGTTAATTTGGTTGCATTTGGGGGGTTTTCGAGCACAAACTGCCAGTTTATGGCCTTGCCGCAGCATCTTAATGGGATTCAAGTCAGAACTGTGACTCTCCAAAACCTCAATTTAGTTTCTTTTGAGCCATTCAGAGTTGGACTTGTTTGCGGACTTCAGATCACTGTCCGCCGCATAACCCATCTGTGCTTGAGCTGTGGCTCACAAACTGACAGGTGGGCATTCTCCTTCAGGATTTTCTGATTTTCATCCCATCAGTCTTGGGCATCATCTAGTTGTGACAAATGCAAGATGAGCCTTAGTGTTCTTTTTGGTCAGCCATGGTTTGCAACTTTCCCGTGGATGCCGTTTTTGTCCAATGTCTTTTTTTTCTCATGTACATTGACCTTAATTGAGGCAAATGAGGTCTGCAGTTCTTTAGATGTTTATCTGTCTTTTTGTGACCTCCAGGATTCAATGGCATCATTGATATGTTCTTGGTGAAAAATTGGTAGTTTTGAAATTTTTGGGAAGGTTCACAACTGTTCCAGAGTTGGATTCATGACTTTGTTTTGCATCTGTTTTGAAATCTCTTTAAAATGTGGCACCCTGTGCTGCTTTTGGAGACCTAGCTGCTTCACATTGCCAAACAGGTTCCAATAAGTGATGTTTGGATTCAACAGGTCTGGTAGTAATCTGCCTAGGTGTGGCTAGTTACAGTGAACTGATTCAGTAGCTTAGGGTCGGTGGGGCTGAACAGTATTTTTCCTTCATTAAATGAAATCATCATTGAAAAACAACATTCTGTGTTACTTGGGTTATCTATATATCTAATATCTGCTTATGTGTTTAAACACACACCAGAGGGAGTGCTCACTGGTTTTAGCTCCTGATTGGCAATCAGGAAGAATGCACATTAGTTCCACTTCTTTTATAATTCGCTTTTCTGGACACTCAGGTTTTATTTTTATCTCAATTAAACATCCTAATATTTATATTTTATCCAAGGCTGGGGGCACAAAGGTTTGCCTAGTGAGGCTGCATTATACACATTTAAATTAAGTAAATTCAAAGCATTTTAGCACAGTTAAGCAAGTACTAGTTCTTGGAGAAAGACAGAGGTATAACACAAGACTTTCTTTTACACCTACACAAACATTTGTCTGCAGTATAAACGTAAATGTTCATGTTTTTAACACATTATGGCTAACACTTTACATTAAGTTTTGACTGACTAACATAAAGTAATTCATTAGTTAACATGAAGTAATACATTAACAATGGTTTAGCAATGTTAAGTAAACATGTAACCAATGTTACACGTTCGCTTAACATGTAAACACATAGTTGTCATATGTTTACTTAAGATTAGTTAAGGATTGTGACCATTGTTTTGTATTACTTCATGTTAACTAATGCATTACTTCATGTTAGTCAGTCATGTTAGCCAGTCTTAAGCTTATTTCTGCAGACCCTGCCAACAGGATAACAACTGATTCAAACTTTGCGACTGAGTTTGTTGAGCTGCTACTGAGCAATGACGTTTAAGAATCACTCGCCATAAATACAGTTCACACAGTTCACACTTCTTCACAAAGATGGTACAGTACAACTGTACCTTGTACAACTGACACATTAAAAATGTAGAGATTTAAACACTACAAAAACTACTGGAAAAATGTTGACCTGCTTGCTTGTTCAGTTCACCTCATTTTACACACACATGTCCATCAAAATATCTTCCATCAACATTATCGAGAGAAAAAACATCCACGGTTTAACTAAGAAACCTCCAAAACAGGCAGGAACTCCATTTATTTTATTTCTACCACGAACGCATGGTTATATGGGTTATAAGGTTGGCTTTAATATTTTGGCTAGTAGGTTATAGTATAGCTTTTGCTAACTCCCTCCCTTGTGTTTGTCCTTACTTTGTGTTAATGATAATGTTTGAAGAAATACACTCATTGTGTAATGATCTGTTATACAAACAGATAAGCATTCATTTAGTGAAGGTAAAGGTAATGTCTTTTACCCCCTTACTAATTAATCCTGCTGATGGGCCTGTGCAGAACCCATGAGGGCTAAAGTCAACAGTAGGTGCAAAGCTGCGTCTTGACTTTAGAATCAATGATAGCTTCACTGGACTATAAACTCTGTGACTTATTGCGCTAAGATCAAAAGTCCTGACCCCACTGGCTAGCAGACAAAAAGACTCTCCAATTCTCTCAGAGAACAAATGTCTCGCTCTGTGGAAGGAGAGAGAGAGAGAGATACAGAGAGAGAGAGCCCTTGTACAAGTTCAGCACAAAAAGGTTTCAACAGTCAGAATCTTTTGTTGGTGGGGTTTCTTACATCACACGAAAGTTTAAATTCACATGATGACATTCTGGGAGACAGACACTCCACTGAGTGCTTGCTGGAGTGGTGACTGATAGCTCTTTCTTTTCTCCGACCAATTCTTAGCAGTCATTTGAGCTCCTTCTCACAGTGGTCATTAAACTTATCTTTCTGACCCTGACATTTGGAGAAACGTGACCATTTTTTGCAGTAGTGAAATATACATTCTGTTCTATTATATTCTGCTTTATATTCTTCTTCTTCTCCTTGGTCGAGAGATTTTTGTCTGCTAACTAGTCCTGCAATTTTTGAGATATCAACACCGTTCCAACTCTGGGATGTTCGGTCTGATCAGAAATGGTGTGCTTATATACAGCTTTTGATCCAAGATAAGTTTTTTAGAAACTTTAGTTAAATTCTATTTTTTCCCCATTACAAATGAGGGGTTGAAAAGTACACACTCATCTAAACTACTTCTGCTCAACCAACATTTCACATCTCAGGGCAGACCTCCAAGCATGAATTCAATGTGGGTCTAACCTGCACTCTGTTTCACCCTTAAAGTCTTATTTATTTTTGGCCCCCACCCAATCTTTATTGTTTTCTTTCCTCCTCAGCCACCAAACTGCATGTACTCACTCCCCAAACTGTAATCTACCGCCACAATGACCCACACTCCTCTATGTGTCATTTATTCATCCCTCGTTCCTCCAACAGACTTATTTATTTTTGCTTCCTTTGCCTAGCAACATCTTAGCAACCAGCTAGGATACCCTAGCAACTGCCTAGCAACACCCTAGTAACCATCTGGAATACCACAGTAACCATCTAGCAACCACCTGGAATACAATAGCCACTGTCTAGCAACTCCCTAGAAACCAGTTGAAACACCCCTAGCAAACACCTAGCAGCCCCCTACCAACCACATGCGATACCATAGTAACTGCCTAGGAATACCCAAGCAACCACCTGGGATACCATAGTAACCACCTAGTAACTCCCTAGGAACCATTTGATATACAGTGGCAACCACCTAGCATGTAGCATTAGCTTCAGGAAAAGCACTTTTCTCGTTTTTTCTTGGAACAGCTACAATATACTGTAGTTTTATTTAAATACATAATATAATAAAAAAGACAGAATGATACAGCACTTCATATATAATGTCACCTGACACATGGTCAGAAATGAGCTAAGCCATTGCATTTACTTGATACCTGACCAGTCATTCAACAAGATTCTTAACATTCAAAATCACATCAGCCACCACTAATGGAGGTACAGGAACATCAGTAATGGAGTTGCAGTAATCGTCAAGTCAGAATGGCCAGTCTATCTTATATGCAGGAGAGAAACAGGGATTATAAGGAGACTGTGAGTAGAGGGGTCAATGTGGCAATTCACAGTAAGAGGGAACCTGTTACTACCGTTTCACTTTATGAGAGGTGGTCAGTATTACAGTACAACCAAAATGAAATATTTAACCATCACTACATCACAGCATCTGCTGTAAACATGCCTACTCACATCCCACAGCAGTGTTGCAATAGTCTCCAGAGCAGGACTGCCCAGTTTAAAGACCTAGAACAGCCCCTTCTGATGGTAGATAGAAGGAAGAGGAAAATTCTGAAACACTTAAACTGCTTTGGGATGGATTTTTAAGAACTGTTCGAAATACCAATATCAATGTTAGATTGGTTGTTTTTTATTAGCTTGTAGGTCAGTGGCTATGCTAGCAATCAGAAATGATTGACATCACAAGGATTCTCAAGTGAGAGAAAACCAATAAACAATATAAAGTTGTGAATTCTGTCAAATCCACGAGGCAGAAGGGTAGAATGTTATGCTACAGAATACTGCATAACACGAGCAAATAACCTATTTAATGTTAGATTTACAGCAGCATTCTGCTTTTAACAATCCCACATGGGCCTGAGGATTATTTGTTAAGTTTGAATGCCAATACTTTAAAATCAATACTAGGTTTTTGGCATCCTTCTAGTATACTGTAAATACAACAGCCTAGTCCAGAACAAGCTCTAGATGGTCAAAAGAGCCCAGACACACCTTCTAAATTTCCTAATTTGCCTACTTTAAGGTGAACTCATTTACACTGTAAAAAGTGCAACCTAAAATATAAGTTGATTTGCTTCAAGCAATTTACAAGCAATATGTTTTACTCAACTGAAAAAATCACCTTGATTGAAAGAATTGTTTGTTTAGAGTCCTTTTTCTTAGGTTGAATAAACGTAATTCATTTGCTTGTAACAAATTAGAGTAATTTTTTTTAGGTTGGACCAACAAAACACATTTTACAGTATGCTAAGGTATTAATCTGCGCATATATAACACAATCCAATCCTCACAGCAATGTTCCAACATCCAGTATCTTCAACATTCTCAGAAAAGTAGAATCTGTGCAGCAGTGTGGACAAACTCCCTAGTAATACCCTTGAAGCGATGGATGAGCAGGTGTCCGCAAACTTTAGGATGTAAACCATTTATATCTTGTTCTTGTTTAGTCTGTTTTACTGTAAAAGCAAATACATTGACTTCTGCATCATGATGAAAAATTAATCATTTCATTCATGATTCTCAGCTATTTTCTAAGCTGAACTTTTATGCCATATCTGTGAGCAGTGCTGCATTCCCCAAAAGAAATGTGAAATTTCTCTTTATAATTCTTGATTTAAGGTTTTCATCAGAAGATTCGACAGTGTTTTAAAGGAGTGCATTCCAGCAGTGAGGTAAAACAGCAGTCCATACCCAGCCTTGGTGTACCAGGTGCAGGCTAGTAGATCAAAACCATTAAAAAGCAGCTGTACGGAGGGGCAGTGGAAATAGAGTGGCTGGAGCAAACTGCTTAATTCATTACCGAACATCAGTGCATATGCCAGCTATGAACACCACCACCTGCCCACAAAAACAGACCAGCTTACTGCAGCCAAAAGAAGCGCTTGCAAATAGCGACTGCACTATAAACCCCAAAAAAAGAGAGAGAGAGAAAGAGAGAATGGACGTTAGCCAATCCCTGATGACTAAATGCATCAGCTGAGGCTTCTCTTGTATTTGTTCTCTGATGAATAAAAGGTTGAGATGTGACAGGGTTACACATCTAGGTAGGCTTTCCACAGGAGAGATCATTAGGCTTTGCTTGGAGAGACTCTATTAAACACATAGCGCTCTCGTGCCCTTAGAATTCATTTCCAAACCATATTGGCTTCAGTCAACCCAGAAATTACACTCAGTGTAATTAAATCAGACTAATTAAAAACAGGAAAAAGTTTGATCCCTTGACACTCTCTAAAATAATAAGGGGAAAAAAAGACATGATAAAGAATGTCATTGTGGAAAAAAAATCTGTAAATTGCTTTACAGAAACGACAGCATGCACAAATGTGCAGAGATTATTGCATTCAGATAAAAATAAAAAAAGAATATTAGTGTGACTTCTTTCATTGTATGTGCGCTAGAGATCATGTAATCAAGAAGACAACCATTGGTGATTAGACTCAAACGCACATAGAGAACTCCAAAGACAGCCGTGGCAGCACCTCATTCCCCCCTCTTTCTGCGATTATACCCCTGACACTGAGGCACTTCATGGGATCATCAACACTGGCAGCCTTGTCAGCTTAGTCTGAAATGGATGTAAATGAATTAATTAGCACATTAAGACTGAACAAGATTGAAAGTCAATGTTATGGCCCTAGAGTCGAAGAAAGAATTTGATAGCCTTCCCGCCATCAGGAGGGGTGTGTATATGGCGGTTATCCATCATATGTGAAGAGCTATCCCTCTTTAAAGGCAAGTTGAATGACATTTGGGTGAACTTTCCGGGGAAGCAGAAGCTATGTACTAATGAATGTCATTCTGAACATGCTGGGCCATGGCATTTAAATGTTCTCTTTAGCTGAGATGGTTACCGCTCCCACACTGCAACCTCTCGCTTCTAATCACTCACATTCAGAAAAAAAGACCCAAATTAAAGCCCTTGCGCCCCTTTTTGGCCATGAGGATAATGTATGTGACCTGAACGTTACTGCCAGTTTTGTAGTCTGCATGCCTCTGACAGCTTGGACTTTTCTGGAGATGTGTAATTTTCATGGCTCTCAAAGTGGATTGGTACAGACCTCTAGGAAGGCGTCAAATTTTGTTTGCAGAGCATCAGCTCCTGTGAGTTGAAGGAAGGCCTCCTATTGGTTTTGGACATTCTAAATTCTGCCTATTGATGTTGTAGACATTACTGATTATCATGGACTACATTTACATCTGCACACTTTATATGTATCAGGTAGTATAATATCAGGATTATATCTGGATAAGGCCAAGACACCTAAAAATGCATAAATGCACCCAAGATGCATTTGAGACACAGGTCCGATCACTCAAACAACTTGAGGAGGTGGTCTGGGATGCATTTAAGCCTCGTGTTATAGCAATACATCCGTCTCTAGAAGGAACATTCCACAAGCTAAACTTCTCTCAGTATAATCCAATCCCATGCAGTACACCAGTGAGCATGTGATCTTTGGCTGTGAGGAAGAGGAATCATGGAGGTTGCTTCGAGCCCGGATGAAATTAAATGCTTAATAGTGATATGGACAGACTACAGTTGTCCAAACAACAGTCCATTTGCACTTTTTGGCTGAGCTGTCCCCCTCTGAGGGGAAAAAAAGATCATTTGTATTTCACTTTTTTTTGTAGCTGCAGAAATAAGTCATCTAAACTTTTATTACATTTTGACAGGTATGCCTCGGTGGGTAGGGGCGGCCTAGATGTAATGCAAAGCAAAGCCCTATGCTCCCTACCATGTGACACTGTGGGATCGAAACTTATTGTTGATGTTGTTTCTGCCTGTTACATTTTCATCACATCACGTGATATCGCTGGGTATTATGCTGTCACATGAACAAACCTTAGATAGCTAGCTAGCTGAGCAACATATAGACAGTTATTTAAATTTGCTAACTCAACAGATTGTACTTTTCCAACATGCTGAACACCTAAGCTGTATTTTGCACCTCAGTTGTAGCTACATTCTAGCCTAAAGTTACTGCTAATGCACATCTCTGTATTTACGGTCTATACACATATTGACTTCAGGGTTTTTTTTGTTGTTGTTGTTGGGTTTTTTTTTTTTGCACTATTGCTTATCTATTTATTTTTACTTTTTTATCACTGCACTAGAGAATAGCCTGATAGTGCTTCATTATATTGTGCAACCTTGTATTGGTGTAATGGCAATAAAGTTGAACTGAATTGAATTCAATCATCTCACAAGCTAACATGAACTTTAACATGTTAGTTAACACTGGTTTAAAAAAAGTTAACATCCACATATGAGAAGTTAACAAAGCGTTAGCTTCTTTCTAGCTTTTGACCTTAGCTGCTAGCTATGTCCTTGAACATGCTTCATTCAGGTTATGAGGAATTTTCACCCAACAAACAAAAAGCAACCATTTCCTATATGATTATTTTATTGATAAGTAGGTTTATTTTCTCAGAAGCATTTTCAGAATTTGGAAGTAAACTTATAACTAACTAAAAAACATTATTTCAATCAATGATAAATATGCAGTATATTGAAACTTCATAGACAGAAATGTTTATTATTGTAAGCCAGGCATTCCATGATATTCATTCATAAGATATGAGATATGAGTACACCCAAAAACTTGGTTTTGGATAGTACAATGGAGTTTGTGTGTGCATGCCACTGCTTTTGTGAAACGAATGCCTTTGGGAATCGAACATGCAGAATACTCCTCTGTGAAATTTAAACATTCAGTTAATGAGGTTAAGCCCTGTCTACCATATTTCTACACGTGTCACCCTGAAATATTTGAAACAGACTTATCAGCAGAACTGTTTAAAATGTCAACACGGATATGTTACTGCAGTCTGAAAGATTAAACAGATCATTTCTTTTATCGACACATATATATTAAACATCTCGTAAGTATGACTGAGTGTAGAACAGACACACACATACACACACACTCTCTCTTACACACGAGGCTATTAATTTGGCTAAAGGACCTCATTACACGGGTGGCTAGGTCATCGAGCTTCTCTCTCCTTATTGGTGGAGAGCGAAGATGAAGGAAACTAATCGTTTTTTCCACCTGACTCGCATTTCAGAAGTTTGACATGGTGAACAAGCCCCTAACTTTTCTCCGTTTCTTTCCACTGTTACATTTCAAGTGACTGCAGAGCAAAATCCTGGACCACAGCTGTGGGGGAAAAGAACATTCTGAATGGAAATATTTTTTAACATAATATTTCAATTATAATAATTCAAATCTATTACTTCAAATGTCATAATTGTGACTTAATATCTCATTATTTGACTTAATATCTTGTTAGTTCCACTTAGTAATTCTCAAGAGAGATATTATGCCATTTTTTCAGAAATATCAGATAAACTTTGGCTAATGTTATCTACAAGTTCTGATAAAGTTTTAAAGAAAATGCTTTAAACTAATATTCAAAGAAAGTTTATAATCTCAGATAAGGTTAAAAATGTTAACTAAGACACACCGTTTCAAATGCAACGTTCAGAGGATGTTTTGAGGTTTTTGTCAGGGCCACAGATTAGGTTACATGATAACAAAAGAAGAACAGCTGAACATGCAGAAAATGTTTTATGGATGTAACTGAGACCTGAGATGACAAAATGTTTTTAGAGAATGTTCTCCTACCTTTAGAAAGAACATTCTGGGAACCAAATAAGAAACTTCCTGTTGAAAACATCAAAGGAACTTTGTATTGTGTATCCTCAGAACGTTTTTAGAACAAATCATTTCTAGCTGGGACAGGACTTGTGAGAGAGAGGAGAAAATCAAGCTCCACTCTTGCCTCAGATCTGAAATCATAAACAGGTGATTCTTTCCATCCTTCCAAAGAGAGAGGACAATTCAGCTCAGTGCTACAGGTCTGAAAGAGTGTGTAGCTATCAAGAAACCATTGCTGAGAAAGGGAAAACTGCACTGGACATCTAAGTAATGTTTTATGGCCTAATGAATCTAAGTGTGTCATTGGTGTTACACGGACTATGAGCAGAAGAAAATGAAACCAACTTTTAAGACTGAATTTTGGAGGTGGGGTAAAACTTTACTTTAGGGGTGTCTACGTAACACATTCGTAACTTCACACACAAACAGTTTATAAATCATTCATAAATAATTAATCCAACATTTATAAAGAATACATGTTTTACATGATATTAATATGGATTACTAAGTCATTTTAGTTTTAGGTTTTTTTTTATTTATTTTTTTCCAAAATAAGTCTTCAATAATTATTTATTATGTTTTATTCTGCCAGTCCAGAAATGAAACATTTCACTGACATAAATATAATATAAAATGTATAATAATAAATAATATAAAATATAATAAATGTGGACTTTTATTTTGAAAAACATAAGTTTCTCAGTAAAATGGCATAGTTCTCCATATCAACATCATGTAAAACATGTAGACTTTATGAATGTTGATTTAAACCTTCATGAATATATTATGAATAGATCATGAAAACGTGTTTATGTAAGATGTTATGAATGTGTTATGTGGACACCCTTCAAGTAAAGTGTTACTGAAAAATACCCCTGCACATTTCTTTTAAAAACCGAGGACAAAATGCATAAAGGAATGGAAGCTGTAATGAGGGCAGAGGCTGTACACACTAAAGGCTCAACAGTTTGATACTTTATTAGGATATTGAGGCTTCTGTGTAACTGTCTGTTAAATATATGTTTTCTGCTGTTTTCATGAGGCTGAAAAATCAATAAATTGCACTTAATGGCCATATTGACCGGAAATGAAGAACATCAGTGGGTAGTCTCTGATTTTTTCACAGTAATGTTTGAACACCAATTAGAAACAAATTTGGTTGCTGGTTTGCTCTTCCTGCAAATCAACATTCTGCTCTCCAAACAGAAATGGTATAGAAACACCTACTATATCTGAACCACACACAGCCCACTCTCTCTCCCTGCGGATCATTTTACAGTCAGGCTCTTTTCAGACTGTGCCATGTTTTAATATTATCATCACCCAAACACATAAATCACCGGAAGGACTGTGGAAGTCAACACATACTTATCTCTGTGCTTCAGTCACCATGGCTATGCTCAACTCTGCTACTTATCTTTGGGGTAAAGTTTCTGTAGCAAACATGGCTTTGTGATTGTTTATTTGCATTAATTAAATCCATAAGCAAATATTCAGCTGGTTCCAAGCCCTGGAGAGTTCAGGTCAGGCGTTCAGGGCATGAAGTAGAGACAGACTGACTGATTTAATTAACTAGAGATCAACAATTCATCCTTCTTGAGCTGTCCAAGGCCACTGTATAATCACAGCTCACCCTTGTCTCCCACACAGATGCACAGCATAACTTCTCTTTTTTCATAACTGTTATTATGCAAGGTTAACTTACAAAGCTCTTTCTTGAAGGAGTTCCATAAAATGATATAATTATGCTCCACTACAAAATAAATCAAACATACAATGCAGTCTGGAAACTGGGCAGGGACACAATTTGTATTTGTTTTCTTTATTTTTCCCTATACTCTCCAGTGCATTGGATTTCAACTGAAACAATATATGTGAGGTTACATTACAGAATGTTGGAACGAATCCAAATCTCTGCTGCATGCAACATCTAGAAATCACATGCTAAATGATTAATGAATAAAAACGTGGAGTCATTTGTTTGGTGGAGCTTTTCTTCAATATTTGTACCTGCATGACTACAAATGTCTCACATACCAAAAACTTATGACAAGTTACCCAACCAGTTTAGATGTAAACTGTTAGCTAATGTTGTGCAGGTTGGGAATAAACTTTATATTGTCAGTCATCATCTTTTGCTTGGCTATGATTAAAGCACATGTCCACACTTTCACACTTTTGTAAGGTTTTTTAGAAATGTATTATTAAAAATATAACATGGTGTGCTCTGCATCCTCATTCATAAACACCTCTATTACTGTAATGATTGTCTAACAATGACAACTTCCATTGCATCTAATCTGAAAATGTGAAAAGGGTCTACGACCTGGCAAACGAGCCGGAAGACCATAGTACTGGAAACTGTTGAACAGACATACAGAACACTACTTGAGATTAAGGCATAGATGAAAACCACTGGTAATCCTCAAGAGCATTAGGGCTAAACAATACATCAAAACGAGTTCTGAGTCTTGGGGTCTTGTGATCCATGATCTTCTCATGATGCAAAGCATTCTTCATGTGAATGCCTCATCAGTGAAACACTGTGTTATGGGTATATCTGTCTGCCAGTGGGACTTGGCTCACTTGTCTTTACTCATGATGTACTGCCAAAAGCAGCAGCACAATGAATGCTGAAGTACACAAAAGCAATGTAGCTGCTCAGATGCAGCCAAATACCTCAAACTTGGATGACATTCACCTTGTAGCAAGACAACAACACAGACCAAAATAGAACAACAACTCAGTACCTGAAAAAAAGCAAATCACGAAATGCGAACCCATCTAAGCATGTATTTTACTAACTGAAGACAAGCTAACAGCGAAGACACACAGCATTGGATCGCATTTATTGGTGACAAACTTTAGACAATCATAGACCTCAAAAGAATTGACAAGTAAAGCTATTTTAAACTGGAGAACGCTATTTTATTTGTACTGTGCACTGTAACTGTATTTAACAAGAGGTGACAATAAATGGCTAAACAACAAAATAAATCATATCATAGACCAACTTCTTATGGACTGCACTATATGTTAAATAATAACACTGTAAGGAGATATTTATTTGTTCCTAATGATAAATAATTTAATAATTATTCTTCATTATTCCCATTAATTTTATGTCTTTTCTTTAGAATAAGCAAAAACATACTTTGATTTGGAATTTCATTCCTAAAACATTAATTAAAACATTTAAAAAATGTCAAAAATAAAATATTTTTTTAAATATATATATATATATATATTTATCAAAATATTTCAAAACAGCATATGGAGAATATTTTGACCCAGGTAGCACTTTATTATAGGGCTACCTTGTAATACAATAGTAATGTGCCTATAGTAGTTGTTTTTCCAGAGCATTTTGGTCTGTGTATTTTACTGTGTTGTATAGTACTTTTTTCTTCTTTTCTTATGAGAATACGTCTGTGTAAAGTGGAATGCATTTTGAACCAGGAGTTGTAATACACAAATAAAATGCTCTAGAAAATGTTTACATCACCTTAGTATTTGTTAAATAATGTAGCCTAATAACAATTACTTCTTGTTTTTCACTCTACATCATTAATGCTCAATAATGTAATCCATATGTAGTAATGCAGCAGCCTATTAATTACGAGTTACTTAATTAATTAAGAGAATTACCAACTATTGTTTTGTTAAGGCATTGCGAGTGCTCTGAAAATGCTTAAATAAGTCTTGTTACTACTGAATAATATAGTAATAAGCAGGTAGTTAATTGGCTTGGTAAGGATTAATAAAAATCAATGTCTCTCTCTATCCCCTCCCCAACATACTCAGTATAAGAAGGATGTGACAGACTGTCCATTTCAACCCTGACCACAGCCAATAAAAATCTCTGGCAGAAAAAAATGTGGAACGGATCTTCCAAACCTGGCACTAGTGACACAAATAGTCCATTCGCCAACACGGCAAACACATGAATCACTATCATATGCTCCAAAAATTGTAGTACATGTGATGTACACACTAATTAGCCACCCAATAAAGTAGCTTTAAAGGTACAGTCCACATAAAATTGCAAAAGTGCCCCCTACTGCACTCTTTCAAGTGTCCATCTAACAAGAGCATGAGAAATAGCTCAATCTATTTAATCAGGCTGGCAATCAGCTGACTTCTGCTCTCGAGGTCACCCCTGCACCCTGCTGCGTCTCTATTGAAATATTCTGCACTCTCGCAATTACTGTATACGCGGCAGGACTGCCTGATATAAGATATAAGAAGCTATTCTATGCTTCTGTTCTAGCTTTAGAACAAGGTCACTGTGGAGGTGGGAGAGATCTTGAGTGTAAGGTATTGACATGTGGAGATGGTCAAAGATAATTGGGAATGAGAAAGATGCTCCGAATTGTCCTCGTAGTAAGTGATGTGCTCTGCATGCATCTGATTGGGTCTGCCAATATTGAGAAAGCAATTAAACACTAATGATTCATGTCACAGCGCACTGCTGGACGCTGTCTCTGTACTCTGATAGACTGCACTCAGAGACCTCAGCACTAGCTAATGCACCGCATGTGTTCACACTTCTTGCCAAATTATTATGGTGTTGTTTTGAAACAGAGGAATTCAACTTGCTGTATTCTATTGATCAGACTACATTAGCATCTTTGACTGGAGCACTCAAAATTCAAGATTGCTGCATAACCTGTACACCAATTAAGGAAACAAAACAAACAAAAGAATAGCAAGAAGTATTGCCCTCAGACCCTGACCATCTCACTACCAGGAAGTGGGTTGACCATTTTGACTCACTCTCCTAAAAAGAAAAGGTTTTTAAAGGTATACAGTCGTTTAATTAGTATAACATCTTCGTACTACATAGAAGTTCCTTAACCTCATGCCAAGAAGTCAACCAGTTTTGCCTTTTAATGTACCTCCCGCACTGGTTTGTATTGCTGTACATAAAGAGCATGATCTAACAAAGACACAGATTAGTAGATTTTTATTTCTTTATTACAAGTGTCAGGAAAAGCTTCAAAATGTGCATGGCAGTAGGTCTCAGGGATATTGTTAGACATGCCATTCCAAAACCATGAGCATGCAGCCATACAAATTTCCACTCTTCTAAATTTCCAACAGCTCCAGACCATGCAGATATATCTGACTATGCCGAATCCAAATGTGCCTGCATTGCAGCTACCCTGGAGGTAAATTTTGAAACTGTTAAAAGAAAAAGACTTGCCAGTGTCTCTAAATATCTCTGAGACATTAGGTATGATAGGCATCTGTTCAAAGACTTTTTAGGGAGCCAAAAAGGTGGTTCTTTCCTCCTTTATGAAAGTGCTCCCAGGGGCCCTCTATTGCACCTGTATTTATATACGTAGAGGAAGAAGACTGTTCTGAACTAATCATAAGGAACAGAGCTGGGCATACCAGATGAATTAGGAAGATTGGCTCACAGCGGACAGAGGAACAGACTTTTTAGCAGTAAATTAAGCATTAAAAACTGCACAGGTGGCAAAATGGATGAAAAGGAGCAGCTGGGAATTTCTGCAACGTTGTCGGCAAAACACTGTCCCGTAGCCTGCTCTCTCCGCCAACAGATGTTTTTCCGGCTCAACATTTGTCTCCCAGCTTCGTCTTAAATGGCAGGGAGCCTCCGCTAAAAACTCAGACAGCTCAATCACACAGCGCTGTGTTTATGCTGAATACAAGTGTTCGGGGAGCGGTTCGGCGAAATGACACGGCAGCTGCTCTGTCTAATGACACGTCAGTTCTACAGCTGTCAGTCAGGGAGATGACCCTTATTCTGCTGTTCTGCTCAAAAAGAAGACTTCAACTAGAACGGTCGACACACAAAGCAATGAGAATGCAGAATCCTGCATATGTCTGCTGTCATATTGAAACCCTAGTACCCTGCATCTTTCTTTTCTTTTATTTATTTATATCAGCAGTATTTTTTACAATATGGCTGTGAGTGACCTTGATGTTATCACCACTGGATCAGTCTAAAATTATTAAATCTTTTATACTTCTAATATAAAGTGACACATTCTGTCCAAACCTTTGGGAAAATACTAGATAGTACACCCATTAATAAAACAGGTGAGAAATTACACATGTAGTTTATATAATATCCATAGAAAAGCACTGTCAACAGCATGGAATGCACTGGAACAGCAATACATCTTAGATCACCATGCCCAATACCAATCAGCTAGAGGGGTATAAGGCTCCCCAGGTTTGGGGTGTGGAGCAGCAAAACTGTTCTCTCAAGAGTGAGCGAGCACCATCCAATACCTTTGGGTTGAGCTGGAGTTGGTTATACAGAACTAATTATCCAACACCCGACCTCACTAATCAAATCCGTACAGCCATGTACCAACACCTGGTGTAAAGTCTTCCCAGAGGCGCACAAACTATTACTTAGACCCAGTGCCAGAACTAAACCATGAGTAGACCATCCAAAAGCCACAGAGGGGCACAGAGGGGTAAACCGAATCCACATGGCAGTAAAATCAATAAACAATAACAAGGAAAATACAAGAGAAGAAATCAACACCTGTGGTGGACTGGCAGCTTGTCTATGGTGTTTCCTTCCGCCTTCTGCCCAGTGAATGCTGGGATAGGCTCCAGCATCCCTGGCGACCCAGGATGATAAGCTGTTTAGATTAAGAATGAATAAAGAAATCAACAGAAGAGCCCACCATCTCCATCAGGAGAGAAAATACAGGAGTGACACATTTACAGCAAAACCACAACATAGAGCGCACCCTTAGTGATGCAAGCAACCTTGTCTATGTTAAAGGAGCAACGTGTAGGTTTTTAGTTTTACAAAATTCCAAAATTAATAAAAATTATCAACAGCAGAAATAACAGTTTTGATGGTCCAGCTAAGACGGCTATGTGCTGCAAAGATATCTACTGAAATTAGCATACTAATCAGACCGTCCTGTCTTTAATCCCATTTAGCACATGAAGAGATAGATAGTGATAGTGAGTCACTGTAGTGTCAAGCTGAATCAGTCCAACATGAGAGGATGAAGAAGTAGCACTGCTGCCCCGACAGCATATTGCAATGTTTTGTCAATCATGTTGAAGGCCCTGCCATGGGTTAGATCATTTAAGGACAGGTAGCCAGTACAAGGAGGAGTAAACACAATGATGGCTGAAGCTCTTGGCAAGTGACCATTATAATGACCGCCACCTACTCTTAGCAATAATCCATGTTTGGCAGCAAAAAAAGAAGTGATGAAAACAGAAGCAAAACAAGAATTAACATCAGGGTTGATTCCACCTCTGGAAACACTCTTGGGGAGAAAAGGGGTGAAGACGGCAAACTCTCAACATTTCTTTTAGACTTTAGAGGAGGAGGGACTGTGTATTTTCCTGTGATATGTTGCCTCCTATTGTTGGGAGTATGATTTTGACAGGATGCATCATCTTACAAATTGCTCTTTTAGCTGACGTCGTCTTTATGCAGCAGTACAGCATTGTGCACAAAGTTGGGCACATGTACACAAAGTGGGTTTAGTGGGGCATTATGGTTGGATGGTTGCTGTGGTATTGCCCCCACTAAATGATTCTCTGATGCCAAGCCTGCTGTTATTGCAGCAAAGGGGACACAGACTCCCTATTTAATCCCTTGATTTCAGGAAAAAACATCGGATGAGCAGCTGTTTTGCAAATTTGTAGCCTTGCTGTTTATTGTATCATTTCAGAGATATATGTTTTTGTTTTGACAGTGGTAAATTGACAGTCATCAGAATCAACACGCTAGCTACAGACAGACTTTCACATTTGTCTCCAATGCTCATATGGAGCTTGACAATGACATATACGGGTTTGATTCACACATGACACTGCGGTTACACTGTGGACGTGTGCAGGTGTGAAAATGGGATTTACAGGCATCACTTACAGGATCCCATTTTTGCTAACGCTAAAGTGTGACGCACTGTGGTGCAGAGAGTCGTGGCTCTGCTCACACTGATCTATGACGCAGATGAGCTCCTGAAACAGCAGGCTGGATCACTCTGATGCACAAGTACAAAACACATCATATAGAGTGTCATTCACAACACACTGCATATAATATACAGAGATATCAGCCACCTGCACCTGTAAGGTCAACTTTTGTAATTCACATTCATATGATGGTTCTCCAACCTTTATTTATCCCTAGTTAACCAGGTTGTTTTTAAGCGTCTGGCTTTAAAAATGGATATGTAATTGAGCTCTGTTCTTATTGGCTGCCTTTGTATCAAAAATAGTCCAGGTAAAAACACTCCTAAACACAACTGAATTATAAACCATAGACAGAATATACCTATACATACATAGTACACAGTAAATAGTCTGTACTGTGTTTTTTGTGAGCAATTCAAAACTGACTGTTTTTCTATATACTGACTGAATGTTACATAAGGAATGGTACACTTATGTACTATATCAAACTCTCATTCGGTTTACCATGATATCCAAAAGGTAAGGACAGTCCTAAACCCTGTAAATCAGTGTGGAGCACTGTTTGGCCATGAGGCACAGACATAGTGCAAAACAGACACATAAACTAAAGCAAATATGTGACCACTTCTCTGCCTGGAGTAATTCAGTTTGCCTCTCAGAGAGGGAAGCAAGCCTTTAACATTTGTCTTATTTCATGCAGATGTGGGACATGCCAGCGATCTGTGTTTGCATTTTAATACTAGCTGCAGTTTGCAGTCTGTCATGATCTGGGGAGTTCATGCTAACAGAGAGGAGATAAGGGATTTAGGAGGTGCCAAAAAGACAGGGTGGGACTAAGGACTTATTAGGGCCTTAAAAACTAATGCGATCCACACACTTTCAGGGATTTAGACAGGAGAGGTTTGTTGCATGTCTGTCATGTGTTTCAGTTCTCCATTTCAGAAGAGAAATGAGGTAAATAAAAGAATGAAATCAGACAAATGGACACATGTATTAACACACCTTTCTAATTTCTTGCATACAACATTACGCAAAGGTCAAGGACCATGCGAAGCGTCCTTGGGTATGTGAAAGGCGCTAAAGAAGTGTAACATATTATTATTATTATTATTATTATTATTATTATTCATGCTTCATTTATATATAGGTGTCATTTAATGGAAAACTACACCAACATACCAAAAGTCATGGGATTAGCAGTATATTACTTGAAATGGAGTTTCCTCAGGGGTCTACCTGGGAACACCCACACCTGTATAAGTTGAGCTGTTATCTTGTGAGCAAGGTCATGGGTGCTTAATGTGTTCATTCTTTGCTTTTGTTGCAGCTTCCATTCTTTTCAGGATACTTGCTTTCAGTTTTCCAAAGACATCTGCAGCGATAGTTTTCCAGATCTCCAAAGTTCAGGCTTAGAAGTTGGTTGGATTTTCTGCTTCTCAACATCCAAGTAGTCTACATTCAGTGATGCTAAGATCGGGACTCTGGAGTGGCCAAAACTTTTGTGATTTTCTCAATAACGGCTTCTTGGCCACGACACAACATTTCAGACCCAGTTTGAATTGTCCTCTCACAGTGGAAGGATGAGGAGAAACTGTTTTTCATATCTGCAGCAAGAGTGGTGCTTGATTTTCCTGATCTCACAAAGATGAAAGCTTTAAGTCCTGTGTTTCTGATGGTGATGGTTTTGGTGGATGGTTGTTCGGAGTCCCATTTTCTCTTTTTATTTGGATAATATTTTAAACTCCATGTTTGGAAACTCATCTCTTCAGAAACATCTGTAAAAGTAACCTAATGCCATTTTAGAGTGGAAATTACATAAATAAAGTGCTGTCTCTATGATTTTGTCCTGTACTATATACCCACTGAAACACAGCTTTCCCTGCTGTAGGATGAGTTTAGCTATTTTGTTCATCAGTAGAATGCTGATTACTCAGATTCGGAGCGAAAGGCCTGTGCATGCACCATTGGATGTTTTTTGAAGCAGAGGGGGAAATGTAATAAGATCATAACTTCTGCCAGACTTGCAATTAAAGCTGAATTGTTGACCTGTTTTTTCATACTTTACAACATGCAGAGCGAATGTAGTTCCTCCCTAGTCTACTCACAAGATGTTTTCCCCAAATGGATGAAGGAGAAGTTTCTTCTCAAATGATAATATCTCCATGCTTTAATTATCTTATGTGCTAGAGGGAGAGGGAGAAAGAGAGAGAAAGCAGCCACTGAGGGGTAGGATTAAGGGCTGCACTAATCAATATGCTGACGAAAAAGAATTCCAGTGTCCATAACGTTCTCCCTGCATTTCCTGAGGCAAAGAGCGGAAGTGGATGAGCAGTCAATAGTCAATAGGTTTTATCAGGTTTCTGCTCTCTGTCCATCAATGGAGACTCAATATTAAACAGCTCCTCACAATTGCCTTCAAATGAAGGATAATGAGTCAGTAACCTTCACAGATTTAACTAATGCAGCTGGCAAGGACCACATATTGCTGCCAAGAGACCACTAGGTCAAACAGGATATTTAAAATTTTAAACGTGTAGTTTACTTTGGATGTGAAAAAGGCTCAGATGTGTGTAGAGTTTCACTAAGCACAGCACTAAATGTGCCTTCTTACGACCATAATATGCCTTCACATAATGTCTATAGTTGATTTACCAAAGCTGCATACTTGTCAAAAGACCACCTCCTGTTTATAAGGTGCAGGGTTTGGCTGGCCCTTTTATCAGAAGAGCCAAACGTATAGAGGTGCAAAAGTTTGCACTAGTTTGTACTTAAAGGAGCAGTATGCGATTTCAGTCCAATACACTTTTTGTCAATTTCAGCTAATATTCTCTCACAGCCAATTAGCTGTCAATTATGTGTGTGTTGAAAAAAAAATAGTGTTTGCACATAGCCCTGGCCCTGTAAATGGGAAGTAAGGTAGAGCCACACAACAATCTTCTACTACATCAGTAACAGGAGGCATTAATGCTCATGCACAGGACAGGGAAAATGGGAGGGGCAATTCATGCATTGTCAGGAAGAAGAAATGGCTGAGAAAAGATCTGAAGAACAAAAACTGAGACCGAAGTTCAAGATTACACAAGGGCGTTTCAACAGTTGAGAGACCTCCTAGAGTTGACGCTGAGGTATTTCAACAGTGGAGAGCCCTCAGGGACATGACGAGACTGAAGTGGTATTCCTAATTGCATTTACTCATTCCACCTTAAATTGTGCAGTAGCTCCATTCTGATGCTTGAGACATCTGAATGTGACTGTTGCACTATTTATTTTGGCATGGGAAAATCTGCATGCAGTATCAGATGTTTTTCCAAAGAAGAAGAGAAAATGTCTTCACATTTTGCCTGATTTCTAATTAAAGATGAATTGTTGACAGAGCAAACATGTTTCTTCCCTGGTCTCAAATGACATTATATCTACATGCTTCAATTATCTTATGTGCAATAGGGACAGCACTGAGGGAGCATTAAAGGTAGGGGTACCATATATGCTGATTAAAATATCAACAACAGTTCTTCAGAATCATATACTGCACCTTTAAACGTCAGGTAAAGTCTTTAATAGATCTTTCTAAAACTACACTTTGCCTAAATTCAGCTGCACCAACAATCTGTACGTAATATCTTAACTGGTAATAACTAATTAATGCGTACATTGTGTCAAATGCTAAATACTGGTGCTTTAGCAAGATGATGACAGATTCAGATCCAGTCAAGACACGCTTTCATGGAAACACAGACAACAGCTTGTATCTTACCTCCAAGGAGAAAAGGAGAAAAAATACAATATAGAAAAGGTGCTTCTTTTTCTTTTATTACTGAATTGTTGGTTTATTTTTGGAATTCCTCACAGCAACAGAACGTTCATTCATTTATTTGCCATCTAAACCACTTATTCTACTGGGTCACAGGGGATGCTGAAGCCTATCCCAGCACTCATTTGGTTGAAGGCAAGTACCCTGGACAGGTCGTCAGCCCATCACAAAGCAACATAATTTTCAGCAGTATTTCAATCATATTTTCCAGCTAACAGGCATAACAGCTAAGAACGGTTATGGCATTTTACATCTATGGATGTAATATTCACATTAGAGAATTAAATCCATAAACACAGCATTGTGTGTTTATATTAGCTGATCCATCTTAACCATGGAAAAGTAACATCACGTCATGTTTTTTTCTTCTTTGTCTTCTTTGTGGGTTCTGTTTGTTCAACACTGCTTAACTGCTTAATGTAAAAACTAGTTTGTGTGGGGTGCAACTCATTTTGATTTAGTAAATAGTGTTATCTCTAAACATTCTTTCAGCTTATGTTCAAGGCTCTCGCTTCCATCTGGTAACTGTGACAGCTCCTATTGTTGAAGGAAGCCTCTGGAAAGTATGCTTGTGAGACACTCGCACAAATTTACATATGGTTTGAAAAGGCAGCGAGGAATCCATGCGAAACCCCCATCACTAGTTGCTCAAGTATCACTAAAATGAGCCGAAAATGTGATCTGCGACGTTCCCATATGCAAAAGAGAAAAGCACAGTCTGCGCTTTCTTTGCTTATGGACCATAAACTTTACATTTAGGCTTGTGTGCCACTTGCATCTGATATGCAGCTGAAAATGGGGTCCGGGATGACGTAGTACTCTACAAAATAAAACATCTTTATGGAAGGCTGCAAATCAGATTGTTTGCTTTATCTTCCAGAAGTGCTTCCACAAACACTTTCACAAGAATCAGACTAAACACACCACAAGGCACTGAAGTGCAGTGAGAGCAACACGCTGTGACAAATGATGGTCAAGAGTTTGTGGGTAAGGGAGGCTTTATAGCCAAAAAATAAGATGGAAAGATGGTGTGTGTGTGTGCAGGAGAGGGTAGCCTGTGGAAGCCTGATACCCAGTGCAGCAGTACAGGCAGCATGCTGAGGCTCCATCAGTATTGGCAGGCTGTGGTTATGGCCTGATTGCAGGTAATTCAGATGCCAATCACAGCACCCTCCCACAGAGGAACAGAACCGGAGGAGGACAGCACTCCATCTTCACCTCCACCATGAAAATTATGACAGGCCTTACTTAGAGCTTTATAGTTTCAGGTGAGATCGAACTTTTAGCTCAGAGGATACACTGATATTAACTTGAAGGATCCAAAATGATGGTACGAAGAAATAGTTTGGTGGTCAGTGGGGCAGGATACGCGCTGACTCTACTCCACAGAGCTGCTAGATTGTGACATTTCAGCTACCGTCTAATGAAAGGGCTCAGAAAATATGATGTACCCATCATGTATGTGTTGATGTTTTATATATAGTTAGATGTGTACATATGAAGACATTTTGAAAACATGACATCAAAAGATACTTTGAATTTTTAATTCATTACTTTAAGCACATCTTATAGTATTCTATATGTAAATTTTATAAAAAAATATAATTTTGATACTATGCAGTTATTTTACAGCTCTGTTCATCATTCTGGACACATTTCTTAAATGTTTACTGCCTGCAGATTCTTTGAAACCTGTTAAGTTGCAGAGGGCAAATAAATAAATTAATAATATATTTTATATATATAAATAATATAACAGAATGCAGATAAAAACAATGCAGTGATGCACAAATAACATAAACCAGATGTTTAACTGAAACTAGTGCAAAGACAACTTATCAAAAGTTAAACCTGTAAACCTGAAATATTTCCAAACTGATGGCAGAAACACGTTTGAAAAAGATATTTCAGTTGCTGTAGTTTTAAACATAAAATGCTTCCCAATCTTGCTTGATATAGGATTTCAGGAGCTCAGCAGTTCAGGCATGCTGGGGTAGGTCTGTCTAGTGCCCTAGCCTGCACAAGTGCCATGGAGTGCCAGCTTCTCAGCAGAGGGTGCCCCAGTCCTCTCTTGGGGCCTTGTCCACAGCACAGCGCCGCCTTGGCACATCCCATTCCAGCAGGTGCAGGGAAAAGGAGGTGGGTTAGGATTGCTGCAATAGTCCTTTTTTTTGTAGTGCATTGGTCACAACTCCTCCTGGGTGAGGCAAAACTCTTCACAGCTCACAGCATTAAGTATGGTGTCACTGGGTACACCGATAGCAGCACTGGCACTCCTCTCAGCCACCTTCCACTTTCTTCGTTGTCCTCTGCATCATCAATGCAGACAAGGGTGTTGTTCATATAAGCAGCCATGAACCTCAGGGATCCATTAACTGAAACTACTGCTACGTGTTCAGCTCTTCCAGCGCTAGCAGCTTCTCCCTTGATGTGACAGCACACCCCTCCAACCAGCTCTGATGCTGCATGTTCAGCTATGCACTGGACATTTGATGGCCACCTCTAAAACTTCATGTGGCACTCTTCAGGTGCATTTGGCACCCAGGGTTTCCCAAAAAGCCCAGGATGCACATCCTCAGCCTCAGTTATCCAGACTAAGTAATGCATCTTCTTCCCAACTGTCAGCATCAGTCATCCTCTCCCCTCATTGGTGTAAGCTCAACAGTTACTGTGTGAAGATTGCAATGTAAACATACCACTTCTAGCCAGGACACTGTGACTGCCTACACCACCAGTGCAGGGATCCCGTTCAGAATTGATGGAAAAGTGACAGAAGTCTGATATGAATGTTTGCCCCACCACAGCTACTGTTTGTTTGCTGTTCATTCTGGCTAGGGCAGCATTCATTTGGGAGATGTGAGATGAGGATGCAGGACCCTGCAGTGTCGCTCTCTTGTGACCCCCAATGGACAAGCCCTAGCCAGATGTCCCAGCCAGCTGCATCTCCAGCACTGGCGACCCTCTGCCACTGGCGGTGTGACTGTTGTCTTGGCCAATGCTCGGATCAGTTCCGTCAGCTCCTCCACCCACATCGGCTTTGGTGACTCACTTGACTCCTGCAGAGCTCTGACTGCAGGACTGGTAACATCTGTGCACTGTGAAGCTGCTGACAACACTATCTCTCTCCCCAGTGCCAATTCCAGGGCCTCAGGCAAGTCGCGTGGGTGGGCCAGCTGTGTGTGGACGTGCAGCTCAGTTGGAGTGTTGGAATGCCTTGATGAACAAGTCTTGCACAGAAGGTGGCATGTAAGCATAAGCTCATCTAGCTAAAGTTTCATTATAGTTAGTCAGGCCACTTAATGATTCCCTTGCCTGTCTCAGCAGTTACACAGTGCAGACCGAAGATGCTTGCACTGTCCAAAACCTCTGTGGAGCACCTGAACCAATGCACTGTAATCCAATCTCCCGTTAGGGTCTAGCAATAGCAGGCAAGCTAATGCATCATCAGTCAGACAAAGCGTCAGCTGCAGGGCTTTCTGTTCATCAGACCACATACACAACTTGGCTGCTAGTTCAAGTTAATTAGCTCTAAATATGGCTCATTGGCACCGCCATCTTGGTTTACATCTGTACCCGGATTTCAAGCTGATGTCACGGAAGCTGTGGACAGTGCGCAATGGCACCTACCTGCACTTTCAGGCCTTGGTCTTCATCCACTCCCATTGCCTCTCAATAGCAACACAATTCATCCTCATTGGTTACAACACTCTTGAAGATGCCATGAACTTCCTCTATTGTTACATAAACAAAGTGCTCCATCCCCTGATAGAGCTATGTAGCTTTGCTTAACAACTAGCAGCCAAACAGTCTAAATCTCTCCCATTGAGGCAGAAACTTTTATTTCTGAACACCAATTGTAACTTTGTGCTTTTCAGTTTCAGTTTATTTTCAAGTCATTTCAGTTTATTTTTCAAGCTGTTGTTGGCCTCAGCTATTCCATACAGTTTTCTTTTTGCTACCAGCTTTTTCGCTACCCAGTTCACCTCTGGCTCAATCATGCCTCAGCTCACACATACATACCACATGGCTCCTCAAGAGTCATGAGCAAAATAATTGAGTGAATAAATGCAAGAGAACTCAAAACAAATCTAGAGCAAATATGCGAAAGCATTTCTTGAACACTCTATAGTTTGTTAATATAACAAGAATTTCTTCCAAGTGATTTTAGAACATTTCTATTGGGCTATCATGTGTATGTGAATTTAGATCCTAGAAAAAATATATAATCTAAACTTTGCACCTAATAAATGATTACAGTTGAGCCACATTAAATCAAACACTTCTTTACTATTAGGCTACACAAACTGACACGTCCTGTCTAGTCTAGCCCCTGTTTTTCTCAGTTTTCTCTGGTTTTCTGTTTGTCTTGTCACTTCCATGTGCATTTTTCCATGTGCTGCTGTTTGTTTTGGTTTTTGGCTCCTCCTGTCTCCGCCCCCTTGTCAGTCCCCTCACCTGTCCCTAGTTTGTAGCTCCGCCCCTTCCCAGGTGTTCCTTGTTAGTCTTTGTTCTCTTATACTCCCTGTAGTCCCTGTATTCCAGCTTGTCGGTTGTTTTTGTATCCATGTTCTAAGTTGTATCTCAGTTTGCTGCTTTATTTGGTTTTGTTTTGTCTTATTTGTTCTGTTTATTAAATACTTGCATCTACATCCAGCCTCCTCATCTTGACCCCACGTGACACAAACATAAGCACTATAACAGCATTATATGTAGACTTTGTGCTTTACAAATTACAATATAGCAACTAATAGCATGAACTGATAGCATAAAATCTGACTGTCTGGATATGCTCTGGATATGATGTAAAGACAATCTGAGGTTGAAAAGAATTTATACATGAACACAAGTTCACCGAACAAAAAATGAGTTACCTGCAACTGAAACCTGCAACCTAATAGCGTGTAGTACCTCCAAACCAGATATGGTGGGTGCCTTCCCTGGCACAATTCTGAGGAGAATTTCCTGTAGACTGGGATTACTGGCACTGCTGGTAGACCTGTATGACTGTACACTTCGATACATCTGCAAATTCAGCTACTTCTTTTACACTATGGCCTTTGGCACTCCCAAATGCAGTTACTACTTTTTACCAATCATGAACCCATTTTCCACATTTTCCATCGAATGAGACATTCACTGCTCTGTCCAACCTCTTCTCCATCTATGAATTCTGTCACACCCCCAAAGGTATTTATAGCCCCATCATCCTTGTACAACACCATCTGCAGGAGTCTGAAGTTACTACCACCTTAAACATGCAACGTGACTCATGTTTGTTCGGTGAGCTTATAGACAGCATATTTGGAATGCACTGGGAATGAAAAGAAAGGAAGCATGCCTAAGACAAATAGGGTTGATGTTATGAGTATAGGTGTTATGAAGAAAAGCAGTTTTGGGGCATTGCTCTAGTTGAAAGCTAAGTGCTTGCTGTAGGGGTTCAGGGTTATTAGTTTCTTTGCTTTTAAATGTGCTTCAGGCCAATAACTTAGAGGACAATTACAGTTGTAAGGGCAGTTATGGTATTCCATTAGACAGCCTCTGCAGACACCCCATCACAGAAATGGGAAAAGAGAGAGAGAGAGAGAGAACGCAGATGGGTAGGGTATGAGTTGCAGAGGGAGACACTGGCATGTTACTGAGGTAATGGGAAACACACCGAAGCATAAAAAGTAGCCTGGACTGGTTTATACCGCATGAAATCCTGGCTGTAGTATGACATCAGGGACTTTCTTTTCTAGCAAAACACAATACCTGAGCTCATCTTGCATCCTGCAAAATAGAAGCTAGACCCTCTCATGTGATATGCAACATGCCAGAGAAAGCAAAACAGGGAGAAATTCCTGCAATATATAAGCATAAAAATAATCAAGTGCTGGGTTAGCAGATCTCTGCTGCTGCAAAACTACATGACTATGCATTATTTCTCCAGGAAAAAACTTGACTAGAGGAGTGCTAGGCACAGCCTAATATTTCGTTTTTTCCCTAAATTAAAAATATATATACATTAGCAATTATTTTAAAACTAAAACACATATCTATAAAATCTGCAGTATATATCAAATTAAAATTTCAAGCATCTCCACTGAACAGTTCAGCTGAAAGTAGAGTGAGTGCAAATGTTACAACTTTTACCACCAGTGTGGTAATCTAGTACATTGCTGCAACCACAATAAATTTGTTAAATTGAATGTTATTTGAATCACTTTATAACTTAAATAGACACTAAAACATGCATCAAAATAAATATATATACTTATGCATGCACAGACATACATGCCACATTGGCCACTTCAACCCTGCAATATGTCAACTACTGGTCCAGACAAGACTGATATGAGCGAACATAAAAAGCACTATAACATTTACAATACTCAACCAATTTCGGTAAGTTGTTTTTGAGTCACTGCCCAACATTGAAGAAAAGAGTGTGATTTGGCTTATTTTGCTTGGTTATAATTTGTGGAGATGTTCATATACACTGATCAGCCATAAAACCACCTCCTTGTTTCTACACTCATTATCCATGTTATCAGCTCTTTACCATATAGGTGCACTTTGTTGTTCTACAGTTATAGACTTTAGTCCATCTGATTATCTACATACTTTGTTAGCCCCCTTTCACCATGTTCTTCAGTGGTCAGAACCCCCACAGGACTACCACAAAGCAGATATTATCTGGGTGTTCATCCTCAGCACTGCAGTGACACTGTCAGTATATAATTTAACATACACAAAATATTTAGAAAGTTTTTTTCCATTCCACAAAAGGCTCTTTTTGTCAAGAGGCTAAAGTTAGCTTTGTATACACCAGCTTCTTATTCGACTTTTCCGTTCCACCCTAAATGATACAGCAGTTACCTTAATGGCACACCGGCACCAAAGCGTAAAAAAAAATAAATAGGGCACTTTTTGTACTAATACTTTATTCCCTGGTGGAAATTACCTGTCTACTTAAAGTTACTCCTCACTGCCTTCTTTTTATCTTTGAAAAGCCAGCCAAGTACAGTCAGTTCAGAAATGTTACTAGCTCAGCTAACACAAGTGTAACGCTGGGCAAATGAACCAGACCCTTGTGGATGGCAAACAGGGCTTGATGTTTATTTGCAAGACAACAATTCGGATAAGTAGTCAGAAAACCGAGACAGGTCAAAATCCCCAAGGTCAAAAAAGACATGCCTGGGTCAAAACCAGAAAAGCATTCATTCCAAACAATCAAGGTACAAATCAACAGACCAAAAGTCAAAAACACAGAAACAGGTCAAACAGCAAAAGGATAACAGGATATCTGCCTGTTTTAAGTTTTAAGTTCAGTTCGAGTTTCAGGGCATTTACATGTTGAAATGCTTGTGGTGAGGCTCAGGTTATTACTCTACAGCAGGGCAGCATTAATATGCATACTAACTAAAAAATACTGAATAAAAGAGATATATTAAATATAGAAAATATACAACATATGCACAGAATACAGACTATACAGAGACTATTTAGAAATTCTCGGATATGTACAATATACAATATATACAATATATTAGACAGTACATACCAGATATATTATATATTGATATAATATACATACCAATATATTATATCAGTACAAACCAGAATGAGCTGGCAATTCACAAAAAACTGACTGAAACAAACAGGTATTTATACACAAAAGGGGACTAAGAACAGGTTAGAGCTGTTAGCAAGTTAGTATTCTGAAAGTGATCTGGAGACTGATCCCTGATTCGTGGCTGTGGGACAAGTGTCTGTAACGTCATACACCAGTGAATCCTAGGAGTTGTAGTGTGGAGGGCATGTGGAGAGGGAGAACTGGGAGGCGTGACAACGAGCAGCATGTCATAAAAATTGGTTCGGTGAAAAACACCAATACAGATAAAATCTCGATTACGGGCAGTATCATTTCTTACAAAGTCTCAACTTTCATAGCTAACTAGTGTTATTGCCAGCATTAGTTTTTAATAGTCTAATAGAGTTTCTATTAGTTTAATAGACACTGGTGGCCAACTAGTCAGCTCTTAACGTAATGTTACCTGTGAAAAGTAATGCCCTGAGACTGCACCAATGCCCCAAACTGCACACTAGAGCTTTGTGTGGGACTGATTTTTCAACCCCACCTCCACCTGTTCCTGCCAAGAATTAGCAGACATTTGTCCCACTCCTACCTGGAACATAAGCTACATTCAAATTACAAGCCTCATTGTCCAAATCTGATTTTTTGCTCAAATCTCTCTAACATTATGGTTCACATTCATGTAAGTAAGTGACTCAAATCTATCACTTACTGTGAACGAAGTCACATCCACACTTCCTCTTCAGTATAATGTCACATGAATGAATTATGTGCATCATGAACAGCAAATAAGTAGAACAAGCCTTCACTGCAAAGACACTATACTATGAATAGGTTTTAGCTGCCCATTATTAGGGTGAGGCAAGGTGTCACGTCCTGTCTTGTCTATCCCCTGTTTATCTACGTTTTCCCTGGTTTTCCGTTTCTGTCTTGTCACTTCCATGTTTCTTTTGTTGTCCCGTGCCATGTGCTTCTGTTTGTTTTAGTTATTGCTCCTCCTGTCTCCGCCCCCTTGTCAGGCCCTTCACCTGTCCCTAGTTTGTAGCGCCACCCCTTCCCAGGTGTTCCTCGTTAGTCCTTGCTGTTTTATACTCCCTGTGGTTCCCTTTGTTCTTGCTTGGTGTTTTGTCTGTTAGTTGTTTCTGTGACCCTGTTCCTCTGTAGTGTTTTGTTTCTTAGTTTTTCTAGTGTCTTTGGTTTTTGTTTTTTCGCTTGTTAGTTTGTCATTAAACACTTGCACTTGCATCCTGTCTCCTCGTCGTGTCCCAGTGTTACACAAGGATTAAAAAGGGGTCAGATCTGTTACTTTTCCACTGTGTACTGGCTTTAACTTCACATTTGGCTCTGATGCCATGTTAATGCTGAATGATGCGCAGTGAAATCTGATCTGAATGTTCACATTCAGCACAGTCATGTGAACATAGCCATAGATGTTTCAGCTCGCTCCCGCCCGCAGTCCAGTACACTGGCAAATGACTTCAATATCAAAGCAGCTTTGTGACAACTTGACATTTTCACAAATACATTATTTTCTCTGGAAATAATTACAATTGAAAATGACTTCCGTTTGTCAGACTTGCTTTTAGTCACCTTAATATCCATGTTGTCGTCTTACTTTAAGGCACGTTCCACAGCTGAGGCTGACTGACAGTCTTAAGCCTCCACCATTTCTGTACCACAATAATGCAATTTGTGTATTGATCACAACTACTTAGAACGAGTTTATTACTTTCTTATTGATTATTTAGCTGTTTCCCCTATGTTAATTATGCATGCTCATTTTATTAGCAGATTTACTTATTTACATGATTTTCCATATGCATATTGCTGCTCTGGCACACACTGGATCGTGTAACCACTTGCTCCCACGCATGACACTGAAATTTAGTCCTGTGCTGCAAGATATTGTGGTGGAGCCGGTAAGTCCTGCAGAGTCACACAGGAATCCGGGACTCTACTGCTCACGACTCAGGCATCTTTTTCCAATCTTTTTTCTTCTGACAGTTATGACAAGTTGCCCAGACCAATATGGCAGCGACATTGACATACAGTTCAGCAGTCAATGTGGCATCTTCATGTATATGTCTATGTATCTATGCACTTCATATATTGTATATATTTATACTAAGCATATACTATCAATCTATAAATACTATCTAGGTTACAAAAACAATCTGAATTAAGGTGAACACACTTAATCAAACACATAAATATTCAGACACTCTTGACACTCCATAACAAATATAAAGGAAAATGGTACAAACCCATACCAGGCTTAACTAAAAGGAGGAACATACATCACAGGATTAGCACTGTGTTTGCAGTGGTTAAATAAGGTAAACTGTCGCTGATAACTAATAAAGACTGATTTTTTTTTCATCTTTTTTTTTTTCCAAAATGCTTAAGCAACCTGTCTGATCTGAAACAGTTGCTATTATTAAAGAACACATTGACTATCAAGCATGGCATATGTAACCTCCACTCCGCACCAGGCCTGCTGTCTTTTTTCTACACTATATAGTGTCAGAATATTCCTTATAGGTGCATGTGCATTCTGTCATGCAGGTGTTGGTGGGAGAATAGTGTCTGATGCCTTATCCTTTTCAATGTATTCCACAACATTTTTATGAAAAAAATAAATAACATATAAAAATTGGAGAATAAGAGTTTTATCTGAATCGGGTAGGCTACATTTGACTTCTGCAATGTCTACAGTCTAAGTCTACGGTTTCTCCAAAAGATTTTCATTTTTCAGTCTGAAGCCATAACCATATCAGAGTGGGAGATAACAGTTATTCAAAAGCCAAAGGGAGTAGCAAGGTGTTTCAGGTGTGTGTCTAGGTCCAGTCCCTGTCACTGGAGGGAATGTTCAGAGTGACTGTGGCATTAAGACTGCAACAAGATTGCTATTTACTGTATGAACTTACAGGTAAAGCCAAAGGGAGACAGGGTAGGTGGGTGGAAAAAGAAGTGGGGGAGGTGGAGTGAGAGAGAGAAAGAGCGAGAGGGAGAGAGGAAGACAGAGAGAGAGAGAGAAAGAGAGAGGCTCCTTCTAAATGTCAAACATGATCCCTGCCCACTTAACCTGACCACATGCTGCTGTGACGCTCATGCTCTCACCAGACGACAGTGTATATATTATTTATACTCATAACCACACATGCTCTTATGTCCTGAGCTCTAAAACAAGTCACAACATGTGGAGCCAGCAGGTAGCTCAGTGTCACATGCAGAGAGACACACATCCAGCTGCTGCAAAGCTCTCAAACGCCATACCTACCAACATGCCAACCCATAAAGGCTTTCAGAAGATAACATTTCTCCCATTTTAACACTTCCATGACCAGTGCTCACCATCTCAATAAAAGCTGAATTCAACATCTATTCTGAATTATGGTGTAAATTTGAAATGTGTGTGTTTGTACATATTGGCAGAACATGCAGACTCTAAACAGTACAATGTACAAAATGGATGTGAGTACAAATTGTCAAAGTAACAATTTGTGGACAATATGTCAAAGACATTACTAAGGAAATGAACATGCTTATTTCTTGTCAGAAAGCTTCAGAATACTTGCATTAATATGTTGTGTTTGTATGTGTTAGAAAAGTGCCAATCGGGGGTAGCACTTTATTTTGATTGTCCAGTGTAGATGCTCCTTTTTGGTAGGCTTAAATGCTACCAAAAAGGCAAAGTAAAATCCCCAAATGAAAGGACCTGCAGAAAGGATTAGCTAAAACATGAGTGGTGGAGTGCTGTTATACTGTGCCGCATTGCTTGTACAAACATCTGCATGGAAGAGCTGTACATTACATAAGACAATGCGTGAAGTATGCAAAAGAACATATAGAGCCGAGGCGTTTAGGAAACCATGGAAAAGTGCTGTGGACAGAGGAGAATGAAATAAAACTCTTTGGCCACAATCACCAATGTTTAAAGAAAAAAGAACCTTGCAGTGTGTTCAACATGTGGTGGATCTATTGTGCATTGGGGTTGTGTAGCTCACAGTGGCACAGGAAATATTGCACATGGTAGATGGAAGAACTGATTTCACAAAAAATCCACAAATTCTGACAAATTTGACACAGTCAAGCTGAAAATAGGCTGGCCGCTACAACAGGACAAAGACCCAAAACATACCACAAAATCCACCATGAACTATTTTAAGAAATGCAAATTAAAGCTTTTGGAATGACTTTGGGTGAAATGGGGTTCAAATGTGGAAATAGTTACTACCCTAAAGATACATTAAATATAGAATATGAAATAGTAAAAATATAAATATTCAATATTTATTTACAAAAACTCAACTTTTGAAAACTTATACAACTACTTATTATGACTTACAGCATCTCTAAGCCTATTAGATTTTAGGATATTCCACTGAGTTTTTAAGGCTTTCAGACATTGGAAAACCTATAAGCACCTTCAGAACATTACTGATGCCACAGGGCATTTGGAAACAGACAGTGATCCAGACAGGTTTCTGAGACGGTGGCACTTTTCCTGCCTTCCATATCTTAACTTAGCAGGTGAGCCTTGGGAACAAACCCATTAAATCAGCCTGACTTACCACAAGCACTGCAGCCAGGCCAGCAGGAGAGATGTATTGCATGCCTGTAGCTGAGAGGTGTTGGGGAGCTTGAGGAGATTACTGGGTTTCAGACGGCTGTGAGTCAACTTCATGGACCGCTGCAGAACATGGCCTTGCATTAGGATCAGTTCACCGGATATAGGGCACTTTTACTTTCTGCAGCCGCTGTCTTGAAAACCAATGTGGCTGTTGTGCTGTAATATACACTACAGGTCAACAAGTAGTAGCCCTTTTCATTTGACTCTGTTGACACTACAATTTCGGGCTGAAGCCTGACACAACAGCCAGGATACTTGTAGCACGATGGCCTGGAGACTTCATTTTCCTCTCTCTGCCCCCTATAGCAAACTGAAATATGTGATCTGAATTTGAACGCACACAGATGTAGATCATTCATTTCTGTATAAGATGTGACACACTGACCAGTTCATGAAAATGTGGTGATAACCCAGTAACAAGGAATCTCCTCTCAATATTCTATTTTGCTTCACTGAATAATGTTATGCACAAAGTGTTAAATGGGACAGGTAACTTTATGAACTTTAAGCAATGAAATACTTGGGCCATACATTTTTATAGAAATCGTTTAAAACACAATTGAATGTATAATATGTTTAGTATGTTTTAGACATCCTAAAGCAGGAGTTCTTAGCCTGGTGGATGCAACCTGGTTCATGGTGGGTCAAGGGTTGTGCTATAAGACATTTACCCTACCATACCCTACAGAGATAATAACCTTGACAAGGTCTGCTGAATGGCTCCACATACTGACCATGGAAATGCCTTGTCAAAGAAGGGGTTGGCAAATATCTTCAACCCCAAAAAAGTGTTTCATTGCAAAAGGGTTTTGCATAGCTATTTTTAATTTTCTTCACCAAGGTTAGTAAAACAGTTCCACCAACTAGCTTTACTGAGGTCTACAAAGTGAACTTTAGTGAGGTATACAATGTACAGTTTAGGTCGAGCTTACTTAAAACTCATTAAATGTCACTTCAGCCTCCGTATAAGATAAAACAGCTTAAAACTGATTTTTGTTGGATTTTTAATGGCTTTGTAACTCCCAGTTTAGTCATTCCTAATTCAGACATCCAGCATAAAACTCTTCCCATAATATTGCTGACCTCAGATGAATGAGGCAACGCTAGGATTCTAACTAATAACCTTGTGTCACCTAATGGTCAGGCAGCTAGTCGCACCACTCTGAAGCTATATAATTACAGAAAGCAACAAAGACAAGATCACAAGTCAAACAGCCTAATGTACCCTTTACTTCCTTTGAATCTGTACAATGTATGCATTTTGTATAAACTGAGGATATAAAACAACACACTAAGATGTAGTGTGCTTGCACTGCTGCTGAGTCACTCTGTAAAGCCTGAAAAAATAATATAAAAGTCAGAGGTGTCGGGTTGGATTTCACAGGAGTTTCTCAGACCACATCATATGTCTTTATGTATTACCATCAAACTCACTGGCTCAAAAAGAAGGTGTTTAGATCTGAAATGCAAAATCAACATTATACTGATGACAACAGTAGATTATTCACTTGAATCCTCAGAGGACACCACCTTCTTCTGATTCTGATTCTGATTCTGATTCTTCTGATTCTTTTGACTGAGTTCTCTATGAATGCTCAATTATCACATTCATCTGCTCATTGAAGGAGTATGAAGCTGTGTGTCCCCTTATTGTGTGCAGTTAACCATTTCCACCACTGAGGTCTTCAAATGCTCAAAAAAGATATGGAGTGGCACACACACACACACACACACACATATATATATATATATGACATATATATGATGCAAGATGACATGAACGAACTGTGAGGATGCCTGAAAAGATGCTCATTAGACCATCTGTTGGACCCTGCAATATAATGTCCTTACACCATTTAGAAACATTGCACTAACGTCCTCGGGACATCGTTTTGCTAACTGGGAATTAGCCACAAGCAGCATGTGTGACGAAAAAATTAACATTATTCTTCCAGTGCAAAGTATGGCAACTTCCTAATGTATGCCTAGAGCGAACACCTTCATGGTCTATTAAGCTTGCAACAGTAGCCAAATATTATTGCCGATTAGCCAGGCAATTAGGTCTCTACATGGCATGGACAAAGACTGACACTACTGAAAAGGACACATACACAGATCATCAGGATTGATTGGGTTATGATACAAACAGTAATTTAATGTCAACAATATGAAAACGGACATTGCTCATATTGATCGCCAGTCAGCGGGCTAAACCAGGGTTCAAACCGCAAGCGTCTGCAGCAGAGCTCGTTGGCAAAGAATCCAATACCGTAGAGCGCTGTGCTGAGCAATAGACAGAGACAGACAGGGGAAGCAAGAACAGCTTAGGATGAAACTGCTCAAGGCAGAGTGAATAGTTTCACACATTTAATACATTATATAATTTAAGGAGTCTAGAGGAGGTTTTCCCAGGTTTGATATTGAAAGGCATTTTATTAGTCTCTTTGAGTCCTCAAGGGACGTTTTCAATGCACAGGAAAAAAGAAGAGGCTTCTCTTCTTCACACATCTTTAAAAGAAGAAATGGGGGAAAACGCATGAAAGGGACAAGAGGGATAAAAAGGTGAACGAAGGAAAAAAAAGACGAAAAACAACCTGATCTAAAGCAGAGAAAACCCCCCAGGGAAGATTCAGAAAGAGAAAGTCAATTTCTCCTTTGCTCTGAATTTGCTTGACTTCACTTTATTGTCTCCTGAGCATTTTTTTTTCCAGTAAAAGGATGGATCTGTTGATGTGTCCAGACACATCTATACCTCTCCATACCGCTCCATGACACCAATCTGATCTAATCTTCTCCTCTGCACCCTGAAGGTAACTGATTAATCTTAGTATGATATAGAATCTAGAGGGGGGGGGTGCGGGCATTTGCATTCATTCTCATGTTTTGAGAGTCCTCGGGTCTGTAAATAAGGGCCTGTTTGTTCAATTTTGAAATCCCAGCAAGTTAGATGGTTGTTTTAGTAACAAGACTCATCATTTTTGTGCTTACATAAAACTCTGACCTTGTTTTATTACAGAGTTCCAAGCACTGTATCTGTAAAATCACTACTTTCAAAACACTCCATACAGACTGCTTTCTGGGCTTTGTGGGTAAAGCCTTGAAGAGTGTTGAAGGGATCTGATTATGACTGTTATATCCTTGAATCCTTTTATCTACTTCAGACATTAGTCAATGATATTTTGGCTTCTGTGTTAGACGTAGCACCTGCAAACAAACAGTAACAAGCAATAACAAAAGCATGGTGTAAATTGATATGCATTATCAATAACACATGTATAATGGGGGGCATTATATGTCTCTTATTATAAACTACTTTAGTACTTTATTAAGCTGGCTGAGTCACAGCACTTTGCAGTGCATTACATCAGTATTTTTCATACCTCTCTTATTGATATAAAGACATCAAGCTAGTGCTTTGCTAATACAGTCCGATAAAATGAAATCCAACAAGTCATGTATTGACTGGAAGCTATCTTAACAAGAGTACGGTTCCTGCAGAGTGCACATCTCATCTGCTCACTTTTTAATGGAGACGTTTTTGCTGCCCTGTGCGGAGCTGCATGTCGCGATGCTGCCAGAACCAGATTTCACTACAAATTCTGGTCTGACTAGTGAAGCGACAACATGGCTAGTTAAAAAAATGAAAAGTCGAAGAGGAAAGTCAATGAGTGTTTAAAAAGGAATGAGCAGAGAACTGTGGATTTTTCTCCTTGTTTCAAGTTCAAATTGATGTGTTTCATCGGTTCAGAGCCTCTGGTGCTCGTCAAAAGCAAAAACGTTAAGCCACACTGCAAAACTAAATTACTTCAAATGAACCTACCCACAAAAGGTAGTTCTGTGGAGAAATAAATCCAAAGCTCAATATAAAAGTTCCACCAGACTGCTTTATTCATGGCCTTTATTAAGTTTGATTGTATTATTATTTTATTTTTAAGACCATTTTCTCATTTTCTTATGTCAATTTGTAACTTTTAACAGACATAACAGGTAAGAAATAAAGCAGAAAAAGAACATGTGAATTTACAGCACTAATACAATAACATTTCAGCAAAACTACCAAATTACCTAATAACAGCATAATGATTCAAAGAAATGTGGGTGATATGTTGATTAAGCAGATATTATGCTGTGAGTGCTGGACAACATGTCTCTATAAATATAATAAAAATTAGTAATTGTTTAGTATTACTCACTTTTACTGTAACACATACTTGTTATTTTTTCTCTATGAATTGGAAAATAAAAATAATGCATAAATACAGTTACAGTGCTACCATCATTTTGTAGGTGTTAGGAGTTAGTATTGCTTAAGAATTATTGGCATCAATGCTCAAAGTACTCCCAAATAGTATTAGAGGGCTCCTATGTTGACTTGCTACTTCAGCGTTGACTGGCTCCTAATTCACTTGCCATAGTGACACTGAAGCTAGCTTCAACAAAATGTTTGAATTTACGATACCTCAGTAACACTTTACATTAAGTATTGGGTGTTAAGTATTAAGTAATAAATTAGTTAACATGAAATAATACATTATAATGGTTACAATGCTGAAGTAAACAACAACAACTACATGCTTACATGTTACATGTTTACTTAACACTGGTTACCTGAGATCTTGCACATCTCCTCTTTTATTTGTTTGAGAAATGAGTAACAATTTCCACCAATCTTGTATTGCAAAGTTTTCTGGGTGTCCCAGGCATAGCTACAGTTGCTAGGTCATGAAGGACAAACTGGAAGAACCAATTTGATATGGTGCCACCCTGAGGCAGAAGAATGCCGCAGCTGTAGTTAGTAAAGATAGAGGCTTGCTGGGAAAACAAAGAGCTTTCCCTGAATTTGTATTTGACCACAACCATCTAAAAAATTTAGATTTTAAGACTTTCACGTAGTCCGAGACAACGTTTTTCCTAGGACACATTGTATTTTGCAGCTTGATTGGCATGTAATTTTTTGGTTAGTACAGGTTGTTATCATTATTTTATTGCCAAGTCGTTAATGTCAATACTAACTTATTATTTAGTGACAACTAGCATATTAGCGTGTGCTTTTTAGGTTACTACAACTTGTGTTTATAAATAACACATTACCGCCTTTACCATATTATTACCCACTGATTACTTATTCCGTAAAATAAAGTGGTACCAATAATTCTTTATGGTTTAAACTTGATGAAATGTTACTAAAGTCTTCGTTTGCAGCATTTATTTGTTAACATCCAAACAAGCAGAAAAAATCAAAAGCATAGACTTGAATGATGTAAATGTATATTTCTTAACTATTTATAGTTATATAAATAGTTAAATATAATAGCAGAGTGAGTGTGCAAAACTTCAACAATTATGAGTTTAAGCATTTGTTATTCAGGTGTAGGAGTTTGAATTGAACTTAATTATTTGTCATATTTTACCTGCTGACATTTACAGTCAAATGCAGGAAGACTGCAGATGAGAATGGCATTCACCTCAATCTTTTTCTTTTCTTTTCTTTAGATTCTTAAACTCTGAAAACAAATACTTGAATATGAACTATGCTGCCACACACTTTTGAACGTTAGTGAGCAGAATACTAATGTCTGCTTCTTTATTTGTGTATTTAAATGGATCTTCTAGATGACGCATTGGGAAACGCTTTCTCTTGGTATCAGATTCGAAAGAGGGGCTGATTTTAATGATGACTCAGAACATGTCTCGTAGTCTGTGGTAGATACTGAAGGCTGAGCGCAGCAGTTCAATGGTTTGAATATAGTCCAGACTGGACAGGGAAAATTGATGGACTTAAGACTGTTACAATACAATATCAAAGGGCCTGATTGATTTAGTGAGAGACATGATCAATAGTGGAGTCAGGGGAGACATTCTCATGCCTCCAATCAACAGGCCAGACTTCTCACCGTAACTAAGCAACAGCACATCAAAGCCTCTGAGCTGAGGAACGCAGGCTGCATCATCAGACCTGGTTGTTCGGGCGATGGAAGAGGGGGTGTGTTTGTGTTTTTGAAATGTCATTAGATGACCTGAGATTTGCCCCTTTCTGTCTCTCTGTTACGCTCATGGTGAAACTGTCAGGATGACAGATTGGTGAGTAGATAAGAGGGAGGACAACAGGGACACAAACGTGTTGCTCCTCCACAGGTTACAGCTTATTTGATCAACACTTATTGAACAATCATTAACGAGGAGCGTTCTGGCATTGACGTCACTGAAGCTTTAGGTTACACCTCCCAAACGATTCTGTGCAGCAACATTGAGCATTAACACCAGTAAGTGGTACTGAGTACTCTGACTGCGTGGCCTGACATATTTGCTACCAAACAGAGGACATATCTTTGTCGCTGTGCAGAATGGATTGGAAATATTCGTTTCCACTCAGACTGGCCATACAAGTTATACATTTTTCAGCAGAAAAGCGCAAAAGCAGAACATTTACTTGAAAATTAGGGATTTTTTTCAGTGTTCAGTCTTAGAAGTTGGTTGAATGCTCTGTGTCTCACACAGAATGCACTGATGTGGCCAGTGCATTGCCCAGTCTACTGTTCCGAAAATACGAGCAGCTTGGGTGGACAGATATGTTTCAGATCTGAAGCAAGAGTGGAGATTTAACTGCTGTGGTCAACCCCAACAAAATGGTTGGGCACTGAGCACTATGTGGTGTTACACTTGCATGGCCACTATGGCAGCTGAGAAGGCCAGTCTTTTGTAAAGATTTTAGCCTGATTAAAACAACTTACATACAACACACGTCTCTTCTAATGTCTTAAGTTGTTGCATACACCAAAATGCAGCAGACTTTATTACAGTCTATTGTGTGCACTACCTTTTAAATATGGTGGGGTTTGTATACATGTGGCTGCTGACTAGGTAACACCTCAGATACATCCATCAAATGAGAAAATGCGTACCTGCTGTTCAACCCAGAAGACACAGCAAAATAACATTTTGAGAGTGAACATGACGCAGGTTTTGCTGGGAGTCCAATTTTCCACCTTCCACCAAGTAGGTCTCCACCCTTTCACCTTTCATCTCCACCTCTCCAGTTTTCCACCTTCCTTATGTAAGTAGATCTTATATCAAATCTACTCTAAAGTATCTCCTGAAAAATAAATCATTTGTACTTATATGCCATTTTGCCTGGAATGAAATAAATGAATGGTTAGAGATACACGTTTTTAGGACAAAATTGTTACATAGTGTTCGGTAATGATTAGTGGTATGATCAGTAACTTTAACTTTATCCAACATATGGGGCCTACACTCTAAAGTCTGATGCTGATGTTGGCAGGAAGGACTTCCTGTATGGCTCTTTTGCTGCACAGTGGTTGAATTAGTCTGGAGCTCCAGACGCTTCAGTGGCTGTGACTAAGCCACATAACAGCAGAAAGGGAGCACTGTATTCAAGTCTTGGCACAGAGCAGCATTCTGTTTCCTGTTGGACTAATTCTTTATTTAGGCATTGATATAACATTATTTTCCCCTAATGTTCATAAATTTAGAATATTCAGCAGAACAATTAGCAATCGAGTCAGCGAGCCTGCCTGCTGTCTCAATGTGACTGATTCCATCAGATAAAATGTGCGCTAATAAAGTAGCCCCTTTCATGAAGAATTATTATGAAAGCAGTGAGTGTGAAAAAATGTCTGGCCTTTGACTCTAGGGCCCTATTTGAGCTGTAGAGTGGCACAGGCCTGCCGAGATTAGAATGGACTGAGAAAGGAAGAGACCCACATGGGGTAGCAGAGGGAGGGGGTGCAGCAGGAAAGAGAAGAGTGGGCGCAGACGTCTCCCCCCCGCTCCCGTCCAAAAGGGAAGCTGGCACACGAGCGTAACCCCGGAGAGTGGGCCGTGGCCAGGACATGGGCTTTTCTCACTCATAATGAACTAAGCCTATTTTAAAAGGGGATGGAGTGATTATCCGGGGGGCTAGGCGTAGAGGGGGGATCTGAGAGAAGCCTGACTGTGTGAGGGGATCAGAAGGATCAAAAGCTGTGGGCAGCACCCTGTAGGATCCAGGCCACCTCTCAGACCCCAGTAATGAATACTGATCGTACCGCTAATCTCCACAGCAACTGGAGCCTGTTTAATTTGATTAACACCATACACTGCAAAAAAGAAAGAACTGCTTCTTTGGATGACTTCATTTGATTGATATCATCAAAATTAGCCTTGTTGTGACTTCAAGGGCAATGCATGTTGCTCAGACTTATTCACACTTTTCTTTATTACTGGCTGCGGCTATATTTTTTTCTCCTCTGAAATTTTACTGTCGTGTTTGCCTGTTCTGTATTGTGTGTAATTGGACTTTGTGTTATCATGTATATTCACTGTGATTCAATACAGCAATGAGAACATTGACAATGATCACCCAATCATTTATTAAGAGAGAGTCCTATTATGCCAATAGTGTTCAAAATGTTCTTTTTGGGTCTGCTAGAATAGATAATGTACATCTGTATTCACCATCTACCTGAAACAGAGAGTTCCTGTGCCTTAAGCCCCGCCTCCTAATGAATCCAGTGTGCTCAGATTGGTCAGCTCACCCACTATGTTCTAATTGGTCAACCGCCAAAATGGCATCATGCTACAATTTCGGATCTCACTCTGCTGTGGCTGTTTTTACAGTTGTGGCAGTTCTGCAGTATCAGTTTCAGCCAATCATGAAAGTGAGGTATAACAAGTTGGTAGAGTCAGGGTTGTGTGTTTTTTTTTTGTTTTTTTTTTTAGCTCTTTGTGCGAGGGTGTGCCAAGCCGGCCAGTAGGCAGGCAATAAAGATTATGTTACGAGATTACGTCATTTTGTAACAGAGAAAAGGCCTTTAATTCCAAAAAAGGCATTTCAGCTCAGGAAAGTTGAAGAGAGTTTCTCCATCTGGCAGGTACTTTGGGCTTTATAATTTTGTAGACCGTTTACATGCACAAGAAGCTACATAACACACTACAGGAAAAGGGAAAAACCAGTAAAGCATAATAGCCCCCCTATAAGAATATAAAATTATCCATGACATTGTTTAGTATAAGAGGACATTTGGATGAAATAATCACATGAAATTACTGTTTTCATTTAGGACTGACCAAAGTATTTGTGTCTTCTATTAAATCATTTATTTAATTTGTTTAGGCTCTAATATCAACATAGTATTGGTTTTCTAGGCCAATTAGAAATAAACGGGCTGATAGAGACTGCATGCCTTGACTTATTCATACCTTTTATTCCTTTAGTCAAGGCTTTTACTCTCTGATTTTCTTTCTGAAATTCAGTATCTATTGTGTCTATCTATTTCTGCTGTGCTACATGCAACATCTGGGCTTGAAGAAAGAATATATAAAGTCAGTTCACAATCCTGAAATCAATGAAGCAGCTTCACTATGAAGGGCCAGGTTTGGTCGGCATGCTCTATGTTTTTGATCATGGCCAGCATTGGGAGGTTCATTTAAAAATGTATTCTGTTACTGATTACTTAAAAAGTGATCCAATGGAATACTATTATAAAGTAACATATTTGGATTACTTTCTGTTACTTTTGGATTATTTGGTTTTTTTTAAAGGCATATACACTCATCATCAAAAAAAAAAAAAGCTACACCCAGAAGGAAGTGTTGGATTACAATGCTATTGGGAAGGAAGATAAAGGTTACCAGGAACAATAAATGATGATAAATTTAGACTGATATGAGCAATATTTATTGTGCTACACATACAGAAGTAGTGTCTTTCAGTATGGTGTCGACCCACCATGGTTGCTAAAGCAATATGCCAGACGTCTCACATGGAGTTGTAGAGGTTCCTAATGGTGTCCTGTGATAATCCATCCCATGCAGCTTAAATATTCTCACACAGTTCCTCCAGATTTTGTGGTTGGGGTGGATGTGGGTGGCTTTCTGGACGTGTCTCCACACATTCGTTGGACATCTCCACCAAGCCCAAAAGCAGGACTTATCACTGAAGATGCCTTTCTGAGTCACTCCATGACAGTCTGGCATAACACTATTGCAGTCGTTGGCCCACTGACGTGGTGTTAAGGGCAGTTGTAGTGCAATGGTGGTGGCACTAACAGGATGACTCATGGAGGGCAGGACTGCTCACTGAATGTATGCAATTGTGGCTGTTGCAAAGGATGGTACCAACACAACAGCATGAGTCACATTGTAAAGCAGGTGCAACATGAGGACCTTATATAGTCAGTTAGGTACAGCAACAAGGTACGTACTTGCTTAAGTCACATGTGCAGCTGAGCATGAAACTTGAATCATTTGCTTGTCTCACAATGTCAAACCTACCCAGCAATGTTTTTTCAATGATGAGCATATTTTTTGATGAATGATTTACCATTGAAACTAAAAACTGTCTATTCAATAAATATGATGAATCGTCACATATAATAACAACAACATATCATCACTGCCCAAAAGAAAACTCCAGATCTCTAAGTCTTTATAAGAGAAAGCAGAAGGTGAAATATTAGCACAATGTAAATGACAGGTGCTCTTAAAAGGAAAGTGAAAATCAAAAAATATGGCAGTGACAATATTCTCTTTCCCATTCTCATTATGGACAGTTTTTTTCCTTCCATTTTTCAATCTCACACAGCTAGCACTGAAGGAATGAAGCATACAAAATTATTATTACTGGTATAGCAGTGTTTATGTCTAAATGGACAAAGAGCATGGGCAGCATGTCCACTGCAATGTTAGACTTTAAATGATGAATGGGATGAATTCAGTAATGAAAGGGAACTGTATATGAATCAAGACCAATGCTTTAGTTTTTGAACATATTGCTGTTTTTTGTGTACTGATATTCATTTTTCTTTTAACTCAACAGTGATGCCTAGGCCAATGTTTCAACATCATATTAAAACAATATCAATAAGGGTAAAAAAAACATGAATTCTTTGACTATAATAACAACATAATATAGATTATTTTGCATGAAATTTCAGGTGTTATACCAGTCCTTCCACATTAAAAGTTTTATTCCTGTTTATATCTTTACCAGTAAGGACATTTTTATTGAGGAGTGGGATTCTTTGCAATACAGCAATCATGCTGGGTGACATGAGCCATCCAATTCAGATTTCAATTAGTGACCTGTCACCTTCATTTCAATGTATCTTCAAACAAAAATAGCTTTATCTATATAGCACCTTTCATACATAAACATGCAGCTCAAAGTGCTTCATAATATATTCAATGTTTCAAGTGTTCATAAAACAGCAAACAGGAACAAATTTAACAAACTTGTCTGATTAATAAAACAGGTATTTGAGCACTCCTGGTGTTACATGTTCACAGGTATTTGAGCACTCCTGGTGTTACATGTTCACAGGTATTTGAGCACTCCTGGTGTTACATGTTCACAGGTATTCAAGCACTCCTGGGGTTATATGTTCACAGGTATTTGAGCACTCCTGGGGTTATATGTTCACAGGTATTCGAGCACTCCTGGTGTTACATGTTCACAGGTATTTGAGCACTCCTGGGGTTATATATTCACAGGTATTTGAGCCCTCCTAGTGAAGCACTTCTTTGATATGAAATACCAAGAGCTAAATTCGATGAGATATTTTGTACACATCAAAAAGCAAAGCCATTTCATATTAATAACAATTCTTTTCAGATCTTTGAGAGTTCAACAAAACAAGCACAACTCCAGAACATGTTTTCATAGGGTATCAACATTGTTTCTTGTAGCTAGAGCTGTGGCAGTTTTGAAATGCATCTGATGAAGAATTTAAGAATCACCTTTAACTCTTTCCTTCAGCTTCATAGCAAATGAAGTGACAGGGTCATCACTTTGTAGTTTTACACTCACAGGGAGTACCTTCCAAGTGGCCTGGAACACACATTTTTCCTGCATGCTCCTGCTACTGTGTTCACTTTCTTTGGTAAAAGCAGGCTTGCTGTTGCACTATGCATTTAGATTACAAAGACAAAAGCTACTAAAGTGACTGAAGTCAGTCATTCTCTATTGAAGCCATTCATTCATTTTCTGTGCAAGTCTTCTACTCAAAATGATGAAGTGGTATGGCATGGGGTGAGAAATCGAGTTGGGAATCACTCAACTTCATGCAAATCAGCTCCGGTTCAGAGATGTGACAGTGTACACAATCCAATCTAGGGAACTTTTCTGAAAGATTGTCATGGTTTGTTGTGTTGTCCCTTCCCGTCCCTGCAACTTATTGTCCCTGTGTGCTCTTGGTTCTTGTGTTCAGCTTTGTATACTTGGGTTTTGTTCTTATGCCTAAAAAACACCTTTTGTTCTTCCCACCTATGCTTTACTTTCTTTTTGTTTTCTTTTGCGGTTCTGAATTCTTGCCACTTTTCAGCCAACACGCCTACAACTGACAAACACACAAAGACAATGGGGACATTTGAATGAGAATACGTGAAGCACTAGTATATGCAGTCTACAGTTTGGTGCTAATGTGATAACTGAAGGCCGCTAGCTCCATTTTATGTGTGCATGAGGTGACAGGAACAAAAGTGGGGGTCTCACCATCCTTGGTGTACTTTCAACAGCCATGCCCAGCATAACACACCCCCTGCCATCATGAATGTTATGACCCAGCCTAGGACTATACAGAGTAAGTGTGATATGTGTACACTCTATTATCCATTTTATCAGTTCCACTTAGCTTATTGGTGCACTTTGTAGAGCAGGTCTTATGGTGGTGGCATGCTGGTATGAGTGGATCAGACACAGTGTCCACTCACTGTCCACTCTATGAGACACACCTAGCATGTTGGTTCTGTTTGTAGACGTAAAGCCAGAGACAGTAGCTCATCTGTTGCTGCACTGTTTGCGTAGTTATACTCTAATCCTCCATTAGTGGTCACAGAACGCTGTTGGCTTTGATTAGTGGACTATTTTCAGGCCAGCTGTGACACTGAGGTGTTTAATAACTCCAGCGCCACTGCTGTGTCTGATACACATGTACCATGCAACACACACGTCCCAACCCACCAACACCACATCAGTGTCACTGCAGTCCTGAGAATGATCCACCACCCAAATAATACCTGCTCAGTGATGTCGCTGAGGGTCCTGATGGGGTGAACAGGGTAAAAGATGGCTAACATACAGTATTACCCAGAGAAAAACACTGTGTACAGCCGGTGAGTCGTATGTACTCAATGAGGTGGCCGTGTGGTGTATATATGAGGCATACAAAGTGGTCTGAGATAAATGTCAAAGTCATATAACTGAAAAAATAACATTGCTGTAGTTTATTTCAATATGAGAGAAGACACAGACAAAACGTGTTGTTTTAAATGTGTCACCCTCCTCCCTTTCCTGGCTTGTGCTAAAAAAGTAGCATTTAGTGCCACAGGGAGGCCGTTGGTTTTGGATACCATGGAGATGGTTGCCACGCTGCCCGAGCCAAGCAGTGAGATCACTCGCTCACTTCCTGTACTCTGCTCTCCCTCCCGAGAGACATGCAGAAAGAGGGGAGAAAGAGGGGAGGTATATTAATGCACATTTTGGGGGGCACTCTTAGGCTAATGGTCTTCTTGGCATTGGCACAGCTTGGCATGTCATGCAGGAAGCTCAAAAAAGTACTGCTTGCTCTTGACAAGCTCTGAATGCCAACACAAAAGATGTATTATGAAAAAGAATAATTAAAAAAATCATACATAACATAAGCCAACGTTTCACTCTCCCTTGACAAATATTTGATGGTGGTACACAGTAGCTATGAACAAGGGACATCAATAATGAAATATTCAGATGTTCTTAGTACATTATGCAAGGATATTCACAGGGAGGAATATGGGACAATGCAATGACAGTGCAAAAAGTGCATATATAGTATTTATATATTATATACATCATGCACACTGGTCAAATAGGCCTAGCACATCTTTGTTAATAGATGAAAATAACAAATTTGTATTTTAGAGCCTTCTCTTCAGTGAAAAAAGGAAAGACGTTTGAGTTTAGTTTCAGATTTACAAGTCTGGTTTTCTTTTAGTAATAATATCTCAATTTTGTAAGACATACTGACCTTCCTCAGAGACACTTAATTTGGGTCTGTACCAGACCTGATACTCAAAAAGAGCACAAAGCCGAAGCCGAAGAAGGAGGCCATCAATAACAGCTAGCATGACACAGCTAGCATGACATTCAGCAGCATTGCAAAAACCCCAAAAGAAGTCACACATCAATCTAAACATCAATATTTTACTAAGAAAATTACTCAATAAAATATCTCCATTAATGCTGCATTAAAATGGCCTAAAACTACATTTTGTGTTATGTCAAGTTGTGCAGTGGCCTGTGCATCAGTTCATTGCATCCTTCAGCCACATCAGTTTAAACAAAATCACAGTTTAGTATGCTTTTTATGTTTTCATTCATCATTGTTCTCTCACTACAAAGCCCAGCATGCGATGTGCAAATAAGTCATACATCCATTGAGACCTCCCCACCACCCCAACTCCCTGAAGAGACCATTGTGGTACCTCAGATGGTCACATTATTATATATCTTGGCAAGAGCATCCCTTTAAACTACATTAACCTTGTGTTATCACAGCTGCCATTGCATCACCATCTGCCATTTTTTCAGAATTTTCATGATGTGAGAAGCTCCTCCCTTTCTGTATCCTGTTGCATTGTGGGACAATAGTGTCCATCATTAATGTACTAAGAATTGACTGGTTTTAAGTGTGCAGTGTGGATTTTTGAGTATACTCAACTTTGACATTCATAACTACATATTCAAAAACTAGTTAGTATTAGAGTTAAGTGTGCAGTTGGGACGCAACCCCTAAAAAATATTTTGTTAAGCATTTTTAGACACTGAAAGACTTTGTGTAGTCTATGTACAGAACCCTCAGACCTCCACAGAAATATATGGAGAAAGTCCAGTTTTTAAAGGAACATCTCTGATTGCTTTGACTGGCTTTCAGGTGAGTACTTTTCTCCAGGATCCCTAAGGACTGCTGATTCAGTTTTGTGTTAATGTTGAACCCACAATATTGCCTTGCATTTACTAGAGAAGTGCAGCTTCTAATCTGCCCTTATTCTGGCTGCTATACCTCAGTTTTCCATATGGAGCCTCTCAGTGCTGGATAAAAGTAACTTACACTTCAGCTGAAATACAATTCTCCATATTCTCCTGTAACACAGTCTGTGATTAAATCTTGCCTTTTTTCAGGCACTATATTTCACAGTTATATGGAGGGATACTGCAGGTAACTGTCGATGTATTCACCAGTGGTAAATCAGAAGAGCTTGTATGCAGGAGCAAAACTGCAGAGAGGGAATGAAGGGCCCATGTATTATTCACAGCTCAGTTGTAATAGGTCGAAGTCACAATTAAAAGGTGATTCCCATGGACGAGTGGCCTAGCGCAGTGGCGCGTTTGTAATTTCCTGTATGCATATGTATTTCTGGGTAGTAGGTGCTAAAATGGAATGGAGATTATCTAAACGATGTTCATTAATCATTCAAAGTAACCTCAAGTTCAGCTGACGCTCCGGCGATGTGCCAAAATTAATTGGTATTCTGCAGCACGTGAACGACAGCCAGTCTCATTTTGATGAACAAATTACTTTCATGCGCTTACTCTACAACCTGCTCTAACACACAAAACTGCACTTGGCTCTAATGCTGCTGTTTCTTTCTCTGATACATGCACAAACTGATCAACAGCCTATTCTCATAAATAAAATGTTGACTATTATGGACATGGAGTTGACATGACGCTCTGTGCTGGTTAGTCAATCTGACCATTCTTGTTTCAAGTGAGGATTGACACGTACTAGAGTCGTAACAATGACATAAAGCACAAAACACTTGGTCATAACATGCACATCCAGTGAATCTAAAGTAATGTTCAATTTACCAAAGTTGTAGCTAATTACACAAACTGCCCACAGGGTCATCTACTAAATGTGATATGCTTGTAATGTGCAACATCTACAGGGGTGCAATTGTACCCCAGTTCAAAAAATTATAGAGCTGTCCCGAGTTGATCCCAAGGGATCAGAGCCGATGTAGGCTGAGTTAATGGATTGAATATTGGCTAAATTACGTACGATCCAGTTTAGATTTTTTTGATCTACATTTCTAAAGTGTGGAACTACTTGCAGTCAGGTAATCATGGATTGCCCCTAGGTGCGAGCATGTGGGTCAGCCTGTCTGTCGGCCCTGCAATGGATTGGCAGCCTGTCTGAGGTGTTTCCTGCCTTCTGCCCATTGGACACTGGGATGGGCTCCAGCACTCCCCATGACCCAGAGGGATAAAGCAGTTTGAAAGATGAGCGAGTGAGAAAATGCATTACTGGCTATGCCATGGCTCTGCTGCTTTAAAACTGCCACTAATACATATTTATCGTAATGTCTTCCCCATTCTAGGGAGAATCCACTTGGGATCTGTCTGGCTCTGCCCACTACTCAAGCCTGCAGGTGATCAAGGTCTCAACAAGGACCCAACAAAACTACTACTTAGACCCATACTTTTTGTTCAGTATTTCTCTGTGTATCTGAGCCATGGCTTCTTTGTATTGTTTCCCTGTTTTGATCCTTGTGTTGTCTTACTGGTTTAGTTATAATGGATGTGCCTGCAGGTGTTTTGATCTCTGTCTGTATGGACTCTGATTATTGGTCTGCCTCTAATAATACATGTATACCCTATTGGAAACCACTTGCAGAAAACTTTGCTTCTTAAGGCTGTAGTGAGTGACTTCAAAACCCCAAGTACCAACAAGACTGTCTCCACACCACCAACATGCCCCAGCTTGTACTACAGGGACCCAGGGCTATGGAGTGACTTAATGGGAAAGTGCATGTGCTTTTTGGCCCCCTCTGAAGAGTTGTTCCAGTCTGAATAGATTAAAGTGGCTTTCGTGGTTCTGTTGCTGTGTGACATGTCACAGACTGGGTGGCTCACATGCGGGCCTCACCTAGTGACTTGCCTAACTCATTGGATCAGTTCCTGATTCTCATCCAGATTGCCTTTGGCGCAAAACTGTGAAAGGAGGACCCATCTGCACCTGAGGACTTCTAGTGCTGCCTTCCTGCCCTGCCTGTGGAAAATGGAGTCTTCTGTTCTGCCCATGGCCTCCAAGTTCAAGACCAGACTCCAGTGACTTTCTCTGTTATTGTTTCTCGAATTCCATGACTTTGTTTATGCATGCGCTAAACTGCATTTTACCTTCTAATCTGATTTCAGTACTGTAGGTTATCAGCCTATACTGATCGACTGATCTTAGCATTCTCACTGGTAATACAACCATACAATTTTGTAAGATATGTTAGGCTGCCATATACATAGTACAGGACAATATTATTTTAATCAACGGACAGGAATGAAACTTGGTGGAGGTGGGAGGTATGACATCATGAGACATGCAAATGATTAAAGTTTCACGCTCAGCCACGCTTGTGACGTAAGCCAGGATGGGGCTCATCACTGTACCTGAATGATCCTACAGCCACAGTTGGGGACATTCAGCAAGCAGTGATGGCCTCCATAAGTCCTGTTAGTGCCACTGGCAGGCGGTTGCACGACACAGGACTACATGCATGCAGATTGTTATGATGACTGTGCTTAACACCATGTCAACGTTGCCAAAGACTGCAAAAGTGTCATGCCGGACTGTCATGGAGTGACTCTGAATTACGGCGGGACATCTTCAGTGATGAGTCCCTCTTTTTGACAAATCTGTGTGGGAGGTCACCGTGGTCAGCAGTTTGTGGTCGCACATCACATTCAGAAGGCCTGGTGTCACTCCATGTCCACCATTACTGCAAAATCTGCAGGAACTGCATGAGAATATGCAAGCTGCATGGGATGGATTATCACAGGACACACTGTTAGAAACCTCTACAACTCCATGCTGAGACGTCTGACATTAGCAAACATGGTGGCCTGACACCATACTGAGAGACACTCCTTCTGGATGTGTAGCTTAAATAAATATTGCCCATATCAGTCTAAATTTATCATCATTTATTGTTCCTAGTAACCTTTATCTTCCTTTTGAATAGCACTTCAGTCCAGCACTTCCTCCTGGGTGCAACTGTTATTTTGACAATGAGTGTAAATAAACCCCTGATTCTTTGTCTACCACACTCAAAAAAATAAAACTTTCATGAATTCCAGCACTTCTGTGCACATCTGTGTATCAGCCTAATGCTTGCTTGTTAGCAGCACATCACAGCAGACTTCTGATTTCAGTTGACAGTTTTAACTCCAGGTTTACTCCAAATAAGTTTCCTTCTGCTCTGGACTGCTAGTTAGCTAGCGTCCTCACTGCTACATTCATTTCCGAGGACAGATGACAGATAACCTTCATAAGTGCTATGTGTTCATGTTCCTAAGCAGTCTGATTTGGTCCATACATTATGATTTCTTATTGCTGTATTGTGCTTGCAGTTGCCTTCTCCTTTCCCTCAATCTGGAATACTGTAAAGTAGGAGTTGAAGCAGGTTGCAGAGCGGGTTGATTAGGAGCAGTCCAGTAATCAGAGTTCAAAACAGAGATCAAAACACCTGCATTCAGTATCATGGGTACTTCCATATTAGCTAAACCAGTAAGACAAAGAGGGTCAAAGCAGGGAAACAATACAAACAAACCATGGCTCAGAACCAGAAGAAAGAAGAGAACGGGCATAGCCAGGGAAAGTCCACGTGGAGCCACCCGACTCACTGATATACTCAACATTTTCAGTAACTCTACCCACTTTTGTGCAGTCATCGCCCATATTATAACACCACCCCTAAAAATGTGTACAAGAAGTGCATTTTGCATTGTTCCATGTACATGCACCATGTTTACATTTGTATGCCTGTTTCGTACAGAACACGTATGCTTTTTCAGGCAGAATGCATTCTACCTGCACCTGAAACTGCCACAAAAGGCAATCAATACTAATTAAAATAAGTCAATATCAAGCGCTTCACGTGATCCAGCTGCGTTTTTCTCTCACACACAAGGTCCCTTTACAGCAGAGGCCTACTGAAATTAGCAGTTCTTTATTTAATCCATTTCCCCATTGACGATTGACGTCAGGCTGGGTCAAGAGAGAAACCCAGGCTGTTCTTCCACCTCATTCTTTTTCAGTGCCTCAGCATAAAGGGACTCTGGCAAGCAGCCCCTAGAGCTCCATCATCCTCTATTCCTCTCACTTTCCTCTTCCCCTCTTCTTCCTTTCCTTCAACTTTCAGTTCGATGATGGCTCTTAGGACCTCCCTCTCATCTCTCATGGATGACCCTCAACGATGTATTCCATGACCTCGTGACTCAAGTGAGTCTCGCAACACTCCTTACATTCAAATGCCAAGAAGGAAGGTAGGTGAGGTGAACAAAATGGAGAGAGAAAAGAGAGAGGGAGGGAGCTCAACAGCACACTAAAAACCTAGCTTAGTCCTCCGTCTCGCAACAGTGAATAAGCCCTGTGAAATGATTATGTTGACAAATGTCCAATAATTAAAGTAGAACCACTAGAATTAGAAGCTCATACGCTTTTTGCAAAAACAGATTAGGAGATTTTAACAAGTATTATTAGCACTTAAGGCAGGTTTATACAGTTTTTGCCACTATAAAAGTTGCATACTGTGGTCCTGATTGGCACAACTATCGGAGGGTCATCAAATGTTGGACTATAGAGACTTCGTGAGTTATAAATTGAGCACTTAATTCATTGTTTTAAAAGGTACACCCATCATCCAAAGCATAGTCGCACCCAGAAAGAAGTGTCAGATTGCAATGCTATTGGGAAGGAAGATAAAGGTTACCAGGAACAATAAATGATGATAAATTTGATACGTGACAACAAAACATTCATCTTGGCCCTGACCACGGTGCCTCCACACATGATCGTTGGTCGTCTCCACCAAGAAAAATATGAAACTAATCTGTGAAGATGACCCGCTGCCATTCTGAGTCACTCCATGACAGTCTGGCATGACACGATTGTAGTCCTTGGTGATGCTGACGTGGTGTTGAGGGGAGTCGTCGTAATGGTCTGCGGAAATGTAGTCCTGTGTTGTGCAGCCAATAGTGCTGGCACTAACAGGATGACTCATGGAGGGCATCACTGCTCGCTGAATGTCCACAATAATGGCTGTTGGGTCAGTTAGTTACATCAATAAGGTTCATCCTTGCCTACGTCACATGTACGGCCAAGCTGTGAACCTTGAATCATTTGCATGTCTTACAATCTCAAACCTACCCACCAAGTTTCATTCCTGTCAGTTGATTCCTTCTGGGTGCAACTATTAGTTTGATGATGAGTGTAGTTTGTCAGTTTGGAACCATGTGGAGGTAGTATGAGAGAAGACTACTAAAGGAGAGGAGAGAACGCTGAGAACTTGGGTTGGAGTTCCGGGTGGCTTCTGTCTGTAGCTAGAAGGCCGGACCCTGTAACTGTGGAAGGGCTGTCACAGGACTGAGGAACAGTGAGGGAATGGGGTGATGAGGTGAGATTGCTTGACTTGGTAAGCCAACTTTCTCACAATATTGGCAGATAATTTGGTTTGTTTCAAGCATGTTTTTCCAAATAAGCAAAATTATCTGCCAATGTAGTGAAAATCTGGCTTTCTAAAACCACTTAAAACAAGTGAACATGCTAAAATAAGCTAAATAATCTTAAAAGAAGCTTACAACAACCTCAAAATGAGAATTTTAAGATATATCAACTAGACATAAGATTATTTTGCTTGCCAAGATATCAATTTCTGCAGAGAAGCATGGCACTACTTAGTCTGTTGCAACTCAACGTATGTCAGATAAAATAAATCCTGTGACATGTCATGAAAAACTCTTAGAAGTATCATGATCCTACACTTTTGGCATGTCAGTCAGCTCCAGTATGTTGCAATGACATGAAAAAAAGTCACGTTGTATACCAGAAGCTGTTATAGTGCACTGCAACATTATTGTTTACAATGTTCTTATGGACAGATGTTATGATGTGTCACTTCTTTATGAAGTCACACGCTATGTGTTATACGCATAATTATAACTACTTAGGAGCTATTATATAGGGTTATGCTAGAAATGATATAATTTTATGTATGCTATATAACACATTTGCAATGCATTTCTAATGAATTATTAATGCAAGATTCATAGGAGTGTTTTTCTCTCACTATGAGTCACTGGTCTAAGAATACTTAATGTGCCAAGCGGATCTGTGGCTAAATTACATTACTGCAGCAAAATATTAGAGAATGTAACCATCAGTGCATGTCTAAGAGGTCACCAATAAGAGCACACCAAGGGATGATGTACATGTCATGCACCAATCACAAAGATGGCAGTAACGACGGTAAACCACAAACAAGGCAAGAATCTGCCCTTGAAGTCATATTTTTTAGTCACAACATTGTCACTGTTGAGCCAAGAGCTTGTTTTATTTGTGACCTTATGTTTGAGGGGTCACATAAATGAACCAGAAAAGTTGCTGAATGATTGGTAACAAGATTTGGTAACACTTCACTTGAAGGGTGTCTACATAACACATTCATAACATCTTACATAAACACTTCATAACATATTTATGAACGTTCACATCAACATTCTTAAAGTGTACATGTTTTACATGATGTTAATACAGAGTACTATGTCATTTTACTGAGAGACTTTTTTTTTTCAAAATAAAAGTCCTCCTTTATTATTTTGACAAACTATATTAATTTCAGTGAAATGTCTCATTTCTGGACAGGCAAAATAAAATATAATAAATAATAAATGAAGACTTTTAATCTCTCTCACTAAAATGACTTAGTACTCCATATTAATATCATTCACTTTATGAATGCTGGTTTAAACAGACATATTTGTAAAGAGTTTATGTAAGATGTTATGAATGTGTTATGTAGACACCCTTCAAGTAAAGTGTTACCCAATAGTCCTTTTCTTGCATCATAGGTCAATTACCAGAGAATCACCAGAGAATAGTATAATGCAGCATGCATTAGCATAACTGATGCCATTAAACTTTGGCCAAAATTTCTTTACTAACATCTGTACAATAAATTTGTGTTATTACTGAGTTTACAACAGGCTTTATACAAAGCCCACTTTCTGAAAGCTACCAGAATGATTCTATACTGATATTGTGAACTCAAATTTTCAGCATGTTGTTTGGCTTCCTGCATGTGTTGAGTTGGTCTGTTCCCTAATCCGGCTTTAGAGCACATCAGATTTAATCAGATTTAATTGTTTCAACAATTTCTGGTGCCAGCAAGAAACATTCATGGACAGCACGCAAGTACAGGAAGCGGTGAGGGAACACAGCGGCCCTGCACTCTTCTCTCACAATGCACCACTGATGGAACGTGTAGAGCTCTTTCTTCCACTGTCAGCCCATTGCCTCAGTAAAATCAATTTACAGTGTCAATAAAAAGCGTTTCTAATCATTCCCAGGGCATCACAATTTACAGTCCTTGGGGTGCCATGGTGGTATTTTTCCTTTGTAATTGACTCCCCCCTCACTCTGAGGAGCTTTCTTCCATCCAGTTTGCAGAGCAGAAGATAAACATAGTGTTTATCTTGTATTAAATGTTTGGAGACGATGCACATAGAAAGCAGTGCATTTTCCAAAGCAGGTTCGAGGGAGACTGGTGCAATTTGTATTCATGCCTGTGACCCATAGCGCGGATGTCCTCTTCTTATTTTGCTCAGGAATCTAAAGATAGCCTATTAAAAGCAGAGCAATGGCAGAATGGTGTGTTTATCACAAGCAGGACGTTAATGGGGTTTAGCACACTGCCGAGAAGAGGAGTCAAAAGTAGAAGCTCAAAGGAGCACACCCATTTAAATCCTGTTCACAGAGAGAATCAACAAGGAAATTTGTGACTATCCACCCCCACACACTCATATGCACATACACACAGAGCCCAGAAAAGTGAAATGACAAGGTGGTTTGCACAATGCCTAGCAGAGGTGATAATGGGACAGCAGCAGGTGTTTGGAAGGTGTTTCCCTGACCCCGATCTCAACAAGTGCTTTGCAAGCCTCTCTTCCTTTTGGTATCTCTCTATCTCTATTGTAAAGTGTCTCTGTAAATGTTAATGGTTGTTTCAATAAGACATGTCATGTCTTACAGCTGTATTAACACACTTTAAATCCTATATTTACCTAATAAAGCTGTGTTTCCTAATATCATGTCATATATGGGTGTCATTTTTCCACCTCTGAAATCTCATCCACGGTGTCTACTGTGCTGCCCACCTCTTATATTACAGTATAAACAGATCAAAGTTCAGCAAACATATTTTCTAGCCAGTTGTTTTTTTATGCTTAGTAGGCAATCAAGGGACTACTATCCAGCAGATCTGATTAAAGTAGATCATTCTACACTGCATGGTCTTGTTTAACGTGTCTGCCAGCATAGCAGTAGAGGGTTCAAACATAGCTAGCAAAGAGTTTTGAAAATATTGGCATTGACATTCAACGGTACGAGAACAAGATGTTTATTGAAGATGAGTAATGAGGAGACACTTAAGAAAGCTAGATAGATACAGAGCAGGGTTGTAATGGAATGGACTTTGTTAGACCCCTAAGAGATCCCCACAGGACCATCACTGAGCAGGTATTATGTGGGTGGAGGAACATTCTCAGCACTGCAGTCACACTGATGTGGTGGTGGTGTGTTAGTGTGTGTTGTGCTGATGTGAGTGGATCAGACACAGCAGTGCTGCTGGAGTTTCTAACCTCAGTGTCTACCGGACTGAGAGTAGTCCACCAAACAAAAGCAGCCAACATAGAGAATTACCAACAGGTGCAGCAACAAATTAACTACTGTACATCTTTATGGTGGACCAACAAGGTAGGAGTGTCTAATAGAGTGGACAGTGAGTGGACACAGTGTTTAAACACTCCAGCAGCACTGCTGTATCTGATCTGCTCGTACCAGCCCAACACACACTAACACACCACCACCATGTCAGTGTCACTGCAGTACTAAGACTAATCCACCACCCAAATGCTGCCTGCTCTATTGGGGTCCTGACCATTGAAGAACGGGGTAAAAGGGCGCTAATGTAGTATGCAGAGAAAGTCTACATGGCATGTGGAGCCGATAAAGAGTAGTGTATATATATATATATATATATATACACACACACATCAAATAGCATCCTTGAAAGTGCAAAAGGTAGGACTGAGAAGAGAGTAAACTTTGATTAAAGGTTTGAATGAGCACAATTTCCCTTCCCTCTCTGTCTGCTGGGCTCCAGTCCTGCCTCCAGAGCCACTCCAACAGAAGGTTCTGCTAAAGTAGACCGATAAATCGTTGTGATGACTAGTTATTAATCTCAGCTTTTCACATCTTTGTGAGGGATGATGAATTTGGTATTGTGCTGGACATTGTGCAGGCATTTTGTGGCAGGTTGTATACTAGCAGTTAACTGAAAACCACATGGCTACCCACTTTATTAATATGTATAAATGATTATAAATTGTATCCTTAGTTCATGAAATGGCAGATGTTATTGTGGGAAAAGTGGTGGACTGAAACAAAGAGAGCCTAAATAATGCTGAGAGTTTTGTAACTTAAATAAGTGATTTTTCATGAAACATTAGAAGCATTGCTACTTTAACAGAAGCCATTACTACCTTCAAATTAGATAGCAATAATCAATAACCAGTTATTCTTTCAGAAAAACGACTTTCCATTTTTGTATATTATTTTCATATAAACAGTGTTAATAACCAGTTTTGTTGGAAAGCTCAGACTGTGCTAAATCAGATTATATCACTTGGTCGAATCACAGTATTATGACCACTTCCTACTTTTGACAGCAGCAGCTCATGAAGGAGGTCACGTTTTCATGGCATTCTCTGGGCCCAGTCATCCATGTGGAAGGCACTCTCAACCGATTTGGGTATGAATCCATCCTTGCAGACCACGTACATCTATACATGCTGATAGTCTTCCCCGAGGCAGATGCGATCTAACAGCAAGGCAGTGCAAGATGTCACACAGCTAGAAATGTCCAACATTGATTGGAAGAGCATGACCAAGAGTACCCTGGCCCCCTAATTTCCCAGACTTGAACTGAATTGAGCATCTGTGGGACCACCTTTATCATCATGTTCGCTCCATGGATCCTCCCCCATACACACTCCAGCAGCTGTGTGATGCATTGCAGTCTACATGGCTCCAGATGCCTGTGATACCAACGAGGACTTGTTTGATTCACTCCCAGTCTGTCTAGCTGCTGTCCGTGCTGCACATGGCGGTTACTCTGTCATGGTCATAATAATGTGACTTGACTGTGTAGTATAACATAACACAAAGTTACAATCAGAAATATAAGGATATACCTATCCAGTCACTCTTAGGTTTGGGTTCTAAAGGGTTAAGCACAGTTTCTCTACTTGCAGGCTCTTCTCGCACTTCAGAAGCACCTAAGTGTATTACTGTGACACTCAAATATTTATAGACTTCAATGGATCTTCAACCAGTCTGAATTACCATTGTGCTAAATCCGCTCACAATAGTCTTTGTGCTAACATCCGTGCTAAATGCTAATTAATAAGAATATAATGGGGCTTATTTTCCCACTGTGGCAACAGCAGTGAGACAAACAATTCCAATTACGATGACTAAATCCGAAGAAGAAACCCTATAAAGACAATTAGCTCTGTTTTTAAATGAATGTTTGTTCTTAGCTGGTCATGCTCTGAAAAGATCTACACAGATACACTTGTCCTGGCATATCGTCATATTCTACCTGAGAGCTGTTCATGTAATCCTTCGGGAGGGGTACTTTTAGATTATGACACCTAAAACTGCAATATACCCACACAAACACACACACACACACACACACGCACACACACACACACAGCCTCTCGTCCGTGGCCACATCAGTCTAAGCTCCATCTGAGAACAGTACTGTATGTTTGAACATGGCAAAAATGTAACTGCAAGTAATTGTGTAAATTGAAAATCTTTTTACAAAACACAATTTGCATCATCTGGCCTTTGTTAACAATCACTGTGAACAAACCATAGATGTAACAATCAATTAAGGTCTGAGATCTTGGTAAAAGTTGACTGGGAGCTTGGTACTATTTTCCTTTTTTTCACTCTTAAATTATACAAAACAAATATACAAATAATACACTAATAATACACTAATATTGCTTGTTTCATCTTTATCTTTATGCCTTGTGAAGAACAATTTGTCTTCTACTCTATTAACAGTGAGCATTGTCTAGTGTATCCTGCTGAAGGTGCTGATGGTATCACTTTAAAAGCCAATTAAAAGCTGTATTTGAACAAGAGAATTACAATCACAGCAGCAGAGTGCAAGCAGCTGGGATTTAGTCTGGATTATTATTGGTGGTAAAACACAAGAAATGCATTAAACTTTAATCAAATGCATTAGTGTCAATTCATGTTATTAATTGAATGTGCTTGTTATTACTGCATAATTAGCATGTTATTAGCATATTACTAACAGCTCATCAGCTCTAAATATAACATTTTCATTTTCTAAGATAATGCTTGAACAGACACAGTGAAATTAATCAACCAACCAATCAATCAATCAATCAAATAATGAATCAACCTAACCCACTTCAATTTCTGTCAAAAATGTGTTGGCCCTGCTATTGGTAGATCACATTTGATCTCTGGTGATGCCACAGCCACCCATGACCAGGAGTCCAAGAAAGCGTAACTGACCTCTCTGTCTCTTGGGATGGGTATGTGGCCCTCTCTCACTGCATTACTCAGTGTGATACGAGTCAACGCAGGCATTAACAGTTAGCATTTTGCTTCATGCATGTTCAGCTGTCCAATGACTTTATGTTAACATCAGTTCAAAAAGATGTGTTGATGTTTCATATGACTTGGAGGAAGTGTTGGTTGTACCAAGTGATTGCAGGGTACCTAGATACTGGGTGGAATTGAAAATGACTAAATTGGAAAAATGAAGACCCACCACCCAAATGATACCTGCTCTATTGGGGTCCTGACCTATGAATCTCATAAAAAACACCCAAGTCACAGTACAGTCTATCAGCAAAACCCCAGGCATCGAGCCCTTAACTTTCTTAAGGTTATCATGGACTCCTTCAGTGAACTGCAGTATAGGGATTGGCATCAATGCATAGTCAGCGATGCAGGTCTGTTTATTTCACCTGTGAGTGTTTAGCAAAAAGGTGCTTTGTAGAACTCTGTAAAAGTGGCTTACCGCTGTGCAACAATCTCACACACACAGAATCTCTCACAATGTCACGCTACCTGTATGACTCTATAGAGATTCTGGCTTTGTGTGATTACAGCTTGGCAGGACTCTGCTCTTCAGCAGCAACGGAATCCTCTCAAGACAGGAAAAATAATAGAGAGAGGCAATAACAGATGAAAGATGAAGCCCTCAATACATCTATTGTCTCAGTGGAAACACTTTTCTGTTTTTTTTGTTTCCCCTCGTTTGTTCAACGTGTATAGATCCTTCTGCCATGCACACAATCAATAACCTTGTTGAAGATTTGGTTTGTTGGCGGAAGTGATGATTGCAGATGCCCATATTAAGTTTGTTGGGGTCTAAATGATTTAATCCACTTGAAATAACACGAGTCGGGAACATTTATGCAATACATCTGTAGCAAGCCGCGCGTTTGATGTTGGCACGTCAAGACATCTCAATAGAGTAGCCGTGGTTCACTCGGTCCCTGCTTTCAAGAACAATGGCAGAGTAAACAAGGAAAGGCTTGTGGAGCACAAAAGCTCTCCACCATAATGGATTTTTAAATAGAGAGGGGAGAGCAGGTCTCCAGTCAAATCACTGCCCTGTTTATTCACATCCTCAGCTCCGAAATAACTTAATCCACCATTCTTACCGCAGATTAGAGAACATTTGCTTCAATTAAAAGCAGACTCTATAGCAGAAATGCAAGGCGCAGCACTTCAGCACAGTCTTTCTGCTCTGCGTGGGGTATTGGGTCGATAGCAGTGACGTGTTTCATGAATACGGCTGGATCGTATCTCCGTTTTAGAGAGAAATAAAGGTAGGACATAGTATTCTCATTATCATTCATCCATATTTTCAGCTGCATTGCAATTATCAACACCACTGAGTTCATTGTCCTTATCATATTGCTCTCAGCAGCTCCATCACGAGATGCAACCCCACAAAAACAGATCACCTGGTCATTACTGGAGCAGCAGAAGAACCTGGGATAGTTTCCTCATTTAGTTCTAGCAACACAGCTCCTGTCCTGTACATCAGCAGCATGTTTATGGGTGTGTGAATCAACGCTATCTCTATGTCAGCACCCCATAAACCATCTCTTCCCTCCTCATATCCATGCCACCATCAGTCTGACTCACTTGCTGCTCCTACCGAACTTTAGAGTGGTGATAACGCAGGCCATAAATGCCACACTTGCTTCGGTCCAGGTTTGAGTCAGAAGCCTGCAGATGGAGATAAAGAAAAGAATGAAAAACTCGCTCAGACAGACAGTGAACTGCAACAATACAGCTGGTAGCTCTTTAGCGCACTAATGCAAGGCTTTGAAGAATTTTACATTGTTCCTATTGCGACCTTTCTGATACTGTACAATGCAGTCATTGTTCATTGTAACAGCTGAATCGTTTGCTTCGTGACTCGAGAGCTGAGGCGGAAAGCAAATCTAATTACTGTATATTCTGGCTAAAAACGTGTCTACATATGCGTCTTCTTGAAATTGTGGTCAGAGATACAAGGCTTTGAAGAATTTAACACTGTTCTCATTGCAACCTCTGTATACATCACAGTGCTGTCATTGGAAGCCAATTCTGCATATATCTCCCATATGGTGTCTGCTAGTTACTGGATCCTAGGTCTATTTATCTGCCATTATTTCCTCTAATTAGGCCTGAGTTCTTACAAACACACCTCCTGTAACAGTCCATATGCAAACAAATTGCAACATGTAGACCTATTTTCATATGTGCTGTCACTCATGCAGAGACATGAACAAACATCACTGTGACACAGTGAAAGACACGCATACTAATACACGCATTCACTCCTACTGAACACATATTCTGATTGCCTACTGCTTAACTCCTTTCATGTGTGTTTACCTTTTACACTTAAGTGCATTATGCAAGCAAATGTCTTGAAGCATCTTCTGTCTCCAGAGCACAAAACCTTTCCCTGTCAAATCTAAGACTACATATCTTAAAGCCTACGACGTGTTTTTATCATATGACTCTCAACCAACACGTCTCTTTGGTTTTCAGATCACTAACAATAAGCTGGGTCTATGAAAGGGATTTATATTTGTGACAGTAAAGGAATGGTGTTCTACATAGAACAAAACCTTGTCTCTTTAAAAATGATAACTTTCCAGCTGTCTTTTTAAAATTATATAAAAAATATCGAATGGAGAAATGTGGTCTAATCTGACTGAAGACAGTTCAATCCAAAAAAAAATTACCAAATAAGCTATTTTTTTTGAAATCCTGTGACATTTTGCATTGTTGGAGCATAACAATAATGATAGATCAGGCTGTGTATCCCTGAGTTTATGCAAGTATATTCAAATTTTCTGGCAATAGATCTATGAAATTATCAAATGATTACTGTTAAATAATTATTTCATAGCAAGATACATTAAAACACTGACCCAACCTGGCAATCCTGATCTGGCTCTGAAAATCAGCAAGCAGCAAGAGCAGAAACAGTGTTTCTTTTTTACCGTCACTTTTGAAAGCCAATGAGCGGAGAACAGATGAAGGGTTTTAGGCTGACCATAACTGCTTTATACTGGAGCATGTACTTAGTTTTAGCAGCCACTGCAGTCTGATTCAATTTCCTACAGCTCTGGACAGTTAGCTACCTTACCTGGCTTGCTGCAGAAGCTAGCAGAAGTAGAAAGTAGGAAAAATATACCTGGAGTTAAAACTTATGCTGGCATTGGAACTGCAAAAGCTGTGCCAAATTACCATGAACCTATGCTGAGCCCATTGCACAGCTAGTATTTGTGAGAAGCTAGCATTTAGGCTAACAGAGGTTTCTTTTTTTCCTTTAGAAGTGCCTGGATTCATAAAGCTGGTCAATATGTTAGTCATTCAGATGTTTTTTCCATTTTCGTGCTTTAATTACTGCATTGAAAAGTGTGCAACATGGAATGCCCTTTCTCCAAAGTGAAAAGTAGGCTAATTTTTCTGTTCATTACTACAGTTTTTCTATTAATTTCTGTTCATTTGTAGCTAGCTCTGCCATTTAAAGGTTGGTTACTGTATATATGTGGGACCAAGCTAAGATGCATAAGTTAATATTTAAATCGTGAGCAATAGATTTTCTTAATTTTCCCCCCTTCGATTTCTGTCAGCGACAGCTTTATGAATAATGTACAGTATAAAGCTACCTTAAGAGCATGACATCACTGTTGATTAAAAAAAGGTGGAGTCATCCTTCAAACTGAAAGCCCTTCTTAATGGAACCTGGTGGATATTCAGTATTGATATGGGAAAACAGTTTCCCACTCTAACCTTTGGGGAAATGGAAAAGTCTGAATGATTGCCAATGTGGAGCAGATCAATACTAATGTCAACGCATTGAATTTTGCTGAAGTCCCACAGGATCCATGTGTGATTGGCTACTTAAAGTGGAATGATTTGTCTGTATCTGCATTAGCGTGTGAAGTGACATGATCATTCAATGGCTAAGTAGCTACTTCCTGCAGGCCCCATGCAGAAAGAGATGTGAAATCCCAATACTGCCCAATGCTGGCTTTTCACCACAGAACCTCCTCCCATCTGTGCGTGAAAAGTTAATTTCTGCACAGCATTGAGCAAGTGAGCAGTGAATGGATTGTAACAGTCTAGTTATTGAAATCAATAGCAATAACTGCAATCCCTCATTTTGAGAATGGCTCTCAACCCAATCAATGGATACCAAATTACACTTTGTCTATTGCACATAATTTCCAATTGAGAGATGGAGATCAGGATTTCAACAGAGCAAAAATCAATTTCCAAGAATGTGCCTCATTATGAATCATAAACCTTCAGACCTATGTAAACCCACTGTAATAAATCTGGTACGAAATGTAAAAGCACAATGAAACCAATGTTGTATTTACTATTATGCTGTGCATTGCATATAAAAGAGCAATGTATCTGTCATATAGAACTCGTAACGCAAGGGGGTAAGCAACCTATTACCATTTGAGTGGTTATATTGAGTGAGTGGGCTGTAAAGAGGCTTCCGGACAAAGTCTATGAAGACCATATGAATACAAATCAAAAACTAAAGACACAAAGTGATACAGTTTTGAAAGGGGATTTTTATTGCCATTCTTTAGTTAAACAATTCCTCAGCTGTGCAACCATACAGGGCTTTTCATATCATATATTGAGCTTAATAAGATATGGTGTCATGGAAGAGCGATCTGGAGTCAACTAGGCCAAGTAGATCTGGGGGTCTTTTAAAAAGCCATTTATATTGTTCCAAAATGTGTCCAAAATTAATGATGCCTTCACAGCTGACAGACACTGGCTTTTGAACTTCACGCTGGTGACAATTCTTATTGACAAAAATGTACTTTTCGACATGGTATTCTCAAGCCTGTGTGCTGATACCTATCACGGAAGCATGCTGGTTTTAAATTAGTGCTGTCTGAGGGATTGAAGGTCCCAATTGTTCATTATGGTTTTTGGCCTCTTCCTCTAAGCACAGAGATTCCTCCATGTTCTCTGAATTGTTTGATGATATTATGCACTGAAGAATGTGAAGCATCTAAAAGTTGGTTATGTTTGCCATTGTGTTGCATCGCCTTTCTATATAGTAACATTCAGTAATTCTTTGGGAGCAGAGAACACCAGTTGTTGTGGTTGTGAAAGTGGATTTTGTTCCTATTCTTTCTTAAAGTAACACTTCAGCTGCTCAGTAGGCTGGGGGTTCCATTGTTGTATATTGTGCTTCATAATGCACCACATGTTTTCAATGGAAAACAGGTCTGGACTGCAGGTGGATCTGCACTCTCTCTTACTACAGAGCCATGCGGTTGTAACACGGGCAGAATGTGGATGGGCACTGTCTTGCTGAAAGGAACAGGAATGTCTCTGCTGTCTCAGTGGCAGCATACGTTGTTCCAAAATGCATATGCACCCCTCTGAATGAATGGTGTCTTCACAGATGTTCCCAGAAGTTACACAGATGTTACACAGAAGTTACACAAATGTTACACAGAAGTTACCTGCTAACACATGAACCCCACCAGGACACAGGCTGGCTTTTGAACTTTATGCTGGGAACAATCAGGATGGTCCTTTTCCATTCCGGGCCGGAGAACACAATGCTCATTATTTCCAAAAACAATTTGTTTCTATTTTGTATCTCAGATGAACTTTAGCCCAGATAAGTTTCTTAATGTTGTTGATTTATGGCTTTCAGAGTCTTAACTTGCATTTGTAGATGTTTTTGGACCTTTTCACAAGGTTCCTAGTCTTACACTGTCCCTCTCCCAGCATCTTTGGAAATGTGCTGCAAGCATCAAATGTAGAATAAATGTATGTCCCAACTTTGTAGGAATTGGGTTTATAGTCTTCCAATACTCTTGAGTGCATTATGATGGTTTTTAGCTGACAATGACATGCATTTCCATCAATCATCATTAATTTCTTACCATAAGCACCTCATCATAAAAGAGCAGGTTCAAAGGTGATGTGTCGATACGTAGAGATCAAGGCGGAAACTGATTTGCAATGTTGGCTAAATATATTAATTTGGGGTAAGAGAGAGAGAGAGAGAGAGATCCGGATGTCCCTCAAGCTTCGCATTCCTGGCCCCTCATGCCTGAGCAAACTGTTGACATTTTGAGAAAGATTAAATGAAGGAGCAAGCATGAAATCTATCCCGAACGACACAGCAAACAAAGAGAAGGAAAGTCCTCAATAGGTCCTATTGTAACTGGATGTGACAGCCTAGTCAAAGATAAGAGCGAAACAAGATATGAGGCTTTTTATTCGCATCCAGCAAACAGAGACTGCGAGTTCTGCTTTCATACTGCATTAGTAAGCTGAAGGATATCAAAGATCTCATCAGGCCTAATCAAATGATTGAGTATACAGATGTGTGGTACACTGCACAGGAGCAAAAAGGACATTTGTTAAGGTTAGAGGAGCAGCGGCTTGGTTTTCATGGATATTGATGCGGCTGGAATCGTATGAGAGGAGAAGAGGAGAGACTTGCAGAGGGAATATCATTCATCCCTGCAGCCTGTTATACACACTGAATGAGGTGCCAACCTGTGTCATTCAAAAAGCCATTTCTGTCCACCCTGCTCTATTGTCCTCTGACAGAGAGAGAGGAGGTAAAGCGAAAAAGCATAGCTGTGTGGGTGTGTATGAGAGAGAGAGAGAGAGAGAGAGAGAGAAGAGGGACAGCAGGGGTAGGAGTGGAGCGGGCGGGGTGAACATTCATCAGTGTGCCCTTTTGTCACTTCAAATGGTTGCTAGCGAGGATAAAGCATTGCCTGTTGCCTTCTACAGATAGAGCATTAGCAAAACAGGAAAATTCAGAGACAGGCAGAAAGACAGACTTGGGCGGGGAGGACGTTGGGTGGGGTGGGCATTGGTGGAGATAGACGTCCAGAGGGGGTACACAGTGAAAGAAACAGGGAAACATAAACAGATAGAGTGAAGGGGGCAAGACAGATTGGCAGACAGAAAGAAAGAGAGAGAGAGAAGAGAGAGAGAGAGGTAGGGGCAGACAAGTACAAAGAGAAAACAGATAGGCAGAGAGAGGGAAGGAAAGAGAGAGAAGAGAGAACAGAGAAAAGAGAGACACAGATAAACAGAAAGACAAAGAGAGACAGAGAGAGAGAGTGTGTGTGAGAGAGAGAGAGGCACACAGAGATTAACAGACAGACAGGTACAGAGAGAAAGAGGCACAGTTGGGGCGAGAGAAATAATGAGAGTGAGAGAGATAGGCAGCAAGGGGAAGACAGAGAGAGACAGAGAGACAAAAAGAGAGAGACCGACTGACAAGAAGAGAAAAAGAGAGAGAGAAGTGAGAGAAATACAAATAAACTGCAAGACAGAGAGAGACAATGATAAATGTAGAGTGGGAGACCAACAGAGAAAGGACAGAATAGAGCAAAGGTAGAAATAAGTCTGGAACAGTGTATTGCGCATCTCCATAATTTCTTTGACACAGGGTAATTCCTACATTTATTCCCACATGTTCCTGACTTTTAAAGCTATTTCAGTCTTTTGGCAATTAATCGTGTTATTCAGCTTACTGAGAGTCAGAGGACCATGTCTCTGAGCGCAGCGCTAGCCTACCCATCATATATATCGTTTTCTCCCTCTGTATGCAGTTTTAAGGTAGTGTCGGAACTGCTTAGCTTAGCATAATGAGAGCCATCAGAAAGGGCCAGCTTCTTCTTCTCAGGAATAGAGAAACAGACCAGCTCACGACTCCACAGCTAGGTGACTAGCACTTCATACCCTGTTTATCACATTTACATATGAAATGCACAAACATACTGTACACCAGACAGCTCATCTAAACTCCACTGCACTTTGTAATGAAAGAATGAAAAAACTGGCAAGCCTGAGCATCAATATCCACGCAGCGAAACTGAGTCTGCTGCAAGTTGTAAATATGTAGAATGATTCAAGTTATCATGCACTGATCATTCATTCAGGCAAGTCCCATCACGTCACGTATTTCTGTTTATGTTTTAGCTTCATTTCACAAAGCTGGTTTAGATCTCATGCTTCACTCTGTGCTGCTGGGCAGATTCAGAAGCCTTCCTACTGCTTCCTCTGCCTCTCTTTCTCTTCTGCACACTGAACTCTTAAATTTAGACCCCCTATAGAGACAGCAAACATCCAATTAAAATATAATCCCCCACCCAAATTCTCTACACGTCAGACTGTCGCTCCTCTGCAAATCATTTCTCTAATCTTCCTAATCCGACTACACCCTGTTTTTTGTTTAACCTTATGTATTAGGAATAACATTAATATTCAGATTTATAACATGAATAATATCAGTACCAATACAATCGAATAACAGCCCATTCTTTAGACAGCAGAAGAAAAGTGTTCTTCAGAGAATGCTTTACTGCTTTCAAAGATTGAGTTAATTATGTTAAAACAAGGTAAATGTTTCCAAAGGAGCTTTCAGTCTGCACCAAGGGATGAAATGAGGGGGTTCAAGTAATGTCAAAAACAACAGTCAAATATGAGCAACTATTACTGCATTACATAAAAACAGGAAGGAAAATGACTGAATAAAAGATCTATTTGATCTTTTTATAGTTAGAACAAATTTAATGTCCAACATCAAATGAGTTTTCCCAAACCACATTGATATATGTATTTGTAAACATTCCTAAAAAGTCCCGTTTTGCCTATTTATTTGTCAGTTGGAAAATTATGTCTCAAAAAACATAAACAACTAAAAAGAATGGCCGAGCTTATTCACGTGCTTTACAGAATGTCCAGACATATTGTATTGTATTCCTCGAATACTAACAATGAGAACTGCATTATGGGTTTTTAAATAAATGATATGAGCCTGGTAATAGCAACAGTAATGACACTAACATAGCTAAGCTCTACAGTAACAGTGATAACTGCTACTTGGCTGCTACTTACAGGTGGTTGGGGTTTTGATGCTAATACGGGTGGAACTGCTCCTCTCTTTAGTCCCCTCAGTGACAAACGCTGAACCAAATCTGCACGATATTGTCCAAAAGTTTGAGACACTGTCAGTACAGAGCAGTCTAACAACTTTGAACTGAAGTTGTCCAGGATCTTGTGAAAGTTGTGGGCGCTGAAGTTGGCTTCCTATTCGTCTGCTTGTTTTTCCAGTACACTGCAGTTACATTCTGGTGCCCATACCAGCTGTAGCAAGGTGAAATTTGAACAAAAACCCAGCAAATGGGAAGCAAATGTCAGCCTTGTGTAAAGATGGACGTCAACCATGCCTGCTGATGGGTCAGTTCCTTGGAAAGTGTATAAAAAAGTGTATGACATCCCCTTCACAACCCTTCTGCACATAGTCTGCCATTTTTATTGCTGTTGCAATACATATGTAAATTTTGGTGGCATATTATTCAACTATATGCCAATGTAAATACAGTTTTCCACTCTATGGCACCTTTAAAAGAGCTTACAGGACATCGACATGGTACTTTCTATCTCTCATAGCCACAACATATGTAACATTAAGAATTGTCACAACCGAAACACAGTTTCTGCAGTTGCTCTGTAGTGTTATGTACTGGCTAGTACTGCCTAAAACTTCATTACGGAAAAAAATGGTAAAGTTTGGGTAGTGTTATGTCTGTACTGAAAGTGACAAGTGAAAAGTACAATCATGCATTTTAATACAATATGCTTATTTTAGCTATTGGGTCAATTAAAGCAATGTTTTTTTAGCTTAAAGTCTGAGTGAATTAAAAGTCTTAATTGTGTTTTTGTAGGAATAACAGTGAACTCTGACTGTGAACCAGATTGGCAAGTAAAATGATATTTAATTCAGTCGATATATCTAAGGTTAGTCATGGCGAGATTGTTATAACATAATATAGGATTTAAATTTTTTTTTTTTATTACCTATATTAGCAGATAATTTTGATTATTTTAAGAAACTGTTAGAAACAAGCAAACTGACTGCCAATATTTTGGGATTTTACTTAATAAAATACTTTAAACAAGTAAAGATTTTAGATAATATTAGATAATATTTACAGCAATCGCAAAATGAGAAATATTAGATAGATTCACTAGATGTAAGATGATTTCACATGCTGAGACACTTTTTGCTGACCATGTTAAGGCCTTTGTACAAAAGGCAGATCTCCATTCCTCCCATTCAGATGACTCTTGGGTGGATTTTAGCTATTTATCTGAGACTAAAAAATAAGAGTTTGTGGCAGCTTTGGTGCATGCTGTCATTAAATGAACGTATGCTAAAAAAAATCTGATTTCAGAAATTAATTTTAAAATGTCACGATTCTATTTTTCAGAGATACATTATGCTGATAACCTAATTTGTATTGAAAAACTTGAAAAATGTTTTCTTGAAAAAATGCAAAACTAATATTTTCACTAGTGGTCACACTACACACAATGGCCTTCATCATCCAATATGTTCAGTTCTTATGTCTTTTGGTATGCTGAAGGGTTTGATTGCCACCATATAGACAGTGGAATATTCTGATACATGAGTGCACACTGATTGCGTGTCAAAGTTTGTTTAGCTTCTTTGGGGACCTACACAAAGTTTCATTTGGAGCACAGAACACAGCAAGCCTATTGACAATGCATTCATCAAACAGATGCTTCAGTGCACGGACACCGTCATCTACTGCAATCCCACATCCACCACAGACAATCTAAAAAATGTCACTTACTGTCAATTCCCCACACCTACGTCCCCCCGTCCCTCCCTCATTCCCTCTGCTCTCTTACTCATACAGGCGAATGGCAGTGTCCATCAGCATAGTGGACTTGTTATGATGAAGGATGAAGTGTGCCTGTTGAATTATGTATATGCAATAGAGTCACAGATCGCTGCCATAACTGTCACTGACAGCCATGAATACCTGTGAGGAAGCCAGAGACCATGTGACTTACACATGCTCCCTGCGTGATTCTCTCTCTGTCTCTACCTGAATGAGGTTTGCTGTATATCACTTCTTTTACTCTAAGATCAGCAGATTAATTGTGTTTCCTGAGGCATCTGTGGCCGGTTCAATCAGACCTCCCATCCCTCAAGTTGCTTTTCCATTCACACCTTCTGATAACTGATCTCTAATCTTCACTTAGCCCAATTCTCTTTAATCGCTCAGAGTTCTCTAAAAACAGGCTTCTAATCACACATTAAGATCATGCCAGATTTACCCACTAAAGCCTAAAAGACGGTTTAGCACCATCAGGTTGATTTACGCTTTCCATTAATATTATCAAAAAGGATGAATTTATGGTGATTGTTGATGAATTGATGAATGACTGTTTTTTTATGAATCTGTATTAGGGAATCATATCATAAGACAGCATTTACAAAAATACTTTATAATATAATTGACTATATTTATAAGTATTTTATATTTAGGGATGTAACAATACTACATGTATTATATTGTATTACTGTATCATGACTAGCATGTTAGCTTAGGACACTATAATACAAAACTGCGCCCTTACAATGCCGTTTTAGCCACTCAAAAAACACTGAAAATATTTATCAAATCTAGATACCACTGTACAATGAATTTTGTAGCTCATAATAACTCTCTCTCTATATATTATTTATTTACCTAAAAAATATCAAATGGTTATTTAAAATAGAAAAACATACTATTTTAATGCAACTATTCATAATGAATTAAAATATGAAGACAAACATTACAGTGTTTGTGGTTAGAAAAAAAAAGAAAACAAGTATATTAAAATGGAAATCTTGCAGGAGATTGTAAAAACTTTACTTTCTTTTTTTTTTCATTTTTAAATTGACACACAAATTGGCTTCTGTGTTTAAATGATTTGTAGAATGTACTTAACTGTCATTTTAACTTAATATTAAATAGATTAAGGATGGTGTCTGATATGCACAGTAGTGACTGTACGTTTGTCCTTCATTTTTTTCATCTCTTCATCTTTGATGTTAAATAATAAAAGAAATGATGCGCTGACATTTGTTTTGTTTTTTTTTTCCATTGGGTCAATCCATGAAAAATAATAAAGCCAATAAAAAGCCATCAACAAACAAGCCATAAAATAATAAAAAAGTCATGCAGGTGCAGCTGTCAGGTGTCTGCCAGTCATGCCAGTCATAAACATGCTTATCCAATCTCATTTTTTGCACTTTGCTTAATTGCATGTCTGTATTTGGCTCAGACAAATCAAACAAAAAGCAGGGCAAGTAAATAACATAGTTTGATGAATGTCATCAAATTACCAAGGACATATTCAAAACTTTGGTGTGTTTTGGACCAAAATAAGTCCTTACTGCAGAACACTTTCCTGTAAAGCAGTGTTCAAAAGACTACATGACACCTACATAATCCCTTTAGGATAACTGACATAAATCTACATAAACATTTATAAAAGCGTATCCCAAATAGTGTCAATTGTTATAAAATTCGCATTTATGTCATCGGGTGATATTAGCTAGTTGCAGTGACAAAGTGCTGATAAACTGACAGTTTATCAAGTGATACTGGTTGCATAAAAGTGAACATTTGCTGTAGCTCGTAGGTAAAGGGAGTTTTATTTTAATATTTGCAAAGATTTAAGCTATGTTACATCATCAGTATTGAGTGACACTATGATATACAATAAGCTTCAAAGTCCGTTGGTTTAATGTGATATCTTAATTTACCAGAAAAGCAATATGACATTAAAGTTGACCAAAGCAGCTTTTATTATAGAATAGAAAAGTCCATGTAGGCTTATGTTAGTTTTCATTCCAGGTTTTTGCAAACTATACGGCCAAACATATGCTGACACCTCGCCTAATTATTGATTTCAGGTGTTTCAGATACACCTAGAGTTAACAAGTACATAATAAAATCAACCTCTTAGCCATGCAATCTCCATAAACAAGCACAGTTTGGCAGTTGAATGGGTCGTATAGAAGAGCTCAGTGACTTTAAACAGCGCATTATTGCAGAATGTCACACCTACTGCTCAGCTACATCTGCCCCTGTCCACAGTAAGTGGTGTTATTGTGATTGGAAAGCAACTACCATGAAGTGGTAGAACACGTAAACTCACAGAGTAGGATGCCAAAGGCACAAGCACATAGCGTTTAAAAAACTGGCAATCCTCTGTTACATCACTGTCTCTGGAAGAAACATCAGCTCAAGAACTGTACATCAGGAGCTCCATGAAATGGGTCGCCATGGCTAAGTAGCTGTACACAAACCTAAGACCACTATGTGCATTGCCAAGTATCAGCTGGAGTGCTGTAAAATGTGTTCTCTAGAGGGTTTAGGGCTTGCCCGCTTAGTTGAAGGGTAAACTTTAATACTATAGCAACTCAATATGATTTTGGCCATATAGTGTAGGCATTATATAGCCTTTGCTAATGCTTACATCGATAATGCATTCGTAATTATGAAAGAATTAGGACTGTACAGGACTTCACCAGAACTCTGTGAACTGTTATATGATGTGTCTTAGGAGTGCAGTCACTGGGGTCAGACACTTTATAGCAGTTGCCACAGGGAGGACTGTTATCTGCTCTGATGATTAGGGGGCTGAAAACCCCTTCTGCTGACACTTCCAAAGCTTTGTTTGCATGTGTGTATGTGAGAGACAGAGTTGAACGCTGCAGGCCATCTGGAGGATCAAAGAGCTCTTTTCCACATCCATCTCCTCTCTCGCTTGCTCTCTCTCTCTAGGTCTCTCTACCATTCGGCAGTGCCCAGTTCCCTGGCAGGAAATTTGTCCGAGAGATAACCAAACCAGGGTCAAACACTCACCTCACTGACTCGCCAATTAAGCCTCAATAAGACGCTGTTATTAAATTGCCTTTTAATGCCAGACCGCAGTGACATGGGAATGCTGGGCGAGAGAGAGCAGTCACAGGCACTTAAGAAATGTGCCACCTCCAGATAAAGCTTCCTTTATACACACACACAGGCCTGATGAATGCAGGAGTCTAATTAGACAAAATGGCATCAACAGAGACAAGACTAGAATACAAAATGGGTTTTGTGTGAGGATGTGTGTCTGTGTGTGTGTGAGGGTGCGTGCTGGAGAGGAAGGAGTCATTTTCAGTTGTTGAACACATTAACAGCCTTGTATGGTTTCTCGAAATACCACAGCCTCGGTTTAAAGGATTGTCTCTTAGAAAAATCTCATTATACAAATGTCTCGCCAGCACACTCATAGTCAATCAGCTAAGATATGTTTAGTGTCTGAAGTTTGTTCTGTAGTGCTACAATGGATGCTAAGATTTAAGGTAACACAGAATTTCAAAACCTGTTTGCTAATGTACGGTGCAAAAGTCAGAGTCTGCCAGTCCTTTATTTGATTTCAGCCAAAACAGCCCAAAGTTATTCATTTTTCAGGAGATATGTCTGAGGAGATGATATAAGATGATCCACATGCATAAGGAAAGGGAAAGGCAAAGAAAAATAAGTGAGAAAAGCAGACATTTCCAAAACAGAAGAACATCAGATAAACACTCCTTTAAGCTTTCATCTCTGAGAGAGAAAAACAAGCTCCACTGTTGCTCGAAATCCCAAAAATATACACAGGTGTCTGCTGTCCAACCTTCCACTGTGAAAAAGCAGCTCAAAGTTATGGGTCTGAAAGGATGTGGAGCTACAAAAAAGCCCTTACTGAGTAAAGAAAATGAGCAAGTTAACAAAGTAACTGTACCAGAGTCCAGATCTCAAAGTCATTCAATACAATTTTGTTGGCCAAAAAAGACATAAAAAAACATTTTTTAAAAAACATCTTTAAGAGCCTTTGATTGAATAATTACTGCAGTGAGTAATATGTTTCAGCTGGCAACAATTATTTTAACCCTAACTGATTTCTTAAACAATCATGTGGGAAATTGTATTCTATGGACATGGAAAAGATGTGACTGTGTTTCAGACAGAGCTGGGAGGTTACTTTAAAAATGTATTCCATTACAGATTACTGATTACTTTGTCACCTGATCCAAAGGATACCATATTAAAGAAACACAATTTATAACTTTCCATTACTTTTAAAGGCATATAATTATACAAAGATAAAAGAAAGCAAAAGAAGAGAAGGGTTTTTCAGTAAGAACAAACACGTGATATGTGCTATTTGTACTTCCATCCAAGGATCGGCTATTTATAAAAGTGTAGAGCAGCTCATATTTTGCCTCAAAAAAACTTTTAGTAAAATGGCCAAATCTAGGTGGAACAATATATGTTTTTTTTTCTAACATGAAGACTATGAGTTTGTACAGTATGAATTGTTTGAGTTGCTCATGATCAGTGAATATGGTGGAATACTTCAATAACAAGACATGATTTCACATGAATACTCAGGGGGGCTGATTGTCTTAGTTACAAATAATGTTAATTTACACATATTTGACGAGTTTATACACATATACACAACATTTTACTTCTACCATCCGCAATGCTGATGAAGAAAGGAATAGTTTATGTGAAAATAAAACTAACTCTACCGCTCACAAGACTTCACTCTTTTCTCACGCTTTAGAACTGAAGTTAATACTGTTTTAATTCAGCATTGAAATCTGGCAGGTTAAGGTTCACAAGCTTTAGATTTACATGCAGTCAGCTAGAGAATTTTATGGAACAAAATAATGCAAAATAATGGAGCTCACTGTTAGATCAGTGTGCTGCTGTAGATTCAGGCGATATGCAAAATCAGGGTTAATGCATTATTTAAAAACACTCATCGTCAACAAAATACCTGCACCCAGAAAGAAGTGCCGGACTGCAATGCAATTAAACGATGATAAATTTAGACTGATATGGGCAATATTTATTGAGCTACACATACAGAAGTAGTGCCTCTCAGTATGGCATCGGGTCGCCATGTTTGGTAATGAAACATACAGACGTCTCAGCATGGAGTTGTAGAGGTTCCAAATGGTGTCCTGTCATAATCCACCCCATGCAGCTTCAATATTCTCATATAGTTCCTGCAGATTTTGCAATAGGGGTGGAAGTGGAGTGACACCAGGCCTTCTGGACGTGTAATGCGTGACAACACACTGTTTACCTTGGTGCTGACCACAGTGCCTCCACACACAGATTTTTTGGTCATCTCCACCAACTCACCACTGAAGATGACCTGCTGTCATTCCGAGTCACTTCATGACAGTCTGGCACGACACCATTGAAGTCTTTGGTGACATTGATGTGATGTTAAGGGCAGTCGCCGTAACGGTCTGTGTGCATGCAGCCCTGCATCGTGACAGGATGACTCATGTAGGGCATCACTGCTCACTAAACGTCTGCACTTATGGCTGTTGGGTCAGTCAGTTACAGAGATAAGCCCCCTCCTTGTTTACGTTACATGCACAGCCGAGCATGAAACTTAAATCGTTCACATGTCTCATGATGTCAAACCTACCCACCAAGTTTCATTCCTGTCGGTTGATTCCTTCTGGGTACGACTATTTGTGCAACTATTCATTTCATGATGAGTATATATTTAAGAAAGTCAAAAATCTGAAACATTTTCTACAGATAGTATGTGGCTTCAATGTAATCCTGTCAGTAATCACCTCATTTCACTGTGTACCTGTAATCTGATTACTGCCATTGTTACTGTAACTGTAACAGAATACAGTGACCTACAGTTTTTACATTTCCTGATTACGGATCGCTGTTACATGTATTCTGTTACTATACAGCACTGGTTCAGAAGGAGAAATTATTGGCCTGCATCAAGCAAATAGGCTAAGAAGAAGCTGAAATGACTGGAAAAAGCTCACGTCTGATGAGTTCAGGTTTAGTAAGGGGCGCATCATGGTAAATACAGAAGCACATTAAGTGAGGCACCTGTAATGCATAGGGCCCACTGTACAAGTCTCTGGAGGCAGTGTTATGATCTGGGGTCGCTTCAGCTGATCAGGCTGAGGCTCAGCTACATTATGTGACAATAAAACAATGTCAGTTTACTACCTGAAAATTGAAAGTTACATAGTCAATAGATTTTTTCTTTCATGATGGAACATATTCCAGGACTACAATGGCAAGATTAATTGCGCTCTAATTGTGAAAGAGTGGTTCAGGGAGCATGAAGAACAATTTTCACACATGAATAGGCCCCCACAAAATTCTGACCTTTAACCCCACTGAAGTCTTTTGCATGTGATGATGAAGAAGGAGACCAAGTGGTCTGACTCTTCCATCGTCAATACAAGATCTTGGCTGAAAATGAACATAGCTCTGGGCAGAAATAAATAGTGCAAAGTTGTATAAGGCTGTTGGAACAATTCCACAGAAAATGTATGCTGTAAAACCTAAAGGTGGTGCAACTGAATATTCATTTCCTGGCTGATTGATTACATTTTGGCTGAAAGAAAAATTCATTTTTGATTTTTCCATTTTGCTCACACATAATGCTACAAAGAAGTGATAGATAGTGATATCTATTCAGTAGGCAGGCAACAATAATGTATAATTTAATCAAGGTTTTACACTTATTTAGAGAACAATTTTACAGTAAGTGCCAATTATGTTTTTTTTTTCTTTCGTCTTTTTTTCTTTTCCCCCCAGGCACTTCTTCAATCTGCCAGTCTGAAATAGGAGTATAATATAACCTGCTCCCCCACAACATTCATCCATCTGTATGCGTCAGCAAAGCCACCTTCCTCATGCCTGCACACTCATGACATTCAGTGAAGAAAGGAAAGAATGAATCATCTAAAAGCTTACTCACTTTATCAGGTCTACAGTAACTTGACAGTAAAGATAACCAACCTTAGCAACACCTAACTGTTTTGGTAAGCTCACTTTTTACATGCGATAAATGAATATGAACTATATTTTAGCCCAGCAAATACTAGTACAGTGTTTATACTGAGATTATACAGTAATTCAATTGCTAAATAATGTGCTTACAATATCATAAACTCTTATTCAGAGCGACAAATCTTATTCTTTTTCACAGACACAACTATATATTATTTATTAAACTAATATTACTACATTCTTGGTATAATATTAAAAAACACCCTTGTGAATCAGTAATGTGATATAATTAAAAAAGGGTCTGCATTAGAGGTGTAAGAAAATATTGAAAATATAGAATATCGTAATATATTATGTTTCACGATATTGTATCGATCCTCAAAAGCACAGTATCAATTTTTAGATAATAGTTTAATGCAAAAATTATTTATTTGCAGTGTTGTGTCTAAACTGACCGCTAGATTAGACTCTTTCACTCCAATGTAAACAACTGTGTAAGTGCACACTGGTAACGTTAGAATTAGCAACCCTATATGCATATGGTGGTGTGTTATTTACACTATGATAATTTTCTTAAAATTAGAATTTAAACAATCATAATATATCATGTTGCTTACAGTATCTTAATATTTTGAATCATAAGCCTCTGTAACTTCCTTCAACTCTTTGCATATGAACTTGTCTCTTGTGCTGAAGGAGTATTTTAATGTGGTATTTTACCTTTGTTTTACAAGAAATTATTTGTTTCGTACCACCTGGGGTTCCGAAAAGGTAAGAGGGATGCGCCTCTACATTTGGATCATGTAGAAGTCCTCTGACTAGTTCTTCAGGTATTTCGATTTTTGGACAGGGAAGTGTAGAGTAGTTAGCTGCTTGTTTAATTCTATATTATAGCAAGGTACCTTTTGTTTCAGAGTAGGCTAGCATGGTTATGTTTTGTTTTAGTTCTTCAAGCTTTTATCCAATGCCATGTTACTGATCCCACAGGGCCCTAGACAAAATGTGGGGTTGTAACAATATTGTCAGGTTCTTGCCAATACACAGTCCTACACTACATCACTCTGCCCAAAATAACTGACTTTTGTTGCACTACACGGATACCTGTCGCTCACCTGAAACTGTGCTTAGTCAGATTTGCATATTGTAGGCCTGTCTCAATTATTACATAATCATTGGATCACAATTATTTTAGCTGACCCTCATTAGCTTTCATTAGCTAACCAGTTGTTAGCTTTCACAATTTCATGTTTACATTGCAAAAAAAAAAAAAACAGAGTGTGAATTGGGTGCATTATAATCTGTTTTGTTAGGGCAAATATACACAATTATACAAACACTGAAAATGTGTTTACTGAAGTAAATCAGGCGTCTTATGAAAACAACAGAATTTCTCGTTTCTCATTCCAGTGTATTAGTTGCAGGATGAAGTCCAGGCAGGGGACTTAAACTGAATCAGTCTATAACCAGTCACCATACAACACTTCAAGCAGTAAAAGATTACCTTGAAATTTATATCAAAGTTGCACTTCTCTATAGACCTTCATTGCATTTTATATTATGAATAAAAAAGGAAGCTAAATGGATAGATGGGAAGATGGTTATATGAGATTAAACTATCTCTCCCTTTCTCTCTCCCTCTCTTTCTCTCATTTAGGACTCAGCAGTGTCTCTTAGTAAGGGTGACTCACCCATTACACACTGCAGAAGTGGAAAAGGCGGAAATGGGGGTGCAGTTACCATAGTAACAAGGTATGCTAACCAGGACCCTCATGGAGTGTGGAGCTTCCACCAAGTCTGCTACAAAAGCACTACTAATTATGCATATCGGATGGACTTGATATAAAGGTAATACTGAAATGAATAATATATATGTGTACTTATTTTTGATGTAATATATCAAACTACTTGTATGTAGCATTTCAGAAATGCAACCTCCATAGTTGAACATCTGTAGGTTCCTGACATTGCTGGGCAATAACAATACAATTCCACATTACAATATTTTTCACATCAGTGTTTGAAGTATGGGGAGGCTGCTGAATTAAACATTGCATAAATGTTAATAAGCACTGAAAGCTCAGAATACATTTTCCTTCTCTGTTAAAGTTACTTTTTTGGAGCTGCCTCACAAGTGAGGTCAGGGCTCTGTGTAGGCCACTGGAGTTTATCCACACCAAACTGGTCAAACCAGTTTTTATGTCTTTATGGAACTGACTTTGTGCACAGAGACACAGTCATGCTGGAAAAGGAATAGTTTGTCTTTCCCAAACTATTGCCACAATGCTGATAAAATGTCTTTGTATGCTGTATCATTACCATTACCTTTCACTAAAACGTAAGGGCCCAAACCCTGATTAGCAGTCCAGGACCATTATCCCTCCTCCACCAAACTTCACTGTTGACACTATGCATTCTGGTAGGGAGAATTTAAGTATGTAGTGATTAAGTAGGTATGTCTAGTGCTTAAGTAGGTATGGCTATATGCTTAATTTTATGCAGGTGTCCACATAGTGTACATGTTGGCACTCATACATGCCATAATTAGAAATGCTCAGTGTTTTTACCACAAAAAATCTAAAAAAAAAACCCAAAACAAAACAAAAAAAAAACAGTTCCAAAGTTGGACCACCCCTCCTCTTCTAACAGTACTATATAATTCACACAGATACTGCATAATAATATGAGGAATCTCATATGTGTGCTTGTACATTATAACAGACTAAATTTGGGCTTGTTTTTGAAGCCAGAGTGCAATACAAACTCGAATCTGTATATCACACTATACTTAAACTTGCACTGGTAAAGTTATTAAACTCATGCTTCCTGTGTACTTATACTCTATGCTGAATGTCTTACAAACTTGATGTAGCTTGTTTTGTTCTATATCCATGATAGAATACAATCGTGGATATAATGTTAAATCACTAAAACTAAAATATCACTACTGTTGTGTGGCACCAATACCAGTATACCAATATGGACCATATTTCATCCAGCATTAGCTGCTGGACACTGCAGCATTGAGCTAACTGTGTGCTGAGGCTTTTATGAGCAGACACAGGGAGGGTAAGCTTTAACTCCAGGCTCATTTTTCTCTGACACCCATAGGCAGAGCGGTGCGCCTCCACCATTAATCAGCAGAGATTAGTCGTAACGAAAGGAAGGGGCACTGTTATTAAGTAGTAATTGTGTTAAGGAGTTGCATTGGGAACGTTAGTGCTGATGGCTGAGACGCTGGCTGATGGGGATGGTGTCCTGTCAGGGACAATCTTCAGCCCACTAAATAGTGTTGAGACAGGCCAGGGTGCGGAACAACCTCACATTTATCATCCTCACACACCAAGAGCCGTGGGGCTGTCACACAAAAGTAAGCATGGTTCTGTCTCACACAAGCTCACAATATGCTGTACAAAAGTACAAAAAGTAATGTGTGCAAATCTTCTCTCTCTCTCACACACTTACACACAGACACACACACTCACCACAGGCTTAGGCTTTGAGCTCCACAACAGGCCCACCAGAGCAGAGGAAGGGGTGGGCAATGTGCCAGCACTGGACTGGGCAGACCGGCACATGGCACCTCACACTGTCCAACACTACCTTCTGCTGAGAGACAGAGACAGAGGGAGAGATTGAGAGTGACTTCCCTCATCCTTCTCCACACCTATTCCAGTGCCATTGCTCACCAATAAAGTAAACAGAAATATAAAAACATATACTGCTAGTTACCCCAAATATCATATAGTGCCTTCCATATATTCCGTATTACTCTCTAGCAATATAGAAGGCCAATATATTATTAGACAATAAATAAGAAAATGCAGTTGTTATCTGTGTGATATTTCAATTACTTATTTTGTATACACACTAACTGGGGTTGGTTAGGTACCAGCCTTCCACACATAAGATGGTCCTCTAAGAATGCTTCAATAAAATTCCTTGGGATAGACGCCCAATGCTACGTTGACTCACTGTTATAAATGCCTCTTGATAAGGGTACCTGCTAAACATTTAAAATAATGCAAATGTTTCAAAAATTCTGTATGTAAAATAAAATCAGTGATCCAGCCATATGGTAGTTTTGACCTGTTGTATGCTCACTGCATTTCATATGTGGATCATAGAGTGGCAAAAGCAAAAGGAATTGTTTATTGGCATCAGTATCAGCCACAATAATGTCAGATTAATGTTTGCTCACAAAATTGGATGACACACAGCAAAACACCATCACTCTACATGCTTGAAGGTTTCACTGCCCATTCAGATAATATATATAACCCAATATTACTTTCATTTACTGTTACAGACACCTGTCAGAGGTCAGAGTGTCTCTGTTAAATATTACTTTAAATAACGAGTAACACTTTAGGACAAGTTCATCAAATTATATATACAGGTTTATTATTTAAACATCTCATGACAACTGACTAAAACGCTACATATATATTTTTGAAGGTTTTTTCCAGAAAGCAGCAGCTGTGATGTATGTTTTTGTTGACATTAGGTGTGTCATACCACTTCCTGGGTTGAAATGATGTAGCACATTATTAAAACTGACTTAGTGGCACTGTGCCCATTTCAGAGTTTGTCTCCCATTTCTAATAGTGTGCATATCACATTTCCCAATTCTTAAAATGCCATAATAGACATTTCTATCCTGACAAAATTTCTAATGCAAAGATGACACAACAATCGCCTGCACCTCTCCAACATCAAGGCCGTTTTTGCAACAAGACTTGGGAAATGAATGACGAATGATGCAAGGTGAGTGCTCTTTTACTGAACACAGCAGCGGGGTAGAACAGCGCTGGCTGACATAGCCAAGAAACAGGCAGGTCCCTTCTAACAACACACTTTCCATTACTGGTAGGTAGCAAACTACTCCACATCCCAGCAAACATCTGCACATGCAACACATCCAAATCCTTAGATAAGTCTCAGCTTTCTGTTCTTGGCTGACAGGAGTGGTACCTGATGTGATGTGTTCTTGCTCATTCTGGAATTCCTTCAGTGCATCAGACTGGTACCTTTATTATTAAAATTATCAGAATTATCGGTAACATTTTACTGTAGGGTACTGTTCATAAGGCTACATGATACGTACATAAGCATGTCACATAACCCTACATACATGTTAATAAATACTTCACTGTATAGGATACATTTGCCAGTTTTAATCAGTTAAAGTAACCTTATGTGAGTTGTCATGACAAGCTTATGTAGTTGCCATATAGCCTTATGGACAGTACCATACAGTAAAGTTTTACCAAATTATTAATTATTTCTAAAAATGTAACGCATTTATTCAACATCAAAAAGCCACACTCACACTTAAATCAAGATTGGCCTGAAACACTAACTTTTTTAAACGCATTGATGTGATTCACAAGAGGTCCATATTATGCAAACTAAATTTTTGTAACTTTTGAATAAAATTAAAGGAATTAAATCTAGTATGTAAACACTCTCAATGTCTCAGATCTTACAATTCATCCCTTAGTTCATACGGTCTAAATATAGAAAATAAGCATGCAATCCAGTCCATCTAAACTGAACTGTTTTTGTGATGTCAAAAATGGCAATAAATCATTTACATATATCCCTCTATTCAGCCTAAAACAGTTTTGCCCAACCCATTCACACTGAAGTTATAAAGTGTTTTGACATGGACTGCCTTTTGATTGAGACACAATACAGGGCAACTAATCAGAAAAAAATCACAAAATGAATTAATGAAAATGAATTATAAATGTTTTTTGGTGTTTAAAACCATACAAACATTATAAGTGAACCTCAGAACTCAATGTGATGACTACATTCCTTAATCTAACATAACTGGTTAAAGTGTGAGAACTTTGAAGGCTTTACTTTTCTGCAAAATAGGCCTAAAGACATTTTAATAATTTAATATCAGAAACAACTGTCAAGTGCAATAACAAACAGGATGTCAGCAACCAATTTAGCAAACAATACACTTTCCCTAAGCAACATTGCTATAACGAGGTTCAAAGTCAGTGCACTGGGAAGTCTCACAGAGTATCATGTTTGACAAAATGCCAATGGAAATTACGATCTTGTTTCCTTGTTCTTGGCAGGTAAAGCAGCTAACAAACTAACAAGCTTCTGTCAGCACACACTTTGCCTAGAATACAACTGCATTAGAGCTGTAACTAAGTTATCTAAGCTCCACCCACATATGCTTTCTTTTGTAACGACTGTTATGGTTGGATAAGCTTTACAGAAAACTGGAAAACTTCTCTTTACAGAAAAAATCCATTCTAACTAAGTTTAGGTTGGAGTTTCAAGCTGTTAAAGTTTTCAATCTAAAATGGAATCCTCTGAAAGTGTGAGATACGGGGGCTCCTGGGGGGTCCGGGACCCCCTGTTTCACTTCTTAGACCTTCTAAATGTCTCAAAATCAAGATTCTAAGAGGGGGGTAAGCCTACTAAGACTGTGCCCAGGATATCTTTGAAAGCATGACAGTATTGCGTAGCATACTTAGAAATCTGAAAATTGGCAGACTTTTGCAAGAAATTTCAGAAAGACTAATTGTTATTAATTTCTCAAACTGATGAGAAAAGAAATAAGACCTCAAGTTATTGTAAGACCCCAGTTGTAAGATCTGTGTGAAAGAGTGCATTAACAAACTAGAAAAGATGAAGAATGAAGAATTGTTAAACAAAACATTTTGTTGCCACTAAAGCTAGCATCACGGCATTATGGCATGTGAGTTAGCAGCTAGTGAATGTTGGTGCATGCAGCCAACATAGGACCCCCTGAAAAAAAGAGGGAATTTTGCACACTATAGGCTATCCAGCTAGACTATGTTGTTGCTAACCGAAACTTTGCAGGTTGGAAATTAAGCTTTGAGTTTGCCACTTTGCTAACATTAGTTCAAAACAAGATATACAAGAGATTTAACAAGAGACTCTTTTTTAATTCGCAATTCGTAATTTTTAATTTGCAATGGTCCACTTAATGAGACCTCATATATTTGTGGTATCGCAACAATGTCCACCTTGCACTGGAAAACCAAATGCACTAGATATTATACAGAGTCATTTTTCAAACAAGCGCTGGATTCAACATTTCAGAATGTCTAAAGCAACCTTTAAAAAGGGTATCTTCCATTATCAGACCATTTGTATTGCATCGACTACCCGTGTCAATTGCATTACACAAGATGGCCATTTGTGCAAAATATAGGGTCGTGGGCGAAACGTTTGGTGTGAGCGTATCAACAAGTCACTGTTGTGTACACAATGTATGCCAAACAATTAGATCAGCTGGGACAGAATAATGTTGTTTACGGCTTGATATGTTTCTCCAAAAAACTTTCCTTTTAGGCAATAACTTTTCCATCTCGTCCTAGTGTAAAAACTATTCGCAAATGGGTGGAAATCCTGCTACTTTATTTTGTTAAACAGAGTTATTCTGTAAAGCTTGTCCAAACTCACCACAGTTGCTATGAAAGAACACATTTGTTAGCAGAGCATGAATAGACCAATGTTAAGTGATTGTAATGAAATGGATTATATAACATACAAATGAGGCAAATGGCAAGGTTAGGTAAAAAGTCCTTAATTCATAACATTGCCCTTGTTTAGGGCCTTCCTCTTTTAGGAACGAACACAGGCATGAGCCAAATGTGACGTAACTGTAAAACATTTTTCATGTTTCTTAAGGAGGCTGGGTCACAGAGCTAGCATCTCCCAAGAGAAACCTTTAGTGCTGTGTGTGTGAAAGCATGTCATCCTGGTTTCTGAGAGGGGGAAGCGCATCCACATGTAATGGACCGTGTCCAGAAATCGATTCTTATTCCCCTGTTGCCTCCCTCCCCAGGCCACTGGATTTAACAAGGCTACGGGGCTAGTGCTGGAACACTATGCTAGTGCTGAGTTATCAAGTTAATCAGCTCTGTCAGGCAAGAGTTAAATCATGAGACTGACGCTTAGTCACAGGCTGCTACAAGGACATCAGGCCAGCACTGAAGCTCCAGATCTAAGCTCAAGGATCATGATGAGCCATTCTCAGCTTTCAGAATGGTGTCATGTTGGTGTGACTTTCTTGGAAAACCCCCAAACATTAGTCCAGTTTCCAAAAACTAAACATTTGCTACATATACATGCACAAAAGCCTGGCAAAGTTTTTGACACTGGACAAAACTGAGACGTAAGCATACATTCAATTTACAGCCCTGTGACATGCATGACAACTTGGTTTGACCTAACTACAATACAAAACGCCCCTCTTTGTGGGTTTTCTGTCATTTGAGCACAACAGGGTCAAAAAATCGAAGGGATTAATAGGGAGCTTGTCCCCCATTGCTGAAGTAAAAGCCCCTGCTCTTCTGTGATGCTTTTACCCTGGATGTTGGAACATTGCTTTGAAGATTTTATTGCATTTAGTCACAGGAGCAATAGTGTGGTCAAGCACTGATGTTGCATGATTACTTATGGATCACAAACACTACTCCAAATCATCCTAAAAGTTTTGGATAGAATCCTATCACTTCGAAGAACACAGTTCCACTGCTCCACAGCCCAGTCCTAGTGGGCTCTATACCTATCTACCCAGCTCAATCTGGCATTGAATATGGTGACCTGAGGCTCATGTGCAGTTGCATCACAGCATTTTCCTTTGGTGCACAGTTGAATGTCTTTGCCAGCAAAGGATGAAAATTTAATGTAATGTAATCTAATCATAAAGCCTATCTGGATACGCTTTAACATACTGTATGTTTAAGACTTTCACCCCCTAAAAAGTGCAGACCCTTACCTTTATTCTAAATCATGTTTTTTTTTTTTTGTTTGTTTGGTTTTTTTTTTTAATCATACATCTGCCATAATATATGACACTTCAAAAATGTTCACATGTCTGAATCTATGTCAAATCAGCCAGGACTTCATGAGATAATAAGACTAAGGTTAACCATGACAAATCATGTTGTTTAAATAGGCATATCATTGTTAGACTAGCAGTTTTAGTTAAGCTAATACTGAACCATTGGTATGCATCCTAAGGCCTAACAAGACCTCAGTTGATATCTACTGGAAGTGGCCAATTTACACCACGATTGCTACATATCTTGCCACATATTTCTCCAACCGCATGGTGTCCAACACATTGTAAGCAGATTTCCAATAATGTCACGGGCTAGTTTTTGGCTACAGCTGAGCAACGGGACAAGGCCATGTGGCTAACCTGAAGCTAGCCAAAAATATGGCAGGCAGCACTGGGCTCTGAACTTGGGCTTAGCGCAGAGGACACATTCAAGACAAAAAATTCTGCCCCTGAATGCTAAAACAATTCCACTGCACTAGAACAATCCTCAGGTCAGTAACACAAATCTGGGCTTTCAGAGCAACATATATAATGAGTTTATTATTTTACTCTAAAGCTAGCTATTTGAGTAGCTACTGCACCAGATATTGCAAGTTTCTTCGCACTTGCCTGTTCTAAGAGTCTTAAAACCTCCACCACCCTGCAACGTTTGTGACGGTGTCTTCTCTAATCCCATAACCGAAATCAAAATGCAAATATATTAAAAAGGAAATGAAGGTTTATACCGAATGGATTTGCACTATAGTTCAGTAGAGCAAAATTCGATTACCGCTCCAAAGTTGATATTTTTATTTTGTTGCCTTTTCTCAACCATGGAGCGATAGATCAATTCCTATTAGTCTGCTATATTTTCAGAACTCAATCGCCATTCGTCCAGAAGCTGCCTGGAGTATCTGAGAACACTTAATAAACGGCGGGCTGTTATTGACTTCAATTTAGAGAAAGCTGCTGAATGCTTTTCTTCCATAGAGGCCCAGAGCACCTCAGGGAAATCCAGAATTGCATTGCCATAGGAAACATATTACCACAGGTCAGAACCTCCAGTTTAAAGGATTTATCGCTGAACCCCCAATCATATTTCCACCAATCTCTCTCTCTGTACTGTCTCTGCTCCTCTGAAGCTTCTCCAGGTGGGAGTACAGCAGAGCTGATCTATCCATACCGATACACTGTAGTCACTCTTCAAGCTACAACAACTTTCTTTTAATTACACCTCTTTAAGCATGGGAACCATCATTAAACCACTGTCAGATTTAAAGGCAACTAGGTATCGTCCTGTGTTGTGCATTACCTCGTTTTACCAGATGACTGATTGATCTCACTTTTAAATAATCCTCCAGTGAGATTACTGGGTAAAACAGGTGGTACAAGATGTGACAGGAATGACCCACAGTGCTCTCATTTTCTAAAACAGAGCTAACATTCCTGCCCATTTCCATCCTAAACCTTAGTATCTGCTGCAACAGTGCTACATTTCAAGTGTACTTCATTTTGAAGACAAGTAGTCGCAAGTACTCAGTTAAAGCATCTCATAGGAGCAAGTTGAATGCAGAGAAAATTTTCTGCGCTAGGCTTTAAAGAAAAACAACTTTACATAGTGTTTTATACTATGTATATAACACTATGTATAGAGCAATTTATCATCTATATCAGCATGTCAATATTTAGTAACTTAGTTAACTGCCATGTGTATCATTTATAATATTTTAAATGATCATTTAAGAATACCTTAAACATAATTAATGGTAAGTTAGTTTTTTTGGAAATCTGGCCTAAAGGAAAAATTTTACTATTGCTGCATCCGCGGTAAAAATGCCAACTCACATCTTGCAGTGGTGCAGCAGTTGAGATTTTCTGGTTCGAAAAGAAGAAAATACCTCTTCATATTATTTGTTTTGAAGGTGGGGTCCAAAAATTTGGGGGTCAAGCTGTTTGAAATTTTGATGTAGCTAATACCTAATAGTTAATGTTATTGCTAAGAAGCGTAATATTAGCTGCCCGAGCAAAAAATTAGTCATTCTGTGTGTTTAATGTTGTTGTAACTTCAGGCTCCTGCAGATGGACTACAAATACCTGCGGGCTGTGTGATGGGGTTCATAGACTGAAAAGAGGTGGTACAGTGCAGTGAATGTCTCATTTGATGTGTGAAAAATGGGAAGTACCTTTTTTGCAGGTGTATGGAAGTATATGGTCATATGGGTCTACAAGCAGTGACAAAAATCCCAGTCTACAGGAAACTCCCCTCAGAACGGTGTCAGGAAAAGCATATTCTTTGATTCAAGAGTGGAAGAATATTGGTGTGGCCCACATCCAGAAACTTTACATGGTACACAGTCTTACACACTATTAGGTATGTTTCAGTCACAAGTGACTAATCTTTTGTCTGGTGAGCTTATTATCGCAACAGTACATATCATCATTAAAGAGGAGAGAACAGATTATTTGAATTACAGTAATCACTTGTCACCCAAGGAGGGTGACAAGTTAAAAGCTAAAGACCTAGATTCCTTAACTTAGTTTGGCTCTATGCCTCTGGCAAAAGTGTAAAGACTTGTTCCTGGTGTCCAGTTCCTATACGGTGTGTTGAAAGACCAAGGTGAAGGTGCACTAATGCCAGCTTGTTTTTATATTAGCCCAATTTAGTGTCAAGGATAGCAGTCAAGATTGGTTGACAGCACAGGGATTCCCAATGGCTGCATGACATATTGGCAGAAATTCATGCTGGTATTTTAAGAACATAATATATATATAAAACCATGATTTCTGTGAAACCAGTGAGGCTGAGGGATATAATGATGAGCTACAGAATACCACATAATATGGTAACTCTTTAAATGCTAGTTTTAGGCCCCTAACATTTACAACGTGGTGTAAAGTTCCCTTTGGTGTACAGTTATTTTGTACTGTAGACAGCAGAACAGAACAGTCCAACAAAAAGAAACCATGTCAGCTTTGTAAGATGTTCTTTTAACATAAAGCACTAGCTCTCAGGAAGCATGAGCTTATACATTAGCACTGCATCGCTGTGAGCGGAACGATACAAGCATGTAGTCTTTATGATGGGAGCTGCCATATTCAGCACAGCAGGGCTCTTACATCAGCACCAGCCATGGCCTCCTTCTGTCAATGCTTAATTAATTTACTTGACAACACTTAAAGGTTTACAACGAGAGTAAAGCTGAAAATGCTGATTATGTCTTGTGTCTTAAAGGAATCTCCCCTTCTTCCAAAAAGTGGGGGTAGGTGGGGGGTGGCTGTGATAGGAACCATTTACAGTCGCCAGTTTGTGCTCCGGTTAAAAGTCAGTGAGTTTCAGGGTCTCGTGCAGCTAAAATTAACATCGCTTTACCGAACATCAAACATTGACAAAGTCCCTTTTTAGTGCACACTGTTGGCACAGCAACATGAGGATAATGAATTCTGACGGTACTGGAATGTTAATTCTGCCCGGCCAATCACAGTCACATGTAAAAACAGCATTTGCATATGATTTGAACACGTAGAAAGGATTCTTAAGACCTAAGAAGCTAATTGTTTTGCTGGAGAATTCCCCTCTCTTCACTGCATGTAGCAACACTAGTCTAGCAGTGTAGAGCGCAGTGTCTGAGACTACAGGGCTGGCAGGGCAGACACACACTATCGGAATTAAAATGAGTCACAAATCAGCCCTCACCGCTTTCCAATTTGCACAGCCCTGCTGGAGAGAGAGCTACAGCTCATCCCTGATTGGCAGTGAAGACTGAAATCTCGGCTGCTGCTTCTCTATTGGATTATGAGGCACTACTCCATAGATCATAGCCTCGAGACTAACATTAGCATTTCCAACAGGAACTGAAAATACCCGTACGTAGTACGTCTAATGAGTTGTGCAAATTTGCTACCACACATAATCAATATATCATCTCTACAGGCCCCATAGTTATTATACATCTCTGTCCGAAGCTCTCGGGGTTAATTACAGTAAGGGCAAAGCCAGAGCCTATATCACGTTTCCCTGTCTATTAAAAGCTTAAATCCTCCGTACTAGACAGCATCACGCCAAACGAGGTCTCCAAATAATTAAGGTCATTAACAGCACGAACAACTGAAGCTGTTTCGCAAACACAGTATTAATCAAGGAGGAAAAAGGAAGTAAGCATTAAGTTAGACATGCGAGATCAATCACAGAGGAAATCGGAGCCACAAATATGATTAGCCAGGGTTCAGTACTCAAAGACCAAAAAAACAAAAACATGATAAAGTACTGCAGCCTCCTTTTAGATCTTGCTGAGAAATGAGAAAACTGCTTCAGTATGATTCATTAAACAAAGGACACATGACGCAAAATTGTACAGAGAGACTCAGCTGGTACACTGTGGTGCAATTTGACTTTGCCTTTTATGTTTTAGGACCACCCCCACCCCCACTACATAAATATATGTATAAAGGGAACCTATTATGCTTTTCCAGTTTTTCTTTTTTTGAGTGTTATGTCGTAAGCTTGCCACGGCCTCACACAATGCACAGAGACCTAACAAGGTAAAAACGTACCACTATGAAACGCTATGAACTCCTGCTCCAGTCTGGCTTGCGAAAGGGGATCGGATCTACCAACTCGTTCTACCTGACTTTCAGGGTCAGACTCTGGCTTGTAGCAGGATGCCGCTCTGGTGGCTGGCAAATCAGAACAGAGTGGGCAAGCTGAGCAATTACAGAACACTGGGCTCTTTTTTTTCGCGAAGACACAGGAGCTCTTATAGAGCATTTTAGAAAGAGGGTAAATACAGATGCACAGTATGACAAAATATTATGTTTTCAGGAAACTGAACCATGTAAATCTATTCTATTAGACACCAAAAATAAGATTTGCTACTGACATTCAGCTAAAATATTAAGACTACAGCCTGTATTATCGGGGGAGTCTGTTAGCTCTCGGTCAACTCCAGCGAAGTTGGAATACAGTCCAGTTACAGAAAATATAGAGTGTAGACCACTTCCTAACAGCATCCAGATTTACAATGTTTTTAGAGAGCTACTTTTGGATAATCAATGTCCAGAACTACTTAATTAGAAATGATTACACAACAAACCAGGAAAAGGAGGGGTGTTAGCACAAATGACACATGATTTGGTTGTAAATACAGGCACAGTAGATCATAACATAGAGATCGATGACAATTGTAATATTTTAGAAGGACTTTCATGCTAACAATAAGACATCAGCATTATTAAACTATGAAATAAATTAGAGCAAACAAATGCACACAGAGATTCAGATCTGAATTCCAAGAAAAAAGGTTTGACATGAGGTACCTTTGTAGTTCATTTAGAGACAGACAGGGTTGATCAGACAGGGTTTATCAGGGGGCAAGCAGAGAGATGAGAGCAGGCTGAGGTTCACCTTTCCAGTTTCCATATCTCAACAAGGTGCTATGATGAGGGTCAATAGGTGCGAGCAGGATCAGACAGCTAATAAATCAAACTCTTCAAAAAAAAAAAAAAAGCCCCAATATTATAATACTGAGGCTGTAGACAAGCAAAACCTAGCTTCATCATTACAGCCCGGATCGATCCAGCAGAGCCTAAAGGCCTAAGAGCAGCATTTTGCTAACATGCTACGCTAAGCATAGAGGATCCTAGAGCCAACTCTCGTTCTCTTTCACATTTACTCAGTGTCTCTCCCTGATCGCCGAATCACATGCCTCTGCTGTAGCACTGAACGTGCTTATGATCAGCACTCTTCAGTAATCACAGTAATGAAGGGTATATTAGCGGCATAGCATAAAATGCTAGCGAGTGTTTTTTGACTGATATTTAGACTGGCAGTGCTCTGACTGCGTTATGGCGTCACTGCTCCCCCCTGCAGCCTGCTGTGTCTCACTAACACCCTTCACAGTGACCGCCAAACACAGCAAGCCCCCTGAAACTGGGTCACGGGGTGCCACAAATTCAATCTGCACAGCCAGAGGACCTGGGGATGTGGGGCAGAGAAAGTGCAGTATCGACATGGGCCCATTTCACCCTCTCGCTGTCCTCCATCTCGCAGCCCTTCCGCACTGCCCCGCACCCCCCAGGGTTCGCTCGCACTCGCCACCCGCAAACCAGGTCACCGAACCAGATCGAGCGCGCAGGCACAGACCACACACATATGCTTACTGCAAGCACACAACGCCACGGTGATCATGAAAACAGCCACAGGCTCCTTAGCTTCTGCAAAACCCACATCAGCATCATATGTTACTGATCCTCAATTGCTGCTTGGTTCTGCACAAGAAAATCATCAACCGTCATTATGAAACATAACTGGTTTTAGAATTAGAATCAATGTCATGTAATGTCCTATGATAGATCTTTACATTTTGCATGCTACATTAGCAAAGTGCAACCTCTTGAGCATTTTAGCCACCACCATGGGGTTTTGCTATGTGGCCCTTGTGTCATACAGCCTGTTAGCTGAGCAGCTAGCTGTGAAGCGCAGCGAATACAGGGGGGGAGAATTCACATCCTCAATGTGCCTCCTGACCTTTCCATGCATACGACCTCCATAATGACATTAGCACTGGAGTCGGCACCATGGATATCAATTACCTCCACTGCTGGGCCGTTAAATAGAAGGCCAAACCAATCGCCTTACAGCCTAGCTGGGCTAATTTATACAGCTCCCAAAAGTATGAAGTCTGTTCAGCCTGCCTGAAGTGCCATGAGTCTGCCTTTAACTTGCTAGGAGACAATTAGTAGCCTAATACTCTTTCCAAAGCACCATTCTGTCCTGTTAGCTCAGTGTGAAGAGAAGGCAACACTGATAGAGTGCAAAGTCTCTCTGGTGATCCATCAGCTGTACTGGCTGGCTGTTGCAAATGGAGCAGAGGGTACTTCCGCTGCCAGTGCTGGAAAGAACAATGGAGTTTAACATATTGTGGTCCACTGAGAAATCATCAGTGTCACTGTATCACTGAATAGGTGAAGAAAAACATAACTGTTTAAAGACTCTGAAACTAGGTTTCTGCAGCTTCACAATAGCCTAAGGGTAGCTTTAAATGATGAAATTTGCACACAACTTTAGTTGCTTGAATCTTACATGAAGCTAAAAATCACTTGTGCTGCATAATGTAACACCTGCTCAGTCGCAATAGTTGCAACAGTCTTGACTTTGTGACACAAGGTTCAAGAAACAGCCCATGAAAATGCTGGTAAGATACCTTGTGACAAAATATTATTTTCTTTATTAGTCCATTTTGGGTAATTGTTTTGGTATTTCGATCAAGTACAACCATAATTACACATGCCATACATTGTTATTTTCAGGAGACTCGGGCTACTCAGATATGCTGTTATTTGACATGTAAATAAATTTTGATACCTTTATGAATTTGACTAATTTTTAATTTATATACTGTCGATTTTTTCTTTTACAGGTCTTGAAAACTAGAATTTGTGTTTGGACTGTTTGTGAGCTGTAAGTACAATAGTTTTGATAGCATTTCATTTTACTGGTTATTATTGAGTCAAAATATACGATCAGTATAAGTCGGACAAGCTTTATTGATTTTTTTTGGTCCTCTTGGATTCATACTGAGAGCTAAGTGATACACAACAAGAATGGCTTTATGTTTGAGTTGCATGTTTACTTTCAGCTGTTTCTGAACCTCAAAATCAATGCAAATTGAAAGGCAGACCTAAATGTTAAATATTTATCATATTTATTGATATTAATTTATCAATATATTTTATAGCCATATTAGACATTTTGAGTGAAAGACTAAAATGCACTAGGTGTTTGTATATTGGAATAGCGCTTCCTGTGGTGTTATTCCTCCACCACACAAACATGGCAGAAGCACATGGTCACAGATTAACTTTTTATTTTGTGATTACCTGTATTTAGCTGTAAATGTGTGATTATCAGCTCTAAACTCAGAATCAGAGTGCAACTGCAACGCCATTTTAACCTTTTAGTTGCCAGACAAAGGCTAAAGCAGAGAGCTGTAGCAGTTTTTGCCTGTTTTTGGAGCTGTGTTACATTTTGAAAGATGGTCAAAAAGTGAGTGAAATCATTGTGGTCAGATTAATGTCCTAATGTGTGAACCATGTTGCTATTTTAACCCTTTGTGTATAATATGAAAGCTAAAAGCAGAGAGCTAATATAATGGTACAAGGTGGATTTTGGAGATGGAATGCTGGCTGGTGGGTGGTCCATGGTGGGTGAAATGACTCTGGTCACTGGGATGAGGGTCTGCTTAGTATTCTGTTCTGATGTGTGAATCATGTTGCTGTTTTTAGCCTTTTGTTCTAAAGTGAATGCAGAGAGCTTTTTGGGTGGTTTTTCGAGCTGTATTACTCACTGATGCTGATACCACAGCTTGATGATGTCATGCAGCTAGCTGGGTCTGCTGAATGTTCTGAATACGTGGATAGGGTCTGCAGCTTAAACCGTTCTGAAGTTACGAAGGCTTAAAGACAGCTATGCATGTTGCCTTCGAAATGAGGTCGAAGCACTAACTGATTTCAACAGACACGTTATAGGGTTCATTATATGAACCAAAATGCAGTGCTGTTTGTTAATCTTGTCAGTTTTGTGAATCTTATGTAATAATGCTGCTTATGTGCTGATTATCAGTTAGCCAGTCAGCTAACATGCTAGCTGCTTAAACACCTGCTTGTGCCAGCATTTCTTCTGCTGTGTTTGCTTGCTGTCGATACCAAAGATAATCAATTCATTCATTTCAGGTTTGCCCACATTGTCACTGTCTAGAAAGCCTGTGTGTATATGTGTATATTCTAGCTGTATTTTACAAAATTGTTGTAATTGTCGTTGTAATATATGTAAATATTTATAATATTGTAATATTTATAACAAAATATGGACTTACAATCAGAATATATTGCTGGTGCCAACACATCTACCCTGAATAGTTGACAGAGAGGAATCAGGCTCAGCTTACCCCAGATAGCCAGCATTTATCGGTCTGCTGGATTGATAAGGTCGGCACCTCGCTGACTGTTTGCCTCTGCTGTTCCACCCTCGGACCACGCAGATTACTGTCCAGCATACAAGATCAAACTAGTTTTTAATGTCTTCTGACAGATTTTAAACGTGTATAGAATTTAATTTAAGAAAATAAACTAAACCAAACCGTACAAACAAATGAAATAATGGATAATGAAAGTAAGAAATGAACGAAGAATTAGTAAATTGGACCGTGAGTGGATGAACAAGTAAAATACCAGTGGTCTGCCAGCTTTGCGTTTACTGGGCCAACAGTGGTCTGCAATCCTCTAGCAGGGACCCTGTCCCTTTAATCAACTACATTAATCTGTCCAGCAGTGGTTCTGTAAATTTCTTACTAAGGTCACTAAAGTTACTAAGTAATATTATGCTCTTTAGTTTTTCATGTCATGGTTTTTGGAATTGATGTCATTGTGTAGAATCTACTCTCCCTTCCAGTCACTTGAATCACAATTGAATTGAAACAGCCCTACCTAAGGAGCTAGATTAGCAATCTTCTCCTGATTTGACACGCCCTGTTTATAGAAGCATATTTACGTATTTGTGCAATAATTGGATTCTTCTTACTTCCTGATATTTTCATCATTAAAGAATCTGAACGTGGCAGCTGGAAAAGTAATACACAGATGCACATGTAAATAACATGTCACAGATTTTGGGCTTATACAGCAGGAAAGATACTGTAAAGGTGCACAGACATTATGTCTCAGGCAACTTACAGCAAATGTATGAACGTTTTCTCATGTAAAGTTGGTCTAGGGATGAAGTATGTAATGTTGGGACTGCAATGGCATGTACTGAAAGTGTATTGTCAGAACTATGGTCATGCATGGACACATGAGCAGCGGTGGGTATGGCTGGACTCAGCTGGGCTCCTGAGGTGTTTGGACCCCTGAGAGTGCAGAGTTTCCCCTGGGTAATGTCACCATGCACTGCTGCCCACACCACAGCTGACAAAGAGGCAGCAGGCCAGTCTACCCCTGTCTGAAACCTTCGTCATGGTATGCAGAGGAATTATATTGGGACTGAAAGCTAGAGGCATGCTGGAGCCAATACTGGGTCTGTGAATGAATTCATTTGGGCAGCTTTCATAAGCTACCAATATGTTGGCTTCACACAGCGCAGATGACAAATTAAAATATATTAAGATGGAAATAAAAATAGAAGATCTCTCCAAAGTTTCTCGGCCTTATGAAAAATTAATTGTCTGCAAAAATCACTCTCTACCAGCATATGGTGATGTTTTTTCTTCTTTTAACAGTTTACAATACCCTATTTGAATTCCTGGGCTTATTATACCCTGAGGTTTATTCATGTCCCCCTCAAACCACCACGACCCATTAGCTCTCTATGCTTTTTACTAAATCACAAGTATTCCTTAAGACTGGCCAACTGACAGACAGCAGCACAGTCAGCAGTCATGATGTCACACTAGCAGTCTTACCTTGCACTCTGTGTCTCCCCAGAGATCAGGAAAAGTGTGTGCGTGCATGTGTATGTGTGAAAGAAAGAGAGAGAGAGAGAGAGAGAGAGAGAGAGAGAGAAAGAGAGAGAGAGAGAGAAAGACAGAGACAGAACATTTGTACAGTATAGTGTATGTTATAGAAGGACACTATCATGAACCACTCCTTACATTTCCTTGTTCAGTATAAAGGTTTGTAAATGGTCCCCATATGGAAAGGGGTGGGGGACACAACCCCCTTTGCAGTGAGGCAGAAGAGGGCTGTTGTTTTATCTTAGTCAACCCGGTCCCACTAGAGCTTACTACAAAGGGAGATAGTAGGTTCATGTGTGTGTGTGTGTGTGTGTGTGTGTGTGAGAGAGAGAGAGAGAGAGAGAGAGAGAGAGAAAGAGAGAGAGAGAGAAAGAGAGAGACTGAAAAGAAAACACGATGGAGAGAAGATGAAGAAAAGACGTTAGTAAAAATGGTTAAAACAGATGAAAGCACAAGCAGCACAAAGAGTAAGGAAGGAAGAGTTGGAGAGTATGCGCTCGAGAGAGGGAGAGAGGCAGAGTGCAGAAGAAAGAGTGGAGGGGGTGGATGTGTTAATACACAGGAACACTGCATCAAACCAATGCACTGCTCTGAGCGGGATGCGTCAGCAGTACATTCACGTTTTCACTGAAGGACAAAAGGAGGAGATAGAGCGGAGCGGCTCGGCTGCCTGCAACCCCGTCACATAAAGAGAAAAGAGAGAGAGAGGAGCCTGAGCGCCAGGGAGGGGGGTAAGGACCACTGCTGCCGCCGCCGCCTTCACCACCACCGCTGCTGCCGTCGCTGGGGACAGGATTCACCTCTGGGTGCATGCGTGTATGCCTCTCTCCCTCGCTCTCTCTCTCTCCTATTGCCTGCTTGCTTGCTTGCTTGCCTGTCCGGCTTCCTCCGCAGACTCCCAGCCAGCCCACAAGCTTGTGAGCAGAAGCAGAAGAACTGCCACAACTTACTACCTCAAGACGCGGGAATAAAGGAATACCGCAAGATCTGCACCGGGGGACAAACTATAGAGCCCCATTCAAGACAGCTCTTCGAAATCAACAGTACGTCATACAGCTAGATCAATTCCTCCCTTTCTGATACTGGAAAAAAGAAAGAGAGAGAAAGAGGGGAAGAGAGAGAGAGAGCAAGAGGGAGAGAAAAGGAGAGAGAGAGCAAGAGCGGGAGAGAGAGTGAGAGAGAGAGGGAGGGAGAGAGAGAGAACGATCGGCAGAAAGCTTCACTGCTGCGCTGCTGCTGCCCCCCTTCCTCCCCCTTCCTGCTCCCGCACCACCACCCCCAAGCCCCCCTCCGGAGAAATTGACGGATTATTGCTAACTGTGCACGCGGCAGTCTGCTGCTGCTACGGTGACGGGCAAGGAGAGCACGGCGAGTTAAAAAAGCAAGACAGAATGACCGCAATGTGCATCTGTTAGCCTTTTTTGTATTCATCAGTGCACGGCTAATCAACTGGACAAGTGTCGAGGAGGGAGGTGTGCAACAGCAAAACTGAGAACCGGGTTAGTCTTTAACAGAGAGGAAGAAAAACTGAAAGGACTTGGGATTTTATCCCCCACTCACATTTTCCCTTCTTTTTCCTTGCTACATTTTTTCATGCGCTTGCAGTTCGGCAATGGAGTCTCATGAAAAATGTTCAGTGGTATTCAGCGGCGGCTTCCAAGGACAATCAATGGGGGAGCTGAGAGGAGATCTCTTTCAATCTGACTGGATCCGTGCACCTGCTTAGCTAACTGGGCCTTACCTCCTAAACCAGTTTCTCTAAATGCTGCTTCTCTTCGGAATTCTACGGAGCCATCTTCTCAAAGCAGTTCACAGTCCACTTTACTTTTCTGTAAATACATTTGTCAAAATGTTGCAGAGGTCTTGAAGCTGACCAGGCTTGCGCAAACAACAAAAAAGGAATATTCAAAGGAGAGTTCCTCCAAATTCTGTACTAATGAGGTGAGTATTCAAAGTTTACTTCTTCTTTGACTGGCATCATTGTTTCCTTTCCTTTGGAATCATTTGCACTCTTTTTCCCTCCTTTTCCCCTCTCTCCCTCACTATGCCTGTCTCTTCTCTGTGTTTAACACAGCACCATCCTGCACTGTCGATGGAAAACAGAAGCAGTGTCTTGCTCAAACCAGGGTAGGGCCACTGTTCTCCGTTCCCGAGCCGAATCCCCACACGATGTTGAATTATGAACGCGCCACATCATGAGTCTCTTGTGGCAGGTAACTGTGCACCGTGCCTGGAACGCAGCCCTGCTCTGTGCAGTCTACCTCATGGTGCGAGCGTGGAGTGTGTGCGCCGCCCCCACCGGACCGCAGAACTGCCCAGCCGTCTGCTCCTGCAGTAACCAGTTCAGCAAGGTGGTGTGTACCAGGCGCGGCCTGGTCCGAGTGCCCCCTGGCATCCCCACCAATACTCGGCACCTGAACCTCATGGAGAACAGCATAGAGATAATCCAGGCTGACACCTTTCGGCACCTCCACCACCTGGAGGTGCTGCAGCTTGGCAGGAACTCCATCCGGCAAATTGAGGTGGGGGCCTTCAATGGTCTCACCAATCTCAACACCCTGGAGCTGTTTGACAACCGGTTGACCGTAATCCCAAGTGGCGCTTTTGAGTACTTGTCTAAGCTGCGGGAGTTATGGCTCAGGAACAACCCTATTGAAAGCATACCGTCTTATGCATTCAACCGAGTCCCCTCGCTCATGCGTCTGGATTTGGGAGAGCTGAGGAAACTGGAGTATATTTCTGAGGGTGCTTTTGAAGGATTATACAACTTGAAATACTTAAACCTTGGAATGTGTAATCTGCGGGAGATGCCTGTTCTCTCCCCGTTGGTGGGTCTAGAGGAGCTTGAGATGTCAGAGAACTACTTTCCAGAGATCAAACCTGGATCCTTTAGGGGTCTAAAATCCCTCAAAAAGCTCTGGATTATGAACTCCAGGATCACCACCATGGAGCGAAATGCTTTTGATGATGTCACAGCCTTGGTTGAGCTCAACCTGGCACATAATAACCTTAGCTCTTTGCCCCATGACCTTTTTGCGCCCTTGAGTTACTTGGTAGAGCTGCACTTGCACCATAACCCATGGCGGTGTGACTGTGACGTTGTGTGGCTGGCCTGGTGGCTGAGAGAGTACATCCCTACAAACTCCACATGCTGTGGCCGCTGCCACACCCCTGCACACCTGCGAGGGCGATATCTAGTGGAAGTAGACCAGACCACCTTCCAGTGCTCTGCTCCCTTCATCCTGGACGCTCCACGGGACCTTAACATCTCTGCAGAGCGAGTAGCCGAGCTCAAATGTCGTACAGCCCCCATGTCATCTGTCAGATGGCTTCTGCCCAACGGAACGGTTCTGACCCATGGCTCCAATCATCCCCGGATATACGTGCTCAATGATGGAACTCTTAATTTCTCCAATGTCCTACCATCTGACACAGGTGTGTACACCTGCATGGTGACAAACATGGCTGGAAACTCCAACGCGTCGGCCTACCTGAATGTGAGTGCAGCTGAGCTCAACACGTCCGAGCACCTGAGCTACTTCACCACAGTGACCGTGGAGGTGGTGGAGCCCACGTCCGAGGAGGTAATCAAGCCGAAGACGGTCACGGCCTCGCCCTCCGTCTTCCAGCCTGTGTTTATCTCGACACCAACCGTGCTTCTCCAGACACCCCGACAGGTCAGCGTGCCAACAGTACGAGGAACAGTGCGCCCACCTGCCAGTTTAGATGAGGTGATGAAGACTACGAAAATTATTATTGGCTGCTTTGTTGCCGTCACGCTGCTTGCCGCGGTTATGTTGATTGCGTTCTACAAGCTGCGCAAGCGGCACCAGCAGAGGAGCACGGTGGCAGCTGCCAGGACTATAGAGATCATTCAGATGGAGGAGGATGTTCCTCCTACCACCTCGGGGACGAGTATACCAGGAGAGGGCGGGATGGTGCTGCCAAGCCTGAGAGATCGTAACAGCACCTACAAACCCAGCTACAGCACCTACAAACCAGCACACTCTGCTCCCTGGACAGAGAACAACATTGGCAACTCTCTTCACCGCCCTCGGCCCACCACCATCAGCACCATCCCTGAGCCCTACTTGATTAAAACTCACACCAAGGAGAAGGTACAGGAAACCCAGATCTAATGTTCCCTTCTCCTTCTCCTCCTCCCTCCCTTTTTCTGTTCCTCATGAAAACATGCAATAGAATGCACAAAGAAAAGACAGCGGTTACTTTTGTACTCAGTGCAAAAATGAGACTGTTTTTCTTGTACATGCTTATATATAAGTATATGAATATAAATATATAAATTAATCCACTATGGGATGGTAAGAGAAGCAGATTATATAAAAATGAAAAACGAATTTAAACTATTTTCTAACTTGTAACTTCTATTTAAGATGGAGCTGTGTGAAGATACTGACGTGACACTGCAAATGAGGACAGACTTGTTTGAAAAGGGCACTCTGTGGTTTTTAGATGACGCTAGATAGGATCCGGTAAACTTTCCTACATAAGTGTCCCCAGAAATATCTTTACAGGTTTATCTTGTAAAAGCAACAAGAATTTGTAATGTGCCAAATGTTATACATGCAATAAAAGAATTTGGGTTTTAAGAGATATCCCAACAAAATACTGCAAAATATAGTCTATACTGAGGCTGCAAAAGGGAGGTTCTCCTGAGTCTGCTGTCCGGTAGCTATCAGCCAAATGGTTTTGGTCTAATGTGCTCTTTCGCAGCGAGTGGTTAACTCTATACTTGCCGAACTGCCAGCCCTTGCAGTGAGAAGCAGTAAGGCAGTCGGGTTCCTACTCTTTTTTCTTTTAGTGTCCCCTTTTTTTGGCTTTAACAAATTTAGTGAACCCTGGTAGTCCTTATTGGTTGGTTATTGGTTGCTTTCTCCATTCTTTTAAACCCCCCGCCCCCCCAAATGCTTTCTTAAGGCTTGAGTGGCTTTTAGGGCTAAAATAGAGTAAATACGTTACAACAGTTGCCTCAGATTAGTAGTGTAAGGGCTCAACAGGATGTTCATTTGCAGCAATGCAGAGATAGTTGCCATGACGCGAAGGTTTACTGCGAGTTAAAATTAACATGACTGCTTACTATTTTTTCTTTTGTCGAGAAGGAGATAAAAATGAATGTGTGCATTATGGGCTGTCCTCTATGGTGATCGTTCAAACAGTGAATTCCTTTGTCCTTATTTTGAGCAACACTATTTTTATGAGGAGTCTACAGAGGTTACAACAATAAAACATTTGGTTTGTATTTCTCTAAACAGAACTCTTTCCTCTCGCCTTTTTTTCTACTCACTGCAGAGATTGCGTGTGCGCTTGTAACGAGTTTGCAAAATCGTACGGAGGCAGCGAAGATAATGCTCCTCTGTCAAATGTCATTCCAGTGTGTGCTGTGTTTGTGTTTGCAGTTCCAGTGCGCAAAAAAAAAAAAAAAAAAATCACAGCCCTGAATCTTATTTGGTGATAAACTGCTTGCTGGGAAGATTCTAATCTTTAGCGTATCTGCAGTGGCATATGGTTTCAGTAGTGGCTGCAAAAAAAGTGCATACTGCTGAAATGTGAAAACAAGTTAATGACAAGCAGAAATGTGACATCAACATTTCTAAAGAAAAAGAAATGGAGTCTGCCTTCCTGGCACGGTAAATACAGTGTGTTGGGCAGGCATTTGACTGGATCTCTTTACCCAGTCATAATGACATTACGAGTTTCCCCTTTCAGAGCTCAGGTAACACAGCTGCATTTCAAGCAGATGACTAAGAAGGTTAAGTGCATCTTTTAATATCATCCATTATTGATCTACTTAACCTGTAGCACATGCCAAATTAGGTATGGAGTGTGTGTGATATTATATCTGAAGCGAGTGTACGTGAATTACATTTAGTGTGATTTCCCGGAGTCAATTTCGTGTTTACAGCATAGTCTTATAAACACTCCCCAAAATACAGGTGCCAAAACGGGATCTTGGGAGTGATACCATGAAAGAACCGCTTTTGGTTCCCTAAGAGACCTTTCCATGGATGGTTCTTTAGTCCTGATGTAAGACCTTGGCTATTTCTGCTGTTTAATCTACTCTTCTATAATTGATCACCTGAATTCTCAATTCCACTGTTGTATTTGAAGAATGTGATAATGTAAAAAATATGATCTAACGAAGCTGAAAATTCACAGAAAACACATAAATCAGAATATAATCCACATATCAGTAGCTTTTTACTACTACTTTGATTAAACAAATCAATACTAAGCACTTACTGTCTGAATTATGCAATACAGGAAGCCTTGAACATCTTTTATACATTGATAGAAAACACTGTAAAGAAAGAAATCACCAATTCTACATATTTCATTCAGGCAATGTGCACATGCTTGGGCCTTAACTCTTCCAGTAGAATTAACTGAGTTAAAACTCTCAGAATAGACTGTCTCTAAGATATTTAGTTCAATAGAAATTAATAAGCATTTGTGTAAATTATATGTGCAGTACTGTAAATATCAATGCAGTACTAGAACTGTATGTGTAAGCCAAAAGTCATTTAAAAATCTTATTTTTAAGAGTAAATATATCAATATATATTACAGCATCATTTTATACTTTTCCTTTTCAAATATCGACACCAGTACAATCTTCTGACCAACTACTAAGCTTTAAAATGAGCAAGTTTTAATTTAAGCAATTCACTCAAGCATCCAACAATAGGCCACCATGTTCAGACTATTCAAATGCATGATCTCATAAAGAGAGCATCTGTGGAGAAGCATGACCAAATTTGGACTGTAGACTTACTATGATGGGAACAATTGGAGAATTACTTTTCGAAACCAATCCAGTAGCATTGTAGGGTGTGATGGTGCATTTATCAGTTGCCTGTCATTAACCCATAAATGGAACTAAAGTTGGCATGGTTGAAAACTACCCTAATCTCCAAATAAGCATGTAGATATGTGTGCAGCAAAAAAAAGATTACATGTGGTAAAGATAAACCTATTGTAATGGAAACACAGCTCCATTAGCTGACAGTAGAAATTCGCTACCTAGTTTGCTTTACGTGTGTTATAGATTGTTCTCCAGATGGTAAAAAAGTATGGAACAGACAACTAGAGGGGGTGGATTTTAGAAGGGAGTGTAATGTAGTTTGCAGTGTATTTTATCACAATCCAGCATAAAACCTTCAGAAGCTGTCCCCAGACGATGTCCCTGTGTCTTATGAGAGCACTATCCTATAACATAAGCAACATGACAATACATTTTTCCCTTCAATGTCCATTCCAGCATTTTCTTTTGAGACTCCTCCAATACCGGTACCCATTGATGTCGATATGCCATCTCTGCTGCTAACTGCTACAGAAAATGGAGGCAGCACTCTTTAAACACTCCTTTGAGTGAGTGGCCTTCAATATTATCACACTGAGTTAACTTCAGATAATATGGTCTTGGCATTTCAGACAGAATCTTTACAGGAACAGGCCTTTTTACAAGTTATCTTCATTGACTCTCTGTGTACGGCAAATATTAACACGTTTCTTCCGACACCAGGCAAAGCAAAGGCTGGTTTAGGCTTGACTGGGTGCTAATGTGCTATTAGGCTGTACATTTTTAGCATGAGGCGAAAGGGGTAGAGGGTATAGCCTGTAATCAGGGGCAGAGTGTCTCTCAGCTCAGAACTGCAGTAACCTGACATTAGCAGACTCGCACACACATGAAGCAATTTCCTGCCCTCCCAGGACACTTGGGTCACAGCACCCACACCAGCCATGGAACAGTGCCGCGACACCACACACAGTAACGTACTGGGATAATTACCCAGCTCTGTGCTTCTACATTATTCAGAAGAAAATGTCTTGATGGTGCTCTGTTGTGTTTGTGGCTGATGAGGCTTGTAAATTTAATCTTTAATGCCAGGAGGAGACATTCTGCAAAGGTTGATTTGACATGCTCTCTAGTCTAGCAATGTGGTGCGAGATTAGGTTCATTTCAAGTTCAGCCTTATTTTAGCAGTCAAATGTGCCTTTTAAGCCTTAAATGTAAGAACATTAGGATTCTGTGCAGCTCTTTATTTCATTTTTACCACTTAAACTATTTTTGACCTCACACAGTTAAAAGGAATAAAGGTTCCTGACACATCTCATTTTCAAAAACGCTGCTTCAAAAGAACCATGCATTGATCGGTTATTTAGAGAACCTAAATTTGAAACTGATGTTCAGGTTCCACAGATGTTGTTCCAATCAACAATTTGGCACCATTACTTTTAAGAGTGTACTCTGACTCCACAAAAGGCCCACCCACCACTCCTACCATCTCCACATGAAGCATCTACAATCTTCCAATCACTACAGGTCATGTCAGACATAGCAAAAGTGAGGCTGACCCCCAAATGCAATACCACATGAACACAGACTCTAATTTGGTTATGGGTAGCCATCATTTGAATGTCCTTTCAGATCTTTAATGGGCATGGAGTCAGTTCTTGTGTGCTGCTGTTGTCTTGGGCCACATCAGCCTGTGTCATTAGGCTTATCGTTTGGCTCCTATTCTCTCGCTCTCCTTTTTATGATGCTAATTGACTTAACATTATTGACTTTCCACGTCAACATTACCGCAGCGAGGGGCTCACTTTAAGGATGTGCTCGCTAGGGAAGGAGGCTGGTGTTTGATGGGTTCTCCATGGGAGACTTATCACTTGCACAATTATCCTGACAGATTTGAGGATTGCTTTTTCCCTTCTTCCGCTGACTGATATGTTGGTTTTCTGCAGTCTGATAGATAATGATGAGGAGGGAGATGGAGTGGGGTGGAGAGGAGCACACACCAGATGTTTATCAGTTAATGAAGTGTCTGGGCTGGGCTGTGGTGGTCCTTTCTCTATCCGCCAGTGCGCTCTGACTGCCATCGTGGTCAGTACAGCATTTGATTTCCTATTTTCTGTGAGCTGAAGTTCGGTGTTACTGCAATGATTGATGGAGAAATAGAAAGGTAGCTTGAACATCTCATACTTCATTAACTTATGAGCGATATGGCAAAAATACAATAACTCAGTACTTCAAAAAACAAATCACAATATGTGTTATGACTCAGTATGTCACAGTATATATTAGATCTGACATTTGATATATTGGAAAAGACACACACATTTATACCATACCACCAAAAACTTTGATTACCAACTTTTTTTTTCACATATTACATGCTGTGCTGTACCTAATTCATTTAAATTCTAATGATTTTAAACAAACAAACAAACAGCTGGAAAGGGTTTTTTTAAGTACTGATGACATGCTTAGAAACATATTGTGACATATACTGACATAATGTATCACAATGACTATAAATATTTCCATATTTTCCAGCCTTGCTAACTACTGTGACTTCATTGTTTTTCCTTGTTTATATATTTATATATATATATATATGGGTACTAGGTCATTTAGGGCTTTAAAAACATACTAGAAATAGATCCTAAATGATGCAGATAACCAGTGCATTTCTGTTAAATAAGATCTGTGCTGCATTTTGTATGAGTTATATAGGATGGATTGTTTTCTTAAAGAACATAGCACATAGCTTCTCATAAAGTAGTTTTCTTTGAGTTTCAGTACCAGGGATCAGTTTTTCAGTTTTTTCAAGATTTAGTTTTGTGACAATCCACTGAGAAATATCTGATACACCACCGTCTTGATTTTCAAAAGGAATAGAAATGAATAGTTGCATGTCTTCAACAGAGCTATGAAAATGTATATCATGTTTTCCAATTACATCACCTAGAGGTAACATGTACAAAGAGAAAAGCAAAGGCCCTACAACTGACCCTTGTGGGACTCCACTGGAAATATTAATTTTTGGATGAATGATTTCCCAGTGAAACCAAAAACTGTATATCTATTATGACTGTATGACTGAAACCATTTTAAACCTGTTCCTAAAAAAACCTACACAGTATCAAAGATGGTGTGTTAGAATCTTGTGATTGATGGTATGAAAACTTGCACTAAGATTCAATAATGAGCCATAGAGAGCTGAAGAGTGTTTCTACTATCAGATTAGAGTGAGCCTTTTTTTCTTTTTCTTTCTTCGTGTCTCGACTCTTTTCCCTTGACTCGTATAATACAAATAGTGCAAATAACTTCTTTATTGTCACTTTTGTCGAGTGCACGGGTCTTAAGCATGCCATACAATTTACAGTCAGTATGACGGATGTGAAACGTGTGTTATTGGTTGAATTTTACACCACAATTATTTAAACTCATTTGACCCTCATTCTGCTTTGACATTTTTGTAGTGTGTGATGGACTGGGATCTCGGAGCAGATAAAATGTACCAATTTGATCAAGCCACCAGAAAATATCATCTGTGATCTTTTCTTGCTAGCCCTGAGAGAGAGAGACAAATCATATTTCCGTATCAGAGATTTTGTCAGAGAACGTAACAATGCTGTTCCTCTTTCATCGCCAACCGGCAATTGGAAAAGGACTGTCTTCGTACATTTTTAAAGACAACCTGACAGGCTGAATTTCCTCCAATCGATTTCTATCCGAGGACAGGCTGAGCAGTAATGGATGGATGTAGCGATATGCTCTGACAGACAGACAAATGAAAAAAGTCTTTCAAATTTCATTGCAGAGAGAAATGAAACATGTTTAATTTAGTATGATTCTGTTATAGCAGCCTTATGCTTTTTACCGTCGAGACGTTACGGAACAGGTATTATTGAATGCGTTACGCAAGAGAGCAGCCATATGAGATGTCCTAATTTTACATGTCAGCGCCTGCCCACAAGTGTGTGTCTGTGTGAGCGTGTGTGTGCAATATGACTAAAATCAGGACTCCAGAGAGAAAAATGAATATTTAATATTCAGTGTGCTCCATTTGCTTATTTGCTTGTTTGATAGTAAAACAGTGTATTCATTTTGCCCCCATTATCCTTTAAAGAGAAGTCACATTCAAGCAAAACAGTTCAATGTTGTGGCACAGAGGACATGGGGGGAGAAAACGCAATTCTTCTGATGACATAAGAAAACAATATTTCTGCCTGACATCAATATATGGAATATAGATGAAACAAGTCGAATCTTTCAAGGGCTTTATGGCTTCAGCGCACATTTGAACATTATGAATGCAGCTTCTATGCCTGAAGGTGTGGCATGATCAATGCCATTCCATTCTAGGCTCTAACATGCTGTTCTCTTGGAGGCCAGATGAAATATAGAGGGCAAATGCACATAGGAGTGTGCGCGTACGTGCATGTGTATGTGTGTGTGTGTGTAAGCATGTGTGTATGCATGGCTAGTCTACCTATTTTATGATAAGCACCAGGAGGCACCATTCATTCATCAATTAACAGATAAATTAAAACCCTGCTGTGGTTCCACAAAAGACAAACCTGGTTGTAAAACTTGTGCAAACACAAGAGGCTGCCTTTCAGTCAAGCTAATCTAAACCTTAATGCATGACTGACACACTGGGAATGGCATGATTTCCCCCAGCTGCCCGAAAGAAAGTAATAGGATGCAGAGTAACACAGCATCAGTTCAGTGGTTTATCTAAAAAAAAAAAGAAACGAATGAAGAGCGATACCTCAACACTGGCAACATTTTTCATGCGCTCAGTAATCTCATTAAACGCAATCTGCAGATTAAATTAATACACAGATTATGTAGTTTTATGCTAATTCATGTAGAGGATTCATTAAAATATGTATTTACATCCAAACAGTTTACATAACAGGTGAAATACTGTATTTCCAATGCACTCTCAAAAATAAAGATGCCACAAAGTCTACCCAAGTGTAGCCAGCAGACCAAAGATGGCCTGTGAAGATGTTTGATTTGGCCCAAGCTACCCCTGGTTCAATGAGAGAAAAAAAAAAAACACGTTGGACTTCATTCACTTCTTCAGTATCTTCTTTATGTAGTCGTTGCCAATATAGTTGTTGCTTGATTTTGTCCTTGAGAACAAATTGAGAACAAACAAAAAGTCTACATCAGAATCATGACATTTTCTTTATACTGCAGAATTATTCACATCTTTGTGCTCTTGAATGTGCACGGATTCTGTTCTTACATAAGAACAAATTCTACATATGGAAACATTGCTGAATGGCGGAATCTTTGTGAAAACTATGTGGCTTTAAGAAGAAATATTTTCTTAAGAACAGTTGGTGAATGCGGCTCATTGTTTCAACAAGCAACTGCAAGGATTTAAGGTATTCCCGCGTCTGTTGCGCCTGACACTAAACAATTCATGGAATCCGAAGAAATCTCTGTGCATAAAGGAGAAGGTCGAAAAGCACAACTTGAATGCCTGTGACATTCAATCAGCCCAGCATTCAAAACTGGCATGCTTCTGTGATGATATAACCACAAGGGCTCGGAAAAATCCGAGACTCTGCTATGCACAGCAGAAGCCATAGGTCAATGTCCAGAAACACCACAGACTTCTCTGGGCTCTAGCTTATCTGAACTGGACTGATGCACAGTAGAAAAGTGTATTATGGAAGAAGAAAACAACCATTCTGCCTGTTACCAGTATGAAAGTCCAAATGTCATGCTATGGGGATGTTTAATGGATAACTGGTATATAAGCACCATCAATTGATGTCTTCACTCTCTAAACAGTTATTAAAAGCTGTAAAGGTGATTTAACACAGAGGTAAACAGGGTTGTATACACATCTTATTCAAAAAGACAAAATCTTATTTTCCTTTTAAAGTTGCATTTTATAAATGTATTTTAGCTACGAAAGATGATGTGCTGTTGAAAAAGTTGATTTAAAACCTACTTTCTGTATGTTGTTTCTATATTGTTTTGTTTGTATTCTTGGTTCTCAGTCCACCATGAACTTTGGTGCCCAAGACAAACACTTCAGGTACACCACCCATGCCTGCCTAAAAAGCATGTTTGAAAATGAGGTGTACACTGTAAAAAGTGCAATCTATAAATACTCTAATTTGTTACAAGCAGTTGAATAAATTTACTTTAAAATGACTTTGATTAGTAATTTTTATTAGTAATCAAAGTGCTTTTTTAGGTTGAATAAACTTAATTCATTTGCTTGTAACAAATTAGAGTATTCTTTTGGCTGGACCAATGAAACAATTTTTACAGTGCCTAAAAAAAATTACAAAATCTAAAAATATTACTTCAGTTTGTTACAATTAATTGAATATTTATGGTATAGTTGTGGTTCTATCTTAAAAAGTTATTTACACTCACACGTCTTTTACAAAAATGGTTCTTTAGAGAACCATGCACTGAAAGGTTTTTGGGGAACACCCTATTTTTGGACTGTAGTGCAAAACGCAACATCCTCAGTTCTGCGGTTATATCAACAGTTCTATAACCACCCAGAAAACACTTTAATAATAAACATGATGAAGTAATCCCCAACACTGCAAATTTTATAAAGGTACTTCATACAGGGCTAAATGAAAAATTGATCGGCTGCTTTCAGTATCTGTCGTTGATAATAAAAACGAAACTCTTGCTATCCGAATGTTTAAGCTGACTCCACACGCCTTACTGTCTGCTCTGTGCATTTGTAACAATATAGCCTACATATGCTCCTTCGCAGTGCTGTGCAGGTATTTTGAAAAATCATTAAACAAACAAATATGAGCTACAGAGGAAAAATGCTTGTTAGTGACTGATTTACTTCCTGCAATCAGCTTTTAGTGAGCATCCTACATGCATCTCCTTTAGCAGTTGAGAGGATAAGGGCAACTGTACTGCATTTGTCTTACAATTATTGTTTTCTTCCCTATCAATTTATAGAATAATGATATTGGGATTCGGGCATCGGTGACACAGAGCCGCCTTAACGAATGGTCTGAACATCAGCAATAATGAGCGGAAGCGTATGTATTCATTCCACACGATGTGCAAGCCAAGCCTTATCAGAAGGAACCACTCGCTCTCGACCGAAACAAGGTCATTACCTGCAGTATCTGCTGGAGAGTACAGACAGGCATCAAATACATTTTCATACACAGTGTTTCAGGAGTGTTCACCATTAGCTCGAGGCAACTGGAAGCTGATGTAACATTTTAAAGGAATGATTCTCTCCATCGTGCCAGTTTCTTTCTTGAACTCAACTCTCACAGCCTGGACTAGGCTTGGGAGCTTGACCAGTACAAGACTATATACACCTATGTTGTTGTCCTATAATGTGAGAAAACCTCAGGGCCTTCAAGGTCTTCAGATAATGGCCTAATGATTTCTGGGAAAAGGCTATTCAGCCATTGTAATAATGCTTTGATTTTATTGTTATGTACTTATTTATTTTTTAACACAGTTTTCTTTCTAATTTAGTCTTTGCCAACTTTACCTGCTTGCTAGGTCTCCCTCAACCACATTGCTGGGATGGAAGTGTTCTTCCTCTTAGACATGTAAAGCCAGCGGCTGCATTTTTACTAACTGTAGCTAATGCAATGTTTAGACAGCACAACACAATTGGAGGAGAACTACCAATTCTGTTTAATTAGCAAGGCTAGCATTGTGTGAAGTGATGGAACAGAGGAGGGCCATACTACCCACCAAGAGAGAGCAAGATCAAATAACTCCTGGATTCCCTGCCACGGCATTTCATTTGAGGGTCCCATTTTGGTGTTAATTTCAGGTTGGAAACAAAATGGTTAAAATCTTCACATACACACTTAACAGAAAATTGCCCAATCATGGTTTTTCAGTTTGGAATCTAGGTAGACACAGCCAGGCAGACTGAAGGCCTTACATCTATGAACTGGAATCAACCATTGACGATTTTCATTATCAATGACTTGGATCAATTTTGTGAGACAGAAAAATGTTACTGGACTTTCTGGAAGATGACTGACTTTGGGTTGCCAACTGCTAGAAATGGAAAACAGCAGCAGGGCTGTTACTGAAAGAGTCACTGTAAACCTACGTATATTTATGGTAAAACAGACATTATGTTAATGTCTGGTACAAGCTCAAATAATGTCACAGAATGTCTTTACACTTGTTGTTATCATCTTGAGCGTAGCACTAATGCAGAGCTAAAATAAGCCAAATAATGGTGCTAGTAGAAATCAACATTATCCTACAGATGGGAAAGTTTTGCTATTTACAATCCTGGCCAGGCTAAGTATTCACAGCTGGATTTTACAATATTGTGTACACCATGTTAAGCCCATGTGTGCTTAACATATATATGCTATGTGCTACGGTGCTTTGTTCTGAGCAGTTCATCTGACTGAGTGGAAATGTTACAACTAACCTCAGGGTTCTAGGGACTAGCTGACAGTCACTAGACAAGTCTGGTAAATGAATGCAAACACAATGAATGTTAATATGTTGCTTGAGCCAAATAAGCTTCGTGACCTAAATACATTAAAACAAACAAACAAAAAAATATGCATAAGCATGAGTATGATTAGTAAAAGGAAGCCGAAGGAGATTTTAGATTTAAATGACATTAGCAAAGCTGTTGTTGTGAGTTTAGCTAGAATATGTAAAAATGACAAAAAGCACATTCGACTTGAACCAGTTTAACCTTTTAAAAAGTTGTTTAAAAAGTTGTTTTACCTAATTTTAATCAACATTATTTGTGAGTTCTCACAAACTATCACACAAACTAACTAAAGGAGCCTTTTACTACCTGTAAACTGTCTTTGTGGATCATTTTACTAAACTGGTTCTAAGTCAGAGTTGAAAACATATCCCAAATTTTAAACCAATTTTCCCTTTAGATGAAAATCATTTTGCTTTGAATGATGCTATATCCTAATTATGGCTGTTTGATTGCAATAAACAATTGAATGTTCCAATTCCGTCACTACCAAAACAATAATTACACCTAAACTTCACCAAATGCTTCAGTGGTGGCTGTTTCACTAGCAATAATTATTTAAGTCAATTTTAAAAGCATAACTCAAAATCACAGCTTTGAACAGCTGTACAGACATTACATTACTACACTCATCATCAAAACAATAGTTGTACAAATAGTTGCACCCAGAAGGAATCAACCTACAGGAATGAAACTTGGTGGG
>CM067486.1:22388318-22428750 GCA_034552555.1 Semaprochilodus insignis | reverse complement strand
AGAGAGAGAGATACAAAAAGGGAGTGAGAATAAATGGGAGGGGAGAACAGGAGAGTGAGAGAGAGAGAATGAGAGAGAGGGAGAGAAAGAGAGGAAGACAGAGAATGGCAGAGAAAGAGAAGGAGGGGAGGATAGAAAGGGAGTATGAGAGAGAGGGAGAGAGAGAGATACAAAAAGAGTGAGAAAGTAAACGGGAGGGAGAGAACAGGAGAGTGAAAGAGAGAGAGAGAGAGAGATACAAAAAGGGAGTGAGAGAACAGGAGAGTGTGAGAGACAGAATGGCAGAGAGGCAGATACAGTAAGAGATAGGGATAGAGCAAGAGATGGAGTGAGATAGACAGAATGGCAGAGAGACAGATACAGTGAGAGAGGGAGTTAGAGTAATAGAGAAAGAAAGAAAGAAAGAAAGAAAGAAAGAAAGAAAGAGAAAGAAAGAAAAGAGGATCTAGAGTGACAGAGAGGGAGAAAGAGAGGAAGAGAGAGGGAGAGAAGGAGAAAAGGTGAGAGAGAGAGGATGAGATAGAGAGTGAAAGAGAGAGGAAGAGAGAGAAGGAGAAAGAGGGAAAGATAAAAGAGAAAATGAGGAAGAGATAGAGAGAGAATTACATAAACATGGCAAAAGAAAGAGAATATAAAAAGAAAAGAAACTTCTACAATTCACACTTTTCCTTAAAGCTCGCAGTATTCAAATCATTCTCTTCTTCTCCGACTTAATACTCTCGCAGCGAACACACACACACACACACACACACACACTCACACACTGTGAACAGCAAATATGGCAGGATTGCAGAGTAAGGATATTGAAATCCCAAAAGTGCCTTTTCTTTTGTAGAGTTGACAGGATTGAAACAGTGAACCCGACAAACTCATTTAGGCTAATCCCCACGTTTGGAGACCCGCGAGAGTAATACATTCAGAGACCCGGCATACAGCACAATGCTGAACGGCACATACCACTCAGCTTTACAGACACACTAAAAACCTGATTTAATCAACATGACCTCCTTAGACAAGTATTTATTTTTCTCACCTTAAATGATCCAAATGTGAGCAAGGCACAGGAGGAGAGGGAGAAAGAAGAGAGAGAGATGGCAAAACAATAAAAGAATTCAAAATTGTGCAAACCTACCCCAAACCAGGAAGGGATTAAAAGGGGTGAAGACATTCTTTCTGGAGGCGGCAACCAGCAGGGCCCAGTTTTTCTGAGCATGACTTGAAATGCTGCAAGATGATTAGCATAAACTCCATGTTACCCCGATCCAAAACTGTTCCTACGACTATCATACACTCTAGACAATAAAGGTGCCAAAAGGGTTCTTTGGAATGATGCCAAAGTTTAATGCAGTGGTTCTCGATTCAGTGTAAGGTCCACGCTTTTGCTCTGTCTATGTTTTGGAAGTTAAGTAGGAGCAAAAATCAGGAATGACTGGAGGTCCCTGAGGACCCGTTTGAGAACCACTACTTTAAAGAACCTCCACGTAATGTAATAGTTCTAGACCAAGTAAAAGCTTTTGATAGAACTGCACATCCAAGCTAACAACCCTTTAGGATACAAACACATGGTATCAGATTCACACTGATATCAACAGATCTTTGCTTAACAAAAACACCAGCTTCAGACAGATGCTTGGATTGGATTATTTGTTGTTGATGTCATCAATAAAACCACAGGAAAAGGGAATGCTTTGCAACAAGCAACTTGTGACAAAGCCAAATTCCACAGGTCAGCAGAGCATGATGTGCCCTTTCCAACAAAACCTGGTTCGTACTGCTGGCCTTTACTGAACCAAAGATGTGGACCCCGGAATCTTGCGAAATTGTATTCAACTCAGGCACTCCCTGGCCAGTCTACCCAGGGCTGCCCACGGCAGAAGCCCAGAGAAAGTTAAAGAACCGTAACTCGCCAAAAATAAGAGCGACCGACTTCACACTGTTTATAAGGCAGGTTTATAAGGTGTTACGCCTCCTCTCCAAAGACACATGACTTTTTATTGTTGTCTTCGGTAAACTGGAGTTAACAATGTTCACTTTCTGATCTTTGAAACACTGTAGAACAGCGGAGAAATGATTGAAGACTCAGCAGAGCGTGACTTGCTCTTTCCAATGAGGCGGACCCTGAAATCACCGGGCTCTGTGCCTCTTGTCTTCACTGAGGCATCCATGCTGTTAGTGTCATAATCATGTGATTAGCGACTGTTCAACATTAAGCTTAAACTGTTGTCACCTCACAGTAACGTTGACTAGTGGTGCAAAAGTTGACAGGGGTGCACCCCCTGATCAGTATATCCCTAGTTTATGAATATTTTTTAGGGCTTCTGATACACTATGTTTTGATTTCCTGGACTGTGATTAATCCCTGGTCCTGGATTACATAGCATTTTGTAACACACAGGTTAAAGTTTAACTCCTGTACAGGAATCCGACCCTATATATTCAGAGGCTTCCACACACCTGCTCGTCCTAGTTTTCGTTGGAAATCATGTGCACTAATAGGGAGTTTGCCCCTCCTTTGCTGTATTAACACTCTTTCTAGGAAAGCTTAATGACAGACATTGGAACATTGCTGTAAAGATTTGATAACATTTAGCCACAAAAGCATTAGTGACGTCATGTTGATGAGTAGTTATCTATCACGGATGCTACTCCCATTCATTTCAGAGATATTGTATGGCAGGCCATCACTCCAGAAAACATAGTCCCACTGCTCCACAACGCAGCGCTGAGGAGACTTCCTACCCTCTCAGCTCATTTATGGTTGATCCAGAGTGTCCCATTTTATAGGCAACTGGTAGGATTATACAGTCTGTGTGTATGTAACTGAATGCCAGTGTCAGCAATGACTGCACCTTAAAGCAGCTGAATTCACTAATTAGAGGAGGATAATTTTGGTCACATACCGTAGTTACTCATTAGCAGAACTCATTATTGCAGAACAGAACCCATTATCGATGTGATATGGATGGTGAACTCTGCCTATCTAGTCTTATATCTTGTTGAACTAGTTTCTTCTGGTACAGTTCCATGTGTAGGTTCATTAGCAAGCACACAGTGCTACTGAGATGTCTCCTCAAGGCAGTGTCCGATGCTAAGGTTGTATTTGCAATTAGCCCTGATCCTCTTGGGAACTACTTCGGTAAAGGCCTCAATGACATTCACTACAGCAACGGGCTGTCCTTTATGACTGGGTTAATTAGGCCCTAGACGGCCTGACTCTGCCATGAACTCAACTGTACTAGCAGCTAAGCAATGAAGACCAGTATACACTGTATAAATATAGTTAAAACATGACAGAGTGAGGAAAGAATGAAAGAAAGAAAGGAAGACAGAGACTTTGACATCTTGTTTTTATTCTCATCATGAAACAGCTGTGATGTCAGGACGTTTCATCCTGAAAAATCAAAATGCCTTGTTTGCTGAAGCCGAGTGCAACTCCGCAATCCTGCCGTAAGAGTCCTTTCACTTGGCTCCCACACTAAAGTGACCAGGCTTTTTAAGCTTTGCCCTGCAGAATAGCCCCTGGCACAAACAATCGATCCAGCCTCCCGGGTTGTTTAGGGGATTGTGATCTACAACAAACACTGCAGAAAAAACACTAGCCAGAGAAATGCAACGCTGCCCATGTGGCACCTACCTAGAACAGAAATTGAGCAATGGCATCTTGTTATGCACAGCCTTTAAGAGAAGGACGCAAACAAGATAATGAACTGCATGCATTAATTCCGCGGATGGCTGAGACGGGCAGCTATTAACCCCCAACCGCTAAACTTCCATTAGATAACGATCATCTTAATAGATGTAAACAAAATCTGTTGGCTCTGTACATATGAAAACACAACGCAATCTTCAGATTTGAGATTTCAGTGGCATCCTCAATGGTATTCAGAGTGAGTCATTTCCTGGCACACAGTTGATTGCCTCTCTCCTGGCAAACAGCCTTGAACATATTCAATCACACACAACATTTAATCACATTTGTTATCTCTCGCAGTGTACGAAGTTGAGGATTAAAAGAATCCAAGCGTCTTTGCAATGTCCGGTTCATGTGAAATGCATTCACGGCTAATGCAAGTATATTTATACCAGCAGCCTGCAGAAAGCATTGCCGTTATACATCCAATGTTTTTAAATCTAGGCTGTCTTCACATTGTGTGCATATTCCATTATGAACAGACTGAAAGAATTAGCACAAAACATGTTCAATATTCGTAATTATATGTTTCATCTACTACAATACATTTACATTCTTGAATTCTCTTAAAACAATATTTTCTCTCACACTGTACATCTGTAAATTAGATGTGTTTGTTTATCTAGCTCTGTCTTTGAAGATATCAACTTCTTTCTTTGGAAACAAGAAATTATTGGCAGCACTTATTTTACTGTCATATATGATCTTTTCACAAGCACCAACATGCTTACTGCCATCATAAAACATTTGAAATAACATGCTTAGTTGTCTTTTACACAGTACTGGGTTTTTTTCCTTCATTGTTATTCCTTTAGTTTTTTCAGTAGTATGAAAATGCCAAGTTACTATTACTTCTAATTATCGTTCAATATTTCATTTTTAAGTTTTTAGGTCTCAAACTACAGAATGCTTTGGTAAACCTATACTCTACCCTGCAACATGGCAACATTGAGGGCAGTTACATGCATCACAATCAGATTTCTGCAGTTATTTTATTATTTAAATGATAATAAACAACATACCTAAAAATGCCCAGTAATCTAATTAAAAATCAGAAAATTAGAAATCTGATAAAGTGAGCTGGATTTTAGCCAAGTAGTCAGATTTCTCAGTGTATTGATTCCCGTAGTCTGATATCTTTCAGATTTATTTTGGAGCAATGCTAAAACCAACTACATGCTTGATGAAGGATTTAAAGATTCTTCATCTTCTAGATAATGTATGTTCAAATTTGCTGCTTAAAAGATTCACTGTTAACATGACATCATATTCTGTGATTTTATTAGCCGAATGCAAAGCAGAAATCTGATTACTGCCTGACTCTGACTTTGCCATTTCCCCAGTATCTGATTACCGAAGTGCATGTAAACAGGGAGAACAGATTACTGGGAAAATCTGATTCCTCTATCTGGTTATATGTGCATGTAAACGCAGTTTTGGACATAATGATGCCATAAACATGCTTGTATGTATGTATGTTATGTAGTAAGGTTCAAGTAGTGTTACTGTTTTGTTTTGGGGTTTTTTTTGCTTCTAAAGTCATAAAGTTTCAGTCTTGCAGATGTAGAGGTTTTTGTTTCAGTGTTGGTGATATATCAGTACAGGAACAGTGCACTGTACAAGATTAATAACTAATACCTACATCAGTAACTTTCAGTTGATGTTTATCCTTATGATATAGTGCAATTTTGAGTAAAGTGAGTCAAATCAGCTCAGTGGTGGTTCTGGAGTCCACAGGGGAAGGCAATGACGAGCAGAACAGCACTAATCTCGTGCCATGTTTCATTTCACATGTGGCTATGAATAATTCAGTAGTGGATTACTCCATCACTCTCACGACCTAGCTGCCTGTTTCTCTCCACTCATTAGAATGCCCACATGATCAGTCTGGAGCCCCGTCTTACAGCTAGCTCCGCCTGCATACCCTCATCAGCCCAACGTGGCCAGCGCATATGGATCCGCACAAAGCAGCGGCTGTCAGTTACTCATCAGTGTACAAGGACATGTGTCAGTGCTAAAGAATGAAAAAGTGGTGTGGTGGTTTTCCATGTTCTCTTTCAGCAGTTTAGAGGGTTGTACTGACATTTTGGATAATATTCCCACATTTGGTTCGCTTGACATGGAATACATGTGTGCCAACACTTCTAGCACAAAGTGGGTTTTTTGATGAGAAATTTACTGAAGTAGATAGCCTCCCCCGCAGTTAGTAACATGAGCCAAGGGAGCTGATTGTATCAGCTTCCCAAAACAAAACAAATACATGTTTTTTGCTAAAATGTGAAGTCTCTGGCACACAAACACCATGTTTGTCGAGATCCTGAACATCTAATTATTGTTACAGAATAACAACCTTTCTAAACTAGATAATATAATGGGCTTTAAATGGGATTTAAGGTCAGTTTTTTTTGCAGCAAAGCTTTGCACAGGTTCCCAACCTAGGCCATGTAGAATTTCCTGCTCTACAAAATTGTAGTGGTTTTCTAAACACACAAACTTCAACACAGGAAGGGTTTGTCAATTAGCTGATTGGTTGGCTCAGGTGTTTTGGGAACCACAGATTTACAAGGTCCATACCCTACATTTTTTGTATTCTTTCTCCTTGAAGTTAATATTTGTGTGGTGTTATGTTATTCTTGAACTAGTTTTATTCAACCTGAATAAGTATTTTGAACAGACAATTCTTTCAGTTAAATTAATTTCTTGAGTTCAATTGTTTGTAATCATATAATTGTTTTTTTCTTTTTTCTTTTTGGTAGCACTGCACTTTACAGATTGGTAATAAGCATGTAAGAATAGGCTAATACCATGGTAATAACTTGTATTTACCTAAATAATAAGTTAAAATAAAAAATAAACAAGTTCTATATAGATATATGTGGTGAGATCTGAGTTCATTTCAGAGTCTTCATTTCGCAAGATCTGTGCTTTATAATAGGACAATAGTATTTTGTTAAGTGATGTGATGTTGCATTTTTCAGCTCACTAATTTCAGTATATTTACTTAATGTATTTCTGGGTAACTGCACTTGTCTGATGGTGGGCCTAAATATAAAGTAATAGAACAAGCAGGAATAATGTAATAAAACAATTTTCAAGATACAACTATAGTTATAAATTCTGCGCAGTTACTCAGCTTATTCTGAAGAACTGACCACTTGATACTGAGACACATGATAGATAGAAGTAAGTTTTATGTTTTATTTTTTCAGCTCTAATATCATTTACTATCACAAGTAATATCACAATTTTAGCAGAACCTAAGATAACAGTTCTAAAATGATATAAAAAACTCCAATGAATTGAAAGAATTGATACACTGGTGTACCAAAAGTCATGGGACAGGAAGTATCTTGTGGGACCCCCCTATAGCCCGGCAAAGTGCAGCAATTTGACTTTGCATCGATTCCACAAGTGGACTGAAGATATCTAAAGGGATGTTGAGTCATGCTGTTTGAATAGCCACTTACATCCCATGTTATTTGTAGATGCAGGATCTAGGGCACAAATGGACCTTTCCACATATCCCATAAATGCTCACTTGGGGTCATCTTGGGTGAACGTGCAGGCCACACCATTTATTGGAACTCTCCAGAATGCCCTTGGGCCCAATAGCACAGTGCTTTATCCTGCTGGAATATCCCATCATCGTGGAGGTACATGAAGTCCACAAAGTGATGCATTTGGTCAACAAGCATTGAAATGTTGCAGGTCAATGGCATGTTTAGGCAGATCAGTGGACCCAGCCCATGCAAATGTTAAATGCCTGCACAATGGAAATGGAATGTCCCATCCGTCAGGCATCCACCATCATGCCTCATTCTAACTAATTCATGTTGCTCTGCAATGGGTATGCTGGTCAGTGTTCAACCTCACTCACAAGATGACACCTCACAACACAAAGGTGTGGGCTTTCCCAAACTGTCCCCCAAGACATCCCCAAGCCGACCCCTAAGATAATGTCACTTCATAATCAATTTACATACTGCTATCCCATGAGTTTTGGTTTGTTAGTGTATATACATATTGTATACTGTATATGTATATGAATACACATATTATTCATAATATTAAAACAGATCATTTATTTAAATACCAGTCAAAGTGACTGGAATTAAGTTATTGATATTTCTGATTATAAAACAGTGTCAAAACGGTATGTCAAAAACAGATATGTACATTAACAGATATAGAGCATCTGAGACTCTTTATTTATTTATTATTTATTTATTTATCTATTTATTTATCTATATTTATTTATCTACACTGAACATCTGTACAAAGCAATTTAGCTGTTACCTGAACATTAAGCTGCTATTCTCCTACCTGCACTGTACACTTTATATATCTGAACTGTTTACAACCACATACTTAACTGATACTGCTCTTACACTTAGCACATGTCCTGTACATGTACTGTACTGTTTGCACACATTGTTTTGTCTATTTGTCTTTGCACTGCACTATTATATATATATATATATATTCTTATAACTACACTGGAGAAGGAGCCTGACTGTGTTTCGTTATACTGTACAACCCTGTTGAATTGAATTTAATTGAATTGAATTTAATTGAATTAAAACCATGCAAGACCTTGTAGACCACCAATAAACTGCCCTCATCAGATAAAAGGTTTTCTCTGAGAGAAAGGAGAAAATCAAGCTCCATTCTTGCTTCAGAATCTATAGGTGTTTCTTTCCATCTTTCCACAGTGAGAAGACAACGTTGTGAGTCTAAAAGGACATGAAGTCGAGAAACAGAAAAGGAAATAGACAGTAACTAGAAGAATATTCACAAATCAAACAAAGAAGCACCTGATGATCGCAAAGCAATGGACTGACCACTCCAGAATCCAGACTTCAACATCACTGAATGTGTTGAGCAAGAATGCAACCAAAAGCAAGTCTCCTGAAAAGACTATAACTAGTAAAAGCAAATGATGGACACAATAAATACTGAAAATGTAATATTATGTTTAGTTGTTAAGGTTTTTTTGGAATCTTCTGTGAAATATACTTTCTGCTTTTTTCCCCTGATGAATAACTTGCATCTAACAGCAATTGTGATTGGAAATTAAATAAAGAGGTGGTGGTCTATTAAAATGCTACTATTTTACAAAAACCTTTGATGAAAGCGCTGTAGATTATTCCACATGATAAAGAAAGCTGTAATGAAATTACTGTATTGTATTTGGAAAGTGGTGATCAAATCTCGAGGCAGATAATGACTGAAGAAATTACTATACATAGATAATTAGAGTTTACTTTTTATCATTTAATGACTTGATGCTCCTGAAAAACTTTTTTGGAATAAAACACCTTTTAAAAAAAGATCTGCTGTCCAGTTTCTAGTATTTGAATCCACACTGTATTAGGTGTGGATTAAAAAGGTTAATATTGTACAGCACCTATGCACTTTTTTGAACACAGCAGTAAGAATGAACCGCTGTTCAGCGCTGGATGACATGGTTGGGTAGCAGGCAGGTCACTTCCTTGCCACACATTTACAGTTGACAATAGACTCAACGACCCCCTACATTCCCCAAAGTCTGGCACAATGACACACAAACATCGTGTGCATGCAACAATAACATCCATAACACCTTATTTACATTAAGAGTTTCTCTTTACTGCAGGTGGGGTGCTACCATGAGCCTGTGTGCATCGGTGTCCTGCATGGCCGTGCTGTCTGGGCCACAATATTAATATATTATTAATATGATAAGCGACTCTAAACATTAGAAAGGTAGTGTATACACATAAATTATACACACTATAAACTCTGAATTCAGATTGCACATTTGCATGCAGCATGGCTGCTGTTCAGTAAATTATCATACTTTACTGAGTCATAATAATTTATGAAAAATGTATTCAGAATATCCAAAACACAGTATCATGAAGACACAGGTGTTTCAATAATTTACCATTTCATTATAGAATACTGACACATATAATTAATGCAAGCAAGGACATGTACAAATCCATTTTGCAATTTCATGTCTATCTGTCTATCTGCTTTGGCCAAACAACAAGACACTGTGTATCAGAGAGTGTCTCAAAGAAAGAGCCATCTCACTCTACCAGTGTCTTAACATGTTTACAGAGTGAAACATGGTGTTATACTGAAGTTGTCCTTCAATGGTATTTTGTGAGATTGACCGGGAAGCAATATTTGCTAAACCTCCCTGTGTCCATCTCTGTCCTGTCCATCTATCTGTGCCTCATCTCCTGGAGGACAGACTCACCCCTGTGAAAGACCTTCTGGGTATCAGTAATGGATCTCTCTGCTGTGTGTTCCCCGTATGTTCTAATAATCTGCTTGTCTGTGTGGAGAACAGATAGTGTCATGGGCTATGGGCTGTATTGTGTCTGTGGAGGAGGGACAGGGACTAATAACGACCAAGCTACACCAACTCAGCAGGGACTCCAGAAAGTCCATACTCTGACAACTGACAAACTAGGCCTAACACCAGTTATGAGGTTTTACTGTCAAACAGTGACTACTTTCAGAGAGCTACATTTACTGCTGAAGTTGTGCAATCATTGGTTTGTTTTGAGGACAGTTTGCATAAACAACAAATGCACAAACCTGTAGATGGAACATGGTGACCCATTGTCATTATTTATTCATTGATATCCACTTTATACACTCATTGTCAAAAGAATAGTTGCACCCAGAAGGAAAGAAACTTGGTGGGGGAGGTGTGACATTGTGAGACATGCTCGCCCCTGCATGTGACATAAGCAAGGACGGGGCTTATCGCTGTACCTGACTGACCAAACAGCCACGATTGTGGACACTCAGCGAGTAGTGATGCCTTCTATGAGTCATCCTGTTAGTGTCAGCATCACTGGCAGAGACGGCTGCAGAATGCAAGACTACATGCACAATGATTGCCCTTAACACCACGTCAACTTCACCAAAGACTGCAATGGTGTCATGCTAGAGTGAAGTGACTCAGAATGGCAGCGGGTCATCTTCAGTCCTCCTTTTGTCTTGATGAAGACAACCAACAAATCTGTGTGTAAAGGCACTGTGGTCACCACCAAAATAAACGGTTTGTTGTCACACGTCACACGTCCAGAAGGCCTGGTGTCACTCCACCTCCACGCCTACCGTAAAATCTGCAAAAACTGTGTAAGAATAGTCAACATGCATGGAATGGATTATCACAGGACACCATCAGGAACCTCTACAACTCAATGCCGAGACGTTTGGCCAAACATGGTGGTCCGACGCTATACTGAGAGACACTATTTCTGTATGTGTAGCTCAATAAATATTGCCCATATCAGTCTAAGTCATTTATTGTCCCTGGTACCTTTAGGATACCACTGCAATTCAACACTTCTGGGTACAACCATTTTTTGATGATGAGTGTATGTCACATACTTGATTTTCACTTGCCATTCATTATCATCCGCTGGGCGAAGGGCAGACCACAGCTGTAGACATTAATGTTACAATAAAGTAAAACATGGATTTGCTGGAGGCTTCGCTGTAAAAACCTGAGCTTAAACACCCACAGTACTTTCACCTCATTTCATTTTAACAAGGTAATAATCATGACAGTGGCTCACAGACCTGCCGTAAACAGACTTTGCCGACGCAGTGGGCATTGCTGATTCCAGGCAGCTGTGGAACATCTGGAACATGCTGACTTTGTCATATCAGTCACACGCATATTCTGTAGCCCACTGGGACGTCTCTCATATGGAACGCCACGTCGTCACTGGCCCATTGCAGGGAGTTAATGTGCTATATTTCCATGCTGATAGAAAACAGCTAAGAAATCACTCATTAAGAAAGAACTGGGACAATTGCAGGCATTCTACCACTTTACAGATCTTTGTTTCAAAGGCTTCCTTGCTTCCTTGAAAGCTTTAAACTGCACCAGCCTGTATGTGGATACACACTTAAATTCCTCAATCTTGTAACCACATAACTTATATAATAGTTTCATCAGAGTTACCAAATTATTTATAGTTACTAAATAAGAAGTCTTAAGACTGATCTCCCAAAAATAAGCTTGTGGTTTAAGCCGTTATTGACCTACTACAAAAAGTCTTGGCATATGGTGACATGCACAACATCTAGAGGTCTACTACTTAATAGGGCCCGTTTAATTATCAGATTTTTTTCCCCAATTTGAGCCAAATTTTCATGTTAGGCTTAATCCATTTTTTATGTAGAAGGTGTGGTTTTATTTGAAGGAATATGCCTACACAGAAGTCTATAGCTGCATCTGGAACTGCCTCTAAAACTTGTCACTGCAGACTGCAGACATACATTTCTGGTAGAGTGTGTGACCAGGTTTGGGTTTCAAATCTGGTTGGGTCAAGCCTCAAATAGGGGTTACACAACTATTTATTTGGTGATTGTTCATATTAATTCTATTATTTATTATTATACACATTTAAAGAAAGTGTTCTGGACATTGAGAAAAGTAAGTTATTTTGTTAGTAGCATGCTCACAGGGGCTGAGGTGTAATTTCAGGTGTGAGATGTGCATTGCAAAAGAGTTTCGGGAAGTTTCAGCCTCAGGCACTCTGCCCACAGTAGGACACTGACTATCTAATGTAAACTGCATACAAAAATCACCACAGCTCTAAGAATCTCACCTCTCACAGTGAATTTAAACTGGCTTCTATCCACTGGCATTATCAGTCCTATGGGAAACAAATGATTCATTTGTTCATCAAGCTGAATGCTGGTAGAAAGCAGCTGCATCTTAATAGATAAGCCTTTCAGAGCAAGATACTGTGGCATTGACATATAGTAAGAAGATGCAGGAAACATAGTACCTTAGACAAAAGCTCTTTTACTGAACATGGCAGTAGTGGAGACGGCCACACAGCACTACTGAACAGCCAGGATAACAGGCAAGTCATCAACAGCCATACAGCTCTCTCTGGTGTTAACACTAGCACCGCACCAATTCCCTACAAAGGAGCACCACAACACAATACATGATGGGACATGCAACAAATGCATACAGCTTGACTCTTACAGTCCAACTATTTACATGTTTTAAGTCTCTGTTAATGCTGCTCTGTGACCTAGCAAAGTTGGTAGCAGGATGCTTGATTTCTCCCTGTTTTTAAAAGTCGCCATGTCCGTGACCTTGCAATGTCCAGCAGGGGGCTAGTCTCACCCCCTTCACAGTCGAGTTACAGAGTGTGCACTATCCCTGTAAACACACATGCCGTGTGCTATTGACGGCAGATTCCACCACCTCCATCAGGGTCAGGTCCTCTTTCCCAGAAGCACAAGAGTCGAGAGAATCTGAGGGCTGCTTAATCCTCCCCCATAGCCGAACGAACCAATAGCGGGATGCAACAATACAGGCCTAGTTGCTGAACCAGACACCATCTGCCCCTTTTTAAGAAGTCATTCCAGAATTTTTTAAAACTGTCTAAAACTGTAGGTAGTAAGCTTGCTGTGAGTTTGCTGTCCACTACTCCACTTTATCTAAAGACACTTTGTTTTTGCTATTGTTAAGTGGCCTTACCATTCTGTGGTTGGTTGTTTTGGCTGTCAGTCAAATGGCCCATTGCTATCTGAGATGGGAGATCTCGAAACCTTCCCAGTTTTCCTTACAAGCCTGTATTTCAGAGCATGACATTGCACTAGAAATAACTTACTTTGTCCTTTGTGTTTAGCTTAAAAACTGCCCCTGTACTTCATGCACTGTCTTTAACATAGAGACTGTTGCCTGTAGCACTGACTAGTGGGTTTAATAGTCAATGAGTTGAGTAGTCTATGCAACCGCTAGTCTCAAAGTTGCAGGTACAGGTCGATTTCAGGCTTCAATTTCTTGTGCAGACCACAGAGGACATCATGGAGAAACAGTAATTGGTAGAGTTTGTTCAGGCATCGATATAGTTTAAGAAAAAGTTAAATCTATTCCATTCCAACATTTACAATTCATGACATGTCAATCACTAGTCCGAACGGCACCCGTCCTCAAAATCAGATCTACAGCACGCATCGATTTAGCCAATTAAACATCCACTGACTATTCGGAGGGCACACACACCTTCTCTCCTCTCTGTCACTCACTGATGCATGCATTCAAACGCGCACACACACACACACACACACACACACACATATGGGGACTCATCCAATTTCACATTGACTGAGTTACTGGAGGTTTCAACACGGCTTTAAGTAAGAGGTGATTAACTTTGAGGGATAACATGGATTACTGCACCATCACACACATACATACACCCCTTCAGACACACGTCTAATGACATTTCCCCAGCTCAGCCTGCCACTTTTGCTCGCCTGTTGTTAAGATATTCCATTGTCCTTCATGTTGCTGCTCGCTCCCTCTGTGATAGGTAGGTAAGTGTGAAATTGGGAAATGTCACCTGTGTCTAAGTCACTCATTCACCCAGCAGTTGTCAATGTGTGTGTGAAAGCAAAAGAGTAAGCTGTTAACATGCTGTCAATGGCAGGTTAAGTTGCTAAAACACTGCTTTCTGCACAAAGGTGAGGGGTTACAATTGGAAAAAACTGTGGAGAACTTAGACAAGGTAACATTAAAGACATGTCGCTCATCTAAATGCTCTTAAGAGCATCAGTGACATGTGCTGGATCAGTTTTTCCTCCACATGGTGTTTTTTAACTAGATGTATCAGTTCTGGCTTCATTGCTAGGCAACACCTTGCATAAACATCCCATCTGGGCATTAATTTTTATGCATTTTGCCTGCATCTTATTCCTATCAGAATATTTTTAAGAGAGAGGGATTTTGTATTATTTGCAACCAGTCTAAAAGGAACTTTCAGTGGTCTCTATTTACTTTCCCAACATGGAGAAGCTGCACTTGAGGCCAGCTTTAGCTTAGATCTATGTACTCACCAGCTACTTTATTAGGAAGTACACCTGCCCAAATATGCAAATATTATTAATATTGCACACACAGGGCAGACAGCTCCTGTTAATATTCATATCAAACAGGGGAAAGAATATCATCCAAGTGTCTCTGACCATGGCATGGTTGTTGTTTGATTTCCAGAACCTGCTGACCTCCTGGGATTTTTATGCACCAGAGTTTCATGAGTTTATACAGAATGGTGCTAGGTAGAAAAACCTCCTTTGAGTAGCCAAAATGTGAGAGAGGTAACAGGACAATTGTCATAATAAAGCTTTCCTCCATCCAGGATTTCTCTGGATTGTCCAGCATTTTGCCTGGAAACAATGAACTCCATCCCAGCGTTTTAAGAATGTATAAATTTCTTACAATATTTAAGCTGTTTTTTATCTAGTGAGATCATTTATATACAAAGAATGGGTTTAATTAATTCAGATTTGTTCAGAAAAGTAAGAAATCTCTCAAAAAACAACACATCAGATTTTCAGGTACCGCTCCTGTCAGCCAAGAACAGAAGTAGGGCAGTCAGGAGTCAGAATGTGGTAGCACAAATCCATGGGCCCAACCTGTCATAAACATACAGTTCAATTTGTTGTTGGTGTAATAATGCGGAGAATGTTTTCTTGGCACACGCCAAGCTCCCAAATACCAACTGTGCATGGTTGGAATGCTACAGACTATCTGAGTACAATTGCTGACCATGTGCATCACTTTATGGGTCCAATTTACTCATCTTCTAATGGCTACTTCCAGCATGCTAATGCACTTTGCCACAAAGCACTAGTCATCTCAAACTGGTTGCATGAGTGTAATTCAAAGTCTTCCCCTAATATTTAGATCTCAATCCAACAGAGCATCCTTGGGATGTGGTAGAACATTAGATTCACAGCATTAATGTAGCTATCAACTAATGGAAGCTTGTGCAAATCGGGATGACTGCTATCACTGTATTACACTTTATGTCCAATTTATAGATAACAGTATGTCAGAAAGCATAAGAACAAGTCTAGTTGAGATTATGCAACATGTAGCTTAGGCAAGTGTGTGATGAATTAGACATGGAGTTTGCATAAAGCTAAGCTGCTGGCTGTAGGCTTCCATTACTTATTAGCTATATTAGCCTTACAGCTACAGTGCAAATGTAAAGAAGCAAGAGACACTAAACATGTCTTGACTGACTGATTCATTTTGAGCTAATTCTGTAAATTATTTTTTTAGCCAGACTGTTCTTTTAAAAGACTGCATAAGTAGCTGATCTAGAAAACTGTCCATCACTATCCATCACTAAGCAAATTTTATGTTGCAGAGTAATGGTTGTCTAGTTTCAAGGTTATGCAAGTTTATATCTATAGGCACTGTATGTGTCCTGATGTATGCACACTTAATGGCAGTTACAGTGATATAGATGCATCATAAACATGGCTCTGGAGTGGAAACTTTTGCAAGCTTTTCCATCTAATCTGCATACAAAGGTTCATCTTGACCTTCAGCCATATGTTTCTCAGGCTGACTGCACACACAGCTGATGGTGTGTATGCACGTCAGAGCAGGTGCGCCAGGTGTCTAAGTGAGTGTCTATGTGTAAGACAAGGTGTGCAAATGCAAATATCAATCTGTTTTGCTTGACATGCTGGCTCTATCAAAAGAAGTATATGGTATAAGACAAATAATGATAACAATAGCTGCACAAATGATGATAATTTTAGACTGATGATCAATATTTATTGAGCTACACCTACAGAAGTAGTGTCTCTCAGTATGGCAACAAGTCAGATGCCTCAGCATGGCGTTATAGAGGTTCCTAATTGTCATAATGACTATTCTCACACATTTCCTGCGGATTTTGCAGTAGGGGTGGAAGTGGGGTGACACCAAGCCTCCTGGATGTGTGACCCGTGACAATAAACCATTCATCTTGGCGCTGACCACGGTGCCTCCACACAGATATTAGTAGGTCATGTCCACCAAGACAAAAGTGGAACTCATCACTGAAGATGACCCACTGCCATTCTGAGTCACTCCATGACAGCCTGGCATGACACCTTTGACATGGCATGACACAGCCTTTGGCAACGTCAGAATGGAAAGCTAGTGTAACAGGACAACCTTACATAGACAGTCAGGTACAGTCATGAGGCAGATGTCTGGGGGGCCTAAATATCTGAAATGAAATTGGCACTGACAATGAATTACAGAAAGGAGGTATTGTGGAATAATGTGATATAGTATTCCACAAATCATAATAAACAAATCCATGTCATATCAATGACCCATGACCATTTACCAACCTCTGTCCTCCTGAATTAAAGGGGCTGTTTTACTACTGTGATTATAAGACTGAAATATATACAAGGTCTTTTATTCAAACACAATCAGGGCTAAAACACTCCTTATAACTGGGCGGGGCTTACCTGCTGTAGACTGCATAGCTGCATGTATGCAAAAATGTTTGTTTTGGTGACATCATGATAAGAATTAATTGAAAACGGGCAGCTTAATTCCCACATATGGACTGGAGAGTGAATGCTTTTGAAACTTTAAGAAGGCTTGCATACTACTCGGCCTCTTTCATTATTATTTTTTTTTTTTTTATGATGAGTCTTTAAAAAGTCTGTACAGCGACAGAATATTAACAGCATCCTAGTATTATGGGGACATTTGGTAAACAGAGTGCATGCACACCACTAAGTCCCAGATAGAAAACATTGATTAAGCCATCCCCAGTGAATGATATGTTATAGTCCTGTAATGTGCATGCATTAACCCCTGCTCAAAAAAACATAGGCAACCTGTTTGGGGTGGTCTTCTGTGTGTGGGCTGAAACACATATGTGCATGCATGTGTATGGGGTGTGTGCGTGTGTGTGTGTGTATGTGTATGTGTGTGTGTGAGTGAGTGAGAAAATACACAAACGTCTAGTAGTCTGCTCAATGTCAACGTCTCCTTCAGCTGCTGAGGTCTTTCTAGGCAGGCTCTGAATTATTCAGCCTGCCACTTCCATCATCATAAGACCCAAAGCTGCTCCCCTCATCACCATGCCCTGTTTATCACTGCCACAGCCAGCCAGACGCCACGGCTTCATTACAGCAGGAGAGCACAGAGGAGAACGGCAGACAAGAGAGCGAAAAGAATGACGGGGACGAGCAAGACGAGAAGAAAGAAGCCATGCTCAACATCCAATATAGGTCCACACTTCTGCGACAAAGACTGTTATTGCTGCAATTGGGTTTTACAACCATGCACTTACTGAGTTGAACTAATGCACTAACTCCAGCCTCAGAAAAAAGCACAAAAGGATGCAAATGACTGAGTCTGCAGTAAGTACAGTAGTAGAACTGCCCGCAGACTGAAGTGTTTGATTTCTGCTACAGGCGGAATGTTTGAGTGAGATACCACAGAAATCACACTGGCGTTACATGCTCCATTGCCCTGTGCTGATGGACCATTATAAAACTAGTCATTTGAGGCACACTAACGTGAACATGTGTCTGTGTGTGTGTGTGTGTGTGTGTGACCACTGCTGCACACACTTACACTTTTACATTACTATCTTTATTGGAGGTTTCCACTGAACCAATTTAGCTACATTGCTACTCTGCCTACACCTAAACCAGCCCTAAACCTCCATAAGCCAAAGGAAATATTTTGGGTCTTTTTGCTGTTCCACATGCATACTGTGCAATAGCCAATGACCACACTTCAGTTATTTAACTCAAATCTATTTCATTGAAATGGTCTTTTAAGTTATTCATTTTGCAGTGTTGGAAAAATGGAAACCAACAGAAAACATTAATGACTAAATATGTATATATATATATATATATATATACACAGCACACTCCACAATTATTGGCACCCTTCGTTAAGATGTGTTAAAAGCCTTAAAATAAATTCAACTTTTTTTGCAGAAGCATAATCTCACACTGAAAATTGTAGAAAAATGTAACCTTTAACCCTAAAGTGAATAGAAAATCCCTGACTAAGAAATCATTATTTTTCATAAAATCACCTGTTCCATAATTATTGGCACCCATAACAATTCCTAGAAAATAAATGTAATTGAAGCTCTTCTGTTATTTCTACTGTAGTTTATGAAGTTGATCAGAGTATCTAGGAACCTTTAATTAGTAATTCATCACTTCCTGTTTCCCTGGGGTATAAATATGACATGACACAGAGGCCTATTTCTCTTAATACTTCAACATGGGAAAGACAAGAGAACACACCATTCAAGTAAGGCAGATGTGTATCCACCTTCATAAGTCAGGCGATGGCTACAAGAAAATAGCCACTCGTCTACACCTGCCCATATCTACAGTCAGAGGAATCATCAAGAAGTTTAAAACAACTGGAACAGTGGCAAACAAGCCTGGACAAGGACACAAATTTAAGAGAAGTGAAAAGTTCTCCAAAGCTCAGTGTTAGAGAATTACATCAAAGAGTAATATCTTGGGGTCACAAAGTCTCCATAACAACCATCAGGCGCTATCTACATGCCAACAAGCTGTTTGGGAGGCATGCACGGGAAAAGCCTTTTCTCACTTACAAGTGTAAACATAAATGTCTGGAGTTCGCTAGGCGGTACTGGGACTTCAACAGGAACCGTGTGCTTTGGTCAGATGAGACCAAGATAGAGCTTTTTGGCAACAAACACTGTAAGTGGGTCTGGCGTAACACAAAAGATGAGGAAAAGCACCTCATGCCCACTGTGAAGTATGGGGGAGGATCAGTGATGCTGTGGGCCTGTTTCTCTTCCAAAGGCCCCTTGTTAGGGTGCATGGCATCATGAACTCTTTGAAATACCAGGACATTTTAAATCAAAATCTGGTGGCCTCTGCCTGAAAGCTGAAGATGGGTTGTCACTGGGTCTTTCAGCAAGATAATGACCTTAAACATGCGGCCAACTCTAAACAAAAATGGTTCACCAGACACAAAATCAAGCTCCTCCCATGTCAATCTCAGTCCCCAGACCTCAACCCAATTGAAAACCTGTGGGGTGAGCTGAAGAAGAGAGTGCATAGGAGAGGACCCAGGGCTATGGAAGAGAGGAATTGTGCAAAGAGGAATGGTCGAAGATCCCTCTCTCTGTATTCTCCCATCTTGTGAAATGTTATAGGAGAAGATTAAGTGCTGTCTTGTTGGTAAAAGGGGGTTGTACAAAGTATTAACATCAGGGGTGCCAATAATTGTGGCACAGATGATTTCATGTAAAATAATTATTTCTTAATGTGAATAAATGCACTTGAATTAAAGGTTGGATTTTTCTCTTTTTTGCATTGTTGTCCTATGTTATTTTAAAAAATAAGAATTTATTAGAAGCCTAAGAACACATCTTAACGAGGTGTGTATACATTTAGGTATTTAGTGTCCCTCTTTTATCTTTATTATAACATCCAATCCTGTTTTAGTTTTCCTGGAATCTGGAAGGAATATTTTTCCACAATTCCACATAAGTTTAGTCTTATAAATTGGTTTGCAATAATCCAGTAAGGCCAAATCCATTCAATTATGGTAAAGTCACTCCATTGCTCTGAGAGCACAAGCAGCTGTGATCTTTGCTTGATTTAAAATTCTTCTTCTTTTTTTTGTTTTTCTTTTATTAATCTGTTTCCTGTTCTCCAGCTACACATCCTCTCACAACCATAGGGCTAAGCTGTCACCTCACAGTAGAGGGATGGATGGTGGGTTTTTGTGATCTTAAGCATTGTCTTCTCTCTCTTAAAGATGAAAACTTTAGGTATTGTTTATCTGATGGTGACAGTTTTGGTGGTCTACCAGGTCTTGCACAGTTGTTAGGAATCCCTTTTTCTCTACATCTTCTAGTATGTCTTTTAAACCTAATATCAACAATATACTGATAAAAATATAGCTGTTTATGTAAGGCTGCTGTGGGGACTGATAGACATTGGGATTAGGGCATGATTATGAGTCAGCAGCATCTGTCCACACATACACACACACACACACACACACACACACACACACACNAGAGGGATGGATGGTGGGTTTTTGTGATCTTAAGCATTGTCTTCTCTCTCTTAAAGATGAAAACTTTAGGTATTGTTTATCTGATGGTGACAGTTTTGGTGGTCTACCAGGTCTTGCACAGTTGTTAGGAGTCCAGTTTTGGACACTTATTTTCTCTTCACTTTCACATGTAACTTTTACCCAAAAAACTTATGCACATCCCCCAAAAATGATACACTTTTATGAATGTCTGTTTTGATTGGAAATAATTTAAATGTGGTCTCTGACTTTTGCACAGCAATGTAAAAACTTCATGCTTACCTTTTTTTTGTCCCCACAAAGTAATTAAAACAAAGAAGATGCACAAACACACGCTAACTGCAAAGCCCAGCATGGCAACCATCACGAAGCTTTGAACAGTGGAGCTCTTCTTTAAAATGCTAATCTAGTGTCTCTTTAAGCATACCTCCACTGGGAGGGAAAGTAGTCCTAACACTGAGTTAATGATGAACTGAAAGGACCAACATGTCTGTCCATTCCCTGTCTCCACGGGTATTGGCAAGCCATTAAAATCGGCGCTCATTTTACACAGTGGGGCGTAGGGTAAGGAGGGCGAATGAGCTTTTAAGCCTCTTCAGCAGAGAGGTAAGAGTGTGAAACCCACATAAACACTCTTAAGTTTTGATGTTGGCACCTTAAAAATCTGTCTCCCAGCTCCTCACGCCCACCCTTAAATGATTCTTCACTAGAGGCTTCCACTTCACACTGAGAATTTCTGTTTGCGGCTATTACAGAAGCTGAGAAGACCATGCAGCTCTCCACAGTATGCACCTCCTCCGGTGGCATGACTAGGATCTTGTGGGCTCCAGTGCAAAAGAAATGAGTGAGCCACTCATTTTCACATGGAAATGTCTTTGATGAATAAAAAAGACACAAGAAATGCTTGTGTTGTGCCCTAGAATTTGTAGCTTTTCTGAGATTTAACAGTAGTGGGTAATGCTACTGTTACAGTCAAACAAGACGATGCTCTCAAGGTATGCAACCCCACCCACTGGCATCTACATTAATCTAAATGATTAGATTATCTATGTCTATTAATAAGATAAATAATAAATACATCGTGTCACAAGTTAAGAAGGTTATCTGTTTGTATTAACAGTACCTGTTTGTATTAGGAGTTACCGTACATCAAATGCATTATGATTAAGAGGGACATCTGTACATTGTTGATGGAAGCTAAGTGGGGAGCTTAAACATAGGGCAGTTATAAGGCAGATGTTATTAAGACTTACACATTGCAAAATCAAAATAGATTGAACCAAACCAACTAGTTTTTATACTTTATTTAGAAGTCATTACATATTTACACCTCCCTCTAAGCAGTTGTAAGTATTCAGTGGAAAGCATAAAGATTATGACTTCTTCGCTTAGTTTAAAGCACAAAATGCTGTGAGTTATACTGGTTATACTGCCAGCTCTATTCATGACCCCGGCTCAGTTCTGTCTGTCAGAAAAGTGTAAGAGTCAAATTATCATGAAAGACAATAAGCAGATTAATAGGTGATTTGATTTCAGCATAAACATTGACATTAAATAAAATCTTATGTTTCTAATTAAAACATGCTTCAACCTGAATTAGCCTAAATGGAGAATACATAATGAAGGTGTCAAGAGGTCACTGACCTTTATAAATAAGGTAATGGCTATAAAAGGTTCCCCACTGAAAGTAGCAAAGCTATTCATCACTGAAACTGTGATGAACATGTCTGAAGAGGACACAAGAGTATTTAGCTTGAGGAGGGCAGTTAGAAGAGCAAAATTTTCCAGTTTCCAGTCTTCAGAAATACAATCATATGCAGCTCTGTACCAACAAAAAAGACAAAGGCTTGTGGGAAAAAAATCTGTTTTTTTTTTTTTTTTTGATTCGACCATGTTCTGTGGAAGCTAGAGTTACAGTTGAGTGGAAAATTGGGGCCTTTTTTTAAAAGGTGCAGTGGCCATTACAGTGACCTGGCTAAACACTACTGAAGAGTTGAAGATTCCACATGTGAGGACCAGTGTTCTGGAGAGATATTGTATGGAGAACATGTATCAGATCACATTATTTACGTGATCTTACCATATCCAGTGCATGTATTTTGTCATGTGGGTTCTCAGAAATGTAAAAGTATGTCTTTGAACTTTCAGTTCCAAACACAGAGCTTACAGTGCTGCTACAAAGTTCCTGCAGGTTTTGCAGTAGGGGTGAAGTGTTGATGACACCAGGCCTTCTGGACATGTGACACATGACAACAAAGCGCTCACCTTGACGCTGGCCACAGTGCCTCCACACGCAGATTTGTTGGTCATCTCCACCAAGACTAAAGTAGGACTCGTCACCGGAGATGACCCACTGCCATTCAGAGTCACTCCATGACAGTCTGGCACAACAAAATTGCAGTCTTTGCTGACGTTGAGGGCATCACTGCTCGCTTAATGTCCACAATTGTGGCCAAGTCAATGTGCAGGGCTGATCAACAGTTACAGGAACAATTTGGTTGAAGTCATTGGTGCTAAAGAGGGTCAGAACAGTTACTGAAAACGAAGGTTTGCATACTTTTCCCAACAAAGACATTTAATGTAACATTGTTTAGTTTACTAAATGAATAAATAAATGAAATGCCTTATCTCTTCTGTGATTTGAATTCAGATGGGCCTTTATGTCATTGTGCATTGAGGCTCATGAGTCACTTACCACTAGATACAATGCAGCAAATCTTAGAAAATTACATACTGAAAGGTTATTTATTGGCCTTTTTCTTGTGTTTTATTTTTACCAAAAGTGGTTAAAATGTGATGAACAATGAATTCCAATAAACTGCAGACGGTTTTATATTTGTAGTCACCATTTGACATTTGTTGTACTCATATATTATCTAGCAGTGAAAAAGCTGTTAAGCAGAAACACTTCACACAAATAGTCCCTGAAGTCTGTGTAGGGCTCAGTGATTTGCTACACCTACATCACAGGATTAATAATTCACACACTCCCAGATGGGATGAAAATCTAAAGCTTTAATATCTACAAATCCACTGTTCAGCCACACACACACACACACACACACACACACACACACATACACACACAGGCAATATAACACCAGCCCTTTAAAAATGAATATACTGCTAAAAATTACATGGCCTGTAATTTGCATAACAAGATAATGAGACACACATTCATACTACAGATAATAATCCCTCAACGCATATGAAAATTCTATAAAACCAATCTAATTATATCCATTGTACAAGCTCACCCATCATCATGGCTCCCTAATATTAATCAATGAGAACATTTTCACCCTGCTGATTCATCTGTGGGTGAAAAGAACATGACACTGTGGAGCACTGACTGCCAACCCATTGACCCAGCCACTCTTCTGCATAGCGTTATTTCTGCTCTTTTAAGGAAAAACATTTTAAATACAATCATTTTGCAAACCTTCCTGTACACATCATGGTGCCTGGTGTCACAGGTAAAAAAAAATAAAGGGGGCAGAAGTTACATTCACTCATTCATCTTCTAAGCTGCTTATTCTTCTGGGTCGCAGGCGCTGCTGGAGCCCATCCCAGTACCTACCCAGGGGGAAGGCAGGAAACACCTGGGACAGGCCACCAGTCAATCACAGGGCACAGAAGGGACATGCCCCCCTCGTGATTTTTGCTATTATAAAAGATCAGTTTGGGGGGTCTTGGGATGATTGTCACAAAAAATACCATGGCTCAGTCCCATTAAACTGTAAAACAGTTTCTGTCAGTGAGCTCCAGTGCTCAGCTAGCCTAAAGGCCAACCCCAATATGTATTACTTCTGTCAACATCACATGATCACGGTCCATCTACAGACTTTATACATTTCAAGAGACGGTTTAAGAGAATATTCTGGAAATAATTTCTCTATTACCTTGATTCTAAAATACTACAAAGTCAAACATCTTACTTTTTACTCCACTACAAGATGCCAAATCTGTTCTTCCTTTTGGCTTATGTGTGCATCAAAACAAAAGAAGCTTGAAGCGAGCCCACCAATCAGGGTACAGCCCACACTTAGTTTTGAGCTGTTGGACAGAGCTTGGTTCTACCTAATGGCAACTGTTCTCCATCAGTGTTTTGTGCTTATGATAATTTGAACAGACATCAGTGTCAGACTGTTAATGACCTTCTATTAACAGACTGGTGGGCCAAGAGTGACACTAGAGTCTCTTCTTCTAAAATGGGTTGATTAAGCAAGAATCTTGTTCCAGAAATGATAATAGGACATTAGAGCCATAATAAATGATGCTACTTTTACTTTGCACTACATTTGATGGCAAATACTTTTGTACTTTTACTGAAGGGAGGAATTTCTATTTTTACTGGAGGAATATTTTACCTTGGGTATCTCTATTTTAACTCAGCTACATGGTTTATGTAATTCGTACAACAATAGCATCACATCAAATCTTCAGCATCTCAGCAGAAAGCATACAGTCTATGCATCCAGCACACAGAGTGGACTCAACACGAGGTAAGGTTAACATTTAACCTAAAACAATATGATTGCTAGTTGAGCTGAAGGCTATGAAATCATGTATGTTAAGTGTAGCTATTTGTAATGGCTAGTTAAAAACCTAAATCAATATAGCTGCTAGTTATGACGTCCCTAAGTTAGATAAGCTTTGCATTTGTGCTATTAAGACTATGCTCCCATCATTCACACAGCCACACACACAGCTACTTCCCTCATAGCGATGCATAACATCACCCAGTAAGCAAACTATCAGATGGTGCAAGCAGCAATAGGAGACTAAACAGCCCAAATTCAATACAGCAGGTATATTCAGTTTAGTTAGACTGCAGTGAGTAGGTCAGCAGGTGTAGAGCCGCCCTTCAACATAATAAATATGTGTACATTAGCCCAGGCTTTTATTAAATATGGCACTTAAATGCACTTATTGGGTTTAATTTTGATAGGTAACATTGTGTATGCAATTTAAGCTAAACAATTTTTCTAAAAAGGGAAACCATTTAGTTTAGAAGTGCCTTATTTTCTCTTTTGTTTATTTACTGTTGATCCTTAATAAAGGAAAAGCATTTCTTATCCAGTAATAATAGTTACAGCCGTATTTCAAAATGGTACTGAGAAAACTTTAAATATATTAAATATATTTTAAATATATATTAAATATTAAAACCAATATGATCGCCAGTGATGTGATCTTCTGTGAGTTTAGAAATTGTAACTTTTTTGGTGGTCAGGTTAAAGGGTTTTATAAAACCCAAACTACATTTTTAGAGAGTTGTGGCTTTGAGAATTGTATATCAGTACCGGTTACTGTTTCTATAGTTATCTCACCTGTTCATACTAAGGAGTTTGAGTCTTACACATCATGAGTCCCTGTGTAGTGACCCATAGTTAGGAAGTTCATCAATTGTGTTTTTTAATCAAATAAATAGTTTTTACGTCTATCACATACTGCAGAAGCGAGAAATTAAGTGCTGACCAACCATGCCCTGCCTTCAATTAAATTGTTTGCAACACCTATTTACTTCTATACAGTATATGCAGACTAAAACATACTAAAATGTTGCATTGTTTCTGTAAATTGTAGTGCAGAATTTCTAATTTGCTGTACTGTAACATAAAGGAAGAATTAAATATGCCCTAACGTTTGCACAATATCTAATATACATATCTAGGAATATCACTGCAATAGCATTACAATACTGGTATTCAGTCCATACCGTGCGGCTGTAGTGCCTGGGCAAACAATACACCTGGAGAATAAGTAGCAGTAGACACACACAGGATTGTGTGCATGTGAAAAACAATGAGATCTGTCACTATGAATAAGGGTAAACCCTTGTGATGCCCAAAAGACATTTTTTCACACATTTGGAAATAAAACTTTCTCATGCCTATAGCATCAGGCCCTTCGGATAGCATTCTGTAGCTTTTGCTATATTATTCTAACATAGTTTATGAATGTGTAAATCTATCTTTCTGCATAGAGCTTTGACGCTATTTCATATTTGGTGTCACTTCCCGTTTGGTGTCACGGCATGAAACCACAAAATAGGTTCTATAAATACACAATGCCTTAAAGGTGTAGCAGTGACTTGATTTGCTATGAAACTGAAATAAAGTAGGTTGCTCATCTTACATTCACAGCTCTAGCTCTAGATTGAAAAGAAAAAAATCAGTCAACAAGTTGTAATTGCTTTGTTTGTATACCATTGTTTGCACACAGTAAAAACCAAAAAAAAGTGTATACATCAGCTCATAATGGGGTAAGAAAGCTGTTCTAAATTCTCAAGGCATCTTAAGGGAATTGACTTAACTGCTGTAAACAAAACATGTCTACAGAAATCAGTATCTGGCTTTAATTACATTACATTTAATGAATACAGTTTATATTCCTTTTCGATGCCTCAGCAATGTAAAATCCAAGCATGGCCCTCTGGAAACACTGACCAGTTAGCAGGAAAAAAGGTGGGTTGTTTCCACAACTGAACAGATGATCTGGCATTGATCTTGTATTGATCTTGGCTTTTAGCATTATACGATGCCAAAGGCATGTAAAAGTTCTGCTGCTTCAGAACCTTTCAGGTTTGTGGTCTCTGACTGAAAGAAATAAAGCTAGGCCAGGCCTCTTAAAGGCTCCAGCTAAACATACATATATGCGGGTGAATATTCTAGAACAATGTGAAGGTGAGGGAAAACTACAATGGAAAAATTACATATTAGAACATTTAAATATTCTAGAACTGTGTGAACAGCGGATAGTGCTCTAGAACGGTGCACAGGGAGATAACATTCAGCATAAACAGAAGAGAACATTCTAAAACATTACAAAACAACATTACAAAACAACAAAAGTGAAGAAACTCTAGAATAGTGAGAAGAGGAAGATGTTACAGAATTGTGCATATTAAGAAAGAACATTGTACAGCAGTATAAATGGGGAGCAACATCTAGAGCAGTGTGAATGGGAGAGATTCTAGATGAGTATTAATAGGAAGATAGGAATATGAGTTCAAAGACACAATGAAGTTCTTATACTACTGCAGCATGCTGTAACAAAGACAACATAAATATAAACAGAAGTGCTCAGGGGATAAGAGGGTAGGGAGGTATTGCACATACAAGAAGGGTATTGCACGCACTAGACAAGTATACCATCAACAACTAACAATAAATAAAGAAGTGGAACAGCTCAGGAGACTGGCAGTAAAGAATGAGGTCGATGGCATTAATAACACTGCACTGTGAATATACACATGGTGTGGTACTGGGTGCAGAATAATACAACGTATAGGAACAACAGGTGATTATTGAATAATACAGCACAATACAGTAATAGAAGTGTGAATGGAGAATAACATTCTAGAGCATCAGGGAGAAATTCCTGAATAGTGTAAATGGAAACACCCCAGACCAATTTGAATGAGGAGAACATCCAAGACCGTTTTAGAGGACATATGTGAATGGAGAATGTTATTGACGAGTAAATGGAGGAGAACATTTAAGAACAGTTTAAATAGGGAGAACATACCAGAGTCATGTAAAATCTAATCTAAGTGTAAACAGCAGACATAATTCCAGAACAGTATAAATCAGGGAGAACATTCTTCAATAGTGCAAATGGGGAAAGAAAACTGTAGAACAATTTGAATGTGGACATTCTAGAGGACAGTCTAGAATGGTGAGAATAGAGAAGATTCAAAAAGAGTGAATTGAAGAGAATGTTCTAGAACAGTCTGAATAGGGAGAACATTCTACAACCATGTGAACATTCCGGAAATGTGTAAATAGAAGAGAGTGTACTCTAGAACAGTTTCAAAGGGGGAGAACAACGTAGAGTCTTTCAAGAAACACACAAATCCATAGAAAACAAAGGGTAAATAGCAAATAACATTCTAGAACAGTATAAATCAGGGAGAACATTATGAAATTGGGTAAATGGGTAAAGAACATTGTATAGCAATTTGAATGAGGTGAACATTTGAGACTATATTAAGAGGACATTCGAGAACCATGTGAATAGAGAACATTCTAGAAGTGTGAATAGAGGCGAACATTCTAGAACAGTATGACCTGGAAAAGCATTCTAGAACAATGTGAAAGGAGAATAACTATAACATTAACCAGAACTGTGTAAATGGAGTCAAAAACACTCTAGAACATTATGGAGTCATAGAGTCTTCCAACAAACACACACAGACATAGAAAGTCAACTAAGCATTTAGGTTTGTTGGTGTTTGTTGAGTTGACTCGATCTGGCCTACAGGATTCTCCACTGCTGCTGTCTCCTCTGTTATGTTTACTCCTTTTGAATTGTTGTTGAACTATTTTTTTGGGAACATCTCCCCTGAATCTTTTGGTCAATATAGCTGGGCTCTGTGTTAAATGAACAAAGTGAGACTGGTGTAAATATGACTATGAGAGCCTGGGAAATCCATGCTTTCACACTCAATGAGGCTTCTTTAGATTGTACTGTAAATACCATAATGCTTTGCTACAGCCTGCTCTTCAGAGACACTCCTGCGGAACTCCCAGCCCCGCAAAAAAAGGAATGCTTACCAGCATCACAAGTTCCGCAGCTGGGAGAAGCATAAAAGCAGCAGGCTGTCAGCATCTAAAGTAGCTTTGGGTAGAGCAATGTGAAACCAGGCCAATGCTTCCCGTAGTTTTTAGATTGGAAGTACCTCATAAACCTTGCCTGTAAATCACTCACCCACTCTTTCACACACATTTTAGCAGCTCAGGTGCAAAGACGCCAGGCTGTCGACTCTTTACAAACTAGAACTATCTAACCCCTGTGCACCAAAATAAAATGATGTTAGTTGGAAAACAGACTTTAAGCATTTTTATTACCAACATAACGTCCATTGGGAAATTGGCTCAGCTTTTTTCTTCTACAAACTTCTGCCCCTTCTCTCTTAGAGTGTTCCACACACCATCGATCTGTTAGGAGCTGATACTAAGCCGGTGAGTGCTATCAGCCTCAGACTTGGGCGATGTAATCAGATGTAATTGATAAATGACAAATAACAAGTAACCTGAACCTTGCCATTGGTCAAAGAAGGGTATTGCATACACTAGACAAGTATACCATCAACAACTAACAATAAATAAAGAAGTGGAACAGCGCAGGAGACTGGCAGTAAAGAATGAGGTCAATGGCATTAATAACATTGTGTAAAATTGTGTAAATGGAAACACTCTAGACCAATTTGAATGAGGAGAACATGCAAGAACAGTTTCAATAGGGAGAACATTCCAGAGCCATGTAAAGTCTAATCTAAGTATAAACGGCAGACATAATTGTATCATATTGTATCCATGGAACTGAACTGTGCATCACTGATGTTCATCTTTAAACTAGGCTGAAACTGGCTTTCTATTTATCAACTTCTTAATTGAAGGCTGAATTCTACCTTAAGGGCTCAGAATGTAACTGCAGCACTATTTAAGGTGGAAAAAAATAGTTGGCAAACAGGAAGCTAATTCTAACTTGTTTGTTTGCTCTGCACATTTCACTCCTGACAGGTTTGCAAACCTTGGACAATATCGATCAGGTGTTGCTCAGATTTTGACACTGAAGAGAGGAGCAGTTCCAACTTTATAAGCAGCACAAGTAACAGCCATGCTGTAAAATATTATCCACTTTTTGCCAGTTAAAGCAGATCATCTTAAACTGAAAGTTTCATACTTTAACTTTCATTTCAACTTTAATTTACTTTGTGTTGATGATGAGATTGAAAGCAAGTAGATGGTATAGGTAACGTCATTAGCTACTAGTAAGCCTGCGGTAATTAGCATAGCTAACTATACAGTCGTGTCACATTATTACGACCACTTCCTACTTTCGATGGCGTCAGTGCGTAGTTCATGAAGGAAGTCACGTTTTTGTCACATTCTCTGGGCCCACTCATCCATGTGGAAGGCACTCTCAACTGATTTGGGTATGAATCCATCTTTGCAGATCACATATGCCCATACGCGCTGATTGTCTCCCCTGGGGTGGATGGGAACGTCCAGCAAGGCAAAAGAAAATGCAGCATGTCACACTGCTAGAAATGTCCGACTCTATTTGGAAGAGCATAACCAGCATCTGTGGGACCACCTCGATCGTTGTGTTCATCCTATGGAACCTATGGAAGCTAAGCAGTTGACCTTCATACATTTGTAGTAGCTTTCCATAGTAGTAGCATATTTCTATTTTAGCATACTGGATTTTGGAGGTAAACACTGCTGTTATATGAGGTTATATGACAGACTCATATAACAAGCTTCATCACAGCAATTCAATCTCACACACCGAACACAGGCACCACAGGAGGCATTGGTTTGCTTCTTTTTCATGTCTAGATCTCTTGCTTGTAACAATCAGCAGTGCACTATTTAATAATGTAGCCTTTGATCTCTTCCAGTTCACTGTAACTTGACAAAGATGATAAAACTCTATTCGGACAGGATTACATTGCCTCTTTTACAGGGGCTTCCCAGTGACCCGTTTTTATCCTTCCTCCTTCTCTGAGAACAAGGCAAACTGAATTACCTTACCATTTTCACCAAAGTCAGTGGTGGCCTAATCATTTTAGCCATGTTTAAAGAAACACTGATTTTCAGTGTAAAGTTGGAATGTCATATTTAGCCTCCTAATGTATGTATTTATACCAAATACTAACCACACTGCAAAATGATGGATGCTTTGAAAGAGTCTTGCAAGCCCTTACTTTTCTAGGTGGCAGAACTTCAATCTTCATCCTCTCTATAGTGGGAAAGCATTATCAGCAGGGGAAAGAGAATCAGAACTGCAAGATCCTGCAGATTAAATAAAGGGGCAACTTTATGTTCTAGTTTTCTATAAACATTGACCACAATCATATGACCATGTGTGACACAAATATTCAGGACTGGAAAAACAACAGAACCTCATCTATCCTGGAGTACTTGTAACACCTTAATCACCTTCAAATATCCTCAATTGTTATGAACCAATGCCTTGATTCATTCATATTCATGCCCCACCCATATTTATGTATAACGGCAAAACAGTGATGAAAATTGGCAGACTATGTGCAGAAATGTACCATTCTAAACCTGGGAAAGGCACTTTTCATATCCTAGCCATGTAACCGAACTGTCAGCCAGTATGGCTGATTTTCATGTTTAGGCTGAAATTGGCTTCTTATTCATCAGCTTCTTAATCTAATGTTGGGTTCCACCTTAAATGTTGCCACCTATACAGGTACCAGATTGTATCTCCAGCAACATTTAAGGTGGGAATAAATAAGCTGGCAATCAAGAAGGCAACTTCAGTCCCCTTAAACAAGATCAGTACTTGTGTCACCTGGATATGTGTAAAATTGTTACCACATACAGAAATGACCATGATTAGCTAATCTAAAGGCTTTAGTTATATTTTCATTAGGATTTTAGCATTGATCCAATCAGGCTTAGTTTTCACTTGCATTATGTCTTGTATGATAAGCTAACATATAATAAAACCTGCATACACTGTCGCATCATTTTTAAACATTTTAGACACCGCAAATTCAAAGTCTAACTTAATGAAGCCATTTATTTAAACTCACATAGTCTGTTAACTAAAGTAATATTCCCAAAGCAATAAGCACACATCACAGCCAAAGGTGCCATGTGTAAGCAAGTTTGTAAATATATATATATATATATATATATATATATATATACATATATATATATATATATATATATATATATGCGTGTGTGTATATATGTGTGTGTGTGTGTGTGTGTGTGTGTGTGCACGTGTTAGTGTAAGCTCGAACTGTTCATGCCCAACCTTGCCGCTGACAGGTCCGAAGAGGTAGTCAGTCAGCCTGTATGCAGCTTCTCAGCATGACTGGAATCTTCAGAGTTTGCAATTCAATATTTCTCAGATTTAATTGAGAGGGCATAATTCACTTCCAGCAGGCTCGGTTGGCCCTGGTCCCTTGCACACCGACACATCATTGAATTACAAGTACCCCCAGCCCAGGCAGCATGGGCAAAAGCTCGACGCTGCAGCGTGAAAGAGAATACTTAAAATATACTGTAAAAACAATGGAGGCATAATCAGTTTAGAGAAGAAAGAGGAGAGGTGGAGAGAGGAGCCTGCGGTTGGTTTGAGCAGGCTTTGAGAGAAAAGCCCTTCACCGCTGTGGAAGAAAGCTCAACTTGATTGAGCAGAGTCTCTAGCCGGCTAATGTTATTGCTATTCAGAGCGTCATCCCTGTAGTATATCTTGCAGTTGCTTGAATCACATGTACCCATCACACACCCACACACCATGTACACACACAAACACACACACACACATATATATATATATATATATACAGTATATATGCAATAAAATAACTATATATATGTATAAAACATTAGCATAAAAACAACAACAAGATATCAGCATTGCTTGGACAGGAAAGAGCCATCTGACTGACATGAAAAGTACTGTTTTTGCATGATGTGCAGGCAGATTTTCTTCTTCTAATCTTTGCGAACTGTGTGCTACTGGTGATTTGCTACCATGTAGCTTCATAAACAAAAATTTAATTCCCATTACATCCCATTCAAAATTCAAAATGCTAACTGTAAATACTGGACAGATTTGGAAATGTAAGCTAACACAGTCACATGTACAATTACAATGCATTGTTATTTATTAAATTAAATTTTTTAATATTAATGTTTTTTTCTTCAAATTAATGGGTAAAACTATACATTAAGTGTCAACTAACTAACATGAAGTAAAATATTCTGGTCACTGACTGGTCATCTGACTGTTTATTAACAACAGTCTCTCAGTCTCATAGTCCGTAATGCCCTGCAGACTTTAAGCAAAAAGAATTCTAACTCGTTTCAGTTATAGAGCCATAAATGAACCTCTAACACTGTCCATCAAAATGTTATCATATACATAATGATTTTAACTTTTACACACCATAATATGATGTTTATACACAATAATTATGATATTTAACATGCTTTGTTTTGGCACTAGGCAACCAAATTATGCATCCCAAGTCTTTGTGAAGCTCATGTCTCGGATTTCATCAGAAGAAGTTGCGTCAGGCAACCAGTGTCCTCCTGCGTACTGTAGAACCACTGTCCTGCTACGTAGTGTAGAACTGCAACTAATAATGATTTTCATAATCTATTAATCGGTTCATTAAAGCTTTATTACTTGGGAAAAGAAAAGGTGCAGCTGGCAATGTGTCCAGAAAAGAAAAACAAACTGACTATGATGCACTCTTCTAATGACAAAGCGAAGACAAATAAATAATGTGGTTGGTAGCAGCATGTCAAAGTCCTAAAGCTTTCTCACCACATGTGTAACAGTGGTAAACATGCGTGTGATCTCAGCGTTTTCAAAAACATCTGTTCACATCAAAAATAAAGGTCAAATTAACATTTAAGTGAAGATGAGAGACACAGAGAAAAAATACAAATAAAAAAAACAAGCACCCAGATATATGTGGATGAAGTTTGTGTGCTTATAACAACACAAAGTACAATTTAGTCATGCAGTTTAGTCAAAAACGCAGCTCATCCCTTCAGCCCACAGTGCTTATTTTGCTAAAACACAACACCGCTATCTGAAAAGCAGACAAAGGCACACTATTTACATATACAGTTTCAGTATGTTTTTAGCAGTTACTCCCTGTTCTGAGGTTTGTACATGTTCTGATTTCTTGACACTTTCATTCTGTTTACTGGGACTTTTCTGTATTAGTCAATGAGTAACACAATTTGAATGGAATCTGCTTTTTACTATATAAATTTGCTATATAAATAAAGATTTGGTTGATTGATTGACTGAGTTAGTTTTCTCTAGTTGCACACCCATGACGGCCATGAGCTCGGTTTTACACATCTTACTGTACACTGTATTTTCATAATGTGTTGTGTTTTTGTTTGCGGGAAGGTGTTTTAGGTGTGTTAAAATTTTAAGCAGGGCAAATCTGATGTATACAGTGACGTCATGTAAAATTACATGCCTTTTCTTGTTTGTAAAACAGACTGTGCCATACCATGCTATGATGGGTCAAGAGAAAATATACAGACATCAAACTGCTGATGCATGTCTGCTTGTTCTCATTCTGAATTAAATTTATTTTAAGCAGCAATCGAACAAGTGATATGTAGCGTTGTAATTGACCGTGTCATGCCCATAGTCATGTTGACATGTTGAGAGTCAATACTCACTGAGGTGAAAATTTAGCAGCTGACTAGTTGCAGATGGTGTTGCATGAGGATGTTCAGGCTATAAATTTCTGTGGGGTGTGTAACGGGATTCATATACTGAGAAGAGGTGGTACAGTGCAGTGAATGTCTCGTTCAATATGTGGGAAATGAGTCCTAAAGCAGATGTTAATGCTAAAAGTAATGACTGTATTTGGGGTGTGCCAAAGACCACAGTGTGAAGGAAGTAACTGAATTTGCAGGTGTACGGAAGCTTACGGTCATAAAGGTCTACCAGCAGTGCAAAAGTCCCAGTCTACAGGAAATTCTCCTCAGAACTGTGTCTTTGATGCAAGAGAGCCTGAACACTGATGTTGTCTGCATCTAGAAACTTGTCGAACCGCAGCTGTTATTTGTGTTCATGGAGTTATTACACACTATTAGATATTAGATCACAGGTGACTAATTTTTTGCCCGGTAAGCTTATATATATCTGCAGAGGCTTTAATGAGACTGATATATATCGGATAATATATATATGGTATATCAGTCTCATTAAAGCCTAAACTTGCTTTGTAAGCCTGCTTGTGTTTTAGCAACACATCCTCAAGCAACCGAAAGCTGGTGAGGGAACTGAATCAGCGTGGTACAATTAACATGAGCATAGGTCCTGCAGATTATAAAAATACATAAATAACACAGAAAATACCATTTATTTTAAACTTGTAATCAAATAGTGGACATAACCTGAATGTAGCAATTCCAAATGACTTCTACACTAAAATAAGAAAGATTGCGATCATATAATTCATATAATTATTATATAACTAAATACAGACCAGAGGAAATATGACATACAGCTGAATACGTACGTATACAGTGAAATACATTCATTTGAAAATGTGATCAAATTCCTGGTGAAATTAATCAGGTATTCATGAAAGGCATGCATCGTTTGCAATGTAATTATGAAATATTGGAACATTGTGCCCAGCTTTTGTTGTGCAAGGTGATCTACCCTTCAATACTGCACTCACACGAATTATGTGGATTTCCTAGCCAACTTTTCAGTCAATATGTGTTGATCAGATAGCTGTGTGCCACTGCCCTCAGTGCATTTCATTTTCTGTGCTGTATGGAAGGCTTTTCATCTCAACTCAATTTTTGAATGTCTAACCAACAAGAATACAGACTTGCATCACTCCTGATGAACAGCACCAAAAGAAACTGTGAAGAAGTGTGAGATTTACTATATAAAGGTAAATTTAGCTTTGCTGGGATTTAGTCCTGACTAATATTCATGTTTTGCTAGTGTTTTGTCAGCACTGTGTAAAGATTGTCCAGTCTCACTAGTTGTTAAGAAAACACATTTAGAGGAGAAGAAGAGCGGTCAATCCATACCAGCCACAAATAAACCAAATCGATTTGTGAGATAAAATGGAACCCTTGTCAGGTTCAGATTAGAAATCCACTTTAAATTTTTGACATACTGTGTTGCACTAAATCCAGTTATACAGGTCTAATTTTGCTCTCCTCATAATGAAACATGTAGTTGGTCAGTGTTTTACAAGTACTGACGATACGATATGTTCAGAAAAGCCTACTTTACTAAAACATATGTTATCAAAAAAAAGGGTCCACCACCCACATAATACTTGTTCTGTGGTTGTCCTGACCATTAAAGAACAGGGTGAAAGAGGATTAACAAAGTACGCAGAGAAACTGATGGACTACACTCTGTAATTGTAGACCTACAAAGTGCTCCTATATGGTAAGTAGAGCTGATAAAATGGTCAATGAGCATAGGAACAAAGGGGTGTACATAATGAAGTGGCTGGTGGGTGTCAGTGTAATCTGATTACTGTTCTTTTTATCTATGTGTAACTGTAACAGAATACAGTTAGCTTTTTTCCTTGGTATCCTGATTACATAACACAGTGACACATATTCCGTTACTACCCAACCCTCTAGATAACAAGATCTGTTTTTCTTATTAACAACATAATTGATAACGTTGATTAGTTGCTGCAGCCCTAATATAAGCCAATGGCCTATTGAACAACTGAAAAACACAGAGAGACAAGCGAGCAGACATTACACAGGGCATGGTCAATAACACCATCCTGCTACTGCCTTACATAAACATGCAGAACTAACACTTAGATCTGCTGCATAGGCTATGTCTGGAAGGATGGACAGATATACACACACAGAGAACAGCAGAATAAAGCGAAACACACACTCTGTCTCTGACTGCATGAGCCAGACCAGGCCGTGTTCTCCTACTGCACTGCCTCAGTGGGATGTCATTGATATTCCACAGCGCTGCTCACCACGTTCAGGAAATCAGGGGCCGCCCATAAAAAGTGCATTATAAGGAGTTGGCACCAGACAGGACATAGAGGCGCATAAACCAGAGATACACACACACACACACACACACACACACTCACTGCTCTTATACAGGCCATCCAAACTCAGCTCCCACATTCAGCTCTCTCAGGTGTGAAGTTAGTTATTCTCAACCCTGATTGAACATAGACAGAGATACACAGCACTGCTCCAGCCTTGGCAATACTATATGATACACCAGCATGTTTTTTTCATATCAGCGTCAGGGAGAGAAGATTGCTTATCTCTGGTATAAGCACTGAATGATCAGAGAAGAAGAAAAGTGGTAAGAAATGCTATATATCATCTGAAGGAGGCCCTCCTAGCAATCTGTGGGAGCTTGCTAAATATCAGAAAGACAAAAGTCAACGCCTGGATTATCTGATCACGCCATCATTTCGATTTAATACAGTGTAAAATAAGCAATTATCACCCTTATCATTTGATTTATATCCTCGTGTCTAATTGTTTCTCGTCTCACAGGCGGGGGATTTTTTCCATAGGTGGAATTGATGGAATATCTACTAATAATGCGTTCAATCTTGCAGGCTAATTACGTTTAGCAAGATTAAATGATCACCAGTTTGCTTCATCAAGAATTAAGACAGACATATAAAAGTTAGGCTCCCATTTTGCTCAACCAAACTACTTACTCCCAAAGGCAATGATGGAAAAAACTCATTCACAGCATAAAATGCAATAATGCGATTCAAGCACCGTCCTCCGAGAACCAATGGAACCATGTTTTACTTGAATTCTTTCAAGTGATAGAGCAGGCACTGCTGTTGGAATACATTATCCCTAATGAATAGAGCATTATTCCGTTTTGTTCGGCAAAGACGATACGGCCACTGTGACAGTGTGCTGGCATGCCAGGAATCTTCAAAGGCTCCAAGTGCTGCTCTCTATCTGTCTTTCATTTCTCTGTCTCTTTCTTTCTGCCCTGCACCATGCATGAATAGTTCTTCCATCTCTTCCAATTCGGCCTCCTGTTCACAGCATGCTCGTATGCAAGAGGAGTATATGGGCTCTATCTGTGCCCACTGTCATCTTTCAGGCACTTCTCTCTCTCTATCTTTTTTTTTTTTTTTTTGGCTCCATGCTACGTTCATAAACTATTCATGCCTATTTTTCTTTGGTCCTGAAAGAGGGTTAAACTGTTACATTTTGCAGTATTTTGTCCTTTTCATTTAAGTTCTTATTGGCCCCTTTTAGGTCAACCTAAATTTTTAAACAAACGCCTCAAAGTTAGCCTAGACCTCCAATTAGTGGTCAGAAAAATGGATCTACAACATCACTGAATAGAAAATTCAGTTAGCACCGGTGTGCATTCATGATTTCAGAATAGTTTGTTCTATTGTCCAGAATCTCAAGAGAGTTTACGCACCTAGCAAATGACCTATCAGTGTTCCACCCAGTGTTCTTTCATAGCAAATGTTGCAGCAGGGTTTACAAAACACTGTTTTTGTGAATTATGGTGCTTTCTAATCACTTCTAAACATTCATTTGTTTTTGTACATGTATATAAAGCACCACTGCTACATCTAGCATAGCAGCTATGAGTTGTTGTAGCTATGAGTTTTTGCAGAGGGGAATCTTCAGAGCCTTCTCAGACTCCAGAGAAGCCTAATGACTTCTCGCATTACTCTTGAGTTTTGGAAGAAACAAAGGTTTAAATTCAGAACTGATTTTTTTTCTCCATTGTATCTAGTTGGATACAGCAAGCAAGCTCTCCTATTGGTTAGGCCTTTAGAAGCTAGACATAACTCGTGAAATTAACTAACAATTGATATATTTATTTATTTATTTATTACAACTGATAGCGGAATCAACCAATCACATTTTGATTTCCAATGGGTGTGACGCTATAATACATAATCATGCAGCACTGCAATACATTGCACTTTTGGTTGTACATTTGTTTTTTTAGATCACTTTTCTTATTTGTTAAAATTACTTATACAAATATAGTAAAACATATTACTTCTAGTCTAATCCTTAGTTACTTATACAAATCCAGTTAAGATCAATACATTTGGATCCTACAGACATAAGAGTCTTCCTAGCCTTCTTAGCAGTTTTGCTGGTTTCTTTTGATAACCTCTTATGTTTCTAATGAATAAATATAACTCCCTTTGCAAAGAGCAAAGTTAAGTTTAGGGCGATTTCATGATTCTAGTCTTGTCTAAGCCATTTATTTATTACTATATAAAACAATCAATTTAATATAATGGAGTTGTTTTAATCGATACTAAAACGTTACACAAAATAGAAAATTGTCAGCTCAGTAAAAGTCATTTAACCATACTTAATGCAGAAGTAAATTAATTTGTACTTCTTTGAAGCAATAAGTTGCATAATTGCGTGTACAATGTGTTTCATTCAGAAATGGAAGACAGTGGCAGCTCTGTGCCTGGACTCTTTACTGTAAGACTGCTACAAGGTAAAATAAATGTCTTTTACAAGCTTTAAATATTCGTTTTTGAATATTAGCAAGAACAGCCAAATGTTAGTACTGACATATTACTAGAGCCCCACAGGGGAGCTAGCAGAGATCAGCATCACTTCATAGCTTTTTTGTCTTGTTTGATCAGTTTTTGACCAAGTTTTGGCATTTATGGTCTAAACCGAAGGCCTAACTAAAGTGTTTTGCCAGCACTGTGTAAAGATTGTACAGTCTCACTAGTTATTAAGAAAACACATTTAGAGGAGAAGAAGAGAGGTCAATCCATACCAGCCACAAATAAACCAAATCGATTTGTGAGACAAAATGGTAGTGCATGATCACTATTTCATATAAACTGAGATCCATCAAAACAGGATCAATACATGCATGAACCAAATATGATGTTCCAGTAAATTCACACTTTATATAAGAGAAACTCATAGACTTTCATATTTAATAAATTCGTAAAGTGTCTACTAAGCCTTAGAATTATAGAGAAAAAAGAGAGAGAGAGGGTGATAGAGAGAGAGAGAGAGATAGAGAGAGAATGTGATTCATGAATTGTAGTACACTGGCTTCGTGAAAAGCCTGGAGCCTTTTTTTTGGAAAGCCTTGGAAGGTTCTCTCCGTCTCTGAGAAAGTGCCTCAGAGTTCAAACATGCGCTTCTCCTATGCTCTTCTTGTGCTTTCACTGGGAGTCAGTCTGATGATGAGGAGCAGTATCAGGGCTGGACGTGTAACGGCAGGACTTGCTCTCATCTCGTGGAGATGCTGCAGGGCAGAGAGAAGAAGATAGGGGATAGAGGGATAGGGGGATG
>CM067486.1:22218660-22380728 GCA_034552555.1 Semaprochilodus insignis | reverse complement strand
CTGGATACTGCTAGGCTGTTTTCTCCTGGTGTCTGCCAAAGCCAGATTTTATCAGATTGCCAGATAGTGACGTGTGATTCATCACTCCATAGACGCTTTTCTGCTGCTCCCAAGTAAAATGCCGGCATGCTTTACACCACTTTAGGCAACTCGTAATATTGTGCATAGCTATCTGAGGCTTTTGCTGATATTATAAATTAAAATAAGTTTACAGTTCACATCCCCTACAGAGAACACGCAGGCACTTTAATGCACAATTACTACTTATCTTCTGAATTTAGCATATTGAAGAAAAAAACCTAAAATGCTAATATTAATCATGCACCAAAAACTGCTGAACATACACATTTATACACATTTGCTCTCTGTAGAGCATGTTAACTTATTCCAACTTAAAACAATAATACATGAAATTTGACTTGGGGTTTTCAAACTTTTGTATATGACTGTATATTATGATCAACAACATCTTTATTAGATAAATAAATATGTGTTTTTCTATCGTAAACCAGCATATGCTTTTATTTTTAAAGACTCGTTTTTCCATTTGTATGAATCGAAAATTGATATAACTGGATAAACAGCATTTTGTAATGAAATACTACTGTAAGGTTCGGGCCAAGTTAGGATGTGAGCAGATGAGGCTTAAAAAGTTTACTGTAAAAACACAATCTAAAGGCATCGTCCAAAACATGCAAAAGGTCTGCAACAAAGCAAACAAAACCATAAAGGTAAAAAGAGACAAAGTCAAAAAAAACCAAACGAACCAAGAACCAAAAGACACAATGAGAGGAAAAAAGGCTCACTACATATTGAAACACAGAGGAGTTACTTCACAAAGGCCAAAGCAAACCAAACAGCTTGTATAGGCAATAACACAGGTGAAATCAATCAGTATTCAGGTGAGGCTGATAGGCTGCCCACTGTGTGCATGAGGTCACATGATCGCCAGAGGTATTCTGGGAAATGGAGTTCACCAGCATTAGAATGTGTGCAGAGCTACTACACAATATAAGAAACAAATTATATACAATTGTATAGACACAAAATTGCTTTGCCTCCTTTTTTCAGCAGGTCCAATAAATTAATAAATACGATAAATACATTAATTAATAAATAAAGCTCAATTAAATGTCAGTTGCTTGTGGTTTAACTCAGCATTCTCTGACTTAGTTTGACACAGTGAGTATGACAGTAACACGAACACTAATTATAATAACCTTTTTTTATGTCCTATTATAACTAACTACAATGATTTGAACACCAACATGCTGCCATTTTTCCTCTGAAGACAAATCTAACCATGAAATATGTCAGTTTCTTCAGGGTTAATGCACACTTGCAGTGGAAAGATGGAAGCAATTTGAACTTATTAATGTTAAATGTTTTAATTGATCTGGAAATAATTAGTGAAGGCATCACATTCATCAGTGCAGCAAATTATGTGTGAACAATTTGAATATATTTAAAATGTTAAAGCAATTAAAGTCAAGTGCCATATAGTGACAAAAAAGTCTGCTATTTCTGAACCTAACTCTAAACTAATTTATGCCGACCACAGTCACTGCAGGTCTTTTACCACACATTTAGATGGTGCTAATGTAACTGCACTCTCATATGAAACCCTTGTAACAGTTGTCTTTTACATGTGTGTAAAAATGTCTATGCAAAACTATAAAGTTGCTGTTTCTGAGATACAAGGTTTTCTTACGACAGCCATAACTGGGACAGCCATCTCTTCTCTTCTGGCAGACATCTTTCTAAACCAAACTAGTCTGTGTAGTATCTACATAGGGGTCTGTATAATCAAGATATTTTTAACATGTGAAAAATTAATAATTGAATAGAGTCTTAACTTCAGAATGCTAAACTGCATCAAACCTGAATAAATATGCATTATCATTCCCCCAATTGAGAGACAGGGAGAGTGTCTCCTCAGAGGGTCTTGCCATCTTTCATGGAACCACTGTTAAAACTAAGCATTACTTTGCAGTCTATTGTTTTTAAACAACTCTGATATTTTGTTCAGTATATAAATAAAAATAAAGTCTTGACTATAGAATTAAAAACCACGCATGTGTGGTCAAGTTAGATTTAAAAATAAGTGAATACATCCTCTACAGGGAAAAACCTTGATTGTGGTATTTGGATATGAATTGTATATGACAACTTTGATCAATTTTAGTGCACAATGTCTAATTATTCACTGATTTTAATGCAAAGGAATATTTCTCCTAAATTTGCAGGAGAAGGGTAATTTTGGGTTGTTTCTTTTGGTCCATTCACCATGACATTTACTCACAATGTAAATTATGTCACAAACTGAAAAACAGACATGGAGATAGGAGGTTTTGTTCTGACAGCAGCGATATATATATATATATATATATATATATATATATATATATATATATATTGTTGCTGTTCAAAAACCACAAGTATCTCAGTTTTTTATGAATTTACTTTTTTTTGGATAATTTAACCTCCTTTGAAAATGTCCTGACGACAGGACCAACAGAAATGCTCCAAACATGCATTGAATAAAATGCCCTTACATTCACTTCCACTGAAAGCAAAGAAGGTTTCACCGTTTCCTGTTAAGCCACTATGAGACTATCATTTTTCTTTGAACAGAAACTATATATGTATAGGGTATATGTATTTGTTAGTTAATATCTTAACTTCACTTAGAAAATCAACTAAATGTGACTTTTGCATATGATCGTCTATGTATTATTGTACCCCTAATAACCAAATAACCATGCCAACATTTGTGTGGCTTCATGTTGGCATCAGCCGTGTACCACTAAGAGGAGCAGAATGAGGTTTTTTTTCCCAACGCAAACATATGAACACAGCGTTACATTGTATCTACTGCTGAGATTACAAGGAGACGTTGACAACATATGAGGCAATATTATAAACACATACACTGAAGGTCTGATTTCAGAAATAAACCCATATGTTATAATTGTACACATTTCAGTGGCAGTTTACAGCTTTGCATTGATAATAAATTCATGCAGATAAAAGCCTCTCATTTCACAGACTGCACTAGTAGGATTTCACAGGTATGTGTCCATAACTGTGTGTTTGATGTCTTGCTGAAGCATCGTGGCATAACTCACACAAACTCTGTCAAGCCCAGTAAGTACAAGTGTGAAGCATGGCAGGTATAATAGATGAATACATTGGCTCTGATTGATTTATACCAACAGCAGAGACAGTGGATCAGCATCAAGGTCATCAGCAGTGACTGGCGGCCAGGGTGGCAGCAGGACAGGGTAATGGATCCACACCACTACAGTGCAAACACCGATCTCCCGGCACTTTCCCCTCCCTGCCTCATGTCACTGACAGCGGCTTATCTGACTTAGACACGCTAACCGGTATAACCGTTTGAGGCAGGAACGACACTCAGCACGCCAATTGCAACATGATTGTGGCTTCTGAACTTCCATCCATCTATCAGTCCATCCATCCATAAGTACAAAGTTATTGATTTAACAAGGGTCAATGGAACATAAGTGAAACAGGAATTTCAAACAGGAATTTACAAAACTGGAATTCAAAAGTGATTAGTAAATTGCAAGCCCGGGTAGACAACAAAACAACAAAAGCCCAATAAAACTGCCACAAGCAGATAAAAAGTACTTAAAGCTTTCATCTGTTTGAGAGAGGAGAAAATTAAGCTTCCCTCTTGTTTCAGATCTAAAAAATCCACAGCTGTTTATGTTCATTCTTCTACTATGAGAAGTGTTAGAAATTCAGAATTCAGAAACATTCAGGAGTCAGGAGACTGGAGCTTCAGTGTTGTCTTGAGTTTATTTACACCTACAGAGGTGTATGGGTACAGCTTGGTCAATCAACAGTCTAATTCACGTTCATGCAAAATCATGCGCATGCACAGTCTGTCGCAGGTCATCAGTCTGTCGCCAGTCCAGTCCAGTCTGTCCAGTCTAGTCTGCAACAGTCTTATTCACGTGCTTTCAGAATCATTAATGAAAGAGGAGGGGCAAGGAGAGGGAAGAAGAAGGAGAAAGATCAAAGTGATCAACTTTCTGCAAAGAGTGGGTAGGATGAGGACATGATGATAACCACCTCTCTGCAACAAAAGGCTAAAAATCTGCTAAAGCTGCACAATAAACATGGAAAACAAAATTAGAGAGGAAAATAACATGTTGAGGCTATTTTCTCTCAGAAGACACCCTGACACTATGAGTCTGAAAGGATGTGTAAGTGTCAAAATGCTGTTACTGACAAAAGGAAGCAGCCAAAATCTAATGCTAATGCTAATCAAACAAAGGCACTCCTGGTGTTCTCAGAATAATGGACTGACCACTTCAACAATTGGACCTCAACATCACTGAATATGCTTGGGGCAACCAAAGACTAAACTTTGAAGGTGTGGGAAGATATGCCTTTAGATTTCTGAAAAACTGAAAACAAATCTCCTCAAAAAAACTGAAGTGATAAAGATAATCCATGGACACAGTAAATGTTGGAAAAATGCTGTTTATTAGTTCAGACAGTGTAATTCTCTATGTAATGATTTGTAATGGTTTGCCTTAGGCTGAAACATTAATAACATAATTTGAACTGAACTGTATTTACTGTTAATTACGAATATGAATCAAGTAAATGAATTGCTCAGTTCTCTGTAAATGTATGGGATCTCCCTCTTTTACATTAAATACATGTGCTATTTTTAAACTCCTAAATCAGTTTAGTTCCCATTGTTCAATGTATCAACGGTCCCCTTTTTTTCCTTTGCTGTCGGTGACTTACTCAATAATCCAATATGCAATACAAGTAATTCTTTGCTTTCTGCTACTAGCTTGCAAAGTTCACCTCCTTCATAAATGATGCATTAGTTGGATGACCGTTCTGGTGGTTCTTTAGTAAGACCGTTTCAGTGCAGGCCACAGGCCTTTTCTCCAATCTCAATCAGGCACTTTTAATTTCCCTGCTAATTAGCAGCCATCTGTGGGCCGTCACAGGCAGGATGTATGGGTCTTGGGCTAATGGGGGAGAGGGGCTGAACCCTGTGAGGGACTGTGACAGGGTTAGCTACAGTCTAGCACCCTGCATTTACTGACTCATTTAACTGACACAAAGACAGGACCTATGCTCCACTGGATTGCGACCAACCACTACAATAATGGAATAGTTATCACTGAGCTGTTTTGTTTGTGGTTTCAAACTGATCACCGGTGGGCCTGCCAATGTGAAAACAATGCTCCAGTCATGAGAATGATGCTGTTTTGCACATGATGAACACACAGAGTTGCCAGTTTATTGGGTATACCTACCTGGCATGCAAGTGTACTTCAAGTTTTGAGTTTTCACAGTACAATTCTGGTTTGAGTCTAAAGTTTCTATGATGTGACTGAATTTGTCTTGAATTTCTAAGGTGTGAATCTGATTCAAGTCTTGTGTGTCAAGGGGGTGAGTCTGATTGATATGTAGAATTTTTTAAAGATGAGTGTATTTCGAGTTTCCTGCTTCTAGTGTGCAAATCTGATTCAAATCTCAAGATTCCGTGGTGTCTCATGTTCCTAAAATGTAAGTGTGATTTGCGTCTTGAGTTTCTGGGATAAAAACGGGAAGGACACACCATCTCTGCCTATATACTAAATCCCCTACCCCAATAGAAGTATACTGCTAGTGAGCTGATTCCACTGCTTCCAGACATTCTGTACACAAACCGAACTATGCTAGTGAATAGAAATAGCAAAGGAGTGGTAATAAACTGCCAACACACTGCTAAGAAGTGAATGATAATCTCATAATTTCATGTTTAGACCAAAAAAAGCTCCCTTTTCCACCAAGGCTGAGATATAGTAACAATACAACACAGAAAAATGCACATCTCAGAAATTGGTGTGAAGACATGTCTGTTCTATAATCAGCGTAATTCTTTCCTTGATGTGTGCATTAGGCACATTGCTGCAGACACAAAGAGATATGCAGCGGCGGCATGAATGTAGGCTAATTACACTTTGTATTACAGGCTAGACGCTCAGTGAGTGCTTCTGCACTTAGAAACAGACAAAGAAGCAAAATAATACAAAAAGCTATTAGTGCATGTTTATTACTCACTGCAATTAGGTGCCAAAGGATAATCTCTTTATTAGATGCTTTAGCCACTATCACAGCTCTGGCAGTGTGAAGATTTAGATCTAGATAAAGAAGCAGCACATATTAGAAGCAATTTTGTTTTTGTTATTGCATTTCCACCCTTTCCACATTTCTACATAACCTATTTCAGAAGACATCCGTTTGTTTATTATCAGAATTTATGCTTTTTAAGGCCAGATACAATTTTTTGCACTCTGGTGAACATCACATTTTCGCCAATCAGAAACAAGAGGGAAGAGGGAGAAAAAATACTGTGCGTCTTGACCAAAATCATTTTCATGTGGTGAGTTAGAATCAAAAATTCATAAAATACAAAGAGGCCGAACAGCCAGCTGCTTTGAGCATGGCTGCAAAAAGGATGTTGAAATGCTAAGACCCATTCTTACATCATCAAGTGCAAAAGAAAGTTAAACTGGAAAGTGATGATGTAACAGTGACCTAAACATATTGCTTCCAACAAAAGCCTTGATGTCTATATATAAACATTGCCTGCTATGCATATACATACAGTGTTCTCAGTATTCTGCATAATATAACGTATGAAATAATAATGTTCAGGTGCACACAACAGGACAAGTACAATATTTGAATTTCACACTTATATGGTGTGGCAGTAAAAATAACTGAAACGCAATCGCATGAAATACATCGGATGTTTCCTCAACTTCAGTGCCGCAACGGTGCATGAAATTCCTTCTCCACCTCTTGCATACCCCTAAATCAATGTCACATCATCATTTGCAGAGTTCTTCAGTTCATGCAAATGGCTCATTCATATTGACACTGCAGCTGCCCTTTGAATAAATGAAGACTCTTCCTCCATCCTACATGCTCATAGACATTTACAGGCACTGAAAGGTCAAGGACGCCATGTCTCATTCAGGTAAGAAGAAAGAGACGGTGGTGTTAACGCACGATTGACTGCTCAGACAGTAGAACAGAACACTGGGCTGTTTTGGAGATTTCCTCTGCTGTGCTGCAGTGATGACCAGCTATACACCTGCATTTGGGCACAACTTATGGAATCAACACTTTAATTATGCAAGTAGAGAGTAACTGTACAACTCACCTCCAGTGCACAGCTGAATGCAAAACTTTGGGCACTTCTAGCCAAATCACATATTTTGTTGAGTTTTTTTTTTTTTTGTGTAAAAAGTAAACACAACTTTAAGAAATAATAGTTTTAATCCCCAAATATATCAATGCACAGTTACTTTACACTTGAGCAACTTTAAAAAACAAACTTAAACAATTTAGCTAGATTGGAATCTTTCTATCCTAATTTTGACAGTTTTCACCAAACTACATCCTCATAGAACACATGACACAAGTTCTGCCAGGAAGGCTCCAAAGCTACATCACTCATTCATTCATTACCGCTTTCAGCTGCCAATGTTTCAACATTCTCATCCTTTCACCACCAGTTTGGTCCTGGTCCTGTTGTCCATGTCCAGCAGGATCTGCGAGGGCCTAAATGGCTCAAGAAATGGGCCCAGGACAGGGCCTATGCCACAGAATCTATCTACTCTATTGATATCTATCTACAGATTGTCAATCATGTTCAAGTCATATGCGAGAATATGGGCAATTCTAAAAACTTCAGCTTTCCTGAAGTTGTTCATACTAGTAGGATTTTAAGATATGTTTAGGATCACTGTTCTGTTCACCTTCAGTTTTCTGACTAACTGTCACATTTGGTATCTATGAATTTGCTGATCTTTAGTGAAATGTATGCATCCATCTATCCAATGTTTCCTGGGCCATGGCCTGCTACACAACCTCAAAGCATAATAGAGCCACCCCAGTGCTGGCTGTAGTCATCAGATGCTGCTCCTTTTTTCCTCAAACATACCTTGGGTGATTTGGCCACAGACTTTCAATTTTTCTTACTCTGTGAGTCCATAGCACTTGTTTCCTAAATGCCTCTGGCTTCTCTACAGGTTTTGTACATTTCAGATATTGACTCCTGTGATGAGGTCATAGATAAGGTTGAGAGCTGGAAGTGCTTTGATATCTTTTTATAACCTTCCCCTCCTTTGTATGCATTAGCTTCATTTTCAGATTTTCATATGTCAGCTGCTTAGCAGAGTCCATGTTTTTTGAGAGTTAGAACAAGGTTTAAAGGGTCAGAGGATTTTTTGCAGTTTGTAACTGTCATCAGCTGATGATTCCTAATGACAATTATTGATGTGCCTAACCATTCTTAAACAGTCAGTTAATGTCTAAAGAGTCTAAGTGTAACCGGTCCACTTAGCACACTGTATAGAACACTTTTAACCGACCTCTGAATGAAGAGCATAAATTCCACTAACCTCTCTCCAGCACTGCTCTAAGCAGACTGGAGAGGGTTAGTCTGACGCAACAGACAAAGCGGTAGCCCCGCCCTCGAGAGGAAATATGTATAGGAAAACAAAACAACTTTTTTATAAAAACAGAAAATAAATATATTTTAACATTTATTGTTACTGAAATTTAAAAGAAAAGCACATCATTTAAATAATGAAGGTTTTAAGTGAAAAATAAAAAAAACACAAACAACACCATTACACAAGGAGTCTGGACAATTGGAACAGTGTTCTATCTTCCACATGCCACAATTACTATTTTATTTATTTTTCTATGTTTTACGTTACTCAACTGTAAACAGTGCAAAGTGAAAATTCAAGTCAAAAGAATAGTTGTACAAATAGTTGTATCTAGAAGGAATCAACCAACAGGAATGAAACTTGGTGGGTAGATTTGACATGGTAAGACATGTGAATGATTTAAGTTTCATGCTTCCCCGGGCATGTGATGTAAGTAAGGACGGGCCTGATCGCTGTACCTGACGGACCCGACAGCCACAAATGCGTAAATTCAGCGTGTAGTGATGCCCTCCATGAGTCATCCTGTTAATGCCAGCACCCTTGGCAGATGGCTGCATGACGCAGGACTACATGCACACAGACTGTATGACTACTGCCCTTAACACCATGTCAGCGTCACCAAAGATTGCAATGGTCGTGCCAGACTGTCATGGAGTGACTCTGAATGGCAGCAGGTCTTCTTCAGTGACAAGTCCCACGAACAACGAATCTGTGTGTGGAGGTACCATGGTCATTGCCAAGATGAGCGGTTTGTTGTCATGTCACATGTCCAGGAGGCCTGGTGTCACTCCACCTCCACCGCTACTGCAAAATCTGCAGGAACTGCATGAGAACAGGTGAATGGGATGGATTATTGCAAGACAACATCAGGAACCTCTACAACTCCATACCAAGACATCTGCATATTGCATTAGCAAATATGGTGGCACAAGACCATACTGAGAGACACTACTTCTGTATGTGTAGCTCAATATATATTGCTCATATCAGTTTTTTCATCATTTATTGTTCCTAGTAACCTTTATCTTCCTTACGAATAGTACTGAAATCCCAAACTTCCTTCTGTGTGCAGCTATTCTTTTTATGATGGGTGTAAAAAGGCTATATTTACCTCTTTGGACAAAATCAATGAAATATTAAATTTTCATTGTTAGACATGCATAAACATAAAATAAAAATCCGGGAGTCAGTATATGGTGTTTGGAGTCAATGCAACTTAACAAAATGTAAATAAGAAATATGGTACAGTTATGTTCTCTAAGCGGTCCCTATTGGACCGCCCCAGTGACAATTTGTAGCTGTGCCCATGTTTGTACCTTTTTCTGAAAGTGGATTCAATTAAACCTGCTACTTCCTTATTTGTGCTTTTTTGTGCTATTTGTCTTGTTAGAAAACATATTTCATGTTATGCCATCACTTATATGGAGACATTTAAGATCATAATTTACAGATTGAGTCCAATCCACGAAAGTGAAGGTGCCACAGCTATCAAAGATAGGGGCCCTGTCTATAATAAATACTGACTATGTGGTGGGACAGTTACATCGGTTTAAATAAAACAGAATTCAGCTGATGTAAAATAAAGCCCTCTCTGCACATACAAAATAGAAGTCTATTAGGAATTCTCAAACAAAACGATACCAAGTGGTCAGCCTCTGAAATCAGGTCACCTTTTTGGTAGATGGTACAGTTTAGCAGTTTTTAAATTATTCAGGACACTTCAAAGGCAAATAATATCTTACTGGCCAAAACATCATGTAGTTTTTGTACAGTGTGGTGTGCGCTGCTTGCTGAACAAAACTCATACTCACTGCATCATCCATTCTGAGACCTCCTCCTGGCTGTGACCAGCCCTAATCCTCACACCTCCTATTCTGAGACTTCTCCCTGACTATGATGGATCCACTACATGAAGCAGGCTTCTAGCGGCCCTGAAATGCAAACTGAGATATTTTCAAAGCTCAACTATTAAATGGAAGAGGATTTTGTTATTTGACGTATTGGTTGTAAAAACTATTATTTAATTATTTTACTAAGACCTAGTATTTGAGCTAAACTCTCCAGGGTGGTAGATCTCCAGAACCAGGACTGGGCATCCCTGCTTTAAACAAACCAACAGAAAACTCAGAATCAAAGAATCAACGTAGTCCTGTTCTCTTCTGCTCTCTGACTGTAGAAGTTATTAGCACCTGTATTCAGACTGAGTGAGGAAGAGTGAAATGCAGGTCGATTGCAGATTGTAGCAAAAATGATGTCACAGAATTAATCCCTGAACATCAAGTTCTATTACACAAAGGATTCTGACTGCAGGGGAAACAGGAACATGTTCTCTATGCAGAATTATGCAGATCACTATATGTGGTGCGTTGTTTCCAGACTTTTTTTCTGCGGTGAAGTATTGAATTATGCAAGCATGCATGCATCATTTATTATCTGGGATTCCCAGTATGAAGCCATCAATAAAACACATCCAATAACCAGTTCCAATAAAACCTGCCATAAACACTTGCCTCCAACATTATTCCCTAATCAGTCACACAGGCCGACAAGGGCAGTGGCGCAGCGAGTCACACCGCTATACCAGGAACTGAGACAGCTAGAAAGGTCCTTATTTTAAACCTGAGTGGGCCACAAGTGATTATGGTTCTGTACCACAGAGATGCAGGTCCTTCCTCACATTGCTGCTGTTCTGCCCTTAATCAAGACACTTGGCAACACAGCACCAATGACATCTCAGCCCGGATGGAATTGAAATAGAGATTTATAAATGCTGAGGGTTGTCCATGTCATGCTGGTCATGCTTGGCCTTCCTTCACATATATGTGTGGGCGGCCAGCTGAGAAAACATAAGGTGTTTCAATCTTCATCTTTCATCACTTTCATCACAAGGTTGTTGCAGAAAGCACAAGAAATGGGTCAATGACAAATAAGCTTTTCAAAATAAATTTAAAAAGATCTGACATAGAAAAACATGATGAGCTTTTCTGTGTTTGCAAAAATCCTGTTCAGTGTATGAGTTCTGTCATATAGCTTAAAACACTCAGAAAATATTATATTTTAAAAGTACAAGTTGATTACTACTGAAAATGTGTAATTTTCTTAGACGACCCGCTGTCCTTGTTGTCCTATATAATATAACATATCATTTTCAATATGTGAAAAGGCCACTGACCTTGCCACTGCACAATGAATGTCACTGTCAATGAAAGGGGTCTTTTCTTTATTATCATTGTGCAGAGTACAGATACAGGGCCAATGAATTGCAGTGATCATCTAACCAGAAGTGCAAAATACAGTATTATTTACATATAAAGTGCAGGAAAGTAACCATGGCAAGTGGTGCAAAGGTTACAATATGTACAATTATGGACAGTGGAGTGGTAGAAAATACAGATGTTAATATAAATATAATATACATATTTACAGAGTGAGTGGAGGTGCAATGTAGGTTGTATTTACTGTGAGAGCACATATGCAAAAAATGGTAAGTATGCAGAGTAAAGATACATGACAGTGAATTTATATATCAGTCAATCAATCAATCAATCAATATTTATTTGTATAGCGCTTTTTTTCAAAGCAGCTTTACAGAAAAGCAGTTTATATAAAGGAAAAGAAAACATGAAGTCCATATACAGATGTATATAGTATGTACATAGTATGTAAGGTAGATGTACAGTAACTGTGCAGATCAGGATAGTGCAGTAACAGACAATTATGAATAGTTCATAATTTGAATCAATTTAATTAACTGCATCATTTTTTAACGCATTGTTACAACTACCTAAAGTTTTTTTTTCCTTTGTTACTAAGCTGCAGTATTGCAGCCTACATTTTATGAGCTGGAATTTAAATCTACTGAAATTCATCCAAGTGCGTTAATCAGGGAGGACTGGACCAGAATCTCTTTTCGTGACAACAATTAAGCTTGAGCATTTGTGTGATTAACTAGAGCTAATGAAAATAATGCCTGTGGTGAACTGGTTTTAAGGGGTGCTGCATCTGCCTCCATCTCTGCTAATAATTTGTGCATTTCTAACTGCTTACGCCTTCACCTGCTCACTCAGGGTTGAGAAGGTCACTTTCAAAATGTGTTCATTATATAAGTCATAATTGCAAGTGTCCTAATATAACAGACTGCACAATGTGCTTCGATACTGATCTGTGATCTTAGCAGATCAGTATGCAAAATTTTGTTCAAATATAATGAATATCCTTATATCATCACTTTGAGAACAAAAATTCAAAACAGAACAAAACAGCAACTTTTCAGATTATTATTATTATTATTATTATTATTATTATTATTATTATTAATACTACTAATACTAATAATAATAATAATGATAATAATAATAATAATATTTTTGAGTTGATGCCAGACACATCGCCTTTATTAATTTGACTTTAAGTTTCTTACTCTTTGGAATCACTTGTCATATTAACAATTGCTTGTACCCTGTGTTTTTGGGAGATATTCAATGGTATTACATGTTTACAGCCAACTTTTTGTTATCTGTGCTCCTTTTAAAATTTGAGGCACTCTTAATATTAATTTTACTATGACTTAATTCATAGTGTTCTACACTTTCCTACAGCTGTGTTTATTAATCTGAGCACATCTATCATTTCTTCATCTTCCTACATATTTGCAGAAATCTACATTGTACATGCTGTGGCAGCATTACAGAATTATTTGACAGTATGCACAACCTAGTGCAGGCATCCACTGCAGTATGAGTATATATGAACTATAATTAAATAAATATATAAAAAATAAATTAATAACATGATGCATTAACATACTGTCTTTCAGCATTTCTTGGAATTCAGATTTGCACATGCATCCACAACAGACTGGTTTTATATGATAGAAAATGCTGGTTCCAAACTTTTTGCGCAGTAGTGTTCCACCCTCGATACATTTTTCAGTGTTGTGGGGATGGAGATGCTGTGAGCCTGAAAGCATGTGAAAGTCTGTTTGGATGAGTGTGCACAAAACCTCCATTAACCTCCCACCCGCCGTTCAAACTGCCAATGCCATAATCAAACTTGCCATAAACGCAAAACCTCTCACTTAGCTCTCTCAATGGACTGTAACCATTCATCTAGACCACCAAATTAGCATTTAAATAGTAAACATCTGCAAGCAGGTTTCATAGGGGGGCAAAGAGTATTTCCATCATGAGTCTATTTTCTGACTTTTTGGAGATTGCCTCTTAAAAAAGCAGAAAGAGTACGCTACATTAAATTAGACGTTTTGAAGTGCAATCATTTGGATGGGAAAGCATCTTTGGAGTTGGGCATAGACAATCCTTGCCAGATATCTAGAATGCTGCCTGACTTAAAAGGCAGAGGTATGAGGTAATGTCTGGGTCAGCTTCTCAATATGCCAGTTTTGCCATTGGAACTATCATAATTACTCCATCAATCTATGTCAGTGCTAAATCAGTGAGTCAAGCCAAGGCTATGTCTGTTGAAAAGAGTAAGTGCACTGTTTTAGAGCCAGGCAGGTTGGAAACAGTGTCTTACCTGGCTGGATATGAGGATGCTGGAGTTCTGTGCGATCCATACAGCCAGGTTCAGCCACAGTCAAATCTGAAAGACAAATTAAATATTGATAATAACAACAACAATAAATATAGGCTTGCATTGTTTACATTGTGTGAGAAACCACTTTAGGGGAACAATTTGTAACAATTTTGCAAACCATAGGAGGCAACATATTACCAGAAAATGGACAGTCCTTCCTCCTCCACCTTCAGTTCTTAGCACTCTAGAGGAAACATTGGGAGTTCAGCATCTACTACATTGCTTTACTCACCAAGAGTGTCTCCAGAAGTGGAAAGTCACAGTGTAACTCAGTGTTAACTCAGTATTGTGTCATTTGCTTGCTGCTGAGCTTTGTTTCTTGCAGAGAACAGGTAGAGCCATCATCGCATTTATTGTTCATTTCATTGGCTACTTGTCCTTAAATGATCAAATAATCTACATGCTTTAGATTTTTAATATAGTACACAAAGGAAGAACTTTAAAATGTAGAACACACACTTTTAATAAGCTATTAATTCATTAATTTATTTAAAGAGCAAAAGATTTCCAGCAGGAGATAATCCAAAAATATCCAAGCCATGCAAAAAAATGCATTGCCTCTGTAAAAGAACACGTAGTTTTTATCAGCAGAACCTCCAACCTGCTTTAATTTAGATGTACTGGTAGGTTTACAAGCATGAACTGCAGCATCTCTACAGGGTTCAGTTAGGCCTTTGACAAGGTGACTCCAAGTTTTGTTTCTTTTCAGACATTCAGAGGTGGGTTTGTTTGGGGTCTTTCTCTTGCTGCATAACGATCATGTCTCAATTTCAGCCCATGGACAGATGAAGAGACACTATCCTTAAAAATTCATATATATATGTAAAGAGAGAGAGAGAGCTGTGTGAAGAGTCTGCACTTTGGACTTGTTGATCCATAGGCTATCCCAAAAGGTTTAAGGATTGACTCAAATGTGAGACATGCATTAATGTTTCTTCTGGTTAGCAGAATTTTCTGCCTCGCTGTCATTCCAAAAATTACGCTTTTGCACAGTACCTTCTTTAGTATCATTACCTTTCTTAATGTGGAGTTGTGAACACTGCCCATAGTTTAAGATAGAGAGACCTGCAGTTCCTTGGATGTTCTCCTGGAACCATTGATGACTTCCTGGACAATTTGCCTCCTTTTGGCAGGCCCAGGAAGTTTCATCAATGTCCCTAGGGTTCCCAATTTATAGATATTGGGCTTCACTTAGTACTTTTTTGACCAAAATAACATTCTTGAACTGGTTCCATCCAGCCTGCATTTGCACTCATTTTTATAGGAAAGAAGGAAGTCAAAGAATACATCATCAATGTCAGCAGAGGGCGCTGCACAGTGGTAGTAAACAGTAGTATCAAGAGTGTATAGATTACCTGCGAACATTTGTGCTGTTACTCCAGATGTTTGTTTTTATCCAGAAAGCAAGCACTGATCAACTGCTGATGATAAGAAGACATAGAAGACATTCTTCACCAGACCACTGGTGGTCGCTATTGTTGCCTTCTCCTTCCACCACACCCACGAATGTCGTCACAGTTCATGATGAGGTACCTACTATTCTTTGGTTCCAGCTGGAAATGAACCTTTTAACCTGTTCCATGTCGGTGTGAAAGGTTCTAACTGTGGTTCAGTGTTGTCTTAGAAACTCTTTCTAGCATGGTATTTCCATAATCTCTTTTGGATTTTCTTTTGCTTGTAAAACCTTTGCGGTGGTACCGTTCTGGTGGTAAACTTCCATATGAGTTAGATTTACATGCAGCTTGCCTGGCTACATTCAAGCCTGAGTGTGTTCAGAACCTCATTATCAATTAAATGTGGTTAATTTGTTGCCTGAGTAACTCAGGGGGCAATTATTTTTCATGTGGGTGATTTGTATGTTGGATAATTTTGCTCCCTAAGTATATAAAGTAATAATTTTAAAAATGTGTTTTGTGGTTGATAAGATTCTCATTGACTAATGGTACATTTTCTTTAAAGATCTAAAAGCATTCACTGTGACAAATATGCAATAATAGAGAAAATCAGGAAGGAGTCAAATGCTTCTTCAGTATTGTCGCTATCAGAATACAACTTTGAGAAGAGGCAGGATAAGGAAAAATGGCATTATGAGGAGTTATGAATTTTTGATAACTCAGTACAGCAAAAATTAACATTTGCTCCATTTGACAGCTCCACACTGTGGCATTTTTTATTATTTTGAATACTTAAAAATCAGTAAACATTCTACAGACGTGTCTTCAGAAAACCCTGTTCCAAACTGCTGCAGTTACGGTAAGGCTCTTTACAGTGAAGCCCAGAATAAATATGCAATATAGCCAGCATATATGATTCCCTCTATAGTACAGCCAATAGCCTAGAGAGAGTGAGGGGGAGGGCGAGAGAGTGCGAGACAGAGAGAGAGGGAGGAAAAAATGCATCACTTTTTTTTCCTCACCTCATTGATTTGTCGGTGGTAATGGTGCATATTGTACACATTCGACAAATTGAAAAAGGAAGAAATGATCCAGCCCAATTCTTTATATGCATCAAATCCTTGACCTCAAGGATTTGAATGAAAGAGACTGTCATTTGTAAATGATCTTGTCAGCATTAACTTGTGATGTTCATTGAGTCGCCTGGTATGGCGGTGTAAAATATTGAATTTGTTTCTTTGAGGCATGGGTATATGGTTCTAATCCACTTATAAGAGCTCTTATGCAAAAGAAACATGGGAATGAACCACTGCAGTCTCTGACTCCGCTGCAGGCATCCATTTTGATTCACAAAAGGCATGTAAAATGAAAACAAGCAATCAGAGATTTAGCTTTTGTGCATTACTTCTGGTGGTAATCAGCAAACAAACAGCCCCTTTCAATAAAGGCAATTTCAAAAAGAATGGGTAGTATAAGCACATAAGTCTCGACACGCAATGTAGTGTTTAAAATGCAGTCATGCACCCGCCACACACAAATGAATTAACATATTCTAATAACTACAAAAAAACAAACAGTACTGTGGAGAAGACACCCAATTTACAGTCAAAACAGGTTTTTCATTTATCAGTATATAGTTCCGTGGAGATACAAGAAAACACCTTTGCATAAAAGGGAGAAAGTCAAAGGAAAATAAGGAAAACAAAAAAAGTGATTAAGGATATAGAGAAAAGAGAAAATGGGACTTTTAACAACTGTGCAAGACCTGGTAGACCACCAAAAAAAACTTTGACAGAGAGGAGAAAATCAAACTCCACTATTGCTTCAGCTCTAGAAGCATCCACAGGTGTTTCTGTCTATTCTTCCACTGTGAAAAGACAACTCATCACTATGAGTCTGAAATGATGTGCAGCTGTTCAAGAAGCTCCTCACTGAGAAAACAGCCAAAAAAGAAGAAATCAGTCAAGATGCTGCTGGTGTTCTCAGAACAATGGACTGGCCACACCAGAGTATGGACCACTACATCAGGTGTTTGGGGTTCTTTGAATGACTAAATTATACCACTTTACAATAAGACTACCTTTATGAAGCATTAATAAAATGAACTTTTTAATGTCTATTAATCAGATCATAAACACCTTAAAAGCATTACTAAGCAGTTACAACACATGAATAAGAACAGGTCAACAGTGACCTGTTGTTAGTCTAACAGTGAACCCGCATTCTTTCATATTGTTAAAGTTTAAATTTTGATGTTTTCTGATCTTACTTTGATCTTACTCTCCATCAGTCAGCATTTTTATTAATGTGTTATAACTGTTTATTAACACTTTGTAAAGTGTTCATGACCTAACATATAACCATTAATGAACCAATTCTAGACTCATCACAAGGGCAGCCTTATTTTAAAGGGGTACTGACTACATTTTGGAAGTGTGGAAAAATATCCCTGCAGACTTCCCTGAAGAACTGAAAGCAAGTCTCAAAAAAATGGAAGTGGTATATACACCCATTGGCAAAAAATAAACAAATAAATAAAATAGTTGCACAAATAGTTGTACCCAGAAGGAATCAAGTGACAGTAAAGAAATTTTGTGGGTAGATTTGACATTGTGAAACATGAGAATGATACAAGTTTCGCACAGTGACGTAAGCAAGGACGGTCCTTATCACGGTACCTGACTGACCCAACAGTCACGATTGTGGACAGTTAGCAAACAGTGATGTCCTCCATGAATCATCCTGTTCCAGCACCATTGGCAGACAGCTGCATGATGCAGAACTACATGCAAGTAGACCGTTACGACGACTGCCCTTAACACCACGTCACTGCGGTCTCTGACTCAGCTGCAGGCATCTATTTTGACACCCCTTAACACCACGTCAACATCACCAAAGACTGCAATGATGTCATTCAGGACTGTCATGGAGTGAATGGCAATGGTCTTGGTGGAGATGACCAACAAATCCATGTGTGGAGGCACCATGGTCAAGATTTGTTGTCAGGCCTGGTGCCACTCCACCTCCACCCCTACTGCAAAATCTTCAGGAACTGTATGAGAATATTCAAGATGCATGGGAAGCATATTCACAAGACACCAGTAGGAACGTCTACAACTCCATGCCAAGACATCTGGCATGTTGTTTTAGCAAACATGGTGACTTGACACGATACTGAGAGACACTACTTCTGTATGTGCAGCTCAAATAAATATTGCCCGTATCAGTCTAAATTTATCATCATTTATTGTTCCTAATAACCTTTATCTTCCTTCCCAACAGCATTGCAATCTGATACTTCCTCCTGGGTGCAACTATTCTTTTCATGATGAGTGTATATATACACAGAGTAGACACACTAAATTAAGGATGGTCTCTGACTTCTGCACAGTATTATATAATACCAGCTATTAGACAGTTAATAGTTTTATTGGTTATGGTTGTCCAAAGATATTTGCAGGCCTGACAGACAACAGGATTTTTCTCATTTATAATTTGCTGGCACTCTCTGTGAGGTTTAAGCCACTTCATTGTAAAATGAGAAAAAGCTCACAGGTAACTCCCCGTTAAATTTATCGTCATAGCTTAGAACACACAGTCTTACTGTAATATTTATCTCGCATTTCCAGGGCTGTGTATTTTTCACAAGTCTTCAGTGTGCAGGTGTTTCAAATACTGCAGAACAGAATCCTCCTCACAGAAAGTCAACAAAAGGGAGGATGGGCATTAGGCCTAGCTAGGGCTTGAAACATCTCTCCCAAGCCAAAGGGGATCGAATATTCATGTTGGGTTCTACTGAGTTCAGGCATATTCGTCCTTTTCCCAAACCGATTTCATTACAGAGTGTCACTCTATACGATGTCATACTCAGAGCTGTGGAGGGGACTCCTTAATAAGGGAGAGTGTATAAATACATGGATAAACTTTGGGACACCCTTGCTGCTCTCCTCTCTTCAGAAGCTGCAGTTGCTGAATAAGAGCTTAAAGAAGCATAGGGCACCTCCAATAACCCCCAGAAGGAACGACTTAATAAAATGCATTGTGCTTTTATGTATTTTAAACTGCAGCTTGATTGCAGGATATTATGGGGACAAGTCAGCTCAGCTGAGGGTACTGCATGTTTTGGATTTAGTCAAGTCACCTTTATTCGTATAGCATATTTAATAGACACTCGCCGGCTGAAAAACAAGAACAAAGCTCACATATACTATATTTTTCTTCTAAACACATTGTATAAAAGTATCAAGTGGCATAAGAATAAATAGCAAGGTGAAACTAACACTGCATGTTGCTGAATACATTGCACTACTATGTGCAATGTCATAAGTCTGCTGTGATGCACCGTTGTTTGCAAAGAGCTAATTACTTAGGGATAGCTCTTAATATGGCAAACCCTCTATGTGAAGGCTCAAATGAAGGTGGCATGGATAGAGAGGAGGGACTGGAATGAGATTAGGCATTAGTGGTCTGGGTGAGCATGTTATGAAAGCCCGTACCCATGAATTTGAGGTCCATGAAGTTGGTACTACTAAATATGAAACCTGAACCTGCTTGCACTCAGTAAGATAGATGGATGACTGTAGACACACCTTTACAGTCCAATGATTTGTTATTTAAGCACTTTGCTTCATTGGTAGAAGGTGCTCTGCTGCACAAACTAGTATTTTACACATGTGCAATACAAGAATACTGTATTGTAGTGTTCATGAAATCTTTGTGTGTATGTGAGTGTGAGCTGAGCCAGAGAAAGAAGAAGAAAGTGAATGTGAGCTGAGTCATAACAACTCTGTACAGCTGAAAATAAAGCACCACGGCGTGTGCAAAAGCCATGCCTCTTTTAACAGTGATGAATGCTACAATATTTATTATCACTATATTTTGTGGAATTTCTGGCAGAGAACAGAACCTACACCCCTCTGGTAAATTGCTAGCCCTGCTGTGATACAGTTCCTCTCGCTACTGCTGCCACTATTTGCAGAACTTCAGGTATAGTTAAAGAGCCAATATCATGCAACAGTATCTCTCAACCCTGGTCCTTCCCTGCACATTGTAGTGGAGTCCAGTGCAGTGGTAGCAGGGAATGCACTAAGATGTGCAAGGCAAGGTGCCTTTAGGACTAGGAATAGAAACAGGAATAGAACAGTCATAGAAAACTGTCACTGAATCTGTTCATCAGGGAGACATCCTCAAAATTAATGTATACATGCAATTATATTATGACAGGATGAGTGGGCCTCTAGTGGGGTTTTATTTTCATTTTAGCATAAGGAGTCAAAGTTTTACCACCCAGACCAAGTTAATGTTTAAATAATTATTCAAAAGCATCCTAATATGTTTTGTAATTTGGAAGTGTTTCATATCTTTAATACCAAACAAGTAATATCTCTAGGAGAATAAATTTCCTGCACTTACATGTAAATAATACTGTATTTTGCACTTTTGGGTTAGATGCTAACTGCATTTCATTGGCTCTGTACCTGTACTCTGCACAATGACAATACAGCTGAATCTAATCTAGTATAATCTAGTCTAAATAAGAAAGTAACTATAGTTTTATCAGGGGAGGAAGGAGACAAACACCAGCATGGTAAATCTAAACTACAATAAAATCACAGAGAAGTTCCTGTAAAAGAGGACCCCACATAAACTTAATCCTATCCAAATGGGGCTTTTGGTAAAGTTACACTTGTCAAAACATATTATTGACTATTCAGTCCATACAGTCTATATATGGAAACTATACTGCAAAACAGCCCATTTTAGATTCATTCCCTGTGACAAGAACTAACTCATTACATCTCTTCACCTATTCAGTCCACAGCAGTTTAGCTTCTCCCACACACATTTAACTTCTAAAGAATTTTTAAGCCCCACATGCTTTTGAAGGAGGCACAATACAGGGCAGCCAACTAGAACAGAGTTGATTTGGCTTTTATCAGTCTTAAGAAAGCAATGTGAAAGATTACGCAACCTGTCAAATTCATACTCTAAACGGGGCAACATATCACCAGAAAGTTGTGGTGTCCGCCCCTAAGGTAAGAAAAACACAGTACCATCTATTAATATCACTTCTTTTGTTTGCCGCTGAACGTAGTTTGTTGCCAAAATCGAGTGGCGGTGGCTGTTATAATGGTCACTCACCAAGAGCTTCAGCCATTGTTGCATTTACTCTTTGAGATACAAAATAGTATTACAAGACAGGATGGCCTGGCAGTAGCTGGACAGCATGCTAACTTCACTAGAGATCTCTGCAGCATGATACATAAACGCCTTTGACATACCATTTTCACATTCTGGTGATTATAAATTAGGTAATTTTGGAATTCTTTAAACTATAAATCTTACTAATTGCTCCTTTAAACCATATTCAGACTGGGTTATTTATCAGTTGGATGTTTTTTAAAATAAAAAAAAATTAAAATGTATCTGGTCAGGACTATACCTATCAGAGGTCGTGGTTTGGGTAGGCAATTCAGTCTGTAATTTTCTCTGGTGAGGAGGGAGGAAACACAAGACATGATCAATCCTGAATGGAAATAAAATCACAGAGGAGCATCTGTAAACGAGGAAATTATCCCAGGACCCCATGTAAATTCAATCCTGTTTCAATGGGCTTTCAAATGCACTGTAACAAAAATAGTCTATTTAATTCTAAGGAATAAAGAGAGGTTGGAAAATGGTCACGTAAAAATGAATTATGACTATTTTGGTACATAAAACCATACAAATGCTATAAGAGGATGTGCAAGTAAAATGTAGGATGTAGGGCCTTTCAACCAACATCCAACATACTGCGACTGTGACTGATGCACTGTTGAACCTGATCCACAGTTATTCTGCCTAGAATATTTAAGATTGTTACTGAGGTAACTAAAATGGTGCTACCATTAGGAATCATTAGGAATGCTGAGTCTTTTTTAGTCTATTGTGGATCTTGATCAGGTTTCAACTCAGTTGCGGTTGCCTCAGTTCAAGTACAGATTCAAAACCTTATGCTGTAGGTGGAGTTGCATTTGACTCAGAACGTTTTCATTATTTTTGGGTTCAGACCAAAATGTTTGGCCTGTTAAATGCTGTAGGCCAGGCAGAGGAGGGGCACAGAGTGAACACAGACAGGATCTAAAGAGACCACAGCCATAGGTGAGAAAGGTAACAGAGAGTGGCTGAAATATTCATACTCAGGCTTTGCATTAATATGAGGGAAATCCTCAACCAGGGTAGGCAAATTTCACAACCTCATTTAAACTGCCCATTGATCACATAGTCCTCGGAGAAAGCTCATGTGTGTTCACTACAGGGTCGAGTCGGTCCAAGTGCAACTGTCTAGAGGCCAGGGTTACATAATGAAGCAGCACTGCATGCTGGGATGTTGTTTTTTCTGACCTCTTTAGAAGAAGTGCAACTGGCCAGTTATATGGAAGGTTAAGGGAGGACATGGCTGTGGAAATAAATCAGTGTAGCATCTGACCTGCTGACTAGAGTTAATTTCACTTCATTTTAGACCTCAGGCAATTCTCCACACAAAAAGCACCCTCAGGTGCTCAGGCTTCATGGAACACAATGCCAGCACAATGGCTTAACCTGGCACTGTCAACCCCCCCCACTCCAACCCCCTACTGTCAGGTGCCATCCACAGGAGTCTCAACACAGATTTCCCTTTGGTTGCATCAGTGCGTATCCTGGGGTACTGTGCAACCACACAGCTCACAGGAACCAGATCCCACAATTAGAATTATATAATTAAGAGCCAGAAAATCAGGTCAAATCCTTCTCAGTGCGCAAGGGAAGCCCTTTCGGGCTCAGGACTATACAGTAGACACATGAAAGATCATTTGCAAGTGTGGTAGTACAGAATGATCTGGGCTTCCCAGGTGCGTTAGAGCATTACAACTAACTGTGATTAACTGTGATGTCCTATAAAACCGTTACACTAGGATCCAGCCCCAGATATTCACTTAATTATAGAAAGTTAATCAAATGAACTCATGAAGCCGTATGTAGAAACACAGTGACACACACTATGTTGCATCGGTAAATGGACCTGGTTCAGCTCATCTACACCAAAATCATCTAAATGATGATCTCCATGGACAATCATCACTCTGCACTTTACATTTAGCATATTTATACTTGCACATATACTGACCTACTGTTATATTCATCTATATTGTATATCTGTAGTGTATGTATATATGCATATATATTCGATGCCCTGTATATACCCTGCATCTCTCATCTACCTGCCTTACCATAGTGTTATATGTGTACATCTGGATGTATCATAGGTTTTATTCATAACTTTTTATTACTGTTTATAAATATATATAATTTATAATGTATATTAGGATAACAGAGATTTTGTGTTATTAGTATTGTATATATTTATTGTCTATGTATATTTTTTGTATCTAAGTACTGTAAGGGACTTCCCACCTAAGTTTTTCACTCACCTTCACACCTGTGAAAATGTGACGTGACAATAAAAGTGATTTGATTTGATTTGATTTTGATATGTACAAAACATTGTAGAAATGGAAGTTTTTCTGAACTTCTATATTGAATTCAGCTACTTTAGGGCACACCCACTGCTCAGTTGTGCACACTCAGCTTGGTAAACCTCCACTGTCAATAGACAAAGACATTTTGGAGCAGCTGCACATGAGCCTAAGGTCACCATGGCCAATACCAAGCATCAGCTAGAGGAGTATGAAGCCTACCAGCATGGGGTTGCTTTCTCTGGGCTGATCCATTGGAATACTTTTGGGATGAGCTGGTATTGGTATTTCATCCTGAAACAATCCTTAAACAGTAGATGGCCTCACTAGTTCCCTTGTTGCTTCATTTTAACCCTCACCACAATGTTTCAACATCTAGGGTAACGCAGAGAGTGTTACTGCAACAAAAGGGGCCAAGCTCACTATTATTACCTGTGATCACCAGACTGACTGAACAAATGATGAAGCAGTTTCACTGTAAACCAGGATAACATTCCCAGTGGTCAGTTTCAAATGATCAAATTATCATTTGAAAAAATCACTTTGAATACTGTCCAGCATCAAGCAAAGTTAGCAACAGACTCCCAGATGTAGGTGCACTGGCACAACAAGCAATATGGATTTGTTTTGTGTCGGGGAAACATGGCAGAAGCCAGCAACAGTGTTTCAGGGATTTTTCAGCCTTCTATGAGAAGTAAGTCTGAAGTGTGATCTGACTGCGTGGACCTGACTGAAGATGATCACACTGTCTGCAGAACAAGCATAAAGAAAATGATAAATATTTAAAATCTTATTATCTTTATCTTTATAACAAATGTGTTCTGAAAAATTGTGTTACTTTGTCACAATGCCCTACCGTAGCACATATTTAAAGACCAGAGAATAGATAGGATATTTTGATAGCTTAGTTGCCTTAATCAAAAAACACTACCAGCATTAAAATGTTCTCATTTTGCCAGCATTTAAAAGTGGTGCACCATTTAAAGTGGAATGGAAAATTTTTAATAAGAAGCTGGTGAACAGGAAGTCCACTTCAGCTGTAGTGTAGTCTGATAGTCTAAGTTTCCTTATTAGAAAATGCTACCAGCAATAAAAGAACAATTAGTTTTTTTCAACAGTCTAAATGACTAAATGACTAATGGTTCCACAGTTACTGTTAATGCAAATTTTACATGGTTTTCACATTTATTGGCTATGCTATAATGTTAAAGCACTATAATGCTTATGCAAACAAAATTTCGGCTAATTTTATTTTTAAAAACTTGGGAAAATGATCTCAGTTTGTGCATCAATACTTTTCTAAAATCCCAGCACATTGAATAATACTGCAATAATACTGATAAGTGTGATAATTATGTAATATTAAATTTTCATACCGTTTCATCTCTGGATTGAACTAGTACAATAATCCCTCTGTGTGTGAAATCTTGTGACTATGTTGAGCTGCTAGTAAGAAATGAGGGATGAAAGTGAGGGCATCAATAAAACCATGAACAACCAGCAATTACAATATCATTTAAATCATAAAAAAATCATTAAAAGTCAAAAAGCTAGTTTGCTTCCAGGTTTATAAATCATTGAAAAATACAGCAAGCCAACAGTACAATGGTTTTAGCTGGTCAGAGTCCAGTCTCAAATTATTTAGTCTCAAATTAAACAATATTTAGTCTCAAATTAAACACAAACTAACTTGACAACTGTTTTTCAACTGTTTGAAGCCATCAGTGCTGAGTAAACTAATACTGACTCTTCATTCTGTAAAACACTGTTGGCAAGTGTTTACCCGAACTTTACTATTTAAAGAAAGGATAAAAAAGGAAAGAAAAGCATTTAATACCAAGTCAGTTTATCTGTTAGTTTAATGGCTTGTTGCATAATATATCTGAGGGACCTAACAAAACAGGCAAGTGTTACACTGAATCTAAACATTTGGATTTAGGGGCTGTGCTGCATTGTGTAGTTCCAACCTAGCAGTTATCGTTTCTGAGACAGTCAATGCGTATAAAGCATAAAATCTAGATCCATATCTATTGCTTTGGCCACACAAAATAAAGACTGAATGAATGTGAGGAGAGGAAATGGAAAATCTTATATTATTGTTAAGAGTTAAGTTAAGAGAGTACTGGTGTCTTAGTATCCACAAAATTACATCCATGTAACAGTCCTTCCACATAATATCAGCTGTGATCAGTCTTGGACTGCAGGCTACCAGTGGCTGCTGTTGATAATGTGCAGTAAAACTGGTGTTGAGTGAGAGGCAGCATTTGATTGTGTAAGAGCGCATCATCCGCCCCCTTTAGGGACCATATCTGTGGCCTTCCCCCTCACGGAGGGGAAAAAAAAAAATCCTGTACGCCTCCTACTGAAGCAGCATAGTGAGTCAGCCCCAACTGCGGAAAGCAAACTGCAAACTCTACTGCAGCAGAGCCTCGGCCGAACACAGCTTCCACCACCACCATCAGCACCAAACAAATGGGCCACGCTAGCACACAGTCGCTGAAAGGTTTCCTGCTGTTGGGCTTTGTCGTATTCTACGCTGATAACTCTCCAGGCCGGTTTTGATGTCGGGTATCAGAGGCTGGCAGAAACCACTCCGGGATTTAGTGCTCCGGCTGGCTGTCAGAGATGTTTGCTTCCGCGGAGCCACGTGCACTTCAGTCATAACACAGCACTGATGAGTCATCTGCAGACTGCATTCTGGCCAAAGAAATAGAGTCTTCACCTACAAAGCTCATCCCTTGTTAATGTTTTGTGTGTATTTTTTTTCCTCACCCCTTTTCACTCTAAGATCGTGACTGCACTAACAAAAGGACTTGTCTGGGGAAGTTGCCGTCGATTTGCAGGCATGTTGGTTGCCGGGGAAACGGATTTAAAGTTGTGCGTAACCGACGGCAGGTCCTCTGCACTGCAGCAAGCTCCGCGTATGACGGGGCAGGAGAACACTACATGGGCCAGTTCACACCAGCAGGGCAGCAGCATACCTGAGAACGGAGGATCGCTGGGATAATGGAATGGCTTGTCAGAACACAGAAGAACATGAAGAGCTGAGAGAGAGAGACAGAGAGAGAGCTGTCAGACAAACACACTCCAGTGGCTGAATACAAGCCACAAAACTTCAGCAGAAGACTCCAGCTACTGGCAACCTTCATACAGAAAACAAACAGGAGAAAATAAACAGGAGAACGGTTCTGTAATTGTGGGCTTAATCTTACAATGAAAGTTTATCATTCATTCATTCATTCATTCATTTTCTAAGCTGCTTATCCTTCTGGGTCGTGGGAGGCGCTGGAGCCTATCGCATCGTTCACACCCTGGACAGGCTGTTAGTCTGAAAGTTTAGATAGAAGCATTTGGTTCTTTAAGTGATGCTATTCTTACTGACCATTACTTCACACAAAATCTCTTCAGGCCCTTCAGAGTCCCTGCAAGGATGGCTCTGCTAACGAGACAGGGATGGCTACTGTAAAAGCTGGATTCTGTGGTCAATGAACCACTTTTATGTGGATGTGGAGGCCTGCTTTGGTTCATCATTCTACTGGAAGACCTAATAATGACTCAGTCTTAGTCTCTTGGTAGAGACAGCCAGATTGTGAGTTCACAATGGCATGTATTTTATCTTCCCAGGGCCTGGGAATGAAAGACAGCCAAGAGTGTCACAAATCATTGCATAGGTTCTGAAAGCCACCGATTTTAAGGTTAGGAAGGCATTTATTCAGCTTTTTAGGTTGGTCTCTGAAGTCTACATAGAGGGTATGTGAACTTGCCCAGATGTTTTACATGCCCCTTCACAAACCCTATGATTTGGCCCTAGAATGCAACAAGCTGTTTCCCTTTTTTTGGGGGGGGGGAATAATCTGATGCGCTCTGCTCTGATTAGTTGGTTTACAGTGAGACACTGTGATGATCACACAGAAGCAACATGTTGAAACAGACACAGACAGGAAAATAAAATGTAATAAGCTGGGCCATCATAATATTTAGTTTGCTATGCTTAGGTCAAAGAAGTGCAACAAAAGTTTGATTCTGTGGTTCATGAATATTTTTGGGCAGATTTGAATGCTTTAAATCATTATCACGATTGACACTTTCAAGTATTTATCTACTTTTTTATGGCCCTTTCCTGATTTATCAAGGTCAGCAACTTTTTGCCTCACTTGATTTGTGAATTCTCAGATTCTCCATGTTGATAAATAGCTGAGTGTGTCAGGCCTGTGTGTCAGCTTGTATCTCAGTAAGAAAGGTAGACTTAAATCAAGATCCAAGTAAAGCACATCCTCTCAAATAGAATAAGCTAAGGTGCTCTACTGCAGTGCAACACATCTCCGAATTATACAATTGGCAAAATCCAGAGGGCAGCCAAAACTGTAGCTCTATTTCCTCAAGTTTTAAAATGGTAGACAGTTTAATAGAGAATTTATGTCATTATTTACTCAGACCCAGGCCTGCCAACATACGTATCATTTAAAAGGGTTTTTGAACAAATTTCTTCACAGAGAGCAAGCTATCACAGTGAGGTGTCTGCCTCCCTAAACACAATGCAAGTTAATATAATCAAAGACATGGATGAGCTAGTTTGATGTGGAACTTGACTGGAGTGCAAAGAAACCAGACGTCCTTGCGGATCTCTATACACACTATTCCTTTAAGGTGGATTTCATCAGACACGCTAGTGAGTAGCTGAATTGGCTCTCCACACTGGAAATCACTTGTAGATCTTATTCACGTCCTTTTCCTCAATTTCATCCACATTTGAAATGGAAGCAATGAAGGCAACCAATAAGAGGTGCATTTGCGAGATCGCTGTAAAGGTTCTAGAGGCAGTGGACAGACTGCACGGTCATCCCGATGGTGCAGTAAATAACTGCTGGTCTAAGCAACAAAGAAAACACAGCAACTATTTAAAAATGGAGGAAGAAAGCCACTGAACTGGATCATCTTCATCATCAATTGGATCAGCCTCAGTACAGAGAAAGGCAGTTGTCCCATCTAACAGGCTTCATTGACAAAGCTGAGGGCACATTCTGCCTCAGTTCGTGGCAGAAAAAAAAAATCACCAAAGTCACTCTGTGTATTCGTGAGCTGACGCAGCGAGATAACGAGGGCACACTAGATCATGAATCTAAGGCATAATAAGTCAACTGTCTAGCAACTATTGAACCACAAAGTCAAACAAGCTGTCCTAAAAGCAGCTCGTCCATGGCACAGACAGGATCATGGTCCTTTCTCCCTGTATATATTCCAAGAACCACAGAAATCATCCCTATAGGTCAACAACTTGATATGTCCTCCATATGACTGCAGAGGAAATGAACTATGATAAATTTGCTAGCTAGAAGTGGGGATGCTAACTGACAGGCAATATATCCTTCCTCTGATAGGGTACACAGTAGTGTGCAAAAGTCAGAAACCACTCTTTTATTTATTTCATTTCTGGCCAAAAAAAGCTTCTGTGTAATTTTCTACTACATTTTCTGCTTTTTTTTCCTGATACTGAATGAAGGATGAAAATTAACTTAATGGCCATTTCCATCTTTCATTCTTCAGTATCAGGTAAAAAGCAGAAAATGTAATAGAAAATTACCAGAAGCTTTTTGTTCAGTATATAGTCTGTCTTTGCCTTTATTACATCTTCTTTATGTCTGAGGTGATTTGTTCACATACCTCTGTGTTCACATACCTCTGGAAATAGTCCCTTTCGTTTTGTTAGTTTTGTTTTCACTATCCATTATAAATAATTGCAGGATGCTTTACTGGGAAACAAACATGAGTCATTTAGGAGCTTAGGGCAACTAAGGGGTTCTACAAGCTACTGTATTGCAAGAGTGATGTATACAACCATGTTTTAGCGCTGTATTAATGATAATGATAATAATAATGATAATAATACCGTTTAACATGAACAGCATTGTAGTTGCAAATGCGAGGCATATGCTGTCTTGTGAGTATTTGCGACCAAAGAAATCAGTAGAGAAGGTCTTAATGACATGTTCTGAGGCTCAGATGAGTGGCCTGCAATGTTCATGAGGCACAGTGTGTCATGCTGGTGAATTACGAAACGAAGAAAAGTTAGACGTAAACTGTAAAAGTTTGTGAGGTACTTTAGTTGTATTCATATTTGACTCTCTGCAGATACGAAAAGCAGCCTTAGTGCAGCTGAGAGTTCCTGTACGTGCAATTGTATTGCAAGAGTGATGCGTACATCCACGTTTTCTGAGCTGATGAAATATGCACCGTTTTCTGCCTTCAGCTCATGAAGAATACAAGCAAGCTATTTTAAAAATAATGCATGCATGGAGGCTCTTCACATCACACCACATGCGTAACACCTCCGAAGTTCAGTCTTAGAAGCTGGTTGCATTCTTACAATTCAGGTAATCCCAAACACATTCAATGATGTTGAGGTCCAGACTCCGGGTGGCCAGTCCAGTGTTCTAAGAACACCAGCAGTTTTTTTAATGTTAAACTTTTCTTCTTTTCTTTTCTCTGGAACAGCTACATGTCCTGTCAGACACATAGTGTTCAGTTCCCTTCTCACATTGGGACAGACAGAAACACATGTGGAGTGGAACTTGATTTTCACCTCTGTCTCAAAGATGAAAGCTTTAAGTATACTGTTTTAAGTACGCTGTTTGTCTGATGGATCTAGTTTTAGTGGTCTACCAGGTCCTGCGTGGTTCTCTACATCAGAAACTTATTGTCCTTTAACTTTCACCTTTTTATGCAAGTGGATTATTTTATATCTAATCTCATGAAAGATTAGTATCTTGTACTTAATGGCTGTACTTAATGGCTGTTATGAAGGGTGGTCTCTGACTTGTACACAGCTCGGTGTGTATACAGTAATGTACAAATGTTTTAATTCCTCTGAGAAATTCTGTGTAAAGCTATTTACCTGTTTATCTATTTAGCTATCTATCTGTTAAACAAACTGTAATGCTAGAAAAAGTAAAAATCAACACACAATATATTGTTAGTGTATGTGTGTGAGTGTGTGTCTGAGAGTTAGATGAACTATTTCCAATACTATTCTCAAGTTCAGTTTCTGTAAGTTACCATCTAACCTCGGATCACTTCAGCGGATCATTCTTTCATTAAACTAAACCAAGATGATGGAATTGAACAAATGCATGTGTTCTTCTAACTAGTATTTGGAAAAGAAAATCATTATTGCTTCTTACTTTACAGCCAGGAACACACTTACTGCAGAGTGAAATACTTTTAAGCAATTTTCATGGCTTGACAGCCGCCAAGTACTTTATGTATGACTGTGAAGCCTAATGAGACATAAGTTTTATCAAATGAACATTATGGAAACTGTAAATGTCTTTATTATTGTTCAGTTATTTAGCTAAGGAACACAGAGGATTCTGCATCTTGGTTCTCTCTCCACTGATTCTCTGAATGCTGGTGTATGCTGAGAATAAGTACATGTCATTTTGCTCTCCAGCTACTTTATTCCCAGGTTTATGTTTTATTATTTAAATTAGAGAGCTTTATTTTGCAACCTTGGTGACCTGGTCACTGGTTAAAAGGTACAGAAGGGGCAGTTTATTTAGATTTCCATCTGACTAACTAAACACAGCAATAAAATATGTCACTCCTTTCAGATACAGTGTTAACCACAGTTCTATAAACTTTTTGTATATAATATAACTTTTATACATAACTGTATATAACTGTAGACGTCTGCCAATGGTGCTGGCACTAACAGGATGACTCATGGAGGGTATCATTGCTTGCTGAAAGTTCGCAATCGTGGCTGTTGGGTCACTCTGTGCATGTCAGACAATGCATCGGTTCTCTCTCTGTGGTTTGTGTAGGTCTCTCAGATCCTTCATGTCCCTGGTGTGAGTCTTATTCTATCCACTGCCACCAACAGTGTGCTATGGTAACATCCGCATGACCTGTGGTGTGCAGTATATATCTATAAGACCATCCCCCTTCATGAATACCTACAATGCGACCCCTCTCCAACTCTTACAACTGCTCTAATTGCTTTCAGACTCTTCTCCGAGGCATACTCCACTTGCAAAGCGACACAACAGTCAGAATGGAATGCATGTGCAACAGGACAACCTTATATAGTCAGTCAGGGACAGTGACAAGGCCCGTCCTTGCTTACATCAGATGGATGGCTGAGTGTGAAACTTTAATCATTCACATGTTTCACAATGACAAAATTACTGTCAGAGTTTCATTCTTGTCGGCCGATTCCTTCTGGGTGCATTTTTTGATGATGAGTGTACAGTATATTTATTTTTTTCTGAGCATTTACGCATAAATGCATAATTACACATGCCTCTTACATAACACAAAGAGCATGGCAGAGGTCCTGCAGCCTTTTCTAAATAACAGAGCAACATGATCTCTCACACAACGCTTGCTAAGAAAATGTCAATCATAATAAATGCACTAAATAGAAGAAACAACTTTCCTTGTTATGGTGAAGTCAGAAAAGCCAAGAGCACAAGTTGCAACATAAATGAATTTTGAGACAGACATGTCAACCACCATGCAACACCAGCTTATTGGAGGAAATGATGTCATTATGTAAAGCATTTTAGACAACAGGTCAAGCAGTTTAGTAGCACATAACACATCAATAACTCCTCATAAATTTGTAATAACTTTTATCCTAATACATCTAAAACATGCATTCGGGATGAACAAAGTGATTGAACGAACATCACTTACAGAGAGATTAGACTATCAGACTTTTGCTTGCTTGATATCTAATGATATGTTTTTCTTTTATACAAGGTCTTTCAGCAAACCTCAAAGAATGCAAAGGATCATACTCATACTAGCGCATTGATTTTTACCCCCACACAGACTGCTTTAATCACTAATGTGAGCACTGCAATTCATTAAGCAGTCAGGAGCTAAGTCAAGAAAAGCTAACTAACTGACCTTGTCATTGTTCTGCAAGGTCATTTATCATTACATATTATTACAATATAGATTCAATTCAGCTTATTTTAGAGCTACTTATATAACCGTTTCAGCTTTAGGTATGAAGTAAAAACAGCACCACCTTAAAGATGATCAGGAAAGCTTGTGTCAGGGATGATGCGCTCTTCAGTAACACCCTTGCACCATTTCATAGTCTAAATCTGGCTGAGCATTGCTTAAAGTGTTATTAAGCAAACAGTCAAACCATAATCTGCTACTCTTGCAGGTCATATGCTTGACCCTGTGGTTCATAGTCAGGTTTTTATAATAAATGTAGAGACAGAAGAGTGTAAAAGTGCTAGCAGTCCAGTTCTTAACACAGTATAGAACAACATTCATTCATTCATTATTAGTAACATTCAATGTCGTATTTATTTTTATTCTTACTGCACCTAGACATAAGATGTACACCAGACATGTAATGTCAGACTGAACTTATGGACCACAGTTCTGCAGAGATCAGCAGTTTCCCTCTTCTAATGGTGCTAATTAAACACAACGATTAAAAATCAGGTTTGTTAATGAGGTAGAATGCACAAGTCTGCAGCACTATGACCCTTGTGATGTTTTACCCCACACATTACTACTGCCACACACGCACTCTATGCAAAAGGAACTTCTGTCAGCATTAGTGTCAGCACAATTATTTAGACCCTATTCACTGGTTAGAAATGCATGGATTAAAATTTATCTTACTGACAAAAGAATAATAAGTAGTTGCCAATATTCATGATGATGATGCACATTTTAGATTCTCCATACAGTATGAATGTCAGTTGTGTATATGCCCTGATTTACATGATTTTTTTGCTATATAGCAGGTTTTATTTTTGTCTTTTGTTTGTTGTTTATTTGAGTGAAAACCATGATTATTAAAGTAAAAAGCTTTTCTAAAAGCTTACCTTTGGATGGGAGTTCAGCTCAGTATGCAGAACGCTAAGGTTACAGCAACTAGGAAGACTGCTATTTTTACCATTGATGGAGAAGATGTGGAAGTGGTGGTCAGCTTCGGTGTACTTGGGTCATTTATTAACAACAGAGGATCTGGCACTCAAGAAATACGGCACATATTGGCACTTGACAGAACAAGAATGATGGCGAATGAAGAGGTCTTCAAGTGCAGTGATTTGTATGTACAGACAAAAATCAGATTTGTGCATGCCATGGTCTTCCGTGTGGTTCTTTATGGATTTGAAAGCTGAACAATAAACAACCAAGACAGAAAAATATATAGATGTCAAGAAAACAAGAAAACAAGCAAATGGATTCTCAACCAAATCGCACCTTACCTCTCACTCGAAGCCCAGTTAACCAAACCAAGCTCTCTTATTTTGAGCATATTGTGAGGAGAATCAGTTCATTGGAAAATTATGCTTGGAAGAGTCGAAGGTATAAGAGGAACAGGATGACCAGATGAATGCATACAATCAGACGTATCATTAACTAGTCGTTCAGAAGCCTGAAGACCCAAACAGAAAACAGGATAATCTGGAAAAACACTATCCATAAGGGGTTGGAAACAACCTGACGGCACTTAATAATAACAACAACTTCTTCCAGTTAACATTTAATTGTTTTATTTTATTCTTTTCCCACATTTCTGAATCTTTAGAATTATGGTTTCTTATTGTTAATACAATGTATATTGTTTGGGCAAGTTTTTTTCAACTGTGATTAAGCAAGCATTGGAAACATGCCAACATGCATGTTCGAACATGCTTATATAAACCGTAACAGCCCTAATCAAATAAAAATTAATACCTCAATGCTATTGAGGCCATATGTTTTATATTTGTAATATATTCATTATAATATATATATATATATATATATATATATATATATATATATATATATATATATATATAAAATTTTAAAATCTATAAATCAACGTAAAATTAAGATACACAACCTTACGATATGGACAGCGGGTGGTTCATGTGCAAGAACGTAAAAACACTCACACTAGTCTGCCTTACGGAATGCCCACTCATGGTCTAATAAGCTTAGGCTAATTTGCATTACTGAGAGTGGCTTGGTAAAGCCTGGAAATAATGAAAGGCACTTCACAGAAGAAAGCATTCCTCTCTTCCTCGTTCTGCAGGTTTGTTTTTAAAAGCTTTTCTTCGGTGTGATAAGAGCTGGCGATTCAGGGCTGACCTTTGGCCAGGAGTGTCTGGATTTTTCATAAAAGAGAGAGAGAGAGAGAGAGAGAGAAAGAAAAAGAGAGAGAGAGAGAGAGAGAGAGAGAGAGAGAGAGATCGACCATCTTTCAGAGGCTTTCTTTTGACCTTTAAAGCAATCAGGCCCTGAGACACTCTAATGAAGCACCTCAAGTGTTGCCAGATACACGCTTCACCTTCTCCAGCATGACACACAACACAAGTTCCCAACCTGCTTTTTCAAGCTAGCAGGGAGAAGGGAAGGGATTTTAACAAATGCTTTCACAGAAACAGCAGTGCTTCTCTCGTCTGTGACCCCTAAGCACTCCATTCAGCTAGAAAAAGCATAAAAGACACACATGGAGTGACAGAAGAAATAGTAAATTATAAGGGAACCAATATTTTGTTGGGTGATTGGAAGTGAAGTGGTTAATTGAAGAAAAAGTATCTCCGATTTCTTTACATAGGAATGTCTAAAACAAATGTTATTATATGGAATGTTGATTATAGCAGAACATACTTATATCCAAGTTTTCTTTGGGGACTGTTTTGCCTGTGTTAGCTTGAGTCAATGAATGATACAGTATCTTTATATGTAGCACAATAATATCTAAATTGCATGCAATAGTTTGAACGTACCTCATATTAACTGTGTTTATGATAGATACATTTTAGGAGCAATGCATTACATCTAAACAATGGATTGCATCGGCAGTTTCACAATCCACTACTGCATCAGTAACAACAGCACTCTTAAAAAAAAGGGTTCCTTAGTAATTGTAATGGTTCTATATAGACACAGTACAACTCAGAGAACCTCCAGAATCTTCCTAAATGATTAAAATGTGAGCAAAGCCAATATAAGCAAAGTCTTTCAGGTTTGATATGAAATGCTTGATACTAGAGAAAGTGATGGCAATAGAAACCAGACATCTGAAGAGTTTAAATCCCTTTAAAAGCTCCCTCACAGAAGGTTATTACATTAATGGTCACAAATATGCCATCTGAGGTCTGAGGCATTGTTTTATGATTATCCTTTAGACAGGATTTTAGACTAAAGTGTATTTTTAGAATCAGTGTATGGCAGAGGTGTACATGTAGGGCACTGTGAGACAATATTTATTATAATATATATATAGTGTTATGTACCATGTTTTATATATTTCATATATATGTGTGTGTGTTACATAACACATTATATTACATTATATATATACAGATATGTGTAAGTAATATGGCTATATTTGTGTTGATATTGCGGATATTGCAACCCTTGGTTCTTATCACAGTATGAACCATTTCACAAACACAGCTCAGACAGTGGTTCTTTTATGTGCACATTAGTTGCCTACAAAATAATATGACGGTCAGTATTGATATTTGTTGTTGTTCTTCTTGCTGCTGCTGCTGATCTTCATGACTGTCAATAAAAAAACAGTTCTATATAGCATCAAAAAGGAATCTGCTACTGTTATCATAGTCCCCTTTTTGGTACTATACAGAACCTATTTTACTAAGACTGTTCCTCGTCTTTCTCTGTACTGTAATACAAGTATTCACTGAGCTCAGCCTCCAGCATGTTCTTTAGTAACACCTGACAGTAGCACCAAAGCAGCAGCTCCTGGCTAAATAGGAATTCTCTTGATATTAGCGAGTCTACAAATGTGCACTTGGGCCCACCCTCAGAAGTCAGTACCATTAATTTCAGATGGTTAGTGAGACATGCTGAAGGATGAGAGACGAATTCCCTAATTATCCAGGCTTAGCTGAACCTATGGCCATTATCTCAGTTTGTCATTTCAGGAACAGTGTGTGCCGGGAAAAGAAGTACAATGGCTACCCGTTTTCCTTATTACACTATACAATGTGTCTACATTTTGATGGCACTGCAGCTTCAACTGTGGGTCGAAACAGTGGGGCTGGACCTACGATAGAACTTTTGGAATAAGGAAAATGCATTTCAGATACAGAGAATAGCAGGGTACCCTTTGGGAGCAGATGCATTGTGCACATGGCATACATAATAGATGACACACAAAGGCTTACACAATAGGCCATAAGATAGAGAATGGTTGTTGGCAAAGGGAGTTGACTTGGCAAGTTGGCAGTGAGCACATGAGAGAGAGCAATCTAGTATCAAGCACTAGTAGTAGATATATTGTGGGGGAGGTCAGGTTCACGTTAAGAGCACAGACAAATGAAGACCTTTTGTGAACTTATAAAAAGGAGTGAAGTACAGTATAATGAAAAGCCACGGGTTTGGTATAGTCAGCTTGCATGGCCAAACCTCACACAAAACATTGTACTTGTAGGGATTGCACACAAACGTCTAATATTTAACACAGACAGACTGGCATTTCTGTCAGCATTAGGGTCGTCACGATTACCATAACAAACTTGATTAATCTGAGAAGAAAAAAAACATTGATCAAAATGTTCCTTCTTAATAAGTGATGATAGATTTAGACCGATATGGGCAGTATTTATTGAGCTGCACATACGGAAGTATGGCGTTGGGCTGGCATGTCTGCTAACACAACATGCAAGACACCTCGGTATCTAATGGTGTCCTACGATAATCCATCCCATGCAGCTTGAATATTCTCACGCAGTTCCTGCAGCTTTTGAGGTAGAGGTGGAGGTGGAGTGAAACCAGGCCTTCTGGACATGTGACACGCAACAACAAACCATTCGTTGGTCGTCTCCACTAACACAAAAGTGGGACCCGTTTGAAGATGACCCGCTGCCACTCCATGACAGTCTGGCACAACACCACTGCAGTCTTTGGTGACGTTGACGTGGTGTTAAGGGCAGTCCTCGTAATGGTCTGTGTGCATGTAGTCCTGCGTCCCGCAGTCGTCTGCCAATGGTGCTGGCACTAACAGGATGACTCATGGAGGGCATCACTGAGCGGCTGAGCATGAAACTTGAAGCATGTCTCACAATGTCAAACCTACCCACCAAGTTTCATTCCTGTTGCTTGATTCCGTCTGGGTGCAACTATTTGTGCAACTATTCTTTTGATGATGAGTGTATGTTGCATGATGAGTGAGAGTATTTTAAGTGGGCTAAATGTTCAGTTGTAAGTCAAAGCCATGTGTGAGATGGCTTTTCACAAGCACTTTTATTAAACCATACTGTGATCAAAACACAATGCAGCAACAGGGTTTCCTTCAACATGCATGTGAAAAATTATACTAAATAAGTAGCTGCGACTGCATGACTGGTCTCTTAGTCAAAGCTTTTCAAAGCCTTTTTGTTCCATTTTTGCAACAGGGTTGATATCTTTACCATAGTAGTAATCCACTACCTTAGTTATACTGCGCCACTCAGCATTTTCTTGTTCATAAGGGCCACCATTATGTTACCATCTCCTCTTATTACCTTCATGTGTTAATGTTAATAAAAACCCATCAGATAAAATATTACGGTGATGGTGGTGAATAATAAGGAGACAGAGCTGTGTGTTGCTGTTTATTAGGAGGAATACTGTCAGCTCGCTGGGCTGAAGTGTTAGGGAAATAGAACCTGAAATTGAAACATGGAGCAGTGATGCTCTGATAAGCAGCAGAGAGAAAATTTTTAATCAACAGTTTATCGCTCTTTAGTTTTATTTTTGACCTTCTTTATAACAGTAACGGCAGCGGTAACTGAAATTAAAATGTGTTTGCGCTTCAGGTGCACACATATGGCAGCTTTGTATTTTATTTGCTGATAAAAGTTGATTCACCCTCACTAATCATGCTCGGCATCAGTTTACTACTTTACTGACAGCGCTCTGTTGGTGAGCTGAACAAAACTTGGCTGTAATGTTAGCTCAGATCTGTTAAAAGACTGAGTGCAATGTTATATACCGTGACTTCCTCTGGTCTCAATGTTGCTTAAAAGTAATGATAAATAGCTGATGCTCTGTGATCCCCTTAGAAATTCAACAGTACTCAGAGTCACTGAGCGCTGGTATGCTGTTTCTCCAGATCTGAGAATTGAAGTGTTCTTGTTCTGAATTTAAAGTGTTCTTATTATACTGATCATTATTCATGCCTAACAGGCCTGGTCAGGCATTCAAAGCCTAGAGAGTTGCACCAACAACCGATGTCTTTAGTTCTCATAGTTAAACTATCAGTCAGAGACTCCATGTCTGGCTTCACTGTAGGTGAGTAACGGAATACATAACGGCGTTACATATTCAGAATAGAAAACACAAGTAAATGTATTCCGATGCAGTTACAATGTAAATACGACAGTATTCCGAATACAGTTTCACTGGTGAAATAAAAGGATTACATGCAGGGATTTATCTATTTAATATATGTATTCACTCTCAAATAAAATGACAGTGATTCCATGTATTTCCCAGAAGCCCTTGAGATAAACCACGCAATACATGTTTACATGCAGTTTCGTCATGGAGCTGGCACGACACAGATTTAATAATTATTTCATGTTTAAGGAAGAAAAAGGAGAGAGTAACATCACTGTGCAGTGCAACCTCTATTTGCCAGCTACTAACCTGTATTCAGTGTCCAAAGACTCCACTCACTCACTCATCTTCTAACCCACTTAATCTTACTGGGTTGATGCGGGGTCACACTGTTTTAGCTATATGCATGCTCGCTCAGGTTGAAATGTCTAGCTTCAGATACATCGTGGCTAGCATAATGGTATCAGGCTGTTGCTTTATGATAGAGCTTCCACTGAATGATGAACCAGACATGTAATATGGTGGTAGGCATCTCATGTGTGAGTTATGACAGACAATTACTTACAATCCATAATGTAGTAATACCATCACCACCTCTGGGATCATGTGATATTTAGACAGCAACCTATACAACAGGCTGGAGGGTGTAGAAAGTGGTATTACAAGACAGGACAGGCCAAGCTAGCCTGCTAACTTAGATATCTATGCAACATGATACAATGGCAGAACTGGTATTTCTTTACACTCTGTTGACAGAATAAATTTCCTTCAATACATTCTTTTTCCTGTGACAAAGATTTCATAATATCACCCCACCTACACCCAACCTCAAGTATCAGCAAGGTAACTCCAACATGCAAATGCTTAACCAACAGTGGCTATGCTTTACATTTTCTTGGTGTCTTAAATCTAAATGTAAAAGTCTGATATAGTGCTGAAACATTGTTAGTTTCCATACATTTTGTTCACTTAACTGCTGTAAAAACAGCCTGGTTAATTGCTTTTGTGATGTCACATTTATATGCAAAATTTGAACACCCCTGGTCAAGTTACATGTTTGACTGAAAAAAATCCTATACATTCTAGTACATAATTTCATATTATTTAACATTTTGAGAAAAAAAATAACCCATAAAGTCTAAAATTGTGCAGATAGAAATCCAGCAGATAAACAGCCCACTAAAATATGCATCATCCCTACATGGTAGGTTAACTTGTTTACTCTTAGAAAATCAACAAAATGTAACAGGGCATCCAAACTTTTGCATGCAGCATTTGCATCTGCCTAATTAGTCTTCAGCAGTTTATCTCTGACTGGTCACACTGAAGCTAAATGGAATGACTGATATTTTAATGAGGTGCAAGACAAGGCAGCCATTCAGAACAGATATCAGTCTTGAAGACGCCATGGCAAAATAGCTTATAAAGGTATAAAGAAGGGTTAGTAAATGGTCCTGTAAAAATGAAACACAAAAAGAGTGCACAAACAAATCATAAGTGCAAAAAATGTAAGATATGGGCTTTTAAAAAACATTTTAGCAGTCCTTATCTATAAAGTACATCATCACACATCACTAACTAAGCTCTCAGACAACCAGCTACCATGACTGTCACAGAATTCCAGACATCTAGAGTACAAGAGTCACTAGTCACACAATGTGCTTTGGCAATCTGTGACATCACCGTGAAGATGGAACCCTGTTCTTCATTCTACATTGAAACTCTTCGATCTCTAACTGTGCGCTTTAAAAGCAAATGCTGTCAAGTGTGGCTTCTATTTTCCACTTGACAGTGCTGATACTTCAGTGGAGAGGCATCATGGCTGGGCCAGCACTGACAGTCAGCTCTCCCTTCATCTCCACCAGAGCCGCATTCAGGCCTCCTGCTGCTGCTGCTTCCAACTCCGCTCATAATCGGCGGGATTTGAGCCATTCAGGCCGGTTCAAGTGAACAAGTCCATTACCAGCCATCTGGCAACATACGTTAGCTACACAGGAAATAAATCAACCTGTCAGCCAAACAGAGAGATGTGTGGCGAACATGGTATGACCTGATTTTTGAAAACAACGTCCAAATTGGTAATGGGTAGACATTATAATGGGGATTCTGATGGCAATGCTAGAGCACAGGACCAGTTTCAAATGAAGCAATTTCATGTCTGATTGCTCAGCAAGGGCATATGGCTGGAATATGAAAAGCATGCATGCATAAAGTATTCGTCAAACAAAGACAAAGAGGGGAGATTTGTACATGCAGTAAATGAGCAAAGTCTACGGTATACATTCGCTCAAAGCACGTATCCTTTGTTTGATTTAGAGAGATGAGCAATCAACTAAATCATTCATGATGATGGTCCAAAGTGCCTGCAAGACCTGGCGGAAAACACAATGCGAGAAAACCATTATGTAAACTTCCCAACAAATGACATTAAGTACTACAGTCATAATGCCCCGCTAGAGTCTACCATTTGTCACTCACGTCTAACTAATCATTTCATTACGTTAATCAAAAGTTAATAGGCTGTAATAATACTGAAACACGTAATGGATTTTCAAAACAGTGGTATGAATCCATTCTCACCATTATGAATAGTGCTTTTAATGTTGCTCACATGTCGTGTAGCTCCGGTGTTGCCAATGTTAAATGATGAGATGGGCTTTGGATCTGATGTTGTGCATCAGCGTGGTTTTCAAGAGTCCTGTTGAGCTCCATAATAACCCCTATCCCAATTACCAGCCACACACTCACACATGCATGCACACACACAAGCAAAAGCACATGTCCAACACAGATTAGGCTAATAGAATTAAAGCGCTGACCACTGCAGTTTAATCTACCATACCTGAGGGCGAGACGACCTTGGCTATGTGGCCATGCCAAAGTCTCTGTTGGCATGGTAACCAACTTGCCTTTAAGGCTGCCCAGTAGTGCACCATACATAGTCTAGAACCATCACAATTACTGTAGTAGATACAAAACCTCAACCAATCAATTAAAATTTACCTTCTCAATCACTTGGCAATTTGCCAAATGCTGGTCTCTCTTACAGTAAGAAACAGGACGAGTGGGTCTCTTCATTAAGTGCACCTCTTTCTATCTACACTCTTTGTTAATTTTATCAGCTTTACTTACCATATAGGTGCATTCAGTAGTTCTACACTATAGTTATCTAGTTATATGTTTATAGTTACACTACAGTTCACAGGACCCCCACAGGACCACCAAAGAGCAGGTATTATCTGGGCGGTGGATCATTCTCAGCACTGCAGTGACTGACATGGTGGTGGTGTGTTTCATTGGTATGAGTGGATCAGATACAGCAGTGCTGTGTCCACTCATTGTCCACTCAATCAGGTGCTCCTATCTATTAAACTCAAATACAATAGCTCGTCTGTTGGTCCACAGTTTGTATTGGTCATCCTCTTGTCCTTCATCGTCCTTGTCCGTTGGTGCACTACTCTCATTCCAACATTGGTGCTGAGCTGACACTGTTGTGTCTAATCCCCTCATACAAGACCAATACACACTAACACACCACCACGTCAGTGTCACTGCAGTGCTGAGAATGGTCCACCATCCACATAATACCTGCTCCGTGTTGATCTTGACCTTTAAAGAACAGGGGAGTGGAGAAGCAGTAGGACAACAGTTTGTAATTACAGAACTACATAAGTGCACCTTTGTGGTATGGTAGGCGTAGTTAATGAAATGTAATGAAATGTAATGAACTTAATGAAATGTAAGTTGCCACATCCACTAGTGAAGTCTCCCCTTGTCACACAACACTGCCAAGCTGGTAGGGGTGAAGGCTAGCAGATGCTTTCTTCAAGTGACATAAAACTTCACTGCATTTTTTTGAGACTCCCATTAAGCAATGCCACTGATGTCTAAACATCCTTGAAGGAGAACGCTAACTGCTAATTCTGTTCCTTAGCCACCTGACACTGTGCTGAGTTGTCTGGAAGGGGGAATCCTGCTCACCCACAGAGAGCAAGGCCAATCATATTCTTGGACTCCTGGCAATGGAAATGCTGTCTATATTTTCCCTGCAATTACACATTTGGAAATCCCTGAATGGAAATGCAAGGTTTGTTATTATATATTATATAAGGTAGTTAAAAGGTATAGTCAATTATAGCCGTATACACAATTTTTCTGTTACCTCAAATGAAGTCAAGGCATGTTTGCTGTCTATAGTTCTTTAGTTTCTTTAGTTTTGCCCTGGAGCTATGAGGCTTATGTAGCTAACAAGGAAGTCTATGGAAGTAATAAAAATCATTTATTACATTAAACCTGTAGCTGCACTAAAAAATTACAAGATATCAAACACTTGGCATCAAAATAATCAGTTAATTATCAGACTATTTAAGCAATAGTAGTTTATTCATGAATTATTTATTTATTTTTTATTTATTTATTTATTCTTTTTTGTTTTGGGGGTGGAGTGGTTTGCAAACAACTTTCTCTTGCCAAGCACGATGAGTAAACAAACAGCAGCAAAGGGACAGCGTCCGTACCCGGCCCTGCTGAGGATTAATGTGGCCTCCTGCACACAAGGACATGGCCACCAATCTCCCATGTGAAGGACATGACTATTCACTGTTTACCCAGCCGAGAAAACACCACAACACAAACACAATTACTGACACGGCAGAGCGGATGCACATACATGCCTGCGTATCCCTGCAAACATCCCTACACACTCTCCTATCACCAGTCTGATACATATATACATGCCTTACTCTTCTGTGTAGTTGCTTTCTCCCCTCACACATAAACACCAGGGACATAAATTCATGCTTGCCAAGATGTTTGCTATATAAAGATATCTGACAGAATAAGTAATAGAATTGTACAGATGTACACTCTACATTTTACATGCAGTTTTAATGTACAAGTATTTTTTGAATATAAATGAACCCCAGTTGAAAGTAGTGATTCTGACAGTCTTCTGTTCAGATGTTCTTACTTAAGGCCAGCTGACTTTACTTAAAGTCTGTGAAGAGCTTTTATAATGCTTAATAAGTCATTATGGAGTTATATTAAAGTTTATTAGTCCATCAAACTGATCCCTGATATATCTTTACCTAAAGTCAGTAAACAGAGTGTGTAAGCTTGTACGTTTATTAGATGTTATGTGCACTTACTAAATCATTTTCATTTTGAAGATACTGAGAAACATTAGACAGAGGTCTTTATAAAGCATTATGTGCATGATCAGAATGTGAGAAATACATATTATAATGCATTACATAACTTTGTGCTATAAAGCTGTATACTGTGGTATAAGTTTTACATGTGTGATTATGAACATTTATGTACAGTTACAAAGGTTTATGTCAAGTATTACAAGGCATTACAAATGCTTTATAGATCTTTATGAATGCACATATAATGCACTATTGTTACCTGATTCTAAAAAGTGTTACTTAAATTGTTTCTTGACAACCTAATATTCTTGTGAACTCTGGATAAGTTGTGATCTTGAGAAAACAACATTGGTTATCTTGAGACTGTCTTGTGATCTCAAGATAACAGTTCAGAAAATATAACTGTACAGAAAACTGTAACTACCTCATGGCCTCTCTTGACTTCCTTAAAAACCAGTGGGACTCAGGATTACTTTGTGTGAGCACGACAGGACAACTACAAGGATGTACTATACAAAATGGAAACATCCTCAAGTGATAAGATAACTGTTTTGTCCATGTTCTCCCAGAGAGAGTGTGAAGCAAGACGGCATGAGGACATCACACAACAGTCCGCAAAATTAAAGAAGGGCATGGTGTACACTGAGCCAAAGCTAAACCCACTAATGGCATTTACATTTGCTTTAACAGGGGCTAGTAATGAGTGATACATATAACTTTATAATATAAAACTTTCAGTAAGTCATCATTATGTAATTTAGTTATTTCATCATGAACATGAATTGCTCCTACGTAAGGTCGTTTATTATATTTTTGGTGAATTAATACAGACTTCAGCTTATCTGTGCTGTTACTTAGGTGCACATGTGAAGTGTTTCATAATGGCTTTGAACATGGATCAGATTCAATCAGATTTTAGAACCAGAATTATACAGTTTATAATTGCTATTCTGAGGAGTCACTTCCGTGACTTTAGGCTTACCAGTTAAAGATTAACTGCCGACTAATGACAATCAGATATTGGTTTTAATACAGATGCACATATACAGACACATACAGTTGTTTGTGTGAATTGTGGGGACGTTAAACAGGGTTCCACTCATTTCCTGGAGACTCAGCCTTAACCATAATTACAACAAGCCTCACCCTAGCATTACCCTAACTTTAACCTCACCCTTACTTACTGTCTTCACCTTAAAATTGAATAAATTAAGTTCAAACAAGATCTCCACAAAGTGTGTGGTTAAAGAAGTTTTGGTTCCCACAACATGGCATAAACCTAGTACACATACACACACTTTCTACAGAAATCTGCAGGAACAGTTTTCCACACCTCCAAAGTTCATACATTGATTTGTCTTCCTACAGTGAAAAGATGGACAGAAAAATGACTTGACAAGCAAAAGTGAAGCTTTATTTTGTTTATCTCCCGAAGACAAAAAAAAAACCCTGCTGTTTATGTGATACAGTTTTGGGGGGTCTACCAAGTCTTGTACTTAGTTGAGTCTCATTTTCTCTATACCCTAAAATATTAATACATTTACATTAAATATCTCTGGGTGCATTCATTTAAACACAGTTTGACTTTACTATAATGTCATGGACTTTGCCAATAACGCACAGGAGAGTGATGCTACATTGGTCGCATTCATCCACCAAACCCCTTAATCTCACTCAGAAGTCTTGTACATGAAAGAATCATAACTGCTAAAAGGTTAAAATTCTAATGATTATCAGTATATACTGCAGATATTTCCATCTAGATGTCTGTGTGTGTGTTTGTGTTGTTTGGTTGGCAAGAGTTTGGAAGCAGACGCTCCTAGAGGAGCTAAAACTCATCTGAGCGCCGATTTGGCACAACACTTCCAAGACTGATTCAGCCTATTACTCAAAGGGTGTTAATTACAAGGAGCACGACTTTGTGGGTGTGTGCGTACATTTCATAAGCTGTGAACACAATAAACAGGGAGTGAAATAAGGCTCCTCGTTTGTACGCACTGCTCCACGTCCATGAGCAATAATCCACCGTATTCTATAGATCATGGCCCCATCGTGAATCACATGACCATTTCCATGACACACTGGCACAGTTTTAGGAAACAAGTGGTGCTGAGCAGTGGTGATATAATTCAATGTGACAGTACATTTTCTAGCATGGCATAAGATGATATTTAAGTTAGCATAAACAGAGTTAATGAGCTCATGCTTCCTGAGTACTGGTACCTATGCTGAGGAATGTCCTACAAACCTGACATAGTTTTGGTTGGACTAATTTGTTCTGCCTCTCTAAACAGGGGATCTTGGGGGACACAGCACGGTATCTGACACTAGGGGTCTTATACAATGTTCCGAATGTTAACCAGACACGTTGCACACTCAGAAAGGAAGCTTACTGATGAGTGTTTTATGCATTTAAGCACAGTCTCCACTCACTGTCCACTCTATTAGACACTTAGACACAGGTTACAGGACTCTCTTGGCTGAATAGTTTTGGTTGGTCGACGATTTGCAGTCCAGAAGTGACACTGAGGTGAGTAATCCAGCAGCACTGCTGTGTCTGATCTACCACTCAAATACTACTTGCTCTGTCATGGTCCTGTGGGGGTCTTGACCGTTGGAGAACAAGGTAATAAAGTATGCAGAGAAACAGATGGACTACAGTCTGTAATTGTAGAACTACAAATCTATAGTATAGTTTATTTATACACTCATCATCAAAACAACAGTTGCGCCGAAAGGGAAGTGTTGGATTGCGATGTTATTCGGAGGGAAGATAAATGTTACCAGAAACAATAAATGGTGATTTAGACTGATATACTGTAGATTTTGTGGTAGGAGTGGAGGTGGAGTGACACCAGGCCTTCTGGACATGTGACGTGTGACAACAAACAACAAACTCGTCATCTTGGTGCCTCCACACACATATTAGTTGGTCTCCAGCAAGACAAAAGTGGGACTCATCACTTAAGATGACTCGCTGCCATTCTGAGTCACTCCATGACAGTCTGGCACTAAACCATTGCAGTCTTTGGTGATGTTGACATGGTGTTAAGGGCAGTCATCATAACAGTCTGCATGCATGTAGTCATGTGTGGTGCAGCCACCCGCCAATAGTGCTGGCATTAACAGGATGACTCATGGAGGGCATCACTGCTGGCTGAATGTCCACAATCGTGGATGGTAGGTCAAACAGGTGCAGCCTGTCCTTGCTTACGTCACATGCACGGTTAAGCGTGAAACTTGAATTATTCGCATGGCTCACAACATCAAACCAACCCATCAAGTTCCATTCCAGTTGGTAAATTCCTTCTGGGTGCAAATATTTTTTGACAATGATTGTATATATGCAGAGATCACTCTTAGCAGTTGGTTGGGTTTTGTGCGTCATGCAATAAAAAGGTTTTGTTTTACCCACATTTATTTTCCTTTGGCTTCCCTCTCCTCATGCAAGTGGATGATCTCATCTCCTCTGACATATCTCTTGAAAACAGAATAACTAGTAATTAATTGCCATTTTGATTGGAAATTAAATAAATCAAGGAGGGTCTCTGATTACACCCTATGTATGGGTTTAATCAAACATCTATAGAGTTTGAAAGAAAGTGCTCATCTATCCATCCACTCATCATCCCTTTATTCTTTTCTAACTCTGGTCAACTGCTAGAAACATACGTGTGTGGGAGTCCAGTGCTAAAACCGTTCTTTTTCTGTCTGTACAAAACAAAATATTTTTTGTTGTGTAGTTAACCAAAGGGACTGAAGTGACTTGGCAATTCATTTGATACAGCAATCAGGATTATTCAGGACCGTGCCAAATACCTCACAACAACTCATCATGAACAAACACCCACTCCGACACACACATACAAACACACACACACACACACACACACACACACACACACACACACACACACACACAGTCTTGGAATAGTACTGCTTAAAGTCCATTTTAGCGTCTATATGAGAGGCTCTCCCTGGGCCCTGTGGAGGAGGAGAAGTTTATGAAACACAGCAATCTTTAATCAGCATTCATTTAGCAACCGTCACCATGAATACAGATGCGGGCTTTTGTTTTTCATGGCTGCTGACTCATATCAATCTTAGTTAGAGTGTATTATCATGAAGATGTCACACTGACATATAAACATGTCGTTCTCCTTAGGCAGGAAGAAAACGCAAGCTGGAAATAAGGACTCTAAGAGAAAATGACTGTCAATCAAGCAAGTACTGAACATCTTATTTCATGCCACATTGTCATTTACAAGCATTGGCAGGTTAAGGAACGACATACTGTAATAAGGAGGTTATGCATGAATAGGAGTGCACTTATTTGTAATTAAACCATTTATTGTGAGGTTCTGAAAACTGAAGACAGGAGCCAAAACAGCATTTGGTGACAAGATAAAAAGCCCATTGTTCCACGGAGCATGCAGGAAGAACGTAACCTTTCACGATTGTTTAAGCGGCACTGCAGCGATCTGGCACATTCACAGCAACTGAAGCCCCTCAACATAAAGGCCAAATTCAATTCTATCTCATACCTCTGAGCTGTGAGAAGCGCCTCGGTGTGCTCGGCTGTACACTGCCAGTATCTCCAAGCACGACAGAGGAAAAGTATCACAAAGCTGAGAAGGGATTGTTAAGTAAACAAGCAAACAAACAAACAAAAAGAAAGCTGCTGAAGGAAAGGAGTGTGTAAACAAAGAGAGCAGAGAAAGCAGGCCAAGAGGAGAAAGAAATGGCTGTATGGATTGCAGTCACAGTGGAAGATAGAGCCATCAGATGACAATCAATAACACTGGATGGGGGAATATGAGAGAGAGGGAGAGAGAGGGAGAGAGAGAGGGAGTGAGAGACTTAAACTTAGGGAAGAGTTAATGTTGGCCCACAGCCTGGCTTCCAGTGGGAGGTCAATATCAGCCCAGGCCATAGCTCACTATTGGCCTGCTCAAACTGACAAGCAGCCTGCGCTTCATTTCTGCCTGACTAACACTCCCAGAGAAAGCCCAACGATTTCAGAGAACTAGGAAACATGTGTCTGCAAACTGTGTAGTACTGCTCACAGCTCTTATTTCATATTCATACTTCATAATTCAAGTTTTGTTTGGGAACAAAAGGGTCCAAATTTTAAAAGTATTACACGTAATACTGACAGCAAGTGGTTAAAATAGGTACCGCAATTCAAATTCAAAACATCGGAGAGAGTCGTCTGCCCCAGCCTCCTCCACCCCAGACTTGACGCTCACGCAGGTTGCCAGGTTGACGACACTGACAAACACAAACAAGCTCAAGATGAACGGTAAACTTTGAAAATGGCGAGCAGTGGCGAGTCCTACACTGTAAGCTGATCAGCTACATTTGTAATGTTTTTATTGTCTGCAAATCGTAAACCAGCTCATGTAGATTGTTTTTTAATTCTGTCAGTGTTAGCTAGATACATAGCTAGCCACGTGCACTAGCCAAAGCTAAACCTGTTATCCTGAAAGCTAAGCCGACCACTCCGAGAATACAGACTCTGGAGTTGGTTTTACTATTTTCTAGACCCCAATAGCTCACTGCTCAATTGAACAGATACCACATTTCACATTTGGTTCAGATTAGTAGCGTACTACTGTTACATGTTACAGCCTGATGCAGATCTCAGTTAAGAAGTGCCCTCACTGGTGCTAAATAAAGCCAGTGAGGGCTGGTCAGGTACCGCTGATAGGAGAGGCAGAAAGCAGAGAGAGTGCCAGTGTTGTGCTGATTTTGGCACCCCTGCCAAGAGAAGCCCCCCTCTCGGGAGCTATGCCCCCCTCTCTTGATAGTGGAGGTAATCCACTTTTATTTATATCGACTAGATGAATGTACAAAAATCACGTTCATTTCAATAATAAAAATCTCAGCTTTATACATGTTTGTCTTTATACATGTTCATGTATGTATGTATGTATGTATGTATGTGTATGTGTGTGTGTGTGTGTGTGTGTGTGTGTGTGTGTAGTAGTAGTAGTAGTATTCCTCCCCATTACTGATGTCAACTGTCTGTAAAGCACTTTGAGCTGCCAACGGTACGAAAGGTGCTCTATAAATAAACATTTATTATTATTATTATTATTATTATTATTATTATTATTATTATATACAACAAAACACATTGCTATTTCTTGTCCACATCCACTGATTCAGTCACTCTAACTCTAAGTTAGCTAGCTCTTTTAAAAGGTGTTTATAGTTCCTATTAGGCAAGACAGATAAACCACTAACAGCTGGGGATGGACATGAACAATGTTACTCATTTTGGACATCAGAATTCTTTTACCACATAGAGCTCATAAGCCTAGTCAACGTAGGGTCCGCCCTGTGGTTTCTATCGTGTCATTCTGTTGTGCTGGTTGCTGCCGTCCGCTTCATTTGTTTGGACCGCCCATCTATCAGTGTGACTGATAGCAGTTAACGCTAGCATGTTAGCATGATGGCGTTAGCTAGCACAAGTTTCACAGGTTAGCACGGGTTTCACCCACATACACCCTAATGGGCATTTTATGATCAAGTAAAGTATATGTATTCCATAATGCCCCTTTAATACAAATTTATCCGATCAGGATTTTTCACATATGGCCAGTGCCAGTCACTGTGGGAATCCTGGGTAAATTATTACTACTAATTAAGGTGTTAGAAATTATTATGACACTGGGGCAACAGTCTATCAAGACAAAACAGTCTCTGAAAGAGGTATACTTGATAGATGACCCTGGAGAGACCATTTTACAGCCATAATTGTCTCATTACCTGAGGGAGATTTGGTTACTCAATTTGGGTGGAGTTCTTTCTTTGCTGTTGGAACGTCTGATACAAGATGCGTACACATGGGCAAAAGGTTTACACAGTCTGAGGTCGAGTCCAAGGCAGGACTATGAAAGAAATATACACCTTATACAAGATGACAAACAACAATGGCAAAAAAGGTTACACCAAATTAGACTTAGAGTTTACAGTGTCTTGGGACTTGCCACAAAGCCAGTATTGAAGGAGAAGCAGAAAGAAGCTTATATTCACGTTCAAAAGCGTCCTGTCCTTGGGTTCAGTGGCCTAAGCCCCAGATGGTGGGATGCATCAAAAAGGGTTTGCCTTCAGGAGTCAAGACGGACAGAAAGAGTTACCAGTCCAGAAGATGCGCCGACTCCTGTTCTGGTGAGTCAGAATTGAGTTCAAACCAGGGTCAGCTGAAAATGCAAAGGCGAAAGTTCCAACTCCAAAGTTGGTGACTACACCATGCTATAACATCATACCATTTCACAACACGTGTCACATGATGTTCTGAATAACCCATGTAATGTACTCTCTTCTGAAGTGGTCCTTTTTCCATTTTATGGTTTTTGGTCTGTCATTCTTCTTGAAAGTTTAGATAAAACAGACCTCCTTTACGACCTTTTTTACAGGAAGTCTGGAGGCTTTGTGAAACTGGCCCCACATGTTGTCAGAAATGGAATAAAAATACTACTATTCATCTGTGAATGTAAGAAACATCATTTGTACTGGCACTGTTTATGAGAAATTACACATTGCATTTTATTACCTGTGACATCACTCAGCCCCCCCATCAGCATCTAAATCACACAAAAATGATCTAAATTGTTTTTGCCATGGTTGTGCTGGCCCGTGACATCATTCAGCCTCTCACTGACATCCAAATTGCACCAAAACAGCTATTTTTTGTATATATATATATATATATATATATATATATATATATATATATATATATATAGTAGTTCCTATTAGGTATTCTAAGTAATCTAATTTACACTCCCAGATAAAAAATAAGTATATTTTAATGTACTATTGATGTACTTTAATCTGTAGTTTAATTTGTCCTTACATATATTTAAGTGAATCTCAATGGTGTCTTAAAATAGTACAGTTAAGTACAATTAGTTCTACAACCCCAATTCCAAAAAAGTTGGGACGCTGTGTAAAATGGAAATAAATTGAAAATCTCATAGACCCATATTTTATATACAGTGGATCATACAACACATATCAGATGTCGAAAGTGAGACATTTAACCATTTCATGAAAATGACTAATTCATTTAGAAAAGCATCTAAATAAAGAGGAAACAAAAGGCTGGAAAAGTAAGTGGTACTAATTAAAAAAAAAACAGCTGGAGGAGCAATTTGCAGCGAAGTCACATGATTAAAAGATATTAAAAGGGTATTAAAAGAGCATTAAAAGGTAAAGTCTCTCAGAAGCAAAGATGGGCAGAGGTTCACCTATCTGCAAAACCTGCATCTAAAATTTTGCAATAATTTCAGAAAAATGTTCCTCAACATACAATTGTGAAGACTTTGGATATTCCACCATGTACAATACATAACATCATCAAAAGATTCAGAGAATCTGGAAATCCCTTTGCTTAAGGGACAAGGCCAAAATTAGATGCTTAAGATCTTCAGGCCCTCAGGCGGCACTGCATTAAAAACAGGCATGACTCTGTACTGGAAATCACTGCATGCGCTCAGGAACACTTCCAGAAATCATTATCTGTGAACACCGCACAATTCACAAATGCAAGTTAAAGCTGTGTCATGCAAAGAAGCCATATTTAAACACAATCCAAAAACGCTGCTGTCTTCTCTGGGCAAGAACTCATTTGAAATGGACTGAGGTGAGGGACCATCCAGCTTGTTATCGACGCACAGTTCAAACGCCTGCATTTCTGATGGTATGGGGTTGCATTAGTGTCTATGGCGTGGCCAGCTTACATATCTAGAAAAGGCAATTTAAACGCTGAACGGTATATACATAAAGATTTTAGAACAACGTATGCTCCCGTTTAGATAACGTCTCTTTCAGGGAAGGCCTTGCATATTTTAGCAAGACAATGGTTAACATGACTTTGCAGTAGAAGAGTCTGGGTCCTGAACTGACCTGTCTGCAGTCCAAACCTTTCACCAATAGAAAACATTTGGCGAAGAAGACCCAAGACTGTTGAGCAGGTAGAGTCCTACATCAGACAAGAATGGGACAACATTCACCTCCCAAAACTCCAGCAATTGGTCTCCTTACTTCAGAGACATTTACAGACTGTTGTTAAAGAAGAGGGGATGCTACACAATGGTAGACATGCACAAGTCCCATCTTTTTTGAGATGCTTTTCTGGCATTCTAAATGAGCTCATGTTTTTATGAAATGGTAAAATATCTTACTTTTAACATCTGATATGTGTTCTATGTTCTATTGTGAATACAATATGGCTCTACGAGATTTGCAAATCATTGCATTCTGTTTTTATTTTATTTACATTTTACACAGCATCCAAACTTTTTTGGAATTGGGGTTGTATTTAAGTTTATGTTTTTTATTATTATTATGTATTTATGTTTTTAACAGCACTAATGATATATAATTAGCATACTAAGTACATAGTATACTGAAAATAACACACTTTCAGTACATTAAGCATGAGTGAAAATAGGTATACTTCAGTGTACTTTTTTCTCCTGGATTAAGTTATTTGCTAAAGATACATTTTTAAATAACAGACCTCACGCAGCTCCCCCATCAACATGTATTCACACCAAAACAGTCTTTTTCGTTTGTGCTGGTTTGTGCTGTTAAAATAAATGTGTGTGCTGTTCTTATTATTAAGTAACAGTATATTCTAAAGAATAATCACTTAATAAGTGACGTCTCTCAGTCCCCCATCGTTAATTTGTGATGCATTTGTGTTGTTATAACAAATATTTGAGCTGTTTTAAACATTTTAGAATTTGTGATGTCACTCAGCCTTCCATTAATGTCTAAATCACATGAAACACTCCTGTTTGTTAATGCTGGTTTGTGGCGTTAAATAAATATTTGTGCTGTTTTAATTCTTAAATTATTGGATAAACAGTTTGTGTCGTTAGAGATAACATCATTGACCACATGACTGTCTGGAGCTGATGATGAAGATCTGAGAAACAGGCTTTTTGCCTCCTGAGCGGATTGAAACAGAGTTATCAGACTTTCTATGCTTTAATTATTCTGCTTCATAATTGTATTGAGTAGAAGAGTAGAAGAGGAGAACTGACTAAACTGAGGAGAACTGACTGCAATCTAACAATATTGTGAGATTGCACATGGTAGAGATGGATCAAGTGTGAAAATCTTATCTTGTGACCTGTTAAAACTACGCATAACACCTCTGGACTTTTCATACCTATCTACGAGCTGTTCAGTCTCAACAAAACACTGAAAAAATACACTTCAATTTAATTATTTAGCCATGAAAACTGTTAAGCTGTGGTCCATGTAGTGGGATACATAGCACAAATGAATAGTAGTAGAGGTAAACCAGGCTTTGCCGTAAGGAAGGCTTCTATGACCTCTGTATCCCTCAGGGCTATGAACCTTGTAGAGAAGTAGGATATGTCTGGTCAACCACATCGTACCAGAGATCTCACGACTGAGAGGTTGCAGAGGCTCTAAGGCTGGAATACTGATATGATCAGAAAAGTGTTATGTGGACCCTACAGCCTATTGGTTAGGCCCTCAGGGGCTGGACAGAAGGCCTGTCAACATAATTAGAAACTGACAGCAGAATCAACCAATGAAATTCTGAATACAATGAGTAGGCCTTCTAGAAGTTCTAAATGTCACTGGCTGTAAATATGGTAGCCTAACAAGGTGTTAGTAAGTTGGTGGAAATTGCAAACCAACTCCCAGGCCTTCTTACTGAAATGGTCAATCAAATTATAAAAATAATTCATCATCCTATCATAATTTGCCACCGTTAACTATTAATACTTTGAATGTGTAATAAGCACATTCATAGGACTAAGAGAATACTAAAATTAAATGATGTGATAAACAAACTTTATTAGATGAAAACAGAGAAACTTCTCTTTTTGCACTTTCTTTTTGCTGTCAAAATTAATACACTGCAGCGTGTCATATTGGAATAGGTTTCATGCAACATGCATATCTTTAAAAACTTCACTGCAGCCTACTCATTCTTGCAAGTAAGACTGAGCGAGAACACTTTCTAGCCCGTTGGGCACCTGACGCATTCTGAACATGATGAAAGTAGAAGTTTGTATTTAGTATCTGAGATTGATTACTGTCCCAGATATGTGCAGCACGGTTCCTTAATTTCCATAAATGGTCACCAGCGACAAGCCGACAGATCATATATTAAAGTGACTCCCAGCCCTAGAAACCAGGCACTTTTATAACCTTCAAAAAACTATTCACTTACTTCTTCATAGATGTTCTAAATCCTGATCTCTTCTTCTCTGAAATGGCAATGAGTAATGCCCCCCTCGTTAATGCCCAACAGCCCAAAACACAACACAGAGGAGGATTTCCTTCTCATGTAACAGTGTGACAGTATCTGACATCCACATCCAGCATTCACTTCAGAGTCCTGTGAAGGACATTTTGCTGAGATAGCCTCCAGACTTTATGGTAGCCTAACTACATTAGCATCAACGTTAGGTGGGTGAGTTAGTCATAAAGAGATATTTGGGTCATTTACAGGCTTGTCAGCGGGACGCAGGCCCATAGAGTGGCCCCTAGTCACCCACACAATAGCTACCAGATCAATGGATCGGAGGAGTGCAGCATTGCTGTCAAGCATGTAACAGAGCCGTGCCATGCACATGATCAGGAGCAGCAGGGCTGCATGCATCTAAGGTCAGATGAGATCAGCGCCTTGGGTGACTACATGCACATAGGTTCCGCACACGTAGTGGACTGCACCAGACCCCTGTCTGCTGATTTCAGGAGGACCAGAGATTGGTTCTCTAGAATGCTCCTGAGCTCGAAAACAGCTTTCACACTTAACCAAACATACCAAACTCTCAGAGCAAGCAGTCCTGGGTTCCACAACCCCATTGTGGAAATGTGCACAGTAGAAGCCATATGTCAACAGTGTAAAGAAATGCTGCCATCTGTGTACTCAACTTATCTGAAATGGACAGTGGACAGTGGAAATGTGTGCTATAGTCCAACAAGTCAGACTTGCAGATTGTCTATGGAAGTAATGGATGTCTTTTCTGGGTCAAAGATGAAAAGAACTATCCAGATTGTTACCAGCATAAAGTTTAAAATCCCAGGTCTGTCATGGTTATGGGGGGTGCATTGGTGGGTAACTTGCACATCTGTAAAGGTATCATTAACGATGAACACAGGGATACCAATGCCTATTTCAATATGACAAAACCAAGACTGATTTATGACTGTTATGTAATATGGTATTTGTTATTTGTTGACTGTTGATTGTTAACTGCAAAATTTTCAATCCAAAATCCAACAAATTATTTCAGTCAAAATAAAGCAGTATAATGCAAAACAATTCAATATCACATCAAAGGTTTACTCGTGTGCTTTAAAGTGCTGCAAGGCAAATGATATTTGCAGTATGCACCAATATAATTGTAAAATGCCCTTCTATAAATGCATAAAAGTACAGAGCGAGAAACTGAAAAGAGAGAGAGAAAAAGATGAAAGCACATGCGCTGTCCTCACAGAGGCGACCGCTGCAGGGCTGGCTGAGGTACACAGCAGGCTTGTGGGAAGGATAGGGTACAGTTAGCTGTCCATGTCCAGCCTTAGGGCTCCATATGAGGACAAACAGGGACACTGGGGGTTAGCGGGACAGGGCCAGGGGAAGAGAGGAAGAACATGTCTGTCAGAGCGACTCTGACTGACTGACGCATGGACCCTGAAGACATATGCCACTCTGCGTAAAACACCACACTCCATATATATATATACACACACTGCGGCAGGAGTGTCGCAGCTGATATCACTACACTCGCCAATAAGTGTGCTTTGCTTCTAAATATGATGATTTAACTGCAGCTGTTTCGGAATGTTGGAATTGTATATTTTTTGTATATTTACTTTTTTGTTTGTGTATTTTAGTCCTTATTTTAAATTGCAGACTGCACCATTGAGTGAACATATAGCTAGAAGATGTCCAACTCAGTTAGATGTTTTCTGACTTACAACAGAGTGAATTACCTAGTAAAGACACACACACCTACTTGTGTAGGTGGACAGCATGTCCAACAGACTTAAATAGCCACTAGTAAACCTTACAACAGAATGTGTTATCCGGACATAATAACAGGTAACAGATAGACCAGCTGCTGCAGGGCAAATACTAGGTATAAACTCCCTGCACAGAGGCCCATGGGTTAGATTGGTTTTGTGGTGAGGATGGAAAGAGAGTACTCTCCAAATAAAACCTTCTTTCCTGACAACCCTGTTTTACTGGCTCTCTGTTCAGTGGCTCAGTAAAAAAAATTAGAACAGTATTTGAATGATTGCTATAATAATTAATTTTATCATTTTTGGAATATTCTTTGGTTGTTTTATATTGTAAAAATCTCAAAAACGTTTGATGTATTTCCTGCTATACTGATAGACTCCGAGGTGATCTGTCCATTGTTCTGAAAACACCAGCATCAACGTTAGGTGGGTGAGTTAGTCATAAAGAGATATTTGGGTCATTTACAGGCTTGTCAGCGGGACGCAGGCCCATAGAGTGGCCCCTAGTCACCCACACAATAGCTACCAGATCAATGGATCGGAGGAGTGCAGCATGGCTGTCAAGCATGTAACAGAGCCGTGCCATGCACATGATCAGGAGCAGCAGGGCTGCATGCATCTAAGGTCAGACGAGATCAGCGCCTTGGGTGACTACATGCTCCTGCAGCACGAGAGAGAGAGAGAGAGAGCGAGAGAGAGAGAGCAATGTAATGTTTAGCGTTCAATCTATTTTATTCTATTCTAATATTATTCAAAGCGTGTTTACACAGTTTTAACACTTGTTCCAAACCCCGCACTCAGGACCAATTCCTAGTTTCATCTGTTAGCTGCTTCTTTTATTTTCCTTTTTTGTTTTTCCTTTTTATTTTCCTTTTTTGTCTGTTTCCTTTTCTCAGTGAGAGCTTCTTGCCAGCTACACATCTTTTCAGACCCATAGCATTGAGTTGTCTTCTCACAGTGGAAGGATGGACAGAAACCCTTGTGGATTTTTTCAGATCCGAAGAAAGAGTGGAGCTTTGTGATCTCTCACAGATGAAAGCATTAAGTTCTGTTTATCTGATGGCGACACAGATGGTGGTAATAATGTGTTCTGAACTCTAGCTTGGGAAACTTCTGTGGTCTCAGACTGTTGCACAGTGCTATCTTCCACCACATTTTAAATAGTTCCTTTAGCCACTTTTGATTGTTTTCAAAAATAATATTTTATTATTATTATTATAAATTAATCAAACAAACTAAATCATGTTGATATCTGAATATTGCTGATATACCCCACTCAAACAATAGCTGATATTCTTCTTAGTAAGCCAACAAATAAAAAGCATATTTCATCTTAGCCTTGACATTATATGATGTGTAGACTTTTATTTACATTGTATTTATTACATGTTCATTCATTTTTGGTTGTGCTAGCCTACCACGTTAAATTAGTTAAAAAATGTACTTTATAAGCTCACCAGATATAAAAAAGTAGCCACCTTGCATGTATATGGTGGAAGTAACTTCAGGGTCTTGCAAGATGATGGGGCTATAAATACCTGCAGGCTGTGCGATGGGACTCATAGACTGAGAAAGTGTAGTACAGTGCAGTGAATGTCTCATTCCATGTGTGGAAAATGGGTCCCAAAGGACTGATTGCATTTGGGCATGCCAAAGGAGTGACCAAAATCCCAGTCTACAGGACATTCTCCTCAGAATTGTGCCACTCAAGGCATCCACCAAATCTGGCCCAACTGCGCAATTCTTTGTTGCAACGGTGGCTGAACATTGATGTGTCCTATATCCAGAAACTTGCCAGTCCATGCCAAATCGAATCACAGCTGTTATTAATGCTTGTGGAGGTATTACACACTATTTGGTACGTTTCAGTCACAGGTGACTCATTTTTTTGTCCAGCGAGTTTACATTTGGCAAATACTGTTATTTTGAATCTGAGTATCATAAACATATCGAATGATTGTGAGGTCAGAGATTTGTACACCTACTGTTGGTATGTATGTGTGGGTGAGTAATACACACCTACACGTACACAGAACTGCAGCTACGCCACCAGAAGTTTTCACAAAACAAACAGAGATGAAAAGCTAACAAACAGCGCAGTGGGACGAGCCGGCCCCATATGAGTTTATTCACGGCACAGCGAGGATCAATCACTTAACTCTGCACTCCAAATGTACACACGCCTTCCGCATGCTCTCCCAGCTTCAAAGATGGCATGAACTCCTCCGCCATCACATCACATCATCCATGGGAATATAGCAGCACGAGCCGCCCGAGGACTCCTTCAAAAACAGAGTGGCACTGTAAATAAAGTCACTTTAGAATTCATTAACTCTCCACAGGGCTCAAAAACTCTCAATTCAGGCAACAAAACCTTCTTTCCACACTGACTGCCATGCTGCTGGCTGGGGTTGGAAGCTTGCTGGTGTAGATTTTCCTGAATGCAATATACTCTCCTTCTTCTCCTCCTCCTCCTCCTCCTGCATCTGGCCAGCCCCAGGCTCTTTCCACCAACTGCTCATCCAATTGAAACCTCAATATGTAACTGCTTCCAATTAGCTTCTTCATGAGCCCAGGCCTTCCCTGCACTGCCTGCTCCATTAGAGTTCTGAGACGCATCCAAAACAGCGCATCCACACTGTTCAAAGCCCATAAATCAGCAGGGGTGGTGCAAAAGAGGACATTAAGGTTAGGGGTGGCTGGTCGTAGTAATGAATAAAAGAGGAAACTGCCATATTGTTGTTCTATTAAATTAGTCTGCATCTGGCTTTATACCTACAGGCCAGTTTACAAGGTCATCATGAGTCATATCAAATCACATTAACTGCCACTGAACACAGGCGCGGATACTTAAGCGCACACAAACACAAAACTGTTCTGGGTATAGAACTGAGAAGCAAATGTAGAGAGTTAAAGCGCCATCACATAGAAGAGTTAAAGTCACAGATAAATTCATGTCTCTCCCGTAGACTCTCTGATCCTGAGCAATTTGTTTCAGAAACGAGATGCAATTGGAGTATTGATCAGTGTGACTTGCTCACCCTGGTTTTAAAGTGGGCCAGCCAGGGAGATCATAGCGCAACTCTGCAGTGATGGAAAATGGGACACAGCCACCCGAACTAGAGACAGGGGAGAGGCCCCCAGGGTGACCAAACACACTAAAAACAGAGGAAAGAGAAAAGCATGCAATGCTTTATTTAAGGATAAAGAAAGATGACATTAAATCAGTCATATGAAACAAAAAAAACCCTGAAAAAAATATCTGAAAAAAAAAAAAAACTATTTCAAATTTTGCTAAAGATTAGCTCTGGAAATCTTTTGAACCTTTCAGTGAACATTACACGGTTTTATGAACCCCATTTTGGTCAAGGACCAGCACAAAGTCTTCTCTTACAGTGCTGCATGTGGTGAAAGAATACATATACCTTTTCTCCATAGATCGTCTCTCCAGGTTGCCACCAGACTCTCCTAAACTCTGGGTTGTGGGTTCTGCCAATGGCGTTTAGGTCAACAACTTGATTCTGTTGTCAGGAAGCAATTTCTGTGTGGATTTGGAGGATCTAACCTTGACCTAAACTTAGTCTCCTGGAAGAGGCAGAACAATTTAAAATCTCCTGATATCAGATTGAGTTCATAAGGCCATGTAGTCTTAACAAGATTCCCATGGCCTTACCACTATCTACCTCCATAAACCTTACCGAGGGCAACAGGCTCTTTTCTGGATGACCTTGGCTCATTTTACACCAAACCTTCTGATATTTGCTGCCAGAAAGTTATATTTGTGTTCCACAGATGGTCGGCATCATCTCCTGTACCTGTCCAACTGTGATCCATTGAGAAAATTCAGCTTGAAGACAAAATATTTCTATACCCTCAATGAAGTTGTCCTAATCGTAAAAATGGTACTTTCAGGTTTAAAGCTACTTGCATGTTTCGTAGCCACTGCCTGATTTCTGAAGACCAACAACCTATTGTCTCAGTTCATTTGTGTATTCTCTCACCTTGTCCATGTTGATAGTTACCTCACATTTACACCTCAGTGAAACATGAATACCTGCATAACCACTTTCTACTTCCTTCCCTCATCATCAAAAGAATAGCCGCACCCAGAAGGAAGTGCTGGATTGCAATGCTATTCGGAAAGAAGATTCAGGTTACCAGGAACAATAAATTGTGAAAAAATGTAGACTGATATGAGCAACATTTACAGAAGTATGGCGTCAGGCCACCGTGTTTGCTACTGCAACATGCCAGACGTCTCAGTATGGAGTAGAGGTTCCTAATGGTGTCCTGTGATAATCCATCCCATGTAGCTTGAATATTCTCACACAGTTCCTGCAGATTGTGTGGTAGGGGTGGAGGTGGAGTGACACCAGGCCTTCTGGACATGTGATGTAAGACAACAAACCATTCATCTTGGTGCTGACCGAAGGGCTCTACACACACAGATTCGTTTGTCATCTCTAGCAAGGTAAAAGTGGGACTCGTAACTGAAGATGACCTGCTGCTATTCTGAGTCACTTTGTAACAGCCTGGGACAACTATGGCAGTCTTTGGCAAGGTTACCATGGTGTTGAGGGCAGTCGTCGCAACAGTCTGTGTGCATGTAGTCCTGCGTCATGCAGCCGTCTGCCACCGGTGCTGGTGACAATAAGATTAGGAGTCTTGCCCATGGACGTTTACCGTTACACACTATGCTTACCTAGGTGAGGAACTGAACCCCAACCAGCGGTGGCAAACAATCAAGCTGAAAGGCATTTTTATTATTGATGTGTTTGCTCATTTTTTACCAACTGTATCAGTAACTCCAGAGAGTACTGCATTCACATAATGCTTGAAGATTTTATAGAAGTGATTTGCCAGTAAGAGCAAATCAATCAAAAGCACAGGTAGAAAAGTGAATTCCAATACTCTAATCCAGGCAGCCGCGCAGTCAGAAATGACTACAGGCCTTTGTGCAATATGTTCCAAGATTATCAAACGTTACGTCACAGACCACCAACAGAGCACACATAAGGCAACGTTAATAATCACCTATCTGTGAAACAACATATGGGACCTCCATGAGGCAGCTGCAAGCAAATTATAAATCCTTTTTCTGCTATCAAAATAAGAAGCTCACACACACACACACACACACTTATTGTAGCGTCTCAGTGTAGGCAGATATCTCTCACTGCTCCTTATAGCAACCCACACCTCCCTGGAGACAAGAAGAAAATAAAACACAGCGTACATTTCAAACCGCCTTTGTAGAGTTAAAACGTCTGAATTTCACGGCGTGTCATGATATCTGCTGCAGCACAGATCACTCTCAAAGAGGCACCTCTGCTCCACGCTCCTCCTTCTCTCTCTCTCTCTCTCTCTCTCCCAAAGTGCTATTTTCTTTTGCTCATCTCCATCAGGAGACATTGCCGGAGGGACTCAGGGCAACAGCTAGCGCTGCAGTCGTTTAGAATAGCAGCCACTTTTAGCAGCTCGGATTATCGGAATGTGCTCTTTCCCGATAAGTGGATTAATATAATATTTCTCCATTCTGACTGTGCGGGGTTGAGACACATCACGGAAACCGCGACTTATGAAGTTAGGCGCGTGGCGTCTGGATTAGGGATGAGTGAGAGTGCTACTGTATTTCAGTCCAGGGAGGGAGAGCAGGCTGTGCACTTTGCAGTCCTTTAATTAGCCCTGAGAGAGTAAGAACCATCCTCCATCTCCCCACACCCCCTACTCCAGGACACAACCACTGAGCTCTCCCTCCATACACTCCCACTGCACGCTCGATCAGAACTGCTGTTTGGTTGGGGACATCAATCAGAAGTCCTCAACCAGCACTAGCCAAGAACAGAGACCTCCTGTCCGGTTACTACACCTGTAGTCATAGGCAGACTATTAATTACTTTATTAAGTTACTTATTTATTTTTGAGGAGGTCAGATAAAAGATAATCCAATTGCATGATAAAGGGGAAAAAGTCAAAGGAAAGTTTTTTTATACCGAAGTGCAGAAAATTTGACTCAATATGCGAGATCTAACACCACTTAACGCTTTCATCTTTGAGAGAAAACCAACATCAAAATCAATCATTCACTCTTGCTTCAGATCTGTAAAAAATCCACAGAGTTCCATCCATCAGACCTCAACATCACTGAATGTGTTTGGATTACTTGGATCATGTAAAGCAGAAAATGCAATCAACTTCTAAGACTGAACTTTGGAGGTATGGGAAAAAACTGAAAGCAAATCTCTTGAAAAGAATATACGCTGTAAAACAGACAAAGCATGGACACAATAACTACTGAAAAATATATATTTACTTGTTCAGGCTTATTAATAATGTACTTAATGCTTGATTTGACTGAGCATTAAATATATATATATATATATATATATATATAGTCCAATCAAAAGATGATATGTCAGGTTTGCAAGATATTGTTTTGGCATGGAGTAGTAACAGTACTCACTGCAAAAATATCTTAGCAAGTTAAAATATGTAGTTAATATCTAATCTGATATTTCCCATTATGATTTACTTGTTTCACAGCATTTTATTTAGAGAAATTGTCTTATTTTATTGCCAATAAATATGCATGTTTCATGACATAATGCTTAAAAATAAGCACAACTACCTGCCCACACAATAATACAGTTTCGGTACATTAAATGACTTAACCCAAGGAAACAAGTCTAGAAATCCGTTAGATAGTTAATCTTAGAATTGTCTTAAAATGAGAAACATTAGATATATTGGTGGTTTAAGATCATTTCACGTGCCAAGACATACTTTTTTAACATTGTGGGCTTATTAACTTTATTTATGCAAACTTAAAATCCATGATAAATTGTTATCTGATCACTTCCCCTTGCAAATCTGCTCTAAAACATTTCCTATGCATTCAGCACAGCTATCATCATATTCTTTCTAAAGGTATAAGGTGTAAGGTAAGAGAAGTAACTGACTTTCGTCGGATGTAAATTCCTTTTTATTCTGGCCATCGTTGTTACTGAACAGCTATGAGGCAAAACGAGGCAAAAGCAGATGCACACAGCATCAACCAAGAATACTGCTGAATAAAGCACTGTGTTATGTTACATAACGGAAATAACACGTTTCTGCAGAGACACTGTGAATGCAAGGACACAGCAGCCACTGACTATAGCACTGCCTTGAAATGCCTGAGAAAGGGATGAACACTGGGGAGGACGGAGCAAAAAGCCAAGGAACTGTAAGCAAGCGTGGTGCGCATTAAATTACAGAAGACGCACACAAATCTCTCCGCTATGGGGGTGTGCCTGGTGTTTGGCCTTTACAATGCCTGACCATGCAGCAGCGGGGATGCATCGAACTACAGCAGGACAGGATGGATTGAGATGGTAAGAAAGCATAATTCTGGTCTAGTTGCAGCAACAGTGTTTACAGGCTCATCACTGAATTCATTCTCTTCAATTCTATTTTTTAATCTCATTTTTTTATCTCATACATTTATTTAATTATTTTCCACATAATTGGATTGATGTGTGTTATGCCATTCCTTCTGTCTTTACTGTTGGACTGGTAGCCTCTTAACTAGGCCATGCCTCAGATGTTCTGCCCACACAGTAATGGAGCATTTCATGCCTTTTGTACACAAAACTGACCACAACAATTAGAATTCTGTCAGCTGTTTTCTGATTGGCTATCCGCCTGTCTGTGTATATGAACTTCCCATTTTTCCAGCTAAATTATGATCTGCAGTATTGATATAGGAACATATAGGAACATTGGAACTTTTTACAGTCTTTAGATGGTGAACAACATTCCTGAAGTGTTTCAACTAGCAAACACCTTCAGAACGTTACATTAAGTAACAGTATCATATGATCATATCCCTTTGGAATGTAGCATTCACAATAAGCGTATCATAGGACAAAAGTCAGTAGGCTGCGGTATTCATCTGTATTTGCTTCTTCTGCTGAGTTTTTACAGATTATCTTAAAAGCCAAGATCTGATGATCTGATGATTTTCAGTAAGACAAGAAAAAAAGTTATCCTTTGAAAGTGAACAGATGCTGCTGCGATTATAGATTACTCTGTCTGAATGGGGTGTGATCATTCCCTGTAATTTTACAGACTGTTTAAGAGGCTTGCAGTCCTGGCATCGAGTTAAGAGTTTCATAAATGACACCCGTTTAAAATTAACCACGCCATCCCTTCAAATCAGTCATTTGGCCTTCATAAAGGAACAACATGTTAATTATGAAAATTACCATCATTAAATTTTGCAGATTAATCATAGCATGTCTACTGTGAAGTCTTAAAATACTACTGGCACGGACATTACAGAGTTCCTCTAAAAACATTTTCAGACTCTGCAAATATAAGTTGGTTTTGTAGGGAACATGCAGCGAATGAGATGTAAATGTCATGTCACGATACTTTAAGTTTTTCATAATGCAGGTAATGCCACAATATTTTTTTCTGAGATCTGATGAGTTACAACAGATAAATTAATCTCACACTTTAACTCTTGATAAACCTGAAGTCAGCTTCATTTTCAGGCTTTACCTTTCCACCTTTAACGGTACAACAGTTGCATCTTAAAAGGTGCATGCTGGTGCCTCAGCCTACCTGTCCAGCAGCTGCACAGAGCCATTTAAAGTGGAACAGGAAAACCAGAACAAAACTCTGGAAAAAGGAAGATAACTTCATCCACTGTTGAAACGACTTACTGATGTTAACACAGCTGTGTGCCCTCACCTGAACTAAAGACTTCTTTTCCAAACTTTGTTTAATCTTTAGCTGTTTCTCAACCATCTCTCCTTTTTGACATTACATTGAGTTCAGCACGGAACTCAGCACAGAGCTTGTCCCCTTCCCCCTGTGCATGGACACTAACGCCCTCTATTGCTCATTGTAAGTAGTGTGTGGTTCTACTTGAGCTGCTCGTTTGTTTCCAATTTACAGAGTCGGGACCATGTAAGAATGGTGTACACAAAAAGGACCATTCGCAGAGCATGAGATGTTTTGTGTGTATATTATGTGTGTCGTGTGTGTGTGTGTGTGTGTGCACGCATGTGTGTGTGTGTAAATATATTATTTACAGAGTAAACAACTAAAATAGCATATAATAAGTCAACTACTAAAAACCGTTGCAGGCTGTAGATTAAGAGGTTACAATAGTTGAGTGACACCAGCGAGTGAAGTTGAGACTGCTGCAAGCTACAGCTAAAAGCTCTCGGCACCTGAATGGTGATACAGTCATTGGAATGGGTTTGACAATTTCCTTTATTTAAAGAGAGCGTTGATGTGATGTAAGATAGCATATGGCCAGTGAGTGTTCTGTAGATGAACAGAAGCCAGGGATCATTTGTACATCATCATCATGTATAGTGCTTTACAGACTATATCCTGTACTTGCAAAGTGCACTTTTCTTTTTCTGAGAGCAGAGGGATGATGAGCTCTGCTGTGCAGAGTAGCCATCTGCTGCTTGATCTAGCATTTCTGTTCTGCCACTGCTGCATTCTGTGTTTACATGCTCAGTCCACACTCAGCTCAGGGAGGACACACCCACACCTGCACACACAGCTGATCCAACACTTCCATTTCAGTGAAAGAAGATAAACACACACTGTTTCACCACCAGGTGCCTGACAGCTTCTGCAGTGTGCGGGGTGTTATTCCGACAAAGACCACCAGGGCCAAATGCTGGTGATTAAATTAAACATATGGGGTTCAAGTTGGCTATTGTCAATTTTATTCATTTGCAAACAACACTTCCTTACACACATGCCCATACTTCAAACAAAAAAAAAAAAGAAAGTGTGCTGGTTTCACAACCAAAGTGCTCTCCATCACAGAAGCAGTTCAGTCAAACCCCCAGATGGATTTGGCTGTTTCAGTGGCTTTAAAACTGGTGCTGTCCCTAACTGCCAAAACTAATTGCTATCTAGGGAGAATTTTCTAAGAAGCAGCACATTGATCCTAGATTTCTGTACGCACTAGAATTCACTGTAGGCTAGTTACACACTGAAGCTTGGCTCAGTGGCATCCTTTTGCTGATACAGCCTATTTCCAGCAGCCTGGGAGCTTAAAGCCACATGCAGGGATGTAGAGCAGCAGCACAGTACACCAACTTTATTCTTCTATTTACTTTTTTATATCACTAAAGGGAAGAACTACTCTGAACATAAGAATCATCAATCAGTTGCACAAAGAACCCAATTTCAATTAAAGCCTAAAATTGCAGGACTGCTCTAGCACATCCAATTCAACTTGAAGATTGAAGATCACTAAGCAGTGCTGGGGCCCTTCAGGACTGGACATTACAGCTTAAGAGGCTATTAGATTATAGTTGTATTGTTTGTCTTTTTTTCATGCACTAAACAGCAGATCCACCTTAAACATAAGGCTTAAAAAGTAGGGCTGGAAGCAGTTATCAATTTACTCAGTAAGTAGAAACATTTTTTATTTACTGTATTTCATTAAGCATGAGCATGATCTAAAACTCCAGTCTTGGTTGGGTGAATGTCATATAGGGCTGTACCCCAATCAGAATTATGTCAGCTGAACCAGACTTGGCAGGTTAAATTTGAAGATTTGACTCTTTGTTTCTTAACAACCTGTAGATTATCTAACAATCAGAAAATTCATTGGCACCAGTTTCATTGAGGATTTCAATCACATTAACATAGTCAAATGCATACATATTATAATTATATACATACATCATTTCATTCACCTGGCCCACAATGTAAAGGGGAACTGACCAACTGACCAACTCAGAACTGTTCACTGCAAGACCAGAAGTCCAAACATCCAGACATCCAACTCTCAATTTTACTCACATTTACATGTCTGAATGTCACTGGTAATGCTAATGGATGTCACATTATCATCAATGAGCCTGCGCGCAGTATTGTGAGAGCCTCCTCTTTTACTGTCATGTACTATCTGCAAAAGTGTTGCAAATGGCATGGTTTATGTTGTGGAAAATCTGCCAAATCAAGCCTCATTACAGTGATATTAATGCATTTTATATGTAGTTTTTCATTAATTGGAGAGATGAACATGTAGAACATGTAAATAAATATTTTGTTTTTCCTAATTTACCAGTATTTTACCACTATCAACATTACATATAAAAATGCAGAAGACTCATATAGGTTTACATTGTTTTGAATGGTGAAAAAATGGCAGTGTTTGCACCGCAGACATCTCAATCTCCGGTTTGGGTTACCACCACGGTGAAGAAATCTGAGTCTGTAAGCTTCTCTACAATGAACCACTTTACATCAGACCACTCTGACTTTGTTTACATCTCAACAACTTAATTACACCAAAACTTTGGTGGATCGGTAGAGTTCCCCTTTAACATTAATCTGAACAAGCTCATTATTTATGTCTTTCTATCAACTCCCAATCACCAGCTTCAATCAGCAGCTTTCAATCAACAGCTTATAATCACCAGCTTTCAATCAACAGCATTCAGTCAACAGCATTTCTGGCATGCTCCAATTCAAAGGTACATTAAGCTATATAGGAAACATTAAAATGTTGTTTTTTGTGAATTAATGTGTTTAATTAATTTATTTTTTTCATTTATAGCTGGCAGACCTGCAAGTGACAGTGATTCATGAAATAAAAGTAGGTTCTCTCATGAAAATACTCCAAGAATTTTAAAATCCTTGCGGGAAAACCCGTTGCACAGTATCTAGACTATGTCTAATCCATTAGTTTACACCTTTGTGTGTGTCGGTGAACGCTGTTCATCTGGTTTAGCAGAGAGTGACTCACGGAGCCAAGCTGTGGCTGCTCACTGAGGCACACACTGCCTGACACACTTCCTCCACGCTACCGGCTCACCACGGCTTGGCTTCTCCTGAGCACACAGCTCTGTGCCTCGTGCCTCGTGCCTGTGGAGGTTTTTTGTAGTAATTTGGCTGAGCTCACAATGCAGACTCACTGGACTCTAAATAAGCATGTGAATAAGCTCCAAAAGCACCTAGACTGCAGGTATCTGGGCATATGAGACTGGGACATCTCACCCCTACTGTAACAGTAACATGTTCCCACAATAAAACCCTTTCTTTAAAGCTTAGTAACCTACTGTGTGCTAGTGAGAGTGACGGGGGGCACATATTACGTGAGGAATTTATGGCAGTCCTTTGCACTTTTGCTATTGTTAATGACAGGCTTACAGTATTTCTGCAGATAAGAGCCATCTTATGATAAATTTCCTGCGCTTAGTGCAGAAAGGAAGAGAGCAGAGGCAATCAAGAGCCAGAGACTATAATCGTTAATGGCACTATAAGGACTGTTTTCCAGGAATCAGAGCAAGGCAAGACTGAAAACGAATTTCAATGAAGAATCACTTCATTATTGAAAGTGTAAATTTCCCCAAGGCCAGCCTTTATCTGTGTCCCGCAAAACAACCTGGACAATAAAATATGTTGCAGCAAATCCTTCTCATGGTAAGAACAGAAAGTTCAGACAGCATTAATTTCATAGTATCATTAGGTCATGTTGAGGATTGTCATGAGGATTATTAAGAAAACCTTAATATCCAAATTATGATACAAGGGCACAGTACAACTAGGGGTGGACAGTTTGATGATATTTAATGGTATTGTGATATAAACGATCACAGTAGGCTTTTCTGAGCACATCCTGGAATTTGTCAGTATTTAAAGAGCGCTGATCAACTGCTTAATGGATTACAGAGAGAATAAACACTCAATTCATAGTGTTTGATAGTATTCTTGTACTACTGGTGGTTTCATGTGTACCAAATTATCAAACGCCAGGGAGAACTTAGTTCAAGTACTGTGATATCACCCAAGCATCCAAAGCATGTTGTTTTCTGTATTTCCATGTATTTGAAGCCTGATCACTGAAGTGTGTCCAGATACATGTTCTGAGTGGGGAAGTAATATCTGTTATAGTTATTTAAGGGATAAAAGTTCAGCAGTTATTATTATTATTATCCTCATCATTATAATATTTCAAATATTTTTTTCTATTTTTATCTACATTTCCTTTTTTCACTTTGGGCCAAAAACTAAAAGTACAATTTTCATCTTCTGTAGCCAAACGTGAAAAAAGGATGAACACTGGAAGAGAAAAAAAAGATCTACAACAAGGCGCCACTAGAGTAAAAGTACTAAAGTATTTACCTTCAAATGTACTTAAGTATGGAGAGTAACAGTGGCATAATTTATTATGTACTATTATATTGACTCTAGTGTCACTCTCGGTCCACCAATCCTTTAATAGAAGGTCATTAATTAGTCTGACACTGATGTCTATTCAAATCATCATAATCACAGAACACTGAAGGAGAACAGTTTCCATTAGCTAGAACCAAGCTCTGTCCAATAGGTCAAAACAACCTCAGAACAAAGTGTGAGCTGTACCCTGATTAGTGGGCTCTCTTTGGGGTTCTTTTGCTTTCACATGTTATGTTTTTATGAGCACATAAGCCAGAAGGAAGGAGAGATTTCCCATAATGCATTGGAGTAAAAAGTAAGATATATGACTTTGAAATTAGTTAAAGTAAAAAGTCTTCCAAAATGGAAACACTTCAGTAAAGACACATGAAAAAACTACTTAAGTACAGAAACCAATTACATTTACTTCATTACTGTCCACCACTGGTAACAACTGTAGTAAATTTACTGTAATCTGCATTTGGGGTTTTTGTAGCCAAGAGTGTCCTGAATTTTGGTTTCAGAGAAGCAATAACTGCTAAATAAATAAATAAATAAAAACACTAACAATCTGCACTTGAGGAGCTTTGTTTCTACAAAAGATGCTACGTGCTCACCAGTTACGAGTAAAGCCTGGTGTTAGAGAGGTCTCGGTGGCAGGCCTTCACAGCCAGCCGTGCGCTTTTGTTTTAATGTGTAACATTTAGCATGGCAGACAGAAGCGGACGGGAGGAAGCAGTGCACACTGCAAGGATCCCTGAAGAGTGCTCCACTCTGTCAGAGGCTTAAAGAGGACAACTCCACTCTGCACTCATCCTCTTACAGACGCCAAGGCCATTTGATCTGCTTACATAACCGCAGCACGCACACACACACTCATACACTCATACACACACAGTCATCTGAGCCTGTGAATGCTCTTGGGAGGGTTTCGTCTGAATTTATGTTTCTCTTTCTCTCTCTCATTGGCTGTCCTAGGCAGCAGTGTGTGTGTGTGTGTGTGTGTGTGTGTGTGTGTGTGTGCACGCACAATTTCTCTCACCCACCAGAAACACTCCAAAAACAAAGTAAGGGTTTTTAGCGGTGGCAGCTCTCGGAAAAGCAGGCCAGCAACTAATTAATCATTAAATCTGAAATTAGCATACAGCATCCTGCCTGTGCTCACTGAGGCCCACAAGGAGAGGAGAGGGAAGAGAGGGAGGAGAGGAGAGGAGAGAGAGAGGGAGGAGATAAGAGGGGAAAAGGAGGAAAGGATATACGAAGGGCAGAGAAGAGAATGAGAGAGAGAGAGAGAGAGAGAGAGAGGGAGAGGGGGAGAGAGAGAAACACACAGAGAAAAGAACAGGAACAGGAAGTGAGATATATACAGACACAATTTCAGATCAGCCCCCTCTAAACTACCTGCACAATATATCGACTACTAAATGTTGGCATAATACAGAGCTTGGGGCTGATATCAAAGAAGGCTGTAAAATGCAAATTAACCATCTAAGATGTTTAATTCCTTTCAATTTCACACACTTTACACATAGGTGATGTCTCTTTCATGACAATCTATCTGCATCAGACACAACATTAAATAAACCCCACTACGCTGTATATACAGAACTTTGTTGCTCACTTGCTCATCAATCATTTGTCTGAAATCAAGGGTTTTTAAAATTGAGTTTGTCCCCTCCTACTGTTGCTGTATCAACCACTAATACAGTGGTTCACAAACCAAAACATGGTCCTGGTGGACCCTCGTCCTGCACATTGTAGTGTTTGCCCCACTCCGAAGACACTTGATCCAACTAATCTGCCAGTTAACAAACCCTTCCTAAATTGAAGTGGGTATGTTTTGGCTGTAAAACACCAAACAGTGTAGGATTCAGGCACAGGAGCATTAGTGAGGTCAGGTACTAATGTTGTGTAGTTCAAAGGTACTGAATGGAGCTCCATTACTCCAGGTACAATATTAGCAGCTTTTTACCGGTGGAGATGTGTCTTCAATGCCTTCAACAAGTCTTTAAAGAAAGTATGGGATTAAAAGAATTTTTTTTTCCAAAACGGATATGGAGTTGAACAGAACACCAGCCATCCATCAAATGTAAAATATTTACCCAGTTTGCTTCACCCACCAGACTCTGTGGTGATCTAGATAAAATGTTAAAATGGCTTATTGATTACTGATCCAACCTCCCAAAATCCATACATGCTGCTTACCATCAAACCTCTCTGAGAGCATTTAATAACAGCAAACATCAGAAGTGCATGACCTCAGGCTTAAACTGCAATTCATTGGTAATCACCTATCTAAGCCAATGAGAAAAGACACTGGCCTTTTCAAACAACGCTTTACCTAAGCATCTGCCTTCATTAAAAAAAAGTCAGATTATCATAAGGTTTATCACATATGGCAACAGTGAGTGTTAAATGACCAGTTGGAACCAGTACTGATACCAGAGTGAACAGGAAAGTGAGTAAAACAGAAAAGACAAGGATTATTTTCTCAGAAGTGGCATTAGGCTGACATCAGGAAAGGCAGGAAATGACTAGTTTTGTGTAAAAGAGCATCAAAAAGAAACACTGAAAGGCATGTGTCTCAAAAGAACAATTCATCCTCCACTGGTCTGGACCACATAGTGGAATCTCTAAATTCCTATTGTGTGCTCTAAGCATCCTGACCAACCCCCAGATGAAGGTTCTGTGGGAGTATTGATGAATCAAGGCATTCACAGCATCCAACAAACAAATAATTCTGGCCAAAGAAATGCAGGCCAGTTTTTAAAAATGTATCACTTCAAGAGCTCACCAATGTATCTTTAATATTTCAGTCTAATTGTAATTTGGCCACACGATTCTTCTCCAAAACCTCTTAATCCAGGGGTGCTCAGTCCTGGTCATGGTGATCTACCACCCTGCATAGCTTAGCTCCAACTCTATTCTACCACACCTAATCCATGTAGTACACTACATCGCGAGACATGTGAATGATTCAAGTTTCACACTCGGCTCACATGTGACGTAAACAAGGACCTCCCTATCACTGAGGCATCCCTATCACTGTACCGGACTTACCCAACAGCTACGATTGCAGGCATTCGGCGAGCAGTGATGCCCTCCATGAGTCATCCTGTTAATGCCGGCACCGGCTGCACAACGCAGGACTACATGCAAGCAGACTATTATGACGACTGCCGTTAACACCACGTCAACGTCACCAAAGACTGCAATGGTGTCGTGCCAGACTGTCATGGAGTGACGAGTCCCTCCTTTTCCTTGGTGTAGATGACCAACGAAGGAGGCACTGTGGTCAGTACCAAGAAGAACAGTTTGCTGTCACGCTTCACATGTCCAGAAGGTCTGGTGTCACTCCACCTCCACCCCTACCACAAAACCCGCAGGAACTGTGTGAGAATATTCAAGATGCATAGGATGGATTATCACAGGACACCACTAGGAACGTCTACAACTCCATGCATTAATTGAGATTATGTATGTGTAGCTCAATAAAAATTGCCCATATCAGTCTATATGTATCATCATTTATTGTTCCTGGTAATCTTTATCTTCCTTCCCGAAAGCATCGCAATCTGATGTTCCTTCTGGGCGTAACTATGTTTATTTATTATGAGTGTATATGCATCTCTTGAACAGTAGGACAAGTTATGTTGAATCTGAACTCTCCAGGATGGTAGACCTCCAGGACCAGGATCTTGTGATCTTACAATAGAGACTTTATAGATCAATTTCCCCTACAGGGATTAAGCCTAGTCTTGGAGTTGCAGCCGGATTAAGCCATTTTGAGGCCCTAGGAGCTAAAAAAATGGAGGCCTCCCTCTGTTAAAGATTTTACATTCGCTGTATTTGAAAATGATGACAGTTTAACAGGATTGCCAAGTTTATTGAGGTGGCTGGAGTGAGATTAAAAAATGTGCATTTACAAGTAACCTTCTCCTCCAGCAGCGCTTATGAAATCAGGTTTAAACCTGGAGAGACGCAGCATTAGCAGCAGGCTTGAACCTCTATTTTTAGAGACGTACATTTATGATAGGATGGTAATGTGTTGTAGCACTGTCAGCAGATAACGAGGCATGATGAATTTGGCATGTGTTACGGAGCGCTATGAGAGCAACCTTTAGTTGAGCGAAAACCCAGATGCTCTGACTTTCTACAGCTACTTCTGTATCTGGCACAATCTTACACTCTTACAATACAGCAGAGCTGCATTAAATACATCCAGAATCCTCTCAATTATCTATGACATGACCCCAAAAAAAACAAAAAAAAAAACTGTAGTTTGCATGTTTGTTCTGAGCCATAGGTGGGTTGGATTTATTTACTGCTGGGTTGGATTTATTTATTTATTGTTTACTGCTGTGAGATTTCTTAGCACAGCATGAGAGCTTGAGAAAAGACTCAAAAGCATGAAAGTTGGCAATCCTGCATAATAGTCTAATACTGCACAACATACTAGTCCAATACTAATGCTATACAGCATTACGGTCTAACACAAATACTATGTTCAATATTTTATAATAACTGTAAAATTGTATCTTTTATTCATATTGCTTTTATTCTGTTATTGATTTGCTACCTGGTGTTGACCAGAGGAGAATGGGTTTCCCTTTGAGTCTTGGCAAGGTTTCTTTCCCATGCTTTTAGGGAATATATCATTGCCACTGTGGCCCTTGGCTAAAACGCTGTATAAATGAACCTTAAATTAGGTTTTACTAGTTCAAGTAGATTTTCTACAATCCTGAAACCACAGACTAAAAGCTGAAATTGCCTGCCATATACAATACTATCCAAAAAAGTCTACCCTTCATTTTTTTACTTTCTACAAAACCTGACCATTAAAAGGGATCCATTATGCTTTCCCAGTTTTTACCTGTTCCTTTAGTGAGTTATGTAGCTTCTTGTGCATTTAAATGCTCTGTTATGAAGTAAAGTGCACCAAAGTCCACTCTAGAGGGAGAAACTCACTCCCACTCTCTCTGTCAGCTGTCTGAAACACCTCTTTGGAGCCCTTTTCTCTGTTACAAGGTGACGTCATCTCATAATCCCGATTGCCCAGAAGAGAGTATGCAAACTAACCACCACACTGGGCTCATCAGGAGGCGGGGCTTAAAGACACAGGATATCTAACAGAGTGTTGCACATAGAGGGTGAATTCAGATGTACAGTGTGAGAAAAATATTGTGTTTGAGGAAAATTGAAGAACGTAAATGTATTTCTCAGTTGATATGTGCAGGATGATTATAAATAACATGAAAACTGGATTAAAAAATAATAATATTAATATCTTTATGCCCCTGTGTGTGTTTGGCATTACTTGAAACAAAATGCAACCAACTTCTAAGACTAAACAGTGTACCTGTGGAAAAACACATGGAAAAATATCCCTCCAGATTTATCTGAGGGGTGGAAAAAAGTCTCCAGAGAAGAATGGAAAGTTATAAAGGCAAGCTAGACAAACTACATACTGAAAATATAATACCCTACTTTAGTTATTGAGGCTTCTGTGTGATTTTTAGCTAAATATGTGTTCTGCATTTTCCCCCACTGACACTGAAAAAATAAATAACTTGTACTCAGAGGATGATTTGACTGGAAATTAAATGAAGGGTGCGCTCAGATTTTGCGCAGCACTGTATGTTGCCATCACATGCTCATCTTCACGTTGCCATGCTTGGCACAAGAAAACTGACAGTTGGGTGGAGTCTGGCTCCGATTTTCATCCATAGCAGAGAGAGAGGTGAGGTGAGGACAGATGAAGGTAAAAAAGCAGAGAATAGACAGTGATAAGTACTCATGCATAATGAATTAATCCTTGGATGTAGGAAAATCCTCTTGCTGTGTCAGCTAATGGGAGCATGGATGCATTTCTGCACCCGCATGAGGACATAACCCCCCACATGCTTACAGTATGAATGCAGCAGTGCTTCTGTGCAGACTCTTTTGGCCCTTAAAGGTATGAACGAGCTAACTTGGCAGACGCATTTTTTAGCTAATTAGCTATCCTGCTGTGAATAAGGCAAATGTGTGTACAGGCCTGATAACTCTCTCCGCTCAGAAACACACACCCGCACACAATAGTGAACTACACTCTCCTCAATGGGATCCATTCACATTTACCACTAAAAGGTCAACAGCTGTGCAAAGCTATACGTAATTACAGGTACCAGTGAAAAAGTAGGACACTCAAGACAGATGATTCCTAATTGAATACAATAGCCTAATTGAAAGTCACAATCAGTGCTGCACTCACCTACAAGTAGTCAAACACAGGACAGGGAACAGACAGTTAAAGGGATGGTGGCTCCAAGTAGAGGATCTCCATCTCCCCAACCTGCAGCCAGCTGTTTACTCCCAGCACAATTTATCTTTCATCATATTCATTAAGCATTATTGCTTGTTTTGAAGCAAATCTGCCTTTCTACTGCATTCTGCATAATCATGTTCAATCTTTCATAACGTTAAGAATTACATTTTGATTTGCTCTATCAAAACATCTAAGATCAGGACGGTGAAATACTGCGGTTATAAGGAAGATTAGTTGGACAATCCTGTTGCTCTTTATTGGCAATACCTGCTTGCAACGTAAGACTGAATGCTTGTTGTTTTTCCATAGAAGTAGAAAAGTGAGTGAGCCAGTGGATGTGAACGAAATCTGCTGGAAATAAAAAGACACTATGTGAGGTCCTGGTATGAGTGACACACATCCCTATTACAATGATAACCATACCATACAAAACTTACAGCCAGGTATGCAAATTAACAGTGCATCCCAATACATTTGTTACTACAGGCTTTGGTTCAGATGTGGTGACATGATTCCTGATAATACAATCAATATCATGATAAACTTTGTCACAACAACTTTATCTAAGCAAATTGCAAGCAATATTTCCATAATTGCACTCACATTAAAAACAATCAGAAGAAGCTTTAGGAGGTGTAGTTTGTAGTAGAGGGTCTACCTAAGTCTACTCAGTATTCCAAATCTGATGCCAGGGCTCTTGTGTCACGAAGGGCTCAGGTTTAGACAATGGCTGAAACAAGTTCTAGAGAAAGTCAAGTAACTCGATTACAACAAATCACAGACATGAAAAGAACAGGCCACACCTTGGGACAGGCTGGGACTACATGACTTGCAAATGTCTTATTTTTTCTTCTGTATATTTACTATTGAGCTTTAATACAGCAAATGTATTTCTTATCTGATTACTCAATCAACTGATGGAAAAATCGGTGGAATACTATGGTGCTATGGTGATGTAGCCCAGTGAAAAGTGATTCACTGTCGTAAAACAGAAAATTCACAATTAGATCAATGTAAAATTTCAGCTGTGAAAGAAAGGCCCCAAAAACCCAAGGGAACGTAATTGGTTATGTTTAACTGCACGGTGTAATGGGTTTCTCTCTACTGGATGCAGTAATAAACAGTATGCAAATTAAGGTTATTACGTTAGGTTTTATGAAAAAAGATCATATGTATGTATGTAGTAAAAATTCAGTCAATACCATAATATCCACTGAAAAACAAACATGACAGTATCACTGAGCAGAAAATACACATGTACTGATTTTAATATTTGATAGTCTAGAATGGGTTCTTTCTATGCCAAACCTTCAATATTCAGAAGAAAGCAACACATCTGAGTAAAGCTTGCATCTTATCTGAACATAGTCTACTGCTGTTCTACTTTAGCATAACTGAGCTACATGACAAAACTCCTCAAAGGAAAACAACACATTTGGCATGAATCTGAAGGTACATGACAATTAGGTATCTGAGATTCCCTCAATCCTGTTTCCTTCAAACACTCAGTCTCGCTGAGTACAACCAGAATGGCTTTAACATTAAACCCAAAACCCGAGCAATAACCTTCATGTTGAAGAACAAAAGAGATAGAGACATGAGGGATATTCCACTATGGATATCTGAAAACATGTGCAAGGCTGAACTGCAGTGCCAATCCAAATAAACATTCCCTGCAGCATATGACAAGTCCCTTTGGTTTGCCAGGAATAGCCTGGTAGTGGGAGGGGCATGGGGGCTCCCAGTGAGTGCCTCAGGAGGAGAGCAGGATGGTAGTGGTCGACCCCCCTCTGGGTTCCATAGATTTACATGCAGTAGGACAGGGCCTCCAGCCTGGTGTGTCTCTGTTGGGAGAGAAGAAGGAGGGAGGGACAGAGGGAGAGAGAGAGCGAGACAGAGCGAGAGAGAAATACTCCCCTCTGACTATAAGATCCAGACAGACACGGCGAGTTGCAGAGCCGGAGGTGTAGGAATACCTAAACAGAGTGTCGCAGAGAGTAGGGAGAGAAACTAGGTCTGGATCTACATACAGTATTTACAATGAATATGAGAAGCCCCCAGACCTGGGACAGCAGCTGCAGGAGGAGGACACAGGCTAAAGAAAAGAGCAGGGAGGTGATAAGACAAAACAAAGAATGGGGAGATGATAAGACAAAACAATACAAGACTGAGGATAAACTGACAAGATGCTACTGGAAAAATATCAGCACTTGGTTTCCTGATATGGTTCCCACAACATTTTTGCTTATACAGATCTTGACAAGTGTCAGGTCAGATATCTTTTCAGAAATTCTTTTCTCTAGTAAGCTGAAAATGCTAGAACATTAGTAATTCTGTTACTTATTATTATTATTATTATTATTATTATTAATATTATTATTAATATTATTTATTTATAGATATTTCTACACCAAGAAATATTCATGTTGCTTTTTTAACTCTTTCATATAATTTGACGAGAGTTAATGTAACAGTAATGGTTTTGGGTGGGTTTGGGAGCTGGATTACTGGCTGATGTTTGGTCACAGCTGGATGACAGTTTTTAGTGATGGCAGGGTCTGTTGAGTTCAGTGATGTGCGAATCATGATGCTGTTTTAACCTTTTGTTGGAAAATGAAGGCTAAAAGCAGAGGGTTAGGATTAGGTTTAGAATTTAGGGTTTAGGGTTACGGTTAGCTAATATCAGGTTTTTGGGTGGTTTTATGAGCCAGATTATTTACTTAAGCTAACGACACAGCTCAATGAAGTGTCTAGTGGGGGCTGTAGCCTACTCCATTCTGAAGTTATGAAGGCTACTATGAGGGCAACTAGCATGTAGCCTGCAAAATGCGGGCTTTGGGTTCTAAGCGTTTGCCGAGTTACAAAGTCTAAATAACTTCAAAGAAAAAAGCATCAAGCTATGCTAAGCAGCTTTCACAATTCCATTATTCGTTACTAGAACAGTTACAGGTTCATGGCCTAATTAAGTATGAGAATATGCAACAACAACTTTTACTGAACTGGACTTTCATGTATATTATGTTGTTTATATTTCACAAAGAATAAACTCACATGCTGTTACTGTGCTTGCTCCTTTGTTCACTTCAGTGCAAGAGACCATCATAAAATTACTGGAAAAAAAATTAAATACTGGGAAAAAAGTAACAATACCTCGGAAAAAAAGCATTATTATTTTATACTAATATTTTACAATAACTTACTTATGATGGTGTTCTGTCATTATTGCTATGCATGTAAAATAACCATTATGGAAAAAGTAATGGATAATTATAAAAGATACAGCAAAGAGGAAAAAAAAAAACTCTGAGACATGGTTATTGTCCAAATGGTTGAACCAAATAATATGACTTAACAAGTCTAAAACTGTGTATAAGCGTCCATTAGTTGTCACTGTCTTGTAGCTCCAGTGCTACAAGTAAAAAAGCAAACTTGTCTTGTGAACTACGTCAAGTTGCATGTATGACTAAATCATTACTTAAGACAAGCTGTGCAAATAGTTCCCGAAGTCTGTTTGGAACGTGTGCTGATGTAGCAGCGTAAGGTGGGGCGAGAACAGAGTGAGATCTGACAGTGGGTGAGTAAGACGGAGGGCTGGGCGAGGTGCTGATGAGTGTGGGAGACAGCAGGGAGAGCAGGGCAGCCATATGCCCCATCCCTCTGGGGCCTCTGGGAGACAGGAGACAAGGTGACGCACTACACACTCTCCTCACCACAGGAGCACTGGAACCTGATCAACAGAACACTCCCAACACGCACAAACACAGCCACGGGGGAGGCATCCCTCGCACGTAACACGACCACACTGTACACACAAACAAACAGGAGGCTAAGATACTGAAATATTAAATGGACTCCAGCACGCTACACCATAATAAATTGAATTCATTATATTGACTTCCCCACCCTCCCTCCCAAGCATTTCACAAAACAGTTGTGGCAAATATTACATTAGGAGAGCTAAAAGGCAAAGTAAGAGAAACAAATACTTAATTTTTCTCTGCTTTCAGTTTGTGTGCAATTCTTTTATCCATATTATTAAGCTTTCATTCTTCTCCTGCTCCCATAAACTTCTACACAAAAACTCATAACTGTGTAAGTCAAAGCAACTTCAGATCACAATAGGAGACTTGTTCCCTCGTATCGCAGGCTAATGCGCAGCCTCATTAGCACTGAGTAAGTCCATTAGCTGCGTGTGCACTGTTACGGGAGGATCAGCGGCTTTCTGCCGCATCTCAGAGTTCTCAAAGCCTCCCCCACACACACCTCCTCTCCCTCCCTCTGCTGTGCTGTTCCTTTGATTAAATAATAAATGATCAATATCCACACGGCAATCGCCACGGTGACTTAGTGCGGCCATCGATCGGGGCCAGGAGACACGATGAAAAAGGGCCACTGTGACAGGCCGCATCGTCATGCATCAACTCCCCAGACTCAGCGACCCACTCAGGAACATCAGCAACCATTTGTAACTCCGAGCAGCAGCTCGCTCCTCACACCGCACACCGGGGTGTAGGTGCCCCTGAGTGCTTGGCTTTTTCTGGTGAAAATGTGGTTCTAAAACGGGACCTGCTGTCGGGGGTACTTAGGGTAATGCAGACATGCACAATGGCGTCGTTTACAAATCCAGAACGGGTTAATGAGTCAGACTGGTAAATACTTCCAGAAGTAAAGGGAAAATAAGGAAGGGGAAAGAACAGGAGTTTCTAAAACGTATTAAAGTGTGTAAAGAAAAGCGAGACTCTTAACATCCATGTAAGACCTCAGACACCATCAAAATGTTCACCATCAGAAAAACACTGCTTGTAGCTTTCTTTTTTGATCTGAAGGAAAATCTGCATGTGTTTCTCTCTATCCTTCCACTGTATAAAGACAACTCAATGCTATGCTATGGGTCTGAAAGGATGCGTAGCTGTCAAGAAGCCATTAATGAGAAGGAGAAAAGAACAAAACACTACAAACTGACCACCGCAGGGTCACATCACAGAATGTGTCTGGGGTTACTTTGATCCTGAGAAGCAGAAAATGCAATCAATTTCTAAGACTGAATTTCGGAGCAGTGGGAAAATATCTATGTAGATTCCTGTGAAAAGCTGAAAGAAAGTCTTCTGAAAATAATGATCGCTTTAATAAAAGCAAAGGGTTGACACTCTATATTATATTTAGTTGCAGAGGCTTCTGTGTACATTTCTATTAATCATATATTTTCTGCTTTTTCAGACCCTGATTAATTGAAAAAAAAAAAAAAGACAAACATTTTTATATTAATGATACTGACACTTTTGTTGAGAATAATTATGTGAAAAAAAGGTTTTCTATAGCAATATCAATATTTAATGAACTAATCAATCAATAAATACACACAAATATTGGCACCTCTGGTAAACATGAACAAAATGAGCTGTAAAAAATATTCTTTATTACTTATCACTTTGATATTTCATTCAAAATAACTTTATTTAAAGTACAATGATTGAAAGAAAACACCAAAATCTTACAGTGAAATACATATGATTCCAAAATCTATCTGTGCTACAACTGTAACACTTAAATGGTCAGCCATTACTTCCTGTTTCTGCAGGCTCATGTATAAACATGAAGTAACACACAGGCTTAATTTAGTCACCCATCCCTATAAGAAAGACCAGAGAACACACAGTGATATGCAACAAAATGATATTGAGCCACACAGACCAGGAAAGGGCTACATGAATATAGGCAAACAGTTGCCTAAATGTCCATTTCCAGCATCAGGCCAGTTTATAGCAACTGGAGATATTAAGAATCTGTCAGGAAATAACCTGTACTATTTTAACCCCAAGCACAGTGAGGAGCATGGTGCAGGTGGGGGGGGCGGAATCTCCAAGAATCATAGCTGGAAAATTGCAGACCTCGGGTCAGTAAGGTCTTGGGGTCAGAACATCTCTCAAACTACAATAAGACACCACCCACATGACCACAAGTTGTTTGGTAGGGTTGCCAGAAAACAGCCACTGTGTCAACAAACGGCCAACACAAGCCCCTACAGTTTGCCAGATGCTTCTGAGTCGCTCATATTCTGTGATCAGATGAGACCAAAACTTTCTGGTCACCACACCAGAAGTGAATTTGGATAGAAATGCAGAAAAGTACCTCATCCCCACTATCAAGTATGGAAGTGGGTCTGTGATATGGGGTTGTTTTTCTTCCAAAAGCCCTGGACAATTTATTTGGATATATAATATCTCAAACTCCATCAAGTACAAGCAGAAAAAAAGCCAGACTGCCTCAGCCAGGTAGCTGAAACAGAGTTGTTCTTCCAGTATTACAGTGACCCAATGCACACCTTAAAATCAACACAAAAAAGTTCACCAACCACCGAATCAACGTTTTGCCATAGTCATTCTGGTCCTCCGACATAAACCCCAAGAGAAAACTGTGGGATGAGCTGGAGAGGAGAGTCAATAAATGTAGACCTCAGAATCTGTAGGATATAAAGAGATTCTGTATTAAGGAATGGTCTCAGATCACTTACCATGTGTTCTCCAGTGTTTTCAAGACTTTGCAAAGGGAGGCTGTGCATAGTATTAAATGAAGGAGTGCCAACAATTATGGTACACAAAGGTTTGAGAAATCTTTTTATATTACGATTTCATTATCCAATCACTCTCCTTCAAATAAAAGATGTTTTTGTTAACATTTAGAATTCAATATCAAAAAGAGAATCAGTAGAAAACAGTCCAATATGCTCATGTTCACCGAGACCCTTTTCCACCACCATGGAACGGCTTCTGTTCCGGTTGACGCACCTAATTTTGAACCATTCGGTGCATTTCCACCAAAAATAAATGAGCCCGAAGAGTTTGTACCTAGCTGGAACCAACGAATAGTAGGTTCTTCAGCACGAACCGAGGCGATATCCGTGGTTGTGTCAGTTGTTGCAAAAGGAGAAGGCAACAATGGCGACCCCCAGTGGCCTGCTGAAGAAACTCTTCTATGTCGTCTTATCATCAGCAGTTGATCTGCGATTGCTTTTTGGATATAAACAAACATCTGCAATAATGGCACAAACACTCACAGGTAATCTATACACCACCATTTGTTACTACTGTTTACTACCGCTGTGCAACGCCCTTTGCTGACGTTGATGACAGATCCTTTCAGTAAAAGCTGGTGCAAACGCAGACTGGTTTCCTGGATAGCACCACAGTTCTACGAAGTCCGAACAGAACCAGGGTTCTTTTGGTCAAAAAGGATGAGGGTACCACAACGTGTGGAGGGCACAATAAGTAAGGCATAATATAATAGCAAATTCTGTGCACTCTATTCCTTAGTCACAAAATTGGAACTGAGCGAGCTCTTACAAATGATTAAACAGGACCAATGCAAATTCTACTTTGGCATCACACAGACAGATCTTTTGGCATAGGGGGAAAAATTCGTCTGAGGTAACAGAATAACAGGATAGCATTTTACATTCTTTGTTGCATCTCTGCTAAAATGGCTGACTGATTTATCTTAGAATCCTCTCATCTGCTGTAATTGATTAGCAGCTGATTGAAGCGCAGTGATGTAGGCTAGTCTACACAGAGATATGGAGATACACAGATTCTCCTGATTACAGACTCTCACTCACACACTCTCACGCATTCTCTCCATCGCACACGCACACGCGCACACACACACACGCGCACACACACACACACACATTCTCTCCATCGCACACACACACACAGAAAATAAAATCATCTCTCCTCCTGAAACATGCCATTTCGTACTTACTCGAGACGTATAAGAACACTCATAAGAAGCTTAAGTCTTAAGTGGATCTCGATGCAATCATCAGTCAGATATATCTGGCAAATGTAAATGCTCCTCCATGTCAATCAACATCGAAATCACAGCAAAAATAGCACACCTCTAACCCTGGCTCAGTCTTGCAATGTATAATTAAACATTCTTCCTGCCGTTTGGAACAGTATTAGTCAGTAGGGATGCCCCATTCATTCTTTACAACAATTTGACATCTTCGTAGCCACATTTTTAATTCGAACATGAACAAAGAAACATATAAAACAAAGTAGTGAAAGCCGAAGTTGGAATATGAATGAGATTATTTGTTCTTTAATGGAAATAGGAACCTGATATTACTTTCCTATTTAAAGGCCCATACAATGAAAAACTGCATTTACATTGTACTGTATTAACATTGTTGAATAAGGAGAGTCCAGTTGATAGAGCTGAGATGTCATGGACCAAAAACACGGTTGTCTCCTCCTTCAAACACAAATCCTGCATTTGTAAAAGAGCTCAGTAAAACAGGTTGCTTCCAAAGTCCTAAAATGTCACAAAACAGCCTTGTACAGGAGTTTTACTGTGACACAAATTAAGGTGGAACAGAAAATTTTCAAAATAAGCTGGAAAATAGGAAGCCAGCTACAGTGCCCACATATTTAACAAAATCCTGGAAAACTCAAAAACATTTCAAAGTTTGTTTGCTTTTTTGACATTCTGACACTGATAAGACTGAGTAGAGGAGCTGTTCCACCTTTAATAGCATCACAACCTCAACCACAACCTGTAAGTAGCAGCCATGCTGTGTGATTTCATCCACTTTTTGGTGATTAAAACAGATCGTCTTACACTGAAAGTTTCTTAGACAGTAACTTTTGTTACTATGTGTTGTTGCTGAGCTCAAAAGCAAGTAGCTAATATAGGTAACGGTAGCTACCAGCAAGCTCACTAACTAAATAGTCTGATGACCCAGCTTATTAAACAAAGGTTCATTTTATTTTGTCTATTTTGACATGTTGCTTCTGTGATCACCGTGGTGTCTCACGGTAAACCTGCAAATCAGAGCAGAGCTCATCAAACTATTCATGAGCTCGCCAAGAAAGGGAAAACAGCTCGTTTCATTCTAGGTCCAAATTATAGGACGTAAATGGGAATGCATTAGTTCTGCCAGAAAGACACAAAAGCAAAAGTGATAAAAACACGATATATAATATTCTATAAGGTGAACAATTTGAAGGATGACAATTTTCAAACAACTAAGGAGGCTTTGGCGTAGGCCCTGTCCTGGGCCCAGGTCTTGAAACATTCAGACCCTTGCAGATCCTGCCGGATATGGACGGCAGGGGCGGAGCCTACTCCCTGGCCAACAGGACCAGGGCCAAACTGGTGGTGGAGGGGGAGGAAGGAGGAGAACGTAGAAACGTCGGCACCTGAAAGTACCAAAACATGAGCGCAAGTTGAATCCTTTTAAAGACAGGTGGCACATTGCAATTGGCCAGAGTAATGAATGAATCAGTGACGTAGCATTGGAGTCTTCCTGCCAGAACTTGCGCTAACTTGCGCTAACTTGCGGAACTTGCGCAGGTTAGTGTCTTTCCCACAGTTACTTATTGGTACAGCATGGTGTGCTTGGACAGGAAGGGAACTCAAACCTGCTCAAAACATTAAATATGTTTTAACTGAAATAAATCATAATAAATGTGAACGGCATTTCCATCAAATATGACTCGCAAAGCCTCAGAACTGTACAAATTCCCTAGTTATATGGACTCGCTCTTACAGGCTACTCCATACAAGGCAAGAGTGAATGACCTGATTGAAGCCCTGCAATTCCTAGTAGTAGCAAGCAGTAAAAGTGTGACACATACTGTCAAAGCTCTTGCATCACTGTGAAGTTTCCCACTCTGCCTATTTCTCTAGAACTCCTCTAGTCACTAAACTAAATCGTCTAAAGGTGAATATTTTAATGTGAGTACCTTAGTCATGCTTCGATGCAAGCTGTTTGAATCATGCAGAAAAATTGGCCATTCTCTAAAATTCCCTGTGGGTCATCATGCCCGGACCGAGGGCATGCCTGACTTGGGGCCATGCAGATGGGTACGATGACTTTCATTACAAACTCAAAACGGGTTAATGAGGCAAACCGTTAAATTCCTCCAAATCATGAGAGCATTTCCTAAGTAGCACTGGGAAGTGGTGCATATAGTTACAGTAATAAAGCCCAATGAGGCTTACTGACAGCCTTTTACTTGAACTCAAATAACCGAATAACTCGCATTGACCACAAGAGGATCGTTTTACTTCAGTTACTGAAAACTATCTGCATCACACATAGGCATTAGGATTTAATATTATATAGGAGGTGATGCCTGAGACCACAGCTTGAGTGCCTGGATACTGATGACAAATGAGATGTAATGTGATTGTGGGCGAGCTGCTGCAAGTTTATTTGAAGCCTTTCAGTGTGGCAGAAATGGATGTGGTGACTAAGACCATCTCCCCATCTTTCAGACAGCTGAAGGTGTGATGGAGAGAAGGGGAAACGAGCACAGAGGTAATTTAAGTTTGCTGGCACTTCCTGCACTCAGAACTTTCCGTGGACTCAAGACACTATATCCTGACAGCACTGGCTTAACAACTGTGCAAACTAATCCAACACACAACACAGAAATACAACATCCTCAGCCTTCTAGGAATGGGCTTTTCAGTCAAATTCGATATCTGAATTTTTGAGGCACTATCTGGAAATATTACACCACACACCCTTGACACTTCAGACGAATGACACACAGCACCTGAAAATTCCTAACCATTGTTTTTGGCACCTGGCATTGATGCGCTTTGCAGTGTCCCTGTGGAACCAGACCACAAAAAGCCATAACAGCTGACACAAGGCTTTAAAACTGTGCCATGATGGGTTTTCAGATTCTACTGTCTTATAACAGGCTAAACAGATAAATGCTGCTCATCTGATACTACAGCTAATGCTACTAGGCTAGCCATATGGCAACTTGTTTAACCTTTAACTGTTTAGCATGCAAACAGTGAATTTATGAAGAGCTCCAAATGTCATAAATTCACTAAATGATGGTCAATTTTTTTCTTATTAAATCTAAACGAGCTTGATGGTCATCAGTGCTTTACTGGGCTGGTATAGCTGCTTAATGTAATACCTGATGAATGGTCTGCTCTTCCCATTTGGGGTGCAGTATCCTTAAGGTGATTGCAGAACTGGATCAAAACATAAGACAGTAGTAAAGAACAGGATAGGAGTTCAGACACCTCAAGGTTTTAATATATAAAGAAGTATAACATCAGATAGAGGACCATTTACACATCAAAAATCTTAACCTCCTCACCAGGCAGCAATTTCCCAAAACACGTCAATACATGCAATACTATCTGACGACACAACACACCATTTCACAGCCTACAGACATTTTTTGGTAATGCTTGCTTATAAATAAATAAATATGAAATAATACAAATAAAAATAATATAATGAATTAGGTATGTGGCTATAAAATTAGCAGCAAACAGAATGCTCATTAACAAATGTCACATCACATACGGCAACACCACCACTAAGCATTTTACGCTACAACACAAAGCCGCATTAAAAACATAATCAAAGAGCCAAAGTGCCAAGTACCAATCCGAGTTTATCCAAGATATATAGCCGCATTAATATCTGGAACTCATCCATAGCCCTAATTTCCAACCACCAAATCTCATTTTCTCTGTCAGAAATTTCAGGCACAATATATGTCTCTGATATCCCAGAGAATGTTTATCTTCATAAACAAGTAACAATAGCCAAATGTCAAATCATAGTTTTTGGGCCCATTTTCATGAGAAATCATCCCTCATATATTCACAGACCTGTCATTACGCATGTTGAACAGCAATGTTGGCTGCCACCGCAAAAGATGTGGTGAATGAGGAGGCTTAAGCTTTTCTTTCCTCTCTCGATAAGCGTATTACATATCTGAGCCATTTGCATCTGGATTGTGAATGTCTGCAGCACTGCAGGAGACAAAAACAGCAGAGGAGGTGTAGGACTGCAGCCATAGGTTTACTGACATAACAGTCATTCAGAGGAGGACTATACTGAGGAAGGAAGTCAAAGCATGGCAGCCCTGTCACATCACTTATGACTCAGATTTTCAGCCTTAAGAAATACAAAAATAGCCTACATGCATGCTTATGGGCTATTTTTGAAGGTTATTTCCTCCAATTAAAAAAACAAATGCAGCTTTTATATTACCATGCTGTGTGTAATAAATGCAAAAAATCATTCAAGCAAATATTTCTCTCCAATCCATGCAAAAGATGCTTGCAGATACTTCTATTTCCTGACTAAGCTTTAAGAATGAACATAAGTAATTGTCATATATTGTCTGTCGATAGCTATTAATCATTTTCCCTTATGTAGGAAGCTCACCAGACAAAAAATGAGTCACCTGTACCTGAAGCATATCGAATAGTGTGTAGTACCTCCACAAGCATGAATAACAGCTGGAATTCGATTTGGATGCAGGCGACATCAGTGTTAAGCCACTCTTGCATCAAAGAATTGCACAGCTGGGCCAGATTTTGTGGATGCCTTCCCTGGCACAATTCTGAGGAGAATTTCCTGTAGAGTGGGATTTTAGCCACTTCTAATAGACCCGTATGACCCTACGCTTCCATACACCTGCAAATTCAGCTAATTCCTTCACACTATGATCTTTGGCACACCCAAATGCAGTCACTCCTTTTAGCTGAGCATTAACCTCTGCTTTGCGACCCATTTTCCACACATCTAACAAGACATTCACTGCACTGTACCACCTCTTCTCAATCTATGAAACCCGTCTCTCAAGACCCGCAGGTATTTATACCCCGACCATCCTCAATGAACGCCATCTGCTCGAGCCAGAAGTTACCACCCTAAACACGCAAGGAGACTAATTTTTTGTTTAGTCAGCTTATACATAGCAGTAATTAATTAACAACTTAATCAACACACCTGCACATTCTGTAAGCTCTGCTCAGTAGCATAGTCCTTGACAAAACTGGCTAGGGTAAGATATTCTAAAACCTGACAGTATACCCAAGTGACTCCATGAATCTACAGAGTCTACTTAAGCCTTGTTCACACAGTAATAAAATGAATGAACACATGGTGCTTTCGTTTTATGCTGCAGCTCTGAAATACTACAGAGAGACTTTTACTGACACATTGTGAACCGAAAAGAATCATTTCAGTCTGGTTTAAAAATGTGAAGGCCAGAATATCTGCAAGGGAAACAAAAACTCAACATTTTTCTCATAACCTTGATTGCATGCTGAACACAATTTGTTTCAGTGTATTGCTACTGGAAGGATAGATTTTTTTCCCTGCAAACCTTGTCACAAAGCAGATGAATTGCTCCCTAGTTCTCTCACTTTGTAGAAAATGGCACTGTAAAGCGACAGTTCGCTCCTTATCCTGAATGCAGTGGATCAGCCAATGCATGTTTGGAGCACAAAATGTGCTTTTTAGTTTTGAGAAGCAAAGCTAATGTGGCTAACGAGTAATGGAAACTTATACCTCAGTAATGGTATAAGCCAAGGAAGTTTACACCTCAGCAATGTTACCCAAATCTCACTCCGTATGACATACTGTTATTGCACAAATAGACAAAAGTGCAAACATTATCACTTAACGATAATAGGTAAGTATAGGCCAAAGATGTTCATTAAATGCTTCAAACAAGTCCGAGTTGAGTCTCAAAGTCTCTGAGGTTAATGAATGAGTTTCGAGTTTCTGTGTGTCACCATGTGTCGAGACATTGCATTGTACAGAAGTAAATCTTTAATAAAAAGCTTCCAGGTTCTTCATCTTTCTGTAACAGGCTTTTAATCACAGGAGAACCTTCATTATTAGAGACAGACCTGAAGTGGATGGAGTAAGATATTCTGAACACATACAATAAACAGAAGGAGCAAAAAGGCAAGAGGCAAGTCCTGAAACCACCTTTAGTTAGTAGTTTGTACAGCAACTACACCAACCAGTTTCAGAAAGTTTCAAAGAATATATAATGTATAACTTATGCAATGTGAAGCTTTAACTAGAAGAGATGCCTACTTCAGCTAATTTCATTTTTGCACTAAATTAGTGGCCTTAGCTCTCTGCAGCATGGCCTCTAAATCCGCTATCACATTTGCAATTCCAGCCACATTTTAGAACTATCACATTTGGTGCACGTAGCACTATGTTCCGTCTATCAGACCAAAGCAGATGCAGATGCTGAAGGTGTTGGGAGAACTATTTTGCAGTAATGCACATGATCATGGCATAACTGACAGACACACATAAGATAAGAATTTAAGTTTTATCCATTAACCACATTAAATCTGACATTTTCAACTGAATCAGTTTTGCTCGCGCTTTTCTCCTTAGGCTAAAATTTCTAAAGCATAAAATCAGAGTCAAGACAACATGCTGACTCAAAGCCCCATCTACAAGCTATGTTAGCCTCACTATTAAGATTCCCAGCATCTTGGCTAATCAGATGAGAGGGAAAAAGTTGAATCTTGAGCTTTCAGAACTGCTGCCTTAAATAGTTTCAGTGATTTCCACAATATTACCAAAGTCAAATTCAACACAGTCAAGGGAACATATTTATATAAGCTTATACAAGCTTATGAAAATCAACAGAAAGCTGCTACGTGTGAAGCAAGATTTAAACTGCAGTTTATATTATTTACTGACATATACTGTCAGCCTACCATACAAATTTGTGGTAATAATGAGACAGGCAGCGTACATGTATTTCTCTTTAAATAACATGTACATGAATTGCTCTTTAAGCCTTCTGATTTCACTTTAAACATTAAAAATAACATGGAAATTAAGAAACAAATGAAACAGTTTAATTCACTGCCTTGCCTGCTATGAAATAACTGTCTTCTTCAACAGGATGGGCCCACATAGGCCTGCAAACATTATATTTACCACATCACTTTGAACTAATAACATCTCGTCTTCATCAGGTTGGGCTTTTAACCTATTGTGTTTCTCATTTAATATTAGAAATAAATATTAAGTGTAAACAAATAAATAAACAAATTTAACACAAGCGATTTAGGATGTTAACAGATCAACTGTTTATGTGCTTCTTGCCCATCTCTAAACAGTGTCTCTCCCACTGGCAGGTGAAAGTGATCAAGCTGGAGTATGGGTCTGACTGTCAATCCCTGAGTAGTAAAGAGAATTATAGTCTGCTTTCTAATTAGTATATATCTTCCCAGATATTGCTAAATAACTGCCCCTCTTGTGTTGTGGTTGAATTTAACTCGATTAAAGTTCTTCAAAAGTTTGAAGAACTGCCATACCATAGAATTCCCCTGAGACCTGGTTATAGCTAGCCTAGCTTACCAAATACTCCACCTCAGGCTTCACCTTCTCTCATCAGTCAACCACCAGTGCACATTGTCCCAGCAGCGTGCCCCACTAGAGTGTACAATATATATATGTATGATGATTCTTAGTTAGAATTCCTTACTGAAATGTTACCCATCTGATCTTTATAGATAAAAGTATGCGATTCACTCACAAATCAAATAAGCGAGTCTGTTAACTCAACATGGTTAAAGGTTAGTGCGCAATGATATAGGTAAGCAGTTTGTTCAACGATAATAGGTAAGTATAGGCCAAAGATGTTCATTAAATGCATCAAACAAGTCCGAGTTGAGTCTAAAAGTATTTGTTGCGTTTAACTTCAATAAAGTTCTTCAAAAGTTTGAAGTGCTGCAAAACCATAGGATTCTCCTGAGACCTGATAATAGCTAGCCTAGCTTACCAACCACTCCACCTCTGGCTTCACCTTCTCTCATCAGTATATATATATATATGTGTGTGTGTGTGTGTGTGTGTGTGTGTGATGATTCTTATTTAGAATTCCTTATGTTACCCATCTATCCTGATATTATAATGCACAATGACAAAAAAAAAAAAACAGTTTTCGACTGCCCAACTTTAAGGTTCTCAATTGACTGTTGAGTTTCTAACAGATGATTTCACTTGTCAACTAAGCAGCCCTAACTCCTAGCAACTGATTTCAGTTTTGCAGGCAGAGTGGAGGCTGGATATGGTGGAGAGATTACTGCCTGAAGAATGGATCCAGTGGCGGGAGCTCTATGGTAAGCTACATGCCCCTCAATAGAGTCCAGCTGCTTTAGGCCATCTATGCTGTCACATCAGCTCCATGACTATGGAATCAACTCGGCCTTTCCGCAGCCCCTGGAGATCTGTAGCTACGGACATGCATGTGTACAGGCTAAAAGGACACACAGTCCAATAACAACATCAACTGACATCTATGAACGGATTGTCCATGCATTGTAGAGGACAGGGAGTGGATAGTACAGCCAGAGAGCGAGAGGACACTAGTCTCCAGTTCCCATAGTGTTCAGGTTGCATTACGTTTGGTTTAGTATGACGGCCGGGCCTCAGAGCTGACCCTGGCGCTGTCAGAGCTTGTTAGTGTCTCACACGCGGCCCAGGCAGGAATTCTGCCGCGCCGCACCCCGGCCTTGCTTGCTACTGAACTATCTGAGGTCATTGTGCCCATGAGCCCTTTCCCCTGCCAGGCAGTAAGGTTAGTGTGGCAGCGTGCACTGCTGTAGGACTCTTACCATAATTACTGTTGAGGAAGTGTTGGCTGTAAAGATGAGAGGAGGGTCAGTGTGCAGAGGAGGAGGAAGAGGATGGGGGAGGAGGAAGGCAATGGTGGTTGTGCTTTGGATTTAGCTGCTAGTGAATGGAGCAAGCATGGGTAAGAACTTGGGGTCAGTTCAGTGGAAAGTCAGTGGGTGAAATTGTACTAGTACTTCTACGCATGTAATTTTGCATTCAGTAGATACTGTGAATAGATACTGTGAAGGCCTCACACCTCTGTCTGTCTACTTTTTTCAGCCCATACAATATCGCAAATGTCCACACTGTAGCACAATATGTCATAAACATTCAATTTAATTCCATCGAGTTTAACTTTGCAAAGCACTTTTTACAATACACACACTGTAAGGAAACTTTGTTGCCAAGGTCAACAGTAGCAGGAAAAAAAAAAAATCAATAGACAAATGCTGAAAGGAATTAAGCTAAGTCATGATGTGGTGGTTTATGATGAGGAGAAAGTCGCCAAAAGACATTGTCATACAGTTCCTACATTGTCAGACACTTGCACACAGTTCACACAGATTATACAGAGTCTTATCAACCGCAGTTGGCCAAAATTGTGGACCATCCCCAAACACTTTGAATCTGTATTTTAAATGAGCTGAGTGTAGGCTCGGAAACGCATATGTTCTTGAATTCCGAAAAGTTTCAAACTTACTAAAAGTTGTTGTTTATACAGTAACACCAAAGATATGTTATAATACATTGGTCAATGGCTCTTTAGTAAAGACAGTGTCTCTACAAAAAGAACCATGAACAATCAATAAACACTGCAATGCCTTAAGGGGTGTTTGCAGGGGAAAATAGTTCTTGGTTATACAGAGAACCTTTATTAAAAATGGTTCTAGGTAGAACAAAAAAGGTTATTCTGTTACAAACTTGACATAGTAACCATAGAACCATTTTAGTGGATATGGAGCAATTTTAAAAAATACTGATGTACTGTTCACTAAAAGAAATGATGTGTGTTTCTGATTTAGCTTAACACACTTTTGTTACAGACCTCACAAAAAGTGATAAATGTGCTGTGATTTTCTGCACAAGCTGTAGCACTGGAACAGAACATTAGGTTAAGAAGCTGGCGAATAGGAAGCTAACATCTGACAAGCCGTGCTGACATCTCCTTGAAAAGGGTATCAAAAGTGCCATCGTCCTCATCACAGCCTGGAAAAGTACTTCTGTATTTATAGTCCACCATTGCTGTTGCTCCGTTGTTCCCTGCTGGGCTGGAACGTGAGCTGTAAATTTTCGGAGCACTATTTTGGGTGAATTCAAGACTGTTATGTAACAGTCTCGGAAAGGGTTGGGAATCTTAGCAGTTCCCGTTCTGATTCCAAGTTTATTATTATTCCAAATTCCTGCAGAAGGTCACTAATTTCTTCAGTTACACTGATCCTGTTTGTGCGGTGTAAACTGCTTTTGCTTTTAGTACTTTATGTCTCATTTGTCCCCTCACTGACACAGTGTGCTGTCACTGTCAGGTAATGATCTTAAATGATCTACTGCAGGTCAATTTTGCCAACAATACTGGTACTGAGTTTAAGGGATCTCTGAAAATGGCATATACAAAAAATCCCACTTGTAAATTGCGCTTGAACAACCGACAAAGTCATTTTTCAAACCTATAAACCCGGGATTCTAGATTCTAGATACAAGTTTACAAGACATGCTTTTAACACATCATATTGTGTTCCTCTCTGGATCCCCATGCTATTTTTCTGTGTGGTGTCTAGGTGTGGCTTATCTACACACAAGCACCCAAACGGAGGAGTGAAGTCTTATTTACCAGTTAACCATCTGGTGCATATACACAACCTTCCGATGATCACTGGAACACAGCATTAGCTCTGTTTTTTCTTTCCATACCTAAATGATGGGCACTCAACAACTGAGAAAGGATGTAGCTCTTCTACAAATGCTGTCACTGCTCTGTGACACTCTGGGGATTTCTCCCTGGCTAGCATTCCCCTTGTTGCTAACAAGACAGACTGGATGTGCTAGTGAGGCGCTAGTCCGCTAATGAGGCTGACTCCTTTACAACCTTCCACATATATTTGTTTTTCTGTTTACCTTCACAGTGTGGAGCCACATCTATCTTTTGCAAATGTGGAGCCCACCGGAGAAAACATGACGTACAATTGTACAAAGTCTGGACAGATCACTGTGCCCTTACAGGCGTAGTTTTCAGTGATCATGGCGGTGCTTTTGAAGCATACATAAATGAAAATGCAACTGCAGTGACCGATAAGCAGAATCTTTAACAGGTTCCGAATTGGAATCAGGTTCCAATTTACCCATCCCTAGTAAAGGCTTTCTGGAATAGGCTCATTTTACTGACCTTATTTGCAAATATAGGATTTAAACTTATCACCAAAAGAACAGTTGCACCCAAAAGGAAGAATAGGATCACAACGCTATTCGGAAGGAAGATAAAGGTTACCAAGCCCATGGTGCCTCCACACAAGGATTCGTTGATCGTCTCCATCAAGACAAAAGCGAGACTTGTCACTAAAGATGATGTGCTGCCATTCTGAGTGACTACATGACAGTCTGGCAAGACACCATCGTAGACTTTGACAATGCTGACGTGGTGTTAGGGGCAGTTGTTGTAACGCTCTGTGTGCATGTAGTCCTGCGTCGTGTGGCCATCTGCCTATGATGCTGGCACTAACAGTATGACTCATGGAGGGCATCACTGCTCACTGAATGTCCACAATCGTGGCTGTTGGGTCAATCAGGTCACAGCGATAAGGCTCATCCTTACTTACGTTACATGCATGGCTGAAATGAAACTTGATGTCAAACCTGCCCACCAAGTTTCGCTCCTGTCGGTTGATTCCCTCTGGGTGCAACTATATGTGCAACTATGCTTTTGATGATGAGTGTATATGTCAAGAAAGAGACAACAGTGTTTGAGGCTTAAGCTATGTCACTTCTTTATACCGAACTCTCCTTTCATTTTCCATTCTACAGCAACCATAAAGAACTCTGCAAATGACCATACAGAAGAATGCATCAAGTTATTTTCACTGTGTCATGTGTGCTGTGCATCTATAATTAGCTATATGTAACACTGTTTGTTGTCAGTTACCTTTAATGCATGCTGACAGCTTGAATGCAACAACTCTCCCTTTATAATTATATCATCCGGCTGTACATCTGTGTTCTTCAGCTCCTCCCGAATCAGCAGATTCATTCACTAAGGCTGTCTGACAGCATTATTAGTGTTTGGAGATAAGATGGAGAGCAACTTTGGTTTGAAAAATATCACCTTTGCGCTTGACAAAGTGTTCATTTATCATTTCATATTCCAGTTTGGCCATGCTGTCGCTGCTGTTTTCCCCGCTGCAGGTTATCTCTGTTGATAACCTGGCTCAGATAAATGAACGCTGCAACTGTTTTACATCCCAATTCATCACTGAAAACGCTCTTCCTGCCTCATCACTAGAAAACGTGATTCCAACTGGTCTTTAAAAGGACATATGACTCAAGTTGCCTATATTCTGATGGAACATTAAATTCTAAGGTCCATTCCTAACCCCCACATGTTGATGACTGGATCTATCTCTTGCCCTCTCTCAATGGCAATGGAGTGATGAGTTGGTCATTCGCATTCACACACCATTAAGCCCTGATTTGCTGCGAGATGACCTCAGGACACCTGCCACCTGGCCCTCCTGTCTCCATGACGACCAGCCGCTGACTGACAGCCATCCCCACTTGGGCTCCGCTATAATCTATGAAGCATGCTGGTGGTCCTGAAACCTATATGCTTAACATGCATTAATTATCTGAATCAACAGAGACATAGGTGTTTTGCACCTTGTGGATCATAGACTTTTTCAGATGATTTCTGCCACTTCAGCAATGCAGGACAGAGCAGTCAGAGGACAGTACACTCTGGCACAGGATTGATTTACCAGCTATAATACGCCAGAGACAAGGAGACATAAGAACGACTGTGATAACACAAAGCAAACACTAATGGAAGTCAGACTACAATTATAGACTGTAGTCCATCTGTTTCTATGCATACCCTTTTTAACCTGTTCCTCAAAAGGTAAGGACCCCCACAGGACCACCACAGAGCAGGTACAATGTGGGTGGTGGATTATTCTCAGCACTGCAGTGGCACTGACATGGTGGTGGTGTGTTAATGTGCTAGTGTGTATTGTGCTGGTATAGATGGATCAGACACAGCAGTGCTGCTGGAGTTTTCAAACACCATCCAACACCATCCAGCCAACAGCGTCTTGTGGGGAGTGTTCTGTGACCACTGAAGAAGGACTAGAGGATGACCAACACAAGCTGTGTAGCAACAAATGAGCAATCATCTCTGACATTGAATTAACGGGGTAGATCAACAGGTTAGAGGTGTCAAAGTGAAAAGTAAGTGGACACAATGTTTAAAAACTCGTACCAGCACATCAGACATTAACATGCCACTCTCACGTCAGTTTCACTTTTTACTTGTTCCAATGTCAGATGGACATAACTACCAAAAACCACTCATGTTTTGCAGTCTAGGACAGAACATGATTAAGGAAGACCATGATAAATGTGCTGTTTCTAGCTGTCAGTCACTCGACAGTGCTTTGCTCCAACTACAAAAAGGCAGCATTACAAAGTGGCTGTGCTTCATTTACAATGATAATATTCTAGCTACAGTTCTTATACCACAGTCTACTGTTTACTGTAGTGTATTTCAAACAGTAGCAAACCATTTAAAACCACAAGCAAAACCTACAATTAAAAAAAACCCTAAGAATTAACCAGGACTCATTTTGCTCTGTTTGCAATGAAACGTGCAGCTGCTCGGTGTACGTTAAGTACTGACAACATGTGGCACAATCAGAAGAAATGTATCATGATACCAATACAAACTGTCATGTTGCCTGCCCATATTAGTAACCCAGCTAAATCTGAAGGCTTGCAGGGCAGTCCGGGCCTTTAGATGTTTTACGACACAGCCACATAAGTGCATCATTTTGTGTTCTATCTGCTCCAACACAGTTTGATCATATCATAAACTAATTCTAAAGCCTACTGGGAAGGAAAACGGGTGTGTAACAGCAGGTGAAACAATACTTTCTCATATCAGGGCTCATGCCAGTATTAGGCTTTTGTTAGCCAATCAGAAACAGATAATGACTATGTACAAGTACATGTGCAATTGTCCTACAAGCACAGCTTGTGCACTGCAAAAGTAAGATCGGTCTAAAAAAAATGGGTAACTAGAAGTAAGCAACATTTTTTATTTATTGAATAAAAAAAGAAATAATAATTTAAACAAAGTGAAAATTTGTAGTAATGCATCACCTGGAAGGATGAAAAAAATTGACTGGCTATCCATAATAAGCCTGGAAGCATTTAGCCCGCTATTAGCTTGCCAGCAATAAAAACCCTCCAACCTCCTTTTCCTAAGTGCTGCTGGAAAATTATACAGAACAAGAGTGTCCAATTCTGCCTCAATGGCAATGATAATGATGATAGTGTCGGTGATTATGATGAAATTAACTGTTGGCAATCATGAAGGTGATGAGATTTCCTTTTTTTATTGCTTTTCACACATGGTCAGTGTTGGTGACCAGAGCACACAGAAGTCTTTTGACCATCCTCACTGTGAAAATCACCCCTTTCTCACAGCTCTTTCAGTATGCTACGCAAGTCTTCATGCAGGACTATCCAGATGGTCGCCACATGTTGGTGGGGTTTCAGGTTAACTACTCGTCTTCTGTATAAAGAGCTGTTGCTTGCTATATCTCTTCCTGTTAGGCTCAGCATCCTGTATTTAACACATCTGTCCTCCCTCTGCTCTAATGATGCTGCTTCTGCAGTGTACTGCCTGCAGTCCCCATGCTCAACCCACTGATTAAAACACAGCCAGCGCCAGCACAGCACGCACACACAAACACTAGTTCTACAGCTTCATGACTGAGTGGTGAAGAGAAAGATGAAAGTAGGTTCATCACTCCCATCCACCTCTGATTAGATACGTTTACAGCTCCAGGCAGGACAGAGAAAGAGAGACAGAGTGGGGGAGAGAGAGAGAGACTGATTATTCAGTCTCCCTCCCTGCACTAGCTGTTCAGCACCTTTTAGACCCTCTCGTTGCTGTACCCGTAGCACCACCCAGTGGCTGGAGGTTGCCTTTACTCTTTAGCACTCACCAGATCTCAACATGTCCTCTATAGCACAGCTCAGCTAATTAGCTTGGCTACGCTCCCCGCATTGTCCGGCCCTAAAGGCCACTAAAACCCTCAAGCCACTCTGCCACACAGTAGGGATGTGCTGAACACGGTGGAACAGCCCAGCACTCTAATCCACACCAGCCCCCAAAAGAGACTGCAGCCACACTCGTGCAAAATCAGCCCCTTCTCTTGCTCCCCTCACCATAAAAGCACAGCTTAACACCTCTACTTTATGAGCAAACACGCTGGAGAAACAGGTCAGCGCTTTTTAAAAGTGGTTTTATTCAGCCCCTGGGAGCTGTCTGCCGTGGCTTTCAGGAAATGGTGCATTCAGCAACCCAAAATAAAGCCCAAAATAGCCTTCTGCTATATAACACACTGAAATTGTTTTTCTTCGACATTGAGCCTCTGGGATCACGAACTAATCTTCTTTAGTTCTAAAGAAATTGGCAGGTAACCAAATCCCAAACATACCAGAACTTTGTGCTTTAAGATTTACATTCCTGTAAGACTACTGTGCACCAAAGCACGGTTACTGGTGGACTGGATCATCAATGAGGTTCTTTCTATCCAAAGATAACAATCAAACAATTAAACTCATTAACACTTGGCTATTCAAGTGCTGACAACACAAGAAAAAGGAAGTAAAATTGGCCTTTCCAGCAGACGTCTTCCGGATGAGCCATACATCTTCTGACTTTCTCCATTTGCCAGAAACTTCCCACAAACTTACTTTTAACAAAGTAAATGTAATGGGTTACTGTACTTAAGTAATTGGTTAATGTATCTTTACTGAAGTATTTCCATTCTGGTGCAGTTTTACTTTAACTCCACTGCATTTGAAAGTCAAACATCTTACTTTTTACTAGGGATTCACCGATCCGATATTAGGATCAAATATCAGCTCCAATATGAAATAAATCAGCCGGATCGGGTATCGGATAATTAGGCCGATACATGGGACCGATCCCCACTCTAATTCGTTTACGATGTGTGCTATGCCGTCAATAGCATGTTTGCGGGGTGCCTGTAAATGAACTGTCGCACCTCAGCAAGGTTCAAACCATGGTCACTGTGATCACAGACCAGCACGCTACGAGGTGAGCTAACAGTTCCCCAGCAGAGTGAACTCAATGTGCAGAGGAAAAACTTAGAAATGGGGAACAACAAACCAAGGCTCCCAGGAGGAAAAACTGGCATGCTCAACCGAGCAAAACAAAATGATTTCCTCAAACGAAAAGGAACCTCACAATGGAAACCCTCCTAACACCCGACTTGAAAATATACATATATATAATTTAATTTTTTTCTCAGTACTTCAGCAGCACGAGGGGGAGAAGCAACCTGCCTCAAGAGGCTTAAACCTTTTACCAGCTAGTCACGAGAACCACGTGCACGTGGCACCGCGACCAAGGGGCCGGCACTCTCACGCTTAAGTAGCGTGAGCTGCAGGTGTTAGCGTTTGCCGCTTGATTGCTCATTGGTTGCTTTTTGTCTCCCCCGAGTGGCCGGAGGTAGATCTACAGGAACCTGAGACCTTACAGTAGACTTGACTTACGAACAGGAACAACAGCATGGAGCGAGCCAGAGAGTCAGCTGTATGAGTAAGCTTACTAAAGTATTATGTCAATCCTGGTTCCTTACGTCACTCCAACATGGTGAAGTATACGGTTTATTCATTCAAAAATGGTATCGGATCAACATTGGATATCGACAGATATGCAAAGTAGCTGGTATCGGAACTGGAAAAGCTGGATCGGTGCACCTTTAACTGGATGGTTACTTTCCATACTTAAGTACATTTGAAGGCAAATACTTTATTACCTTCACTCAAGTGGAGGTCTAAAGGGAGGAACTTCTACGTTTACTGGAGTAATATTTACCTTGGGTATCTTTACTTTAATTCAAGCGCATGGTTCGTGTGCTTCGTCCACCACTGCGAAAGAGACGTGTTAAAAAATGCATTTTCCTTGCCAGTTCACATGTACATTACATGTCATCATACTGTCCAATAATTTGCAAAATGTGACATCTCTGCCTAATAAGTGTATTTCTCTTTTACAAAAGGCATGTAAAAGGTTCCACTCACCTTCATACTTCATACCATTGTCTCTGAATGGCAGGGAAGTGTAAAACAGAGATGTAACATAAACATTACATTTGTATGATAATTCAGCAGATCATTTTTCATTATTATCATTCATTGACGTTAACAGAGGGTTAAGTGGACCACAAGTGGACCATATTTTGTCATTACTAGACTAACAGGCTTCAGTATTATTCAGAGACAAGCTTTAGGGTTAAATCTTTACCGAAGAATCCAACATCCACAGAAATGTTACGTAAATGCCTGTTACAAGCTTCAAACATCTGCCTTTAATCTAGAGCTCTGCTATAAGAACATTACCACTGTTACCTTGATACAAACATAACAGGCAAATCCCTTTTAAAGCTAATTACAGAGTTTCTGTATTAAACACTGCTGTGCAATGGCCTGGAACCTTAAAACATTATTATTACACCATAAAACCATATTTTTCAAAGCCCTCATATGATCTACTGTCTACCTTTTCAAGACAGCTGGGAGTGCTCTGCAGCATCCCTTGTGACCTATGTACAATGTTAGTCACAATTACCACCAGCAGACTTGTTACAGCTTGTTGCGAAATTAGCATGGTGCCTGTCAAGCATGAGGAACTTTCATAGCTGCTTTCATCATTCATTACTAGAGTTGCCACCACAGTCCTGTGAAATTCCCACAAGCTTGATCAGTGACATGAAAACAGCTATCCATATGTAGAAACTAATCTGTACCAATCAAATCTATCACTTATATACTTGTATATAAAAGGTTCGATCGGTCTAAAAGAAGCAGTTAAAACTGCACTCACCATCAAAAAAAATGCTGCACAAATAGCGGCACCCAGAAGGAATCAACCGACAGGAATGAAACTTGTTAGGTTTGACATTGTGAGACATGCACATGATTCAAGTTTCGCACTCTGCCGCACATGTGATATAAGCACGGATGGGCCTTATTGCTGTACCTGACTGACCCACCAGCCACGACTGACCAAGATGCATGGGGTGGATTATCACAGAACACCATTAAGAACCTCTACAACTCCATGCCAAGACGTCATGGTGGCCCGACACCATACTGAGAGACACTACTTCTGTATTCAAACTACCTTAGCTTGTAGGAGCTTCATAAAAGTGCGACTTGTGAATACAGAAAAAACGCTATAATCCTGACATTTCCCTCGTCTTGGTGTTTCCTTTAGCAGAATGGAAATTAGCATTATCCAGCAATTTGAATATATATTTTTACTTTGTTTAGATGCTGGAGAAAACAATACACACACACACACACACACACACAGGAGTGCAGAGTAACAACAGATCTGTAGTCTGTGTGATCCTGTATACGGGTAATGGCAAGTAAGTAATTGTACGAGTCTGTTTGCAAAACAATGATAAATACATGTCTCATTCAATCACAACTGAAAGACACAAGCCTCAAATCAGAACGACAAAAGCAGCAAATTAGTGTTAGCTTTTGCATTAGCTTTAGCAATAACTCATCTGACAGGGTACCTTCCATCATTCAGACTTAATTTACTTGATGTGAAAATCTGTCTATTTAATATCCTGTGGCTAAAAGATTACCCTGATTTGATTATGGTAAATTTAAATTAGCTCTATGAATAATCAAAGTGTTTAAACCCCTCTGTGTGATTCTAAATTTGAATCTGCTCTACTGAATACTGTAGCCTGTTATCACAAGTGCCACAAATGCTACCAGATGGCCCGAGCTGACAGTTTGACAGACATAAGTAAGGGAGGAGGAACTCGTCAGAACAGTCAATTGCTTGTACCTGCTTAGTCTATCTTAGGTTGTATATGAATTGCTGAACAGCTAAATATACATTTTAGTTGTTATTAGGCAGGAAAAAGACTGATTGCTATAATACTAATGCAAAGACTGCAGAAATACTGCATCGCTATTATAAAAGAAATCAGTGCTACTGCCCATCTCTTAATAAAATAAACAAATACAAATAGGTGCATGTTTTGTTGTTGTGTCACCTGGTGAAGAATCACCAAATTTAACAGTAATGGGCCATTTGACTGATATGCAAAGTAACCAACCACAGAATATGTGTATGGCATTTACAGTTTCCGGTTTTGCTTAAATTACACACTGTGATGAATTTCAAAATGTAGCAAGTGTGCAAGTACTCATTAAGCATGCAATGGTGCAGGTATACATCGCATCCTCGCATCACATTACATTACAACAAACCTGTCAACGTCCTCACAAAGTTCAGGTTCCTTGCCCATGTTTCTGAAACAGTGGGTAAGAATGTCAACAATGTGTTGAACTGTGGGACATAATATCAGTATTCATGGAAGGGTGCAGGTAGCATGGTTGGGCTCTAAGCTTTTAGCACGTTTGAGAAATACTGAATGTTTGCCAAAATGACATGAATGTGTGCACAAGCGCAGAAAACCGCAAGTGTAAACATTTCGTCACAGGGAAACCAGGAAACCAAGTACCAATAAAATGTAAAATAATGGGTAGAATACCCAGACGGGTTGAGTGCAACCCAACTTCCAAGGATGCACCGACTGGCGATCTGCCAGTTCCAACAAGAACTAACTCAATGTTTCATAATTCACTGCACTGTTATCATGACAGGTGGAGGATGCAGGTCAGACCCACATATTTCAAAATCCATTACTTTAAAGAAGTGGTTGACTTAAAGTTAACTTTGGCTAATAATCGTTTATTTAGAACATATTTGCTAAATGCTTAGCACTGCTGTTAAAGAAATAAGTGCAGAAAAAACATGAGGATATTTTCTCATTATCCTTATCATTTTTATCATATCATAATTATCATTATCATAATTTTATTCCAACAAGCATGATTCATTCTGTTTAACTGGTTTTAGTACAGTACAGCATGTGAAATATAGAAAAATCATTTAACTGAAAGAATTAATTAATTAATTAATGTATTCAGAGTTTTTGATAGCAGTTTTTAAATGCAAACCTAGCACATTTTGTCTGTGTGTCAAAATTGATGCGCATCAATTCCTTTAAAGCAATATGTATGATTTTTATGTAGTCTCGTAATACCACTGTAAAGAGGTGATCATGAGTTACTGCAGGGTTGAGTCAAATTTGTCCAACATGAGAGGATGAAGATGTAACACTGCCCTGATGGTGTACAGGCCCTGTTTCACACTCGGATGCCTTTAAGAAGAAATAGCAACAGAACATGTAAAAACACATCTGGTTAGCCTGTCAGTTCACAAGTTGTCCTGAAGACCTTCCACCAAAGAATACACACATACATACATACAACACTCACCAAGAAGAATAAACAATATTCTTATAAAGGAAGTTGGTTAACTCCCTTGTGAACTTAACTAACTGGAAATTGTAGCCATGTTTTTATATAAATGTAATAAATTTATGTTTTTATATGTATATGTAGTTTGAAATGTTGTGGATGAGGAGGTGATAGCGAGGACCAGATCATACCAATCAATGAGGACAAACAACAAACCTTACAAAGCAGAGGATTGATACTTTTACAGCCTGGAATGAAGAGAGAGCTGTGGTATCATCGTCATTGTACTGAGCTGGCTAACAAACAAGTCAGTTACTAGCACTGACCAACAGGTGAGTTTAATCTCAGGCTGCAGTGCTTTGTTAGTTCAGACTTCTGCTGCAGTATCAGTAAACTGTGGACTTCTGATGAAGTTGAAGCTGATTTTTGTTCCACCTTAAATGGTGCCGCACTTACGTTCTAGCACTTGTGTGCTGTTTAAGGTGGAAAAGAACGGTGAGACTTCAGCCTCTTCCTCCTTATCCTGGCTGTTAACATTTGTTCCAAGCAGTGTGGATGCTCTTGAATGATCAGATTCTCAGGCTCTGGAAAGTTATTCCAAAGGAAACAGCAGCAGGTACAGCACCATCCCTGAGCATTCATCGACCCAATGAGAGTCTTATAAACTCTGCCTTCAATAAAGTGATGGCAGCAGACCTTAACACCAACATGTACCCTAATATTAGGACCCTCTCCTTAGATTGATGGGATCCATTTTGATTTTAACGTGTGCTTGGTTGGAAATGTCAGGTTAAATACCTGATATGGCTGTTGCTGTTTGGAGATGTGCCACTGAGGAACACAGCAAAACACCTTAAAGCTGCACTATTTGTTTTAGTTGTACTGGAAACCAAATGACCTGCTAACAGAAGCAAACACAAGTGAGAACCAGACATGTGCAAAGAGTGTATTCTAAGCTCTGGTCAGTCATGCTGAAAGTCCTTCTCCCAGGTAGATCATCTGAGAGCAGGTAGCCAATGAAAGGAAAAAAACCCTCTAAAAACGCTCTTGGCAAGAACCCACATCTAGCAAGGAAAAAAATGATACAACTATATGAATAAAACCAAATCAAGCGTTAACACTGGTGTTGCTTTATACAGGTGGGCGAGTAAAGGGTCTGAGTTTGATGCTGAACTCGCAATGTTTCTTGTTTCTAGACGGGTAAAAACTGAAGGGGAAGAAGACAGGACACTGCATTTTCTGGTGATATGTTGGCCCCTATTTGTTTGGAGCATGAATTTGACAGGTTGTGTCATCTTACAAATTGCTCCTTTACGTATCGTGACATACCATTTCTTCCATATTGCCCACCCAATAAAAATGTGTTTACAAGTGATACCTTACAGAGCCTGTTTTTCCCTGCCACTGGCTTACAAACTGCTAGAGAGGAAAGGCTAAGCCAACCCTTCAAAACAACAATGCACCGTATTAATGAAATAGCTAGACGCAGATGTGAGCTAGTCTTTGGATTTGATTAGCGATTAAATTTTTGTTTTTGTAGAAACACATTCAAGAACATCCCCCCTGGACTGAGTTAGAGGACTGTGTTAGATCCGCTGTGTCTAGCCAGTTTCCTGAGCTAGCGCTAAAACAAAATCTAACTTAACTGGCAGAGCTCACAGGTCACAGCATTAGCTAACTAGCATAGCAGGCTCAGGTTAATGTTGGCGAATTAGCAAAGTTAGCTGAACATTTAGCTGAAAGGTGTAATGCATCATAATGACCTGTCAAGCAGCCAGAGAAATGTCAGCGTCCTTGTCCGAGCTCTCCAGCTCCGTCAGCTCACTCCAGGGTAGGTCGATTCAAAAGAGTCGAAGAATCGATCTGCAGGTCTGGAAGCCGAAATCGACTCTTGACGAGTGAGTCGCAATACTTGCAGTCAACTCCTCGACACAGAAGACAAATATGTTTCTCAGAACGTCGTATACACAGTATTAACATACTACATCGTTTCTTACTAACAGGAAGTGATGAGGTTTACGGCATACCACGCTGGACTCTGAATGCTGCTTTGGTAGGTTTTATTTATTTATTTATTTATTTTAGAAAACGCCACAAATAAACACATTATTTACTACAATGCATTTATTTTTAATACATTTAAATAATATAAATACACATGTAGGGACTACATTTTCAGTTGATAGTACTGGTTTAGGTGAACATATGATTTGAACACTGAATTATATTATTAAAAAAGAAGCACAGAGAGACTCTAATTTCTCAAGCTTTATTTATTATTAATATCAGACTTTATATTTTGTTTACATTTACCATTTATCAATGCCAAAAATCACAAAGTTTAAAGTATCGGCATCAGGATATTAGCCTTGGTATTACTTGGCATTGTATCAAATGAAACTTCAGTGGTATCACCCATTCCTGTAATGAAGCTGTCTATATTAGCTGCAGGCACCAGGGCCCTATGTGATGTGGTCTGATGCAATGGACTTTTTGTGTCACGTAAATATTTTGGAGAAAAATAGCCAGAGTGCTGGACAGTATAGGTCTATACTGTGGTTTTGTGTTAGTAAGCTAGCTAGGGATGGGCAGATCAATACCTATAAATAAGATACTATTATTATAAATATCAACATAATTAAAATTGCGTTTTTAATTGCTATATTTCTCTGAAATAATCAAAAAGAAAAAGGTTTAATTTCCATTAACTATGTAATGAACTTTTAAATCTAACTATTCAGATATTAATCCAATGAATATACATTTAGTTACTGCATTTTCGGTTAACATGTAAAGCTGTAGTTTAACTTAACATGTAATCTGCACATTATTGAACACAGCTGAATTTTGTTAAGAGCTGTTATTAAAAAAGCACTATTTGATTTCTGAAAAGTTAATTAATATGTGAGACTTTCCGTTGTAATTCTGTTCACATTTACCTTTAATCATTGTTGAAAATCACAAACTTTAAAGTATCAGTATCATGTACGATTTAACAAACTGAGACTGATGCGTGCTGAGCTGAAGGCAAAGCAAGGGTTTATTAACAAACCAGCAGTACAGCCAAACAAGAATCCAGGCAATCAAACCAAAGGGAGCGGACAGACTCATGAAACAAGAAAAGAGCCAAAGCCAAAACCAAAAGACAGTCAGATCAGCAAACAAACCAGAGGGCAAAGACAACAGAGTAAAGGGGAGTCAAACTAGGTCTAAATCAGGATAACAGCCAGGAAATCACAGGAGAACCGTTGAGTAAAGACACGGTGAGGCAATGTGAGTGTGAGAACCAGGAGCTTCAGTACAAACAGACTAAATGGGTGACAGGTGTGAGTAATCAATACTCTGGGGACATCGTACGAGGAAACGGGGTGTGATTGGGCGAAGACGGACACGTGACAATGACATCATCAGGTGTTGAATTCTGGGAGCTGGAGTTCGGGAGATCAGAGGCAGAGGGGAGACCCAGAAGCGTGACATATCAGTACCAGGACGTTAGTCTTCGTATCAGTATTACTTGGTATCAGATCAAATGGAAAATCAGTGGTACCACGCATCACTAGTTTCCAAAGTGAGATTTATGCTGCATTCAAGTTGTGACAGAAATGTCATATTCATGACATGAGTGAACATGAAAGCCACCACTACATTGTATTTATTAATAGGAAACTCAGATTTTTCCATGAGCCCTGAGTTGCTGAGTTGGGGGGTGTGTCAACAAAAAACGTGAGGATAGCTGCTTGTGTTATAATTCAGTTACTCAGCAGCCACACATGAACACTGTAGGCTAAAGTCCGCGGATTTCCAGCACATATATCTTGTTTCCGACTAAAACCACTTGAACACAAATGAAGTCGTATTCATGAAGGAGCTTTTTGCCAATAACCCTAATCCTAACCATGATTGGATGGTTGAAAAACACCCACACCCAGTTTTATGATTGGACAGTTGAAAAAAGCGCATTTGCTCTGTTCTGCAGTGACCTGGACTTGTCCAGTGTAGACATACTGAAGGCCTTGAGATGTGATACCACATTTGAACACCAGCTTGCTGTTAGAACAGACTGTAATGTGTCGTGTTATGGCCGATCAAAATCCTGATACTGTCCATCTCTTTTCTAATCAGTTTAATTTTCTCCTTGAGTCCCTGCTTAGTCACTATTACACTATCCACCATTACCTCAGTCCAGCTCTCAGTTTTTTTAGCACTGAGCATGTTACTTCATTCGCATCATTCACTTAAATCATGTCTCTCAGTCTCAACTATCAACTATCCACCAAGTGTCATTCCTTCTGGGTCCAACTTTTTTTGCAACTATTCTTTTGATGATGAGTGAATGTATACATAAACATACACACAAACATTCATTTGTATATTGTTTTGTCTTTTTGGCCCACAATGACCTTTGCATGCCTCCCCTCCCCCTAAAAAACCCACCCAGATCTAGTCTACTATGGCAAGAACATTGACTTGTATAAACCTGCCAGTCAATCACTACTCAAGACAATTAAAACTGCTTAGACGTTGGCTGTTGTCCACTAGCTAGCTAATATGAACAAGCTGTGACACAAATATAAACACTAGGAAGTCCTGTTTTTCCCACCCACCGGTGCATATTGATGTAATCAAAATCAGATGTTTTTGAGGCAGACAAAACTCATTAAACTTCAAAGATCACAGAAAGTTGTAACTTATATGATGATTTGATGAATATGATATGATGTGATATTAAAATGATCAATCACAAACTAACAAAAATATAAAAGATGAAAAATTTTGGTTTCATGTTGACTTTAATAAGATACTAAATACAGTATGGTCAGGTGTGCACACTAGAATTTTCCTGCCCTCCATGAGAACAAATGTAATTCATACTTGATTCAGTCATACTAAGAGTTTGGAGCACATCAGCTGGGTGTTGTAGTTTTAATAAAAATGCCTGCTGGAGAATTGTCTGTCTGTTAAACTGTCCTGAGCAATTTAGTGTTCAAAGAAACGTTTCATTTACATTTTTTAAATTTAGTGCAAAACTTTTATATATTAGCAACAAAACCACTATTCCTTTGGGGGAAAGCACCAAAAGCACCAGAAGAGGGAGACAAAACGTAATTTGTCAAACATCGATCCAGATGTACCTCGACTGCGGAAACATGCTCAGAGGCTCAGGGGGAGAGAGGCTGGGAGGCACGAAATAATAATAACACGTCCCATTACACAGACCACCTCTATCTGCCACCTGCGTGGCAAAGTATGCAAAACTCAGTGTGGCTTATTTTACTTTATTTCAGACATGGTAAAATAATATTCTGGAGTAAAGGCACATAGAGAAATTCTAATGAACACAATCACAGGGGGAGCGGATAAATACTGCAGTCAGTGTAACTCAACATGACCTTAAAATACAGGTGAATAATACATTGAATATGAATAATCCCACAGGATGAATGCATGAGTAAGGAAAGTACTGTACATGGACAACATTTACAACTTTAGATAGCAGCACTGTACATTCAGTAAGTGAGTGTCACCCACAGAGAGAAAGCATTTACACAAAGGTTCTATCAGAAACGGCAAACGAACTGTGAACTGACTTGAATAGGATGGCTGTGTGTAGATTATCCTGATACTACATATGCACACCTAAGCTCAGTTGTTTCACAGGCATCTGCAATCTTTCCTTGTGATTTTGTGATAAGTGCGGAATAAACCTTCTATACCTTTTTTTCTCATTTCTTACTTGAAAATAGAGAATTATGGACAATATTATTCAACACTGATCATAAAGTAATCAGAGTATAAAATGTATTTCATATATCTTGAGTTTCTACAGCACTGTACTAAAGAGGACTGTAGAGGGAATTCCACTGATGTTTCAAAATATCTGCTTAATACAATCCTTGAAATGTGAACCAATTCATTCAGAGTGGTTTGAGGTGTAGAGAAATTTGCAGTGCTCATTACTTGCCGGTGGTGGTAATAGGAACCAGGGGTTATGATGTATACAGTGCAAATATAGTCATTTTATGTTCTATACAACTTGACCAGTGCAGCTACAGGTGCTCTATTTTTATGTGGTAAGAAAGATAAAATAGTGGTAATATGGCAAAAACAACTTTAGGGACCATTTTGCATATCAACACCCTGCATGTCTGCCACACATGGACTTTTAAAATATGTTTTAGGCCAAAACTGCTGTAAACTATTGTAAACCAACGTATCAGGAATTCTTATCAACACCACTGTGGACTCTGAATTCTGACTCAGTGAAGAAAGCATTCCATCACTCTGAATGACTTTGTTCACATCTTAATCATTTCATTATGCAGAAATATTCTTTTTAAATCCCCCTTTAATGTAAAGCCCTGTGCCACTGGACTTGCATACAAATTAAAATCATCCTTCATTTAAACCAACATCATTAGCATCAGAAGTGCTTCGAATGCAAACGCTTAGGAGCCATCTTTCAGTGTGGTATTTGTTTTAGCCGACATAGTTTTGGAGGTAATTTCCCAAGTCGATTGTTTTGGAAGCAGTCCAGAGTAAGAGGTCAGGAATGAGAAACTCGTATTCAGAGTAATCCATGACCACGACCACACAGGAGAAATTACGCTGATGGATGGGGGGATTTGTCTTACAACTTATCCAGGATATAAAAACTGTTAAAATTAATCTCTTTCCCTAACAAGACCTGTTCCCTCTAGGCCTGTGGAAGAAGTTCTAGGTATTTCTTTTACATAAACACACACATACTCTCCCTCTGTCCTGCAGAGCTGCAACCTGCCAGTGGCCATTCTTATGAACATCACTGAACAACGCTACCTCACACGCGCACACACAAACAGAGTCCCTTACACTCTTGAGGTGTTAAAAAAAGTATATTATATACTTAAAATAGAAATTTATCAACTTTTACCCTCCTTTTCATTTCAGGTTGTTTTTATCCTTTTTAATGGCAAGTATAGTGTTTAAAGGGGAATTCCATCCATTTTCAGTTTTTCTGAACAGGTTAATCAATGCAAACAAAGTAATTCAGAAGGGTTTGATGAGAAATGGGCAATGTAGAGATGCTTACTCTGACTCAGAATTTCTCTACATTGCATTGTAATGACTAGTGAACCTACATGTGAGTTTTCTTCTGTGTAATGCTTGTATGGTAAAACAATGTCTCAGACAGCACACAGCCTAATCTGTGGTTAATCTGTGGTTTTATTATATTATAGGCATCTGATTCGTATCGCCACTGTCATGAAGAATTCTGGCTTTCTAGGTTTCACTAGAATGAAGCATTTCATCAAACCATCTGAAAGACTTGGCTTACTTATAAACAAGTCATTAAGAAAAATCAGTGGAATTCCTTTTTAAGACACTGTCAAGACATAATACACACATATTCCTTTCTGAAATGTGTAACACAACTTGACAAAACAACACTGAAGATGAAGGCAAAACATGTCAAAGCCTACAATAAAAGGTCTATAAGACCTACACAAGCATCAGTAGTGTTTGTAACACTCGAATGACCACACTATTTACAACACCAAATCCTTCTATGGCTTCTGTTAATAACTGAAGCACGGTAAGTGGTGGGGGACGCATGAACATTTTTTGATAACTACACTGTTCACTGGTCACAAAATAGACACCTGCATAAAGCAAACCTAACCTTCAACACCTGAAATGAGGAAGTGCCTTTGGAGCAGACAGTGTTTTGTTGTTTGTGTATGTATTCAAGTATTATCAGGAGCATAAGAGTAAAGAGCCTTCTATGACTACTAATATCCACAAGATAATCTACATGTATACTATACACATCATTCTGTAATACAGTTAATACTGCAGGCTATTTTAACAATTAAGCTTTAAGGACGACATTTTTACTTCTATAACAGTTTAAATATACTGTACATGTGTTAGTGATTTCTCAGTTCTTGGTATGAAATCCAGATTCAGGCCAATTCCTCAATCCAAAAATCCTCATTTTTCTTCCAGCCCTTAGTCTGGCAGGTCAAGTGTGAGCCGAATGAAAAAAGCTGAATGTTTTTTGGGTGGGGCCAGCGTCCTCCTCCAGAATTTGAGGTTTTTGGTCAGTCTTCAGATATTGCTACAGTCATTATGTGCAGGTTCTGGTAGTATGTTAAAATACTTACCAGTAGTTTCTATGCTTGCTTATTTTCTAAGCAAGTCTTTGGAGAGTCTGTGTCTCACTTTTTCATTGTGTTGTTTTCTCATAGTATTCTTTGTTCACAATCCTTCCAAGTCCAGTCCCGCTTATGTGATAACACTCCCACACTGGAATAGTTCTTAAGCAAACATGCCTAGCCGAGCAGGTCAGAATCCGTATTTGGATATATTTGTCACTACTAGTCGCAACTAACTGAGTGTGAAATATGGGTGACGTCTGATTTTGCTTGAGAATTTTTGCTTGGATCCTCTGGACTGTCCACTTTGTGGTCTTCCAAAGTACAGCTTTAGTAGTTGAAGTCTGAGTAGGGGTAGGTTTTGAACACTTTATGAATCCATCCTGTATAGTGAGCTACGTTGACAAAAATGCCTGGTCGATTGTGTCGAGCACATCCTCTTCCATGGATACTCACACCTACTATAACTTTACTCCCCTTTTCCTGACATACCAGTGGTCCACCATAGTCTTTCTGTTGGAATCACAACAGATACATAGTGTTATTCCAATTATACTTAAGTCAAACAAATGTGCATGATACTGTTTATTGTGATAGTTCATTGAAAGCTCCCTTGAGGAGATACAATGGAATGTTATATGTGATCTTCTCACCTCACATACTCCTTCATCCCTCTTTCCACCAGCACAAACTTTAGCATTAGTGATCTGAAGACTTCCTCTATGCAACTGTTCACAGCGTTCATTGCTGACGATAGGCAGCTGAACACTCTTTAATGTGCCTTCATGTCCAGTATCTAAGAGATTTTTTACATGACATGATTATTGTGTTATTGTCAGACCCAAATAATCACTCATCCTGGTGTATAGGATAATACTCACCTTTTGTTTCTCCCCATCCATATGTAGAACACATGATGCCGTCCTGAATCCTACAGCCAGCCACAGGCAGCTGAATGATCCTCACATGTTCAGTTATGCGAGCAGGTCTGATGGAGACAGGACAACGTTATTAAACAAGCTCTGTAAGAAACTGCAACCATCACACTTATTTAAAACCTGTAATAGGTGAAAATTGTTAAAAGATCTGGTTTTACCATTTAGATTACACTCATTTAGCAAATATTAACAAAACCATATTTGGTGGGATGAAGTAATGCATACAGAGAAAAAAGATATAATTGTGTCATACTGATAAGTGGATATTTAGACTTCAGTTGGCTGAAAGATCTTACTGTGCCAGTTGCAGCAGGGCAAGTCCAGAACCCTCTGGGCCACAGACAACATGAGCAATTCTCCTTTCCTGCCTGGTCCAGATAATCTCACCAGACTCATTTAGATGTGCAGAGCCAAGCCACACTCTGTACTCTGAAAGGTCGGGAACACTGAGAAAGAGAAAAAGGCCATTGGTAGGTGCAGCACAATCATTTGGTTCACAAAGGTGTTTATTTAGGGGCTTGCAGGTAAAATTCTTTAAAATGTATTACTGCCTGGTAGAAGCCAGAAAAGCTTAAAAAGAGCATACACTATTATCATTATCATATTACCATTACTCTGTAAATAATATTTGTGTGCTTGTGCAGGAATATGTACAAATAACCCAATAAATCAACCAAAATTCTTTCACTGACGTTCTGGATTGTATCCTTTCACATGGGCTTTTGGTGAGAATGTACATATATGGTGGTGTTCTAATATCTTTGGTCTCAGAGCATCAGTGGCTCTGATTTGTTAAGCCAGATATGTAATACAAATGATGAGAGATCTGGAGAAAGAGCCTTTTTGCCATGAGAATCTGGAGGTCAAATGCAGGACATGATGTGTTTTGAGTAACAGGGCTGCAGACAATTACCACGAGGAGAAGCATTCTCTGTCCGTCAGCACCCACTCCTCACGAACCAGAGAGCCTCCGCACCAGTGAGTGGCCCTGAACAGAACAGCAGGACATAAGAACAAGAGCCGTATATATACGCGGTTAACATGACATTGACACATTATAAAACATGTACCAAGCAGACATTTACGGGCATTTCACATATAATAGAACATAGATCACTAAACATTTTAGGAAGGGAATTTCCAGGGAATTCACACTGGGACGTTGCCATGGTACAAATACAAATGGCACATTGTGTAAAAACAAGATTTAGAAAAAGGTCCCACAAAGTGCAGCCAAGTGTATCAACATTTATTCCCACAACATTTACTGCGACCTGCTGTAAACATTCTAATAATCAGAAGTAAACGTTTGGAGTTACTGTTAAGTTACCCACCCTTTTTGTATGCTGACCATCCAACTGCCCTCTTTAATCGGTACTGGGGCCCCACCCACTATTCTCACTTGCTTATGAACAAAACAGGAGACCTGTGGGAGTTCTGCTAGAATGACAAAAACAAGGAGAAATGGCTTTTGCAATTCTGTGACAACTGCCAACAGCATTCCATTAAAACAAATAAGACACATTAAACATGCTCTGCATACAATTACCTTTTTGTGGTAAAGCATTTTGTAATGGCTCACCTGAAAAACAGCAAAAGAACAAATTGCAATACGTCTCTGATTTTATTATTAGTTGATTTAAATGGTTGCTATCAGGTTAACTAATAAGCATATGCTCAGTTTGTTTAAAGTGTAGTTAGAGAGAAAATGTGTGTGAGGTCCTTTGGATTAACTGGGAGAGCATATGGGACAGCTTAAGCTTCACACTGTATGAGTATGATCTATGATTGTGAAGCACCTCTACTCAATGTCTATGTATTTGTGCAAAGGAGAAAGACAGAGACAGAGTAGGTGCTGACAGCCAAACCCAGGTGGACTTCTCTGTATTAATTAAACTAAGATTTTGTGGAAAGCAGGTGTGTGTGTGTGTGTGTATTGGATGAACTACATACTGCAAAGCCCAAAGCGTAAGTAACAGATGCCAAAAGTGCAGTACATATGACTGACCATGTGGTTAATGATTCCCAAATTACATGAACATGTCACTGTGGTGCTTAAACAAACTGAATGAACTATTGTAACTGTATAATTATGTATAACTGTATAATTATGAAATAATGAAAGTTATCACTACCAAGACTGCAGTTTTGTTGGTTTTAGACAGGGTGGAGTATCATAACGTTAACCTTTATAGAGTTAAAGACTTATAAGCCAAAAGACTTATGTGTTATATCTTTCACCTTTTCAGACAAACTTTAAATTTGCTAATTATGATGTGTGTGTGACATATCCAGCTATGTGTGTATGTATAACTCACAGCGTTTAATTGCGCAGTAATCCCAGGGAATGAGGGAGCTGTTGGTGTAGCACCATGGTCCATGCTTATCCTTGTCTGGATTCCTGCAGAAATTCCCTTCCAGTTCTTCACCTACTGTCACCACATCTTGCCCTTTTCTGATAATAGAAAACAGAAACATTAGAAGATGTGGCTAAAAAGACACAATATAGGAAAGATAGATGTTGATGTATGTATACTCGAGCTTTGATGGGGGCTGAAATTTTGGATACAGTGCAAGATTTTTTTGAATAGCAAACATTTGAGTGTGAAATATAAAATCTAAAAAATCTAAAATAATATGCTATAATAAAATAATTAAATTCGGCTTGAACCAAAATACTTTTGAACAGCATCTCACACCTTTTTGTCTGGATAAACTTCCAGTACTGCATAGTTAGCCTTCACCTGTTTAATATAAAATCATGAACATGTTCTTTTACCTGTAGAAGTCAATAGAACGTACTGAACATAAAACATAAACATAAATATGTGCATAAAATATTTTTGCCAAACAAATCAAACCTTTTGGCTGCCCTAAAAGTACTTATTTGAATCGATTCACTGTTTTTGTCCCATTTTCTCTGCGTGTGTCCTCAAGAATGTTGGTGCTGAGTGGCTAACTCATGCCAGAATAAAAACATGTTCAAAATTGGTGAAGAATAAAGCAAAGGTAAATGCAGGGTAAAATCTGTTGGAAGGCAGAAATAATATTTCAAATATTATGGGTCAAATTATGAGACAATATATTCAAATTATGAAAGATCTAATTCTTACAGAATTCACTACCACTTCCAGTTGTATAATTACTTAAATATGAAAGCTTTAGTATTATGGAATCTAAGTCATACTACAGTGATAATAAATACTAATAATACTTAATACTAAATTATAATGAAGTGAGGCAGTGCCTAGTTCTCATATGTACTTCTTAAATAGAACACTTTTACCCTCTAAAATTATAAGCAGTCTATTCAGAATGTGTAGGTAAATCATTCATGTGCTCCAAAGTGCTTTCTTTACCTACTAGCTAAGTACTGTCTAGCTGTGGGGTTGTTCCTGTCTGGAGAAATGGAGAAGTACTTGGCTTCAACGTTACTGATGACATGACCTCTTTCCAGCACTCCCACATTAACAGCCAGGAATCTTCCACACTGAGGGAACACCACTGTCAAAACACTACAAATTTCCAGCAGGAATTCTATATGAGCAAATAAACCCAAACGCTGCAAAGATGGAGACCAGCCTGAGAGGTTGGACACTTTATTCTAATTTCCAGCAATACTCATGCCAACATAAACCCTCCATGTCTGAGGTTTACTGTCAGTGACCTATGACCTGGCCATGATGTCTTGTAGGGTATAATCCAAACAACAAACCTGAACACCTTTGATGTGTGCATGGCAAGAGGTTTGGGTGAGGAGTGGGTGTAGGGAGGGCAGAGGTCAACGTTAAAGCATGCTGCTCCAGCTGGGGTAGACTGCCTGCAATTCTTGGGGAATTAAGTCACTCCAAATGCCACACTTTAACATCAATTAGAGCTCTCTAAAACAGGGGTCCTCCACTAAAATGTGTTTTTCTTCCTCGGAAAACTGCAAGGGGCTTATTTTCTCAAGCAAGACAAATACACCCTGACAATCCAGGGACCCTTGTGCTTTGTTTCACTGCTCTGGTGGGTTTTTGCAGAGACAGGGGAAAGAGAACTTTGACCTGGAACTTGTTCATAAAAAAGGGAAGTTATTTAACAGCACACATCTCAGGGTCAGTGTGGACAACAGAAATCACTTCCCTTATGCCGCACTGCCTGTATCAATCAGATAAATATACACATTCAATCCTTTTAATTTAACAGCACAAAACGGCTTATGAGGTTATTACTTTACTCAAGCTAAAACTTGAATTCCATTAAATTTGAATTCCAAAAAGAATGCAATTGAATATAAGGACATATACATGTGGAAGCAGACAAGGAATATGCTTGCAGTCTCAGGCCGTTTCATTCATTTTATTACCGAGCTGTACCCTTGAACTGAAAAACTAAATAGATCATTCATCTCATAAGCAGCACAGAGGCATTAAGAGACTGTCCTTGAGACCCCGCAATGAATAAAGTGTAAGAAATGGACCCAGTGTTGTTTCCATGGCAACTAAATGAATCTCAGCAGCTTAAAAGATGTGCTGTGAACATAAATGTTTATTGTCCTGTATTATAATAAAGTGGAGAGGACAGCACCTGTAGTTTGCTCCTTCACACTGTACTCCTCTGACCCATCCTGAGGGTCACTCAGCATGGCAGAAGATCTACTATGCACTTGAGCTTGAAGTTTCAGGATGAGGTCTCACCTCTCACTTTGATCTTTCCATGGAGCACAGGGGATGCCTGAACGAGTCTTCATCTGCTTGCCTCTGTATGTGTCTCCACTGTCTGTATAACACTCTGAAACACCACATCAAAATAGAGAAACACGATTGGATGGGAATATATTACAAAGTGTAACATGAAGCTTATGCAATGCTCCAATTCAGATTTGATTACATTTACAACCAAAAGGCCTGCATGTCAGCTTTACAAAAAGCTGATGCTGCTTACATAAAACACATCGCAGCACCCATTTCCCCTTGGTCCCTGAGCCTCTTATCCCAGTGGCCCCTATCAGAACTGCAGCTAAATCGATTTTAAGATCAGTGCCTATGCAAGTCCTCCCATGCAATGTCCCCTAGGCCCTGCCAGTCACACGAAGCTGTCAGTGGTGATTAATGTTTGAGTCATTCTGTCTCCCACACTGATGTTTTCTATGGAGCTCGGACTACAGGGACCAGTATTCACCAATGCCAAAAAGCAGACATGAAGAAAGAGAAATAGCTGTATCTTTAAAGAATCCCGGCATATGTTTTGCAAGACATCAAAAAAAAAAAAATAAAAATCAAAGGCCAAATAACAAAAACCAAAATCAAAACATTAAATATTTCAGGCTGTTCAGATATGTAAAGGGGTGAAAATCAAAAGGCCTTCTCTCATTCCTTTAAAGAAAGTAACCACAACTGAAGGGTAAAACAATAAACCGATTATATGCACGGAAGTTGATTCTTTTTGCCCTTCTTTGTTACCCAATACTCAAATGAAATTTCACTGATGGTGTTAATCAACATACTTGTGCAAATGATTTATACAAATGTGCTGCAAGTCACAGTAGGGTTGATCCGGCTATAAATTGGTGGTTTACACAGTACAATGTGCTCTTCTTCATAACAAATACACTACATGGTCTGATTATATCCAGACACTCCTTCTAATTATTGAACTCAGCTACTTTAAGCAGCAGTCATCGCTGAGCAACTGTGCCTGTATTATATCCTCTGTGGAACAGCAGTACATGAGTCTAAAGTCACAGTGACCAATGCCAAGCTCTGTGGCTATAGAGAGAACTTGTTCTCTGGAGTGATCCAGTGATCCAGAAACTGTATTCTTTATTTATTATTTATTCAGATTCACATTAGCTCCCACCAAGGTAGCACCTACTCTTCCGGGGTCAACAACATCTGAGAAGCCCATTAATGTTCTTGGTGACTTCGGAATGCAAACAAGCCTTTGCAACAATGTTCCAACATCCAGTGCAAAGTCTTCCCAGAGGACTAATGGCTGTTACTGCAGCAGTTGGGTGCAGTAATGATACAATCAATAATTTCAAAAGAAATATTACATGAGTAAGTGTCTAAAAAATTGGCAGTAATATTTGGGAATGCATAATCTCATACATTTCAGTTACCCATAAGGCAATGCAGATATATATTATGCTGAGATTATTTGAATCATGGGAGCCATAAACCTAGAAGAGCTCAAAAATGGTGCTGAGGCTTTTTCCTGCACATACAACCATAGAGACGCAAGGCTTAGCACCATAAAATGAATCAGTAAATGCAGTACACATATTCTGAATACTGTGCAAAAGAATCTCACCTTCAGATTCAGCTGCTGTGGCTCCACAGCGTGGGATGTTTGTGCAAAAGGCCCAAGGGATGTTAGGGTCAGTAGTGAAGCACCATGGGGCATGACGGCCATCAGGATTTCTGCAATAGTTCTCCCTCAGGTCCCTACAATGTGCAAACACACACACACACACACACACACAGCCCAACAAACATACATGTGACATAGATTGAAAATGTATAATTCTTTTTGTATATTTCTGTATAATTCTAACCTAAATACGTCTGCATTTTAGTAGAACCCAATCATAACCACACAAATAGGCACTTTAAGATTGGGAGCTCCAGTGATGACCAGATGCAGGCTGACTACAGAATTACATGGTAACTGCTAATGTGGGAATTGTGTTGATCTTAGCATTACATGTAACTTGTGTTTTTTTTACATTTCCATTTGAGAAACAATGATTAGTTAACATTAAACTCAATTTCTCAAGAATTAACACTCACTTGCAGTGGTAGTTTTGTGGCATGTAGGAGTGTGAATGGGGAAACTGAGTGTCCCATCTTTGACAGGTTAAGCCCTCATGAGGCACTGCCACTGTCCCTCGGTACCCTTCTCCATTACCACGGAAACATGTTGTAGTAGATTCAAGGTCATTCCGTTTGTCAGAGTCTATGAAAGTGGAAAAAGAGAGAAAGAGGGTGAAAGCAAGAGTTAGAAATACAGACAGAGATAAACAACATCACTCCTTCAGCATGATAAATGATGAATCACACATCACACTAACTCCACAACTGTGCTAGTTCTGAATGCAATAACAATAGCTCTGTTTTTCTTAAGGAAATGCAATGCCTCTCGAGTGAGTCAAAGCAGTTGCTTAGTACAACTGATAAAAACAGTCGACAGCAGATTTCTGGTGAAACTCAATTCTAGTAATGCACCGGTATGGTAATAGGGTTGATGTCAGTGATATTTGATATCTTTCATTTACATACCTGCGAATGGCAAATAAATTGTACCAACTGGGACCATGTCTACCATGTCTACCTGGTTTATTACAGTTTATTACAGTGCTACAAATGCACTTCGGAATCTAGCCTCTGCTCCTTTCTGCTCCTCTCCAGTGCAATTATCATCAAATATCAGCTGGAAATGTCAGTCAATTAAATCTAAACATCTGATTCTAATATTTTTTTCTGCCCATATTGATTCAAAATTTGATTCTGATATCATCATGCATCATATTTATTTCAATCTTTCATAGACATGTATTATACATTTGCAACTATCTATAACCAATCACATTCATTGGAGTTTCAACAAGAGTTTCTTCAGCAAACTAATATGTTGCACAAAGGCCGGCTAACTAATGAATCCCAATGTCAATTTTACCTTCTTCGAATATAAAAATGTGTACTCCTATTACACAGGCCTTTAAAATGCTATGGTAATATTGTTTAGCCAAACTGAAGCGCTGCATACTCAGGCTGTGTCGTGTAGGATTTATCCTCATTAGTAGCAAGGTAGAGATGTAAAAACAATAGGATACTTTGTGCTTCAAGCTTTTCTGTGTTTACTGCAGAGCAGCAGGGTAGGTTTTAAGAGTGTGTTCTGGCCCAAAGAAAGGGAATCTGATAGACAAGAAGCACACATTCCAAATGGATCAAGGCCATCTAAATGCACCCAGAGGCTCTAATCGTTTCTACAGGCCTTGCACATCAGCATCCACACAGCCCTGACATACTGTATATGAGACATATCTGTGGAGAGGTTTTAGAGCTAAAGAAAGAAGTGCTTGAAAGCTTGATCTGCTCTGCCAGGCAGGAAAGAGGGGCAAGGGCACATGCACGGGGCCTGTGAGATTTGGCCATTTGGACCTGCTAAGCATTTTCTGTCATACAGAGCAGAAAACAAATTTGGTTAGAACGCAAAAAATCGTTAAACAGCTAATAAAGTTTATGCAACCAATGCACAAATGTCCCATGTTCCTGCATCACTGCTCTCTGAACTACCATGTTGTTGTCCTGCTAATGAAAATAACCCCTGGCAGAGTGAGAGGGAGGAAGGGGTGAGGGAGAGTCATTATAATAACAGGTTAGTGGTGCTGAGATGAGGCTGCTATACGTACAGCCTGTCTGAGAATGCTGTGGCAGGGGGTGAAACCCACACACATGTTATGTCTTAAGGGTGGATGGAAGGTTTACATAGCAATCTAAACCCCAGCGCCCAGCTCTCATGCAGATAAGGCTGTGCACTAGTGCGCTGATGAGGAAAAACAAATTCTTAAGAGACATTAGTGAATACGAGCAGCAAGGAAGCATAGCAGAAAAAGAAGAGTTTTATGGGCGAACCCTCCACTCCTCTTACTGCTGCAAACAACATTCCTGTGATGGTCCCAAATGAAAAGGGAGCTACCAGAAGAGGAAGCTGTAAATTTGGCAAACTTCTTTTCTTTTTTCCCTTTGTTTCCTCTTTCTACTTCCTTATCTTTCATATACAGCAAAAAAACACATACATCCAATCACATATACACAGAATCAAAAAAACATACCACACTGTTTGATGCTGCAGTACTGCCAAGGAGTGTTGGGATCAGTGGTAAAGCACCATGGTCGCTGTTTCCCATCTGGGTTTCTGCAGTAGTTATCCTTCAGCCCTTTATCTGGGTACCTGTCAGAGGAAGGGCAACACTAACTCAACACACCACACTCCTGCTGGCCCACATACATAGCAGTGCTGATTTATGACAGAGAGAACCAACAATAACCTGAAGCCAAGTAGAGCAACCCATTCTCTGCTGCTGCTGTAGTCAGCAGGGTCTCACTGAACTGCCTGGATGAACCCTAAAGTCTCAAAAGCTTAAAACAACATGGCTGAACTTGCCTTTTTGGCAGGTTCACACAAAACAGTCACTTTTCTACTGATTTATGCTAAACAGGGACATGACACAGTTCCCACACTGCCAAGTGCTGGGAATATACTTTATTGATTTTTTTAAATGTTTTCAGACGTTGCTGGCAAATGCCATGCCTCATGAGGTAAATGTAGTACGAGTAATCCTTTGTGAGATTAAAGAGCTTTGGTTCTTGTGAGTTTAGCGACTCTTATGGGAGAGTAGCTAAACAAACTGACATTTACTTCTAAACCCATGCCTCTGTTGATTCCCAAGACTGCCTGGATCCAAGTAAAGTCTGCCCGATGCTGATGTAACAAAAAACTTGACGAAGCTGATGTTATTTTAAGAAGCAATTATTGCTTACTCCTAGATTACAGGTTGCACTCTATACAGCAGGAAATGCTGAGACATATTTATTGTGCACCGTGCAAAAAACAAAACACTCTCCAAACGGTGACTTTTGAAAGATCTCTTGTAACTTTTCTTGTGCACAACTGGCAATTCTGAGATGTATATCATTTGCATGGTATAAATGACAAAATGAAAGTGCGCCAAATCTGTTATTCTTAAAAAATGTAAAATTGTAAATTTCATATAAATTCTCCTTTTATGGCTGTAAAAGACTAAGCATTGTTAGAATGTTTGTACTGTGCCCTCAAGATTCTATCACACCTTACAATACACTGCCAATAAAGGATATACACAGCAGTGCAGATAATGCTAATATTTAGCAAGTGACACAAATCAGCAAATCTGAACAAACCCAAAGAGCTCAGGAGATTTATAGAAAAGTGTGAGAAATGTGTACACATTTCTCTCCTTATGCCTAATCAGCATTGTCTCCTCATTTTATTGACACAGCTTGGCTGCCATCCACTGATTAGCAGTGCTAATCACTCTGCTGTCCCTAAAGCCATGCTAAAGTCAGGAGGGCTCCTACCTTTTGGGGTGGAAGAGGTGTTTGTGAGGTTCCTCCAGGTCCCAACGCTGGCATTCTTTGCCACTCTCTGTGTGGTCCATGGGTCCTCGGTAGCTTTCGCCATTACACGTCATACATTGCACTATTGAGAGGAACAGGGCTGGTAAGAATCTCAGTCTGGAGGACTATGCCCAGAGGAATACTCTCACACAGCTGAGGTACATTAGCATGCTCAGAGAGGAAAAATGTACTTTAACGTGACCGTCACGTTAAACAGAAGGGGAAAAAAGAGTCAGTGAAAGAATGTTCAATGCACAATTGCACATGCATATTTGATAGAAACTAGGTTAATGTTAATTGTAATTTATCTTTTCCATCTTTGTCATTATGTCTTAAAGTCTGGCCTTTAGATTAAGGTAACACCTCACCTTAGCAACCTGAAACACCACCCTTTAAGCTGTCAGTATGAATCCAGAGGCACAATATGGTTTCTAGCAGATTTCATACAATCAAAGGTTACAGTGACAAGTAACTGAAATGTAGCTTAGTCACAGCAGCCCGCTGTTAAAAGTGTGCTGGACGTCACAGCAGAGGTCAACTAAGTATCAGTATTCCCTCTAAAGCCTGTTATGACTTGTACTTTTCTATAAAGCCCGGAGCAGCATACTGGAAACAGATGTTTATGCTGCCCTTTTTTTTACGAAACCTTGATTTTACATCCCCTTGTGTGTGTTTCTGATTATGGGAAACTAATTTATTAACAAACCCTCCCAGCCGTATTTTACCACAGCGCTCTGAGAATAGACAAGAGGTTGTCTCTGTTTGCTTGATCGCTATCTACAGTAAAAACCCCTCTATGTCCACTCTGCATACACAGTCCACATTCCACCATGTCCTGAATTAGCAAGCTGCAAAGTACATGGAAGAATGGTTCAACTTGGTGTGAAATTCTTCCAGTGAACCTTACATGATGCATTTTCAAAATCATGACGTTAATAAAAATACATACAGAGATCATTGCTAATACTTGCTTTTCAAGATGCTGAACATAGTGTTTGTTCAATTTCATGTTCCATTTCATCCACCTTAATTGCTGAAGAACTGACTACTTCTTACCCTCTGAACACTGGGGAATTTTGCAGTTTTGGTAGCGTATGTTGGGGTTCTTTGTAAAGCACCAAGGTCCTGAGGTGCTGTTGTCTGGGTTCCTGCACAAGTTCCCTTGCAGGTCCTTCTGCTTGTGTAGCCGGGGTAAGAAACTGTTGAAACATAACCAGTGGAAACAACAGTAGAGAGAATGACGCTAAGCTCAAAAGATGGTTTAACGTTATCTGTAAATTTAGAAAACAACAAACAGGTATTCTACTGGGACTTCTGTGTCTTTTACTATATAAAAAAGCCATATTTGCTCTTAAAGCCAATTACAAAAAGGAGCAGACAGAAAGACAAACTGCAACAGAAACACAGCCATCCTACCTGATTCTAGTCCTCCCCCACACTCCTACGCAAATGTGTAAATCACAAAACCATGACCCATGTTCAGATCAAAAGAGACAGAGACTCTCAGATTCCTTGAAGTTTTTTTAAAGAAACAGCCTCTATGACCGCAGAACATCTTTCACATATCACATAGCTCTTTAGACTGGAAATGTACCTATGACCTTCTGTTTCACATTGTGCAAAGGAGAAAAACATCATCACATATGTGAAAAACCTAAGCAATATGCCATAAAAAAAGGGACAATAGCAGCTACACCGCCCATCTTTATCCCTAACTGAGGCAGTGAGTAGTTTCTTATTTCTTAAACAACCATTTGGGAAGAGTGAAATTATTGGCCTGCATGAAGCAAAGATAACAACTAAGCAGATTGCTGAAATGACTAGAATTGGCTTAAAAACTGTCCAATGCATTATTAATGTAGTGGTGAACTGTCAAATTTACAGAAGAAAAATCTTAAATGACCGTTATCAGAGATCACGTATACACTTGGTGAAGTCGAATGGTATAAAATCATCAGTTGAACTCACTATTATGTTTAATAGTAAGAGCATTTCTTTTGACAAGAACTCACAGGACTGGGACCAAAGAGCTGTGTGCCCTTAAAAAACTCTTTTTTTTGTAAGGCTAATAAAAAAGGCTTTAATTTGCAAGGAAGATTGAACTCTAGTGTAATGTAAACGATGAATCCAGATTTACCCCACTCAAGATCGATCCCTTCATAAGAAGGGAGGCACATAAAGGGAAGCTTCCAGTATGCATAGTGCCCACTGTACAAGCCTCTGGAAGCAGTGTTATGATCTGGGTTTGCTTTAACTGGTCAGATCTAGGCTCAGCAACGTTATGAGGCAATGAAGTCAGCTTGCTATCTGAATGTTCTGAATGACCAGGTTGTCCAATCAATGTTTTTTTCTTCTTCCCTGATGGGACGGGCACATTCCAGCATGACAATGCTGAGATTCATGAGGCTCAAATTGTGAAAGAGTGACTCAGGAAGCATGAGGAATCATTTACACATAAACCTTGGTCACTTTTATTAATACATTAACATATCCAGAAGTCCAGGAGTTGACCATGATCTGACTGCAAGGACTACAGACTAAAAATGCTGGAGCACAATTACCCACCAGCGTCACAGTGAGTTTCAGAGCAGAGATCTGAAAGTGAGCAAGCCCATAAATCATGTGACTTACTGTTCATCACTACAGCCACAAACGTAAACTTTGCCGTAAGTGTCACTTAGGTGTCTTGCAAATTGCTGCTGCCAGTGTAGTGGTTTGAAGAGAATTTTTGGTGCGGACTATTTTTTTTTCACCTGTTAAAAATACATATTTGCTAGAATTATGTGATGTTTGCTTCACTAACATTTGTAAAGATCTGTTTTCCAGCCTCTCCTAACTATGTTACATAAATGGGCAGTGACAAATTAGGTAGCGTAGTGGCCCATGACTCCATTTTGTTATATTCAGATCCAAATGTTTTTAGCCAGATAAAAAACATGCGTGTGATATTTCAGAGGGGAACATTTCAAGCATGATGTAACTGTACAACAGTCCTTTAGAAAAGATGAAAAGCTGTAGAAGTAGCAAACAGAGAAGAAACCAGAAAAAAAAGACTCAAGGTCTCTTCGAGGTAATCATCTTTTCATGTGTAGGCAAAATTTTGAAGTCATGAGATCTATAGTTCTTTTGGCAGAGAGACAGGGTCTAACTATTCCCTCAATCCCCAGTAAAAGCTAGGCAATAAACTGACAGCACCCCTAATGAACCCTTGCAATTATAATAAACTCTTGGCACATTCAAGTCCTTCACAACAGCTATCTTATCTGAGCTTTGTCCTGCTTTCTGTCAAACTCCCACCGTTATACTGATCCTTCACAAAGACCTTGTAAACACAACTTCTCTTCTAACTCTACACAGTTTCAGTTATTTTTAGAACTGCTTGTATACAAATGTACAGCTATTTACAACTATTCATAGGTATGGCTGTATTCCAGTGTTCATTGTTAGTACAGCATGGGCAGAAATGTACTGTTAGTTTTGCCTTTTGTATCTTGTGGTGGACATTTACAGGCATGCTGACTTCTGACTCTGAGGCATTATTAGCTGAGTTCTACAAAGCTAAGTTCACTGTTGTAGCTGGAGAAGGAAGGTTCCAGTGAGCCACTGAGGCCAAAGAACCAGCTCTCATAACATGCCAAATTAATCACCATATCATTTCATCATTAGGTAACAGAAAGGAGTGTTAAAAGTGGTTTAGACAAAAGAGGTTTTTAAAGAACTTCAGTCAGAGAAAACTGCCAATTCCAGGCATTTCAGTGTCTTTAAACAAAGAAAAGTAGAGTAGAGAAAGGGTCTTACTGATGTTCATGTGGGGTGTTTAAAGCCCAGTTCTGACACTCCACACCGGCCTCTGTTACTGATCTCCTCCCTTTGTAATTCAGCCCTGTGCCGATGATGCACTCTTTTATGAAGTCTGCAGACATAACACAGCAAAAATGATCAATTAAGCAATCACCAATTAAAATCACCTTTACTTCTCAAAGTAAACTAATGAGCCATATATTTGTGGATAAGCGTAAAATAGTGTTCTTCAGTAGTGCTTTTGTGAATACACTTGAATAAAATAGTATGGAAAATCAAGTTATGCTGACAGAACAGACATTGTGATCATGACAAAGACTCAAAATGCTGAGCCATCTCATTTTAAGATGAACTTCTGACATGTCTGGGTGTGTGTGTGTGTGTGTGTGTGTGTGTGTGTGTGTGTGTATGTGTATACATGTGTATATTTGTGGGAACACATTTATTACTGCGTCTGTGTGTGAATGATTATGACAATGTATGTATATGTGAATGCCAGTGTGTATGTGTAAGTCATCTACAGTTTGTGATGCAGTTGGATTTTTGCATGAATGGTTCCTAAAAAGCTATCTGAACATCACTGATCTATCTGACTGTAACTCTATAAAAACAGAACACACCTATTTACCAAACAGCATTCACAATATTTTATATTGCCATATCCTTATTAATAATACAAATGGTTCAAACAATCAAAATTATTCATGGTAAAAGTATGGGAACCTCTAGGTCAGGACATAGGATTATAACTAGAAAACAGAGATCACTGGTTGGGCTGGGGGTGCAGTGTTGTCATTCATGAGTGCAGCAACAGTTAGCCAAGCAACTAACCCAGCAGTTACCAAACTAGCTTGAAAAAAAAGTAAACACAATTGTACAAGATATTTAAATATTCATATGTATACAGTGTATTAACTGACATTATGATGATGACATTATTGGTGTGTGGTGCAGTACTAAACCAAGCAGCTAAACTAGTTACCAAGCTGGCTAACTCACCTACTATGAACAAAAAGAAGAAACAGACAGCATAAAAGCACAGACAGCAATATAATCTAATTTATTCTTTTGACTAACTGTGGTATGTTGTTTCTCTTTGTGTTTGTTTACAGCTCTGCATGTCTACAACACCAAACAATGGCAACTAGCTAGTGTGACTGTACCTTAAGACTCATCCACACATATCTGAAAAATTCTGAAAACACATTTTCTACAAATACAACAACAGGATGTTTAAAATAGAAATTAAGAAAGATGTAAACAAGGGAACCTAATATGTGTAAACTAACACTGTAATATAAAGCAGACAGCTGTTAATGTGTAGCTGAATTAAGTGAGCATGTTACCAAATTGTATATTTCCAAGCACAGTAACAATCATATGGTCATCAGCCATATGAAATACAAATAGTCAAAAGATGCAAAACAGTAATGAATGTGTACAAGTTGATCTACTTTTACCTGTCAAGATAAACTCCAACTTGAACAGTGTTTTGAAACAACAACATATTAATCTGAATGGGTTCTCTAAAGTCAACACATGCAGGCCTTAATAATTAGCTGATGAGTTGAATCAGGTGTGCTAAATGGAGTCAAACACTAAACTTGTTTTATCAAACTTATCAAACAATTTCTACCTCTTAAAGAGGAAACTGGAGTTCCAGTGAATTCCCATAATACACTTTTGGATACATGCTCTTTACAACATAATACTCTATAAATATGTTGTAGAAAAGAGATTTTAAAGGACAACAGTCTGGTGGATAGTTTACAAATGAAAGAAATTTAATTCCCTAGGACAAGTGACAAGGATCATGTGGGTGACTGCAGGCATATCCTGCACTTATGTGTTTCTGAGTCGACCATAAAAAAAACCCTGGACAAAAGTGGCATTATCAGGGAGGAAGTATTGCTGCCTGTCTCAAATTTGCTAAAGGATAAATTGTTAACAGAAGTACTGGAACAGTGTTCTACAGTCAGAAGAGAAAAAAGTTTAACTGTCTGGAAAGCGCAAGTGATTTGTTTGTAGAAAACCTCTACTCAACTGTGAAGCATGGTTAAGAAAGAATACTACAAGAGAGCAAGGTTGCTTTTTGCTTGTTTGTCTCAGAGCCTGCACAGCTTGCTATCACTGAGAAACTAACACATTTTACGTGGCATCAGGACTAAATGTCAGGGCATCTGCATGTAAAAGAAGTCTGAAACAAAACTGAGTAGTACAAAAAAAACCCATCATCATATTTTGAAATGAGCGAACCTGAACCCCACTGCTGTGGTGTGACCTGAAACACCAACTGAAACAGGACATATAGTTAATACTAAATAAATAAGACATAAATACTACCTTCATGATGGGACTGATCAGCAATTACAGAAAGCATCTTGTTAAGAGTGCTGTCAATGAAGGATGTTCTACTATTAAATAAGGGTTCACATAATTTGTCCATTAGTGCCCCTACTTTCATTAACAATGATAGTATAATAATAAAAACTGCTGGGTATTTCGTTAAATATGGTTGGGTTGTGTTTTATATTATTATAATCAAATGCTTTTTAGGAACCATTCTTGCAGAAAGCCAGACTTTAACTATAGCTTTCATTTATTCAACACCTATGGGAAACTTTCTGAAGCATGCCTCCTAATGTTTCTAAATAGCATCAGGTAGTCACATGATGTCATGTTAGTGAACTACATTAGTCTCCCATGAAACACAGAGAACAGATGTTAACAGCTGGAGACTGATTTAGCTGTGGCAATCTCTCTGTTCAAACTCCCAATGAAGGCTTTACTAATCAAATCACATGAAGCTAATTGTTCTTGTTAGATTGAAGCATCAGAACAGCAGATGAAAGCAATCAGTTTTTTGGGTTTTTTTACCTTTTTTCTCGTAAAGATCATAGTTGAAGTCATTCTCTGCGCGGACACCCACTGTGAGGTTATCAAAGGAGAGTAAATGACACTTTGTGCCATTCTGATCAAAGTTGAATGCTCTAGAGAGAAAGATTGTGTGCAAATTAGTTAAATCATTCATTCATTTGATTAGACCAGTTTTTTATGAAATGGATAACCACTGGTAAATATTAGAGAATAAAATGATAACTAGCTGCAACATATGCCTAACAGACATTTTTTTGCTTACTATGATTTTCCTTCTCAAATCATATGGTATTTCAAGTTCCTACCATAAAGCAATTAAAGTACACTATCCTAGTTTCAGTGTCAATGCAAAGTATGGGTGGAATTCCATGCCAAGGTGCAAAAAGACTATTACCCAAAACATAAAAATAGGAAGTAGTTGATCTGCTGAATCTAGATTTTCACTTGTAATGTAGCTTCCAGCTGCTTCCTCTGAGCACACTGTGCAGTGTGCTTTAGGCCAACACACTGTTATTTAAGCCCAGAGGAAGTTTGGAAAGAGAAAAGCTGGTGGGCAAAGGCTATACATTTCTCCATATAGTCACTGTCCAATGCTTCATTAGAGGGAAACTACCATTGTAAAGAAAAATTACATCAACTGGAAGCATTAACCTTCACATGTTTCTATGAATAGACAGACAGACTGGACATATTGACCTTTACAGGCTTTAATACCTGCAGGTGAAGGGGAGTTTCCTGTTGCGGCTGCAGCGACGGGCACACTTTCCCACACTCATCTTCCTGCTTTTGGTCATAAAGGAGGAGTCAGGTGGAGCGACCAGACGAACCCCATCAGTTTTCTGGTAGTCCTGCAACGAGTGTCTCTTGCTTTCTGCAATGCAAAACAACACTGTGATATCTTAATCACTGAAAAATCACGTTTGCACTTCTTTAAAACAACCTAACAACAGTTTGTAAATGATATATGGGACAGATCATGCGGGGTCTGACAAATAGTCAGGCTCTTATAAGACTGTAACTCGCTAATCAGATCGTACACTGGCAGTCTGAACAAATGAACAGAGAAGCAGTGGAGTACTGGAGTGGAAAATGAGCCAGTTCAGTGTGTTTCAGTGTAAGAGTAGTCTAGAGTGTGTAATAAGATGCAAGGACATCCATCATTGTCTGATTAAGCATGGTGACTCAGGCTGAGTAGATTCATCGTGAGGGCCATAAGGAAGCATGCCAAGTCCTTACTGATCGAGTAACAAAACTCCTCAGTACAGAGAGACAAACTTCTACATGCATGAGCAAGCTGCCGTCTCACCATCCAAAGTCATTGGACATGGTCACAGCGTAGGGTTTTAATGGCCAAAGGAGAAAAAAGGATTTCTTAAAGATAAGCACAGCAGTCAGACTGTAACCAAAGCCTGGCTTGCATATCAAATGCAGTGTCCACCAAGAATGAAGAGGAAAGAGAAAAAACGCATCTGCATTCTCATTCGCAGCACAAGCTCCCCTGATGCCACAATTGGATCATTGGCCCTGAACTTTTGACGTTTAAATCAGAGAGAGCTCCGAAATTCCTCAAACACTACTAACTAATTATATTCTCTTCCAAAACATAGAAAAGAGATGATCTCTCAAAAACCCTCCCCAAGAGCCCACCTTCTCCTTTAAGCAGGATGAGCTAATTTGGGCCTACTTATTACAGCACTCACTGAACATGCAATGTACTCAACCCAACCGTGTACAGAGACTACTCCACTGTGTTCCAGCTGCACAGAGAGGTGACAGAGAGATCGAAAGAAATCAGCCACCATGACTTTACCTTTCGTCATACAATCAAACAAACAACAAACTACAACATCTAAATCTGAGGCAACCCCATTGTTTTATAACCTGTAGCAGTTACACCGCTGTATATCTGCACATCTCTCTCTCCTCTTCTCCACTCGATGACTCATTCATCCAGATGTTCTGGCGAAGATGACCCAGTCGCCTACTCGGCTGTTTTCATCAGCAGACTTTTCCCTGTTTACAAAACTTAGTATCTGAAAAAGTGTCACAACAGAAGGAGGACACGGAGGCAATCTTCTCTGCGCGCTGGGGCTGAACTTAAGCCTTTAAGACGCCCTTTCAGACCTCACCTGCGATATTAACAGTCAGCTTAACTTGGGCTTTTACGACATATCATTTCTATCGTTGTTTTGAGAACTTGTTTATTCCGTTATTCCAACGCAGCAAGAACACCGTCTCCGCGACTGGAGAAGAGCCCGTATAGCTAACGTTACCTCTGATGTGGATGACCGGAGAGCCCAAACCGCTGCAAAGAAGTCAAACTTACCTGAGTAGACCAGCACAGCTACGCAGAGCAGTATTTTGTAAATCCACATGGTGCTCGTTTTTAAAGTGGCTACTATTGTCCAAAAGTGGCTGGATAATAAACGGTTAGACCATCTACAACGGAGCTATGCGCTTTTGAGCTAATAAGCTAACGGCTGACTGCGACGCTCCTCGTGCTCTGAGAGCCGTTTAAATACTGAAGGGAATGAGGCGCGCGCCGCGCTTTGAGTTGCCTTATGTTTTCCCCCACCCGTTTTCCGGCAATCCCCGCCCTCCTGCGCTATGATTGGCCAGTAGTATCGCGCCTCCTTCACCGTCCTCGTTGGATTGGGTGTGACTATGAGCTTGTAGCCAATCACAGTGCAGGGTACGGGTTTCGACGGAATACGGGTGAGGAACAAAATAACGTCTTTTTGAGTCTGTACCTACAGGATTGGTCCTCCTCTTCTTTTCTTCAGACGTATGACGCTACACCAAGTGTCCAGAAACAAGGCCTGGTTATCATATGAATAATTTCCGGAGCAGGACTGGAGCTGAGGTTGTTGACCTAAAGCGGAGCGGGAAGTTCATTTAACATGAAGGAACAGTTTACAGCAGTTTTGTTTTGCTGACTGACTGTCTGGCGACCTCGTGGTGCATGGGGAATGTCCATGTCAGGGATTGCAGCAATAACCAGATTTGTTCTCTTCATAAAAATGAAAAGGTACAACAGCTGTCCTTCTGCCCTTTGTCTGGCTATCAATATGGTGACCAGTGGAAATGACGCTGTAGGTTCAGAAAAACATCAGAGATGTACCAAATCAAAAAAAACAAAGCTGGGTTGTAGCCCTTCACCTCAAAGTATTCTTCTTCATAAGCAGTGACTTGAGAAGGGCTGCCCAGTGTAGTCCACAAGGCGCTTGATATTGACACACTAGGTGTGTAAACCACCTCTAAGCCTATAAGACAGACTTCGATTTCTGATTTTTACTTTTTATTCTTTGACTTTTTTCATTTCTGAAGCACTTCATATCGTAGAATCTACTGTAGCTTCCCGCTACTGCCTTGCTTGGCCATAGACACACGGGGGCATCACAGAGAGAGTCTGGCGTTGAGACAGCATGAAGGACTTGGCCCAGCATGGAGGGCTTGGCTTCAGTGCAGCTGCTGCTTCTGAAGGAGCTGCAGCTTACCACAACTGCCGGCATTCAGACTGTCACTGCCGAGGCAAGGAGTACTGCCACGCAGGGGAGGAGGACGCAGTGGCAGTTGGAGAAAATGCAGCTCCAAGCGAGGACTATCATGTGCATAGTCAAAAGTATCACATAGCTAGCACATGTGTTACATGTTACTCAGTTGGTGTTGTCTTAAGCCCTATTTGAGTGGGATTAGTTTTACCTGGGGACATGGTGTAGTTTTTACAACCTCTGTGACTTTAATCCAGTCTGAATCTGCCCTGTCCGTAGTTTTTACAAGTCTGCAATAATTAATAAGTAATAATTACAGAGTCAATTACCTCCTCCTTCGCTGAACCCAGAGATGCCCCTGTAACAGCAGTCCTGCTCCAATCCACATCTCAGTTATATAATAATAAAACTGTGTAAAATAAATCGAATAAGTCTGAGGTCAGCTTCCTGTTCCAATATTCTCCTTCTCCTTAAATGGTGCAGTAGTTACATATTGGGGGCGAGAGGCGTCATAATAACTGCTGCACAATTTAAGGTGGAACCAGAAAATTTGACATGAATTTTGTGACATGAAGACGAGGCTATCAGGTAAAACAGAGCTTGATTAGACCCACTGTGGTTTTAGTGATGGGCGTATTACAAGGAGAAGGAAAATGAAATACCTTTAAAGCACGGGCGGGGCATTTTCTGTTTTGTCGTGCAGCATATGGTAAGTTAAATGAACCCACTTTACTAGCCTAATGCTAGTCTATTACGCTGTCCATTATGCAGTGTATCTCTTATCTTTTATGATCCCACAGGTGCTCTATTGAATTCAGATCTGGCAAATGGGAAGGCCACTGAAGGACATTTAACATGGTGCATTATCATGTTGGAAGATGGGTATTGTGGCCATTAAGACGGCCAGCAACAATACTCAATACTCATTTACTCAATGATTGCTTGATATTATCTGACCCAAAGTGTGCCAGGAAAACATTCCACCACCAATACATCACCTCCACTAGCTTGGACTGTTGACCGAGCAGGCTGGATCCATGGATACATGCTGTTGATACCAAACTCTGACCATAAAAAGCTGTGTGCCCCAGCAGAAATGGAAATTCATCAGACCAGGCTTGGTCTTTATCTGAGCAGTTTAAGTGAGCTTGTGCTCTGTCTTGGCTAACAGAAAGTGAACCTGACGTGGTCTTCTGCTGTTGTAGCCCATCCAACACGATGTTTGATGTGTTGTGTATACTAGATACTTTTCTGCTTGCCATAATTGTGCAGAGTGGTTATCTTACTTAACATAGTCTTTTTGTCAGCTCGAACTAGTCTGGCCATTCTCTGCTGACTTCTCTCATCAACAAGGTGTTTCTGTCTACAAAACCGACGCTCACTAATAATTTTTATTAGTGGGATAATTTTTCCTTATTGCACTGTTCTGAGTATGCCCTAGAGACTGTTCTGCGTCTGGCTGGTTCCACGTGCCCCAGTCAGAATCACCGAGGTCACATTTTCTCCTCATTTTAATGATCGATGTGATCATTACCTGGAGCTGCTGGTCAATATCTGCATACTTATACAGTACACTGCTGCCACATGATTGGCTGATTAGATAATTGCATGAATGAGTAGGTGTACAGGTGTACCTGATAAAGTAATTTATACTGGTAACAGTATAAACATAAAGCTAACAAGCTGCTAGCTGCTTCCGGGCCCACCACAAAAATAACACTCAGGTTAAAAGTTACTGCTGGACTAAAGTCACTGATGACACAAGCTCCGTTTATATGGACACAGTGACATAGTCAGATGTTATTACAACTGGCCATTCTTTACATGACTTACTCATCCTTGTTGTATTGATCGATTCCATGAACTGAGTGAGCTCATTCTCCATCGTACAGTGAAGCCGAAGAATGTAAAAACCCTAAGTGAAACGTCTCATAACATCCTCCATACCTGAGATCGGAGATGCAGGGTTAACTGGAGATGGAAGGAGAGGCTGTTTATTTTACTCTGCTGTACTGAAGGTCCTCTCTGTACTGAAAGAGCACCAGTTCACCTCACTTACAGTACTCTCATTATTTATTTGTGGCATTTCAGTCCTTAAGTAGGTATTACAGAATGCTTTGCTTGACGGGTTTGTGTCCAAGTTTGAGTTTGTCTTTGCATATCAGTTTTCGGTGTAGCTTGGCATGTGTTTATGTCTGTTTGTTTATCTTTGTTTGCATTAGTGTCGTTAGTAGGGCGGCTGTTTATTTGAGTGTCATCTGGGGCTCGCGGCAGCAACGCCTCTGCATCCTCCGATGACAAGAACGAAAACTACAACCCCCTAACAGCAGGACTAGTGCCCTCAGGGGAGTAATCCGAAAGACAGAGGGAGAGAGAGAATAGAGTGTAGGGGTACAGGGGGTGCATTGGGCAGGATGTAAAGTGACAAGCTCCTTGTATGCCCCTTCCCTCTCTCTCTCTCTCTCTCTCTCTCTCTCTCTCTCTCTCTGATACAGCTCTTAGATACACTTCATTTTTTGTGAATGTGTTCTGTTATTTATTTCTTCTTTCTTTCTTTCGTTCTTTATTTCATTCTCTTTCTTTCTTTCTTTCTTTCTTTCTTTTTTCTCTCACACAGTGTTTTCTCTGTCTCTCTTTCTCTCTCTCTCTCTCTCTCTCTCTCTCTCACACACACATACACACTCACACCACCCCCACATCTCATCTGTCTGATAAAAGGAAAGGAAAATAAGCTTTGCTGCTCCTATTAAAAACCACTGCATAGTTCTGTGTAACGTGAAAACAACACAGTATTGAGAATCGAAAAGTGTCAGAAGCTGTAAGGCTGCGCGCTCTTATACACCTCCGTAACTGAGAGCAGATGTGCATTGTGACTTCACAAGTTAAAGCTGAGGACTAAATGAAAAGTTTGCGGTTTGCGGAGCAGCAAGACAATCTGTGTTTGCGGATTAATAAATTGCACGGCCTGGGGGGCTGACACACAAATGTCTGGCAGCACAGACATTCACTGTTTATGAACAGCGATTATGCGATCTGTCAGTCAGTCTATAACTCAAAAACAGTCCAACATCAGTCACACAAGAGCATTACAGAGAGCAGAGGAACAGGTAAGCTCTGAACGTCGGCCTTTTAGATGAGAAACTTCCACAATATTGCTTAATAATGAGAATGCTTCATCATTATGGTTTAGGTTTCACAGCTGTGATTACAACATAACAACTGTGCTCCTCTGTAGATATGACTTTAATTGGTCCTGTCTAGTGTATAACAAACATACACACACACAAACACACGCACAGTGACACATACGCACACACTCATTACGCTCATGTTTCTAACTCAGACCATGTGCGGCAGAACACAAACAAATAATGAATAAATGAGTCATTCTGCTCTGTGGTGAAAAAAGTGGTCAAGTCTCCAAAAGCTGCAGGGCAGCAGGGCAATACAGCTTTTACACATGGCCATGTTATTACTGCATCACACACATGCTCAGATGCACTTTCTGAAGCATGGTGGTCTTAAACTATTAGGAAATTCAGCACTGAAAAGACAGAGGTATGAGAGACCTAACACTGAAGAGGTCATCATTAAATTGGTAACAGTTCAAGAGATAGTATGAGGGGAAAGTTACACTGAAGAAAATGGAAAGTAAAACAACAGAGGGCTACAAAAAGGATCCAGTGCTGTATATGCACTGCATATACAGTCAATATATGCACAGTATTGCAGTCTACAAGTACTTATTTTTAGATATAAGGAAAGTGAAAGTCATACGACAATATGTACAAAATAGTTTCCAAAACTGTGTCCCAAATATGATTTAAAAACTATAGAGAAAATAGGACTCTTACCAGTATGTAAGACCTGCTAGACCACCAAAACTTTACTTGACAGCACTTAAAACATTCATCTTTCAGAGAGAGGAGAAAATCAAGCTGCACTCAGATCTGAAAACATCCACAACTGTGTCTGTCCATCCTTCTACTGTGAGAAGGCACTGTGAGTCTATGAGGATGTGTAGCTGTGAAGAAGCTTCTCACTGAGAAAAGAAGTAATAAAAATAAGTAAAAGAAGTACATTTGAAAATCAAAGACAGATGGGACCGACCACCCCTGAGTCCAGAACCCAGCATCAAGAGAATCAGAAAACACAACCAACTTTGGAGTGACCGAACTATGTATCCCTGCAGATTTCTTATGCACTAAATATGAAATATGATATTGTATTACAACAATTACAATGTAGTTGTTTTTCTGTACAAGTAAAAGTTTCTGCTTTCTTACTGAAATGAATTACTTATACCTAATAGACATTTTCACTCAGAATGAGATAAATGGAAGTGCAGTCTTTGATTTTGCACAGTGCTGTATATTATAGAAAAGGTTACTCCCTATGGGTGCTAACAGATTTCCTGCAGCTTTGTACAAATTAGTCAGGCAGATTCGGTACTGGTGTTGAGTTTCATCTGCACCCAATTACCCAGCATTGACCCTTGCAAAACACACACATAATCACACTCACACACTAAATCTGTCTGTCTGTCTCTTTTTTTTAATGGAAAATGTTAGCGGTTTACGGTTAACATAAAAAAAGGCTTACAGTAAATGAATAAATATCCATATTGATGACTTACAGTCTAAACCATGTATCTTTGCGAGAAGGTTTTACATGACATCTAACAGGGAATTCTCAGCGGGACCAAGTTGAAGAATGTAACAATGTTTTTTTGCAGAACTGCAGATTTGCGAATACTACTAAATGTGATCAGTCTCGATGGCGCCTGACACTCGCATCTGTGAACGTTCCTGCGGAGAATCTTCCAGACACAGTAAACAGAGCAGCCTCTAAATAAACATCCACTTCCTGCAAGTGATTCCGTGGGCCGGCTGTTGGGCCCACGCTGGACTGCGCCCTGTTGACAGTCTTACACTCCTTCACTCACCTGAAGAGTGAAACTCGAACCAAAGGCCCTGATAAACAAGAGAGAACCCAAATACTGTGGCGTCTTAGATCCCCCAGCACGGTAGGGAGGCAATATCTATCAATATTTATAAACTCAGTGACTCGATTGAGCCTCATTCTCAGGCCTTCACAATCGGACATTTGTTTCAAAGTTCTGTTTGGTTCGTTTTACAGAGTGTTTAGAGCAGCAGGTTTTGAAGTGGTTTTACGAGGCTGGAGTTTAGGATGTCGTTCTGCAGTAAACAGTATTGTGCTCGGGGACTGGAAGCTCGTTTCCGTCTGCGATAATGCCTCTGAACTTTCTGAAAGGCATGTAAATTTACTTCACATGGCAAGAAATGTGTCAGTCATGTCCAATATTTATGGGTGTTGCTGTCTCACAGGAATAACACATTGTATGCAAAATCAGAGTAGCCCCACGACAAAGGTTTTTTGTTTAGGTTGACCCCAGTGTTTAGATGACGCATCCTTTACCATAGAAACTTCACGTCACCTCACCTCATAAACGGCCAACATGCTTACATGTGTCGGATACACCCATGTATAGGTTACTGTATGAACAGAGGATTAGATCATTTCCATGCTGTAGAAGATGCTGTAACTTATTCTACATTCTACATATTCACACTTCATTTATTCACTCTACATAACTTACATATTAGTTTAGCAGATATTCAACCATTTATTGTAGTTAACTAAAGAGAAGAACACATATCACAAGAAACATCACTGCTGTGATTAGGTCCCAGAAATTAGGCCAGTACAGTAGGTCGTCTCAGCTGAGATGATTTTCATGATAACACAAGTTTTCAAGGAAAGAAAACAAAATCTAAATAGGCCCGGAACATCAAACTACGTGTTTTTCTTCTACTTCCAGCATCTTCGAGCCAAGTAATCATTACTTGGCAACTGGTGGGAGTGTGTTATCACAAACAACACTACAGCCATGATTAAGTCACAGTTAGATGCCATGGATCACCACAGAATATCGTGATGATGATATTCACAATAAGTGACATGATTAAGTGTTCTGTTGCTTTCACAAGTTCAGTTCTGTACACTAAAGGAAAAAGAAGAAGTAATAGCCTTTCACTGCACATGAAACCGTTACAATATCAAGTTCAACTCAGCATTTTAAACTACACTCATCATCAAAAGAATAGTCGCGCAAATAGTTGCTCCCAGATGGAATCAACCAACATGAATGAAACTTGGTGGGTAAGTTTCACATTGGCGTGCATGTGACGTAAGTAAGGACAGGTCATATTGCTTTACCTGACTGATCCAGCAGCATTGCGAACATTCAGTGAGTCATCCTGTTGGCATCCACGGCTGCATGACGCAGGACTACATGCACATTACAACCGTTACAACGCCTGCCTTTAACACCATGTCAACGTGGCCAAAAACTGCAATGGTGTCGTGCCAGAATGTCATGCAGTGACTCAGAATGGCAGCGGGTCATCTTCAGTGGCGAGTCCTGCTTGAGAATCTGTGTGTGGAGGCACCGTGGTCAGCGCCAAGATGAACGGGTTGTTGTCATGCATCACACGTCCAGAAGGCCGGTGTCACTCCAACTTCACCCCTACTGCAAAATCTGCAGGAACTGTGTGAGAATATTCAAGCTGCATGGGATGGATTATCGCAGGACACAATTACTACTCCATGATGAGACTATGCATGTTGCATTAGCAAACATGGTGACCTGATGTCATACTGATTCTGCACTACTTCTGTATGTGTAGCTCAATAAATATTGCCTATATTAGACTAAATTTATCATAATTTATTGTTCCTGGTAACCTTTATCTTCCTTCTGAATAGCATTGCAATCCAACACTTCCTTCTGGGTGCGGCTCTTTCTGTACTTGCCAGATTAATCTGAATGTCGTTGGTGCCAGTCAGAATTATATTATGGCTAATTTTAGAATTTTTCAGTTGGTCGGCCATCACAGCTGCTGACCCGAAAGTTTGCTTACAGGTGCCACAGAACGGAAAACTGTATTTATATTGGCTCAAATATGTCAACTCGTGAATATTTATATACCCTTCCTAAAAAACAATCTGTCAACAAGCATGCAGGCATCTTCAAACAAGGCTGCCCTAAATGCTGAGAGCAGAGTGCAACTGTGACACCATTTAAGGTATAGTGGAAAATTTGCAAAACAAATTGGTGAATGGAGGGCCACCTTCAGCTCCATTCTACTCCAATATCAAGCAGCTTTGCTCAATGTTTGAGCCTGAACACACTGAAGAGAGAAGTAGTCCCACCTTGTTTAGCATGACAACCCCAACAGCAAACTGTATGTAGCAGCCATGCTGTGTGATTTCATCCAGTGTTTGACTGCTGAAGTCAGACCATCTTAAACTGAAAGTTTCATAGTGAAGAACAACTTTAATTTACTTTATGTCAGCTTTAAAGCAAGTAGCTAGTATAGGTAAAGCCTAGAGTAACTACCATTAGCGCAGCTTAATCTAAATAGCCTGAAGGCCCAGCCTATTTATACCAGAGCGGATACAAGAAGTCTTATGTATAATCTTTGTTTACACAGTAGTTTGTTTTATTTCCCTTTATGTGTCTATGTGGACATGTTGCTGTTATGTCTCCCTGTAAACAAGCAAATCAGAGCAGAGCTTATCAAATGATTCACAAGTAAACCAAAACATTATAGAACCAAATCACAGGGTGTAAAAGGGAGTACCAAAAAGCATCTGGCCCATTTTTCACCCCAACCAAAGTAACATACGTTCTATATAGAGCTCATGCTGAATAAATGCATTCGATGGCACTTTTAAAGACAACATCAACTTCAGGTCAACTATTATCTTATTAAAGTTATCTAATTCTAACTGTCCATATTTCATGGACACTGTCCATAGTGTCCATATTCGGTTTTAGTATGTGCTATTGTAGAAATATGGTAACAGTTATCTGCGGTGTAAAGTTTTTCCTTAGCAACTGTTGCTCAGCAGAGTAATACAATTATTATTAAACATTTCTCAACCAATCAGATTGTGCTGTCAGAACTGTTGTACAATATCAGATAAAATACGGCAGAATGTGGCAGAACGTTGGACCGCTTTTTGACCAGTCCAATTGGCTGTGGGTCAGAATTAACCATTGCATAATAAATAATAAGCCTTACACTGATGATTGCCTGTAGAGTTCAGGGAAGATAAGTTTGTACTGTTTTTGTAGTTGATTGCTGCCCAGTCCATGGTGGGTTTTTCCCTTAATAGTACTATTATTTTTCTGCTCAACTAATATAGAAGTCCAGAAGCTACACTACACATGTCTCCTTCACTACATGTGAAGTCTTCCAACTGTTTTACCAAATGGCAAGGGAGCATAGTTGGCAGTCTCTCTTGGACTACAGCGTTAAACTTCGCCTGGCGACGTCCAGTCAGTAAATGGTTCAATGAGCGACGTTCATCCTTCTAATGGGAATAAAGTTCATTGTAGCCAACTGTTCTCAGGGCTCTTCAACCACAGATTGCACATGGCACAGCTGGGATTCAAACTGAAGTCCCAGTGGTAGGGCTCACCTCGAGACTCCTATAGGCACACAGGCTTCGTAATAGCTCTATTATCATAAAGTGCTTCAATCAGCAAGTAGAACTGAGAAGCGTTTGTTTGATTTGTACTTGTGTAATGCTTGATTTAAAAGCATACATCATTTCAACTTGAATAAAATATAAAGACAACTTTGTCTTTTGATGTGCTTTGGGCTTTGATATCATACATTCCATTTTATTCCTACTTTGTGTGCAGAGTATGCAAAGGTTAATGTGACAAATATAAAGCATCTCTGAAATAGATACACATCTTAACAGGCAGCTAATGTTTTCAAATGGGGTAAAAAAGGAAAGAAAAAAATGGACAAGGATTTGATATAACAGCAACGAGAGGACGACTAGACGCTACTCATCACAGCCCTAGATCATTTGCCTGGCGCCAAAAACTGCTAATAGCCTGTCTAAACAAACAAAACACTATACTTTTGGAAATACACCCCTGCATAACACCCCCCAAGCCCCCCCACCCCCCCACATTTCAGGCCTATGTCTCTCTCTCCTTAAATACCTGTCAGTCTGCATCGGCCTAATTGGTCCTTTGATAGTGGCCAGGGTTGTGAGGCCTGTTATGAGGCAGCTGGAGGGGAGTGCCTGGTCCACCTGCATCGAGCACCAGCCTAAATGCCCAGGGACCTGTGCTCACAGCTGGCGGGATTGGTACAGTGTGTGGGCTTTCCAAACCACAGCAACCACACTTCAGCTTAACATAACCAGACATAATGACTGGGCAAAGCAAGTTCCTTTTTTCCTGTATATTAAGTGTCAGGACATGCACTTATGCATATGTCCCATACATACAGTGCTGTGAAAAAGTCATTGCCCCTCCCCCAATTTTTTCTAGTTTTGCTAATTTGTCACATTTAAAATAAAATCCAGTTAATTTAAATACAGGATACAGACAACTCGAGTAAACACCATATGCAGCTTTTAAAGGATCATTCCATTTATTGAAGAAAAAAAGACTAAAAGACTGAATTTGTTTAAGTGGTTGACTGAGTAGGCAAATACTTTTTCAGAGCTGAACAGCATTTTTCCATCAATAAATGAAATCATAATTTAAAAAGGTTGTGGTTTGATGATCTGAAACATTTGAGTCTGAAAAATGTGCAAAAATAAATATTATCAAAAGAACAGTTGCAGAAATAGTTGCACCCAGAAGGAATTGACAAACAGGAATGAAACTTTGTGGGTAGGTTGAACATTGCGAGGAGACATGCAAATGATTCACACTCAGTTGCGCATGTGACATCAGAAAGGACAAGCCTTATACATCTGACTGACCCAACAGCCACAATTTCAGACATTCAGCAGGACTATGTGCATGCAGGTCATTACGACAACTCCCCTTAATATCATGTCAACGTCGCCAAAGACTGCAATGATGTCGTGCCAGAGAGTCATAGAGCGACTCAGAACGCCTTGTCCTGGTGAAGTCGACCAATGAATCTGTGTCTGGAGACACTGTGGTCACAACGGCATACTGAGAGACACTACTTCTGTATCTGTGCCTCAATAAATATTGACCATATCAGACTTCGACATACCCTCACAACTGTTATTCCTTCACATGCTGTTGCTAATTGTAGTTAATTTTGAAATGTTTTAAACTATAAATATTACATATTGCTCCTTTAATAAAGCAGCAGGGCAGAGTCAGCACCAGCGTTGTTGCTGACACAGGCAGGAATCAGGTCATTTTCTGTGCATGGTAGATACTTAAGCAGAATAAACACAGCAACACATCTCAGATTGAACTGGTTAAAACCTCTCCTACTGCACCTCTCAAGAGCCTTCATGAGGCCTCCATCCTCCAGAAGCAGGACCCTACAGTACTTCTACTTGAGTATTGGTTTGGGCTACTCTACCCTTCTCTGTTGTGGTATTTAGTGTCTCTGCTCTTTGACTACATTACAACTATCATTCTTCTGCAGAGATTTGCTTTCAACACATCTGCAGGGATTTTACTCCAAAGTTGTTTTAGAAGGTTGCATTTTCTTGGATGAGTAGAGCTTTTTTTATATTTTTAGTCTTCTCTCTCTCTCTCTCTCTCTCTACCATTCTGTCTATTTATATTTTTTACACTACAAAATATATATTAAATCAATACAAAAACAAATGCCCAACACACCCACACCCACACACACACACACACACACAGGCTACTGAACACAGTTGGGCCTAAGGCAAGCATATCTGTGGCAGCCTCATGTTTGCGTGATTAACTCTTGATGAGGCAGGACTAAGGCCATCTGTAAAAGTTTTAGTCTGAACACACACACACACTCTTCTCAGCACAATTAGGCCCGAATCACTTTCACGATGAATGCATTTAAAACAAACGGTGGGGGCGGCTTGTGTGCTTTTGGGCCCTCTAGACTCCCATAATAATTATCTTCAGACTAAATGACCAACAGATGAGTCATTAGCACATGTAATGTGTGGTGTATAGAGCTGTATAGCATATATATGGTAAGACCAACTGGTCATACGACACTGCTGTAGCTGCAGCCGCAGTAACTATAATAATTATCAGCATTAGTATTAGTAGCTGAAATGTAAATGAGGTTTTGTTTGGCACTGAGATGAACTGGATTGAGATTCTGAAACATTGAAAGGCACACTAAAGAGCTATGATATAACCGTCTGTGATTTAAGAAGTGCATTCCATTAAAATAAATTTAAATTATCCAGGGGCTAGCAGCGAAAACATCCATGCAATTTTCCTCTCTGGAAGGCTGAAATTCCAAAACTGGAATGTCATTACTCCGGACAGCCACAAGAGAGCCAAGAAAGGAGGAAAATAGGATTTGTAGTTTTGAGGCACAAACTCCTTTTGGCATATCATGGGTTTGGCAGGATATGGAGAGAGAGAGAGAGAGAGAGAGAGAGAGAACAGGGATCTAATTGCTAATGAGGTATGAGTAGATGGTTATGTGGTCATGTTTCTGGTTTGGACTTCACTCCTGTTTCTAGATTGATTCCACACATGTGTACATGCCTTGCTGAACCACAAATTAAACTCTTTATTACATCTACTGCATCAAAGAAACACAGTTAGCATGTTAGGTTAAGTTTCTACTTGTGTGTGTGCCCGCATATGTGCACATGTTTGACAGGTCAGAAAACGTTCATCCTTACCTTACTCATTAAATCATTAGAAAGGCTCAATAGGATAGTTATGGACCTTTTGCATATTAATGGCTAATTACCGTAGGCAGCGTTAACGAGAATAGCGTGACTTCTAATCATCTAAGAGGACTTGCAGTCATGAGCACTGAGTCTAGTAGTAGTACATCAGGGACAGGCCAATATGTTCTCATTAATATTTTATTACACCAAAATTATAACTAATAAATCTCAGGCTTTGCATGAACACCCCTGAACACTTATCCCAGTAATCAGAGCTCATTAGATACAGACATTCTCAGATGCAAAATGTGCGATGGGTGGGAAAAATGGGATTAAAATAGTTACGCCAAAGGCCATGATTTGAAAACTGTAGATGGAAGATTTATTCATAATGAAATGTCACTTTCCAGTTCTTTAGTTGAAATATTTGTGTGAATATTTTTGTCCATCCTTCACTTTTCCTAGGAGACGTTTTTTATTCAACCTGTTAACACCCAGTTAACACATCCTATGCTCAGTCTTAGAAGCTGGTTGTACTTTCTGCTTCTCACAATCCAAGTAATCCCAAACACACTTGATATTGTTGAGGTCTGGGCTCTAGGGTGCCCGGCTTATTGTTCTGAGAACACCCTGCAGCAGCTTCTTTGTGTGATAACTATATCTTCTCAGCAGTGTGCTTGGGGTCACTGTCTTGCTGTGGAATGAATTTCTTCCCATTCAAACATTTTCCAGAGGGTGTTGCATGATGTAAGAGGGAGGCGCTGGAGAGGCTTTAGAATTGAGTTGTTGTTGTGGACATAATTAGAAAGCCACGTTGCTTGGTGTGATCTGTGTCTGTGAAGGGTGGGCTTTGAGTGTCATGTCCCTTAGCATTACCCATGGCCTGTGCTCATGTTGGTGTCAGCATGGAGCAGGGGGTTTTCCTCTACTGCTGTGTTCAATAAAGAGCTACATTTCCTGCGTATATGCAACTGTAGCTCATTGGTGTTAAGATTGGAGGGATGGAGGAGTTTCACCAAAGTAAAGTATGGACTAATTCAATATTGATAGATTTGATATTATACAAGACTGATAGATTAATAGGCTGGAAGCTTCCAGAGCCAGAGTGGGACTTGTGTTGGTGTCGATCAGCTCACCTTATACTCTTATTATGTCTGCTATACACACAGTATTATGTCTGCTATACACACAGCACTGCTTTCATTCAGCATAACTTTTTGTAATATCTGTGCATTTTCATCTTTTCTTATTCTTTACTTTTCGTATCTATTATTTGTTATTTTAGTGCTATTGCTAAGATCAACCAGGTGGTCAGAGAGCGACAACAACACACTGACAAAAGTTTTTGTCTTGAATGTAATGAGAATCAATATGCTACAAACCATGTTAATGTTAGCTAAGTAACATAAACTAACATCCTGTTAACACTTCTCACCATCTCCCACAGCTCAGCATCCTCCTTAACCGGCTTTTTCATACTTTGGTTTTCTGCAATTCTTGCTGCTGCTGAACAATTTTACGTAATTCATGCATGGAAATTGTGAAACAGTACGGTAATAAAGTCTGTGGAGTGCTGTCTGTTGTGTTAGCCAGCACCACATTGTCACATTTAATTTGATAATCTCCTGAGGCTGATGCTTTCTACTGGAATCTGCACTCCACCAGCAGTTACACATTAGCACCGAAACAGGCTTCTGAATGTAAGTGCTACATTATTGTGGTGGAATAGAAAACATGAATAAGAAGCTAATCTTCTTAATCTGCACCTAATCTACATCCACTATACCAGATACAATCAGCAACAGGGGCCGCTGTGGGCCTGAGGGTCACCGGTTCTATTCCCTGAGCCCACAGAACACAACTGAAGTGCCCTTGAGCAAGGCACCTAACCCCCAACTGCTCCCTTGGGCACCATGCATAGGGCTGCCCACCAATCTGGGCAAGTGTACTCACTGCCCCCTAGTGTGTGTGTGTTCAGTAATGAGTGTGGGTGTTTCACTTCATGGATGGGTTAAATGCAGAAGACAGATTCCTCTGTGTCCAAACACAAATGGCAAATGGTTCTAAATTCTAATTCTAAATTGTAATTCTAACTCTAAATTCTATTTCTATTTCTTATATGAATTCTAATTCTAAATTCAAAATTCTAATTCTTAATTCTAAATTCTAAATTCTAATTCTAATTCTAATTCTAATTTCTAAGTTCTAAATTCTAAATTGAGGTGGGCGGGGTTTCGCTGGTTTAGCCCTTAATTTACTACATATACAAACCTGGATGTAACATTGGAGTGTGCCTGAGTGTTCTATTGCTTTTTTTTTTTGGCCTAAAAATGAAGGGAATTCTTCCCACTCTCCCAGTTACCCAGTCCAGTACTGCAGGCTCCTGTGCTATCTTCTTGCTTTTTTCTGAAAATGAGTAAATTGTACTTAATGACTGTTTTGACTGGACAGTAAATAAACAAAAATTCAGAGATTTTTTGCAAAGTGTTGTAGAAAGTTTATTGTTTAGTTTAGCTTCTTGATAAAACACAGCATGTCTCAATGATAATAGAAAGAGAACTTTATAAGTCCCTGTTACTCTCTTGCACTCTATTTATTGCCACTTCAACAGCCCTGAAGTGCAAGAGAGCGACAGCACTTGACCCTCACCAAAACAAGTGCCTGGTTTAAGAAGCAAAAGAAGTAATTGAGCTTTTAAGGAGCTGGTTAGGAATGAACTGTACTGCTATTAGGTTTGAGCAGGGTGGTACAGTCTAAAGATACCTGCATTTAAAGATAAAGATCCAAGAATAAAAAGTTTGAGAACCATCACACTTTTAAAAAGCACACATTTTGGCATGTATCTGAAATAAGAGATTCAATTATTAAACTTAAGTTGAAGGTAACAGTGTCAATATAGTTACATTAACAACATGCAAACTGTAGTTAGGAGTCTATAAAGTCCATTTAGAGATTCACTTTAATATTTAAACAGTGCCCCAATGATTACTTTAAGAGGTTATTGCTTGGATTAAATGTAAATAGATTTATGTAAATGTTGCCATGGTCGGTAATACGAGCCCGGGATTTTCCCTTGGCAATATTTGTTAAATATCACTGAAGATAGCCTAAACATTGAATCAGTCTGAGTTAAGATGCCTCTTCATTTCTTTGCTTTGTATAACGGATATTGTTATTATTTAGACGGTGAGATTAGCTCTGCTCTGGGACCTGCATGAGCTCTCAGAGGTCATCTCTAAAGGGCGAGAAAATAAAGTGTCTTCCTTTCACGGTTTGTTTGTTGTTGGTGTGTAGGTGGCATGTGTTGAGATGGTAACTATATGTGAGGTCGCAACCTTGGTGCCACCAGCAAAGGTTTCTAGTTACTCTGACTCCCCCTCCCCCATCTCACCCCAGATAACCATCTAAGACCCCTCAGTCTCGTTCCTTAAAAGCATCCTTCCCATCTACACAAAACAAATAAAATACTCCCACCAACCCACCCAACAAAAAGCACCATAGAAATAACATGATACACTCTTAAAAGCTGTAGTAAGACACACCCACATACATCTGGACCACCTCTGCTCAATGGACTGGAAAAAGCAGCCCAAGCCTGTCGTCACAGATAGGCTTTTAAAAGCAATCAAGAGGCCAGCGGTGAACTCCAGAAAAGATCTCCTCACCCTGAATCTGGTCCACGGCCCACGCTCCGTCAGCCCCAATCAGTGGGCGTTTCATCTACTGGCAGCGACGTCCTCTGTGAAGCAGGGGTGGGATGTTTTTTGGCTGACTCTGTTTGTGAGATGGGCAAAGCCAACAGGAAATGGCTGTTTCATGGTTGTGCTAACCCTAAAGAGAGGGAGGACTAGCAGGGGGGTCCTGATGGGCATTCTTTCTCAGGCTGTTGGTGCTGGTGAGAAACAGAGAGAGAGAATACACCAGCACATCATTATTTATTTTGCCCTTAAATAATATTGTGTTTTACTTGCAATAAATTAGTGTTAAATTAATGGCCATTAATGTTCAGCATATTTTTTCTTTTACCACAGATGCATGCTTTTTTTAAGATAGCAAGATATAGGGGAGACCGGGACATCTCATCACACTTTTCTATATGTAGCATAATTGAAGGATCAGCATAATGTTACAAACTGCAAAGCAAATGAAAGAATGAAGTCTCTGATATATATGTATTACACATGCATGACTTATTTCAGTACACACTGATAAGTAATTCAATTGTGAGTATGCACTTGTGACAAGTTGCCCCATCAGCCAGTAAGCTGTCACACTATGTGAGGTACAACATCACACTACAATTTGTAAGAAATAAAAGCAACCAATTCATTGTTGAGTTATTATTATTATTATTATTATTATTATTATTATTATTATTATTATCATTATTTTACTTCAAATGAACTTACAATACCAGGAAATCATATCAAACAATCTTTCTATAATAAAACATTTCACACATTCACATAAAATTATGTTATCAATTACAATTGTTTTTCAAATAAGAAAACCTGCCCCAAAATCACTCAGACAAGCTGCCCCAAACTTCCATGTTAGCAACAAGATACCTTACTTTCTCCTCTACTAAGACCAAGTTTATAATTGTCAAGATTTTATCTAGAAGACAAACATTACAAAGAACATAATGTTCTTGTTTTTACTTCAGAATGTGGAAAACGGCAAATCTGTGGTCACTTTGGGTCACAGTGCCTCTTGGCTTTCCCAGACAGGACATGACATCAGACCAAGTAAATGAAATTCCACTTACTTCATGAGTAGCTCTGTCTGATGTTGGAAAAATTAACAGCTTGACAACATACCTGTGTGACAAGATGCCCCGGTTTCTCAGACTTAAATACACTCTCTAGCCACTTATTAGATTAGCATCTCTACTATCTGATCTACTTATCATTTACAGTATGCAGGGCAAAAGTCAGGGACCCCCCTTCATTTATTTCATTTCCAGTCACAGCAACCACACAACAGTACAATTCAATTATTCATTTTTCGGATGTTAGAAATTAGAGTTTTTAAGTTTAACTTTAGTTTAAAACAGTATTCAAATATACAGAGAAAACAATTCTAACAATCACATAAAACCCAATGGACCACCAGATCTAGAGAAGCTACAAATGCAATATTCTAAGACTGAAGGAGGAGTGGAAAACATCCCTGCAGAAACTGAAAGCCAGTCTCGTAAAAAGAATGGAAGCTGTAGCAAAAGCAAAGTGTAGAAACAAATACTGCGACATATAGACTTGACAGTTGATGAGGCTTCTGTGTCGTTTTCGCTTAAATATGTTTAACTTTTTTCCTGATGCTTAAAAATAATAACTTACATTTAAGGACTTGATTTGAATGGGAAGTAAACGAATGACAGGAGGTCTCAGAATTTTAGATGGTACTTAAGTGCCCTTTATAGTTTCTCATCTGTTTCTCTGCACAATTTTTTCATTAAACATCAGGACCCCCACAGGACCACCCCAGACCAGATATTATTACAGTGGTGGATCATTTTGCTACCCAGATTCCCTCAACAGTGCATGCTGTTGTCTGGATATTTTTGGTTGGTGGACTATTCTCAGTCCAGCAGTAGCACTGAGTGGTCAGTTTCTGACCACCTATGAAGGAGCTTTCCTTTTCTACTTTAACATCTACAAGGTGGAGCAACGAGGTAGGTGGGTCTAATAGAGTTAACATTACGTGGACATTGACCCTTGTTTATCAAAATTGTGTTCAGCCAAATCTGATCATGCAATGAGTGCACACAAATTCCATAGAAAGTTTTGTTATTCATTAATTTCATCTTTGGTGCATCTGTATGATCCAGAGGCTGATGGACTACAGTCTGTAGTTGTTAAACTGACCTGATACGAGTAAGAATAGACATCATACAGGAGTTCACCCAATAAAGTGAGCAGTGAGTATATAAGTACTGATCAACCATAACATTAAAACTACTTCCTTGTTTCTACACTCGTTAACCATTTTATCAGGTGTAAAACTCCAGCAGCACTGCAGTGTCTGATCCACTCACACCAGCGCAACACACACTAACATGCCACCACCACGTCACCACACATTCTATTATGAACTCCCACACCCTATTCATAAAAATCCCATTATTTTCCCACTGTGAATATATGGAAAAGTCTGTGGTGCTCAGACCTTGCAGACATGTTGAGTGCAACGCTTACATTGTATACATACCTTTGATTAAACACAGGCTTGGCAAGCTTTTATGATACCATACAGGTCAAAACTGAATAAATGAGTCATAATAAATATTCGTGTCAGGAACCTTCTTTTAGTGCAAATGCTGTTGAAAGTAATGAAACAGGACATTCAGTCTGTCACAATGTCTCCCCACCTCTGGGAGACCTTATTTGGACCTGCCCAGTCTGGAATGACTCTATCCAGATCCTGCTCCTCCTCCCTGGCTACACCCCTCTGTCATTACACACACCTGCAGATAGTTTATGGACTCATTTAATCTCCCACATATGTCCTCAGTTTGGCATCTCTGCCATGGTTTTCCTTTTTGGATATTTCCCTGTTTGACCACCTGCTTTAGTGTGCCTTGTGGGTACCTGGCTGCCTGTTCTCTGAACTTTGCATTTTGTGACTATGAGCGTTGGATTGCCTTTAATAAAGCTACGCTGTACATGGAACCTGCCTGCAAGGGCCTTTTGTTATATTTCTCTGATGAGGATGCAGCTGGTAGCATGCTCCAAATGGCCACCACCAAGCCCTACTCACCACCTGACCTCTCCAGGACAGAGCACCAGAGAAGCAGGTTGAATGCTTAACCTAGCCCACCGTTCTGAGCTGTTCCTCTCCAAGGAGGCCAAGTGGCACTTATGGCATTTCACGTTTTGCAAGTTGCATTTGCCTCTCCGCTAAAGGAGGAAGGGGTTATGGACTCGTTTAGTCTCCCATATATTTGGCTTCTCTGTTTTGTGAAGTCTCTGTTATCCAGATCTTTGAGTCGTGGTTTTCCTTGTACTCTGCACATGCAGGCTGCCCACTAGCCCCTTTTGTTACAGACCTCCACAGAAAACGTAAGGAAAAAAATTGGCACACGCCACTAATAAACAAAAATGGTGTTCTGATAAACCCGGCTCTTCTCAACTGAAACTCATTTCAGTTACTGCAACGATGCATCTGAATGATTTATAAAGCACATCATTTCAAAAACAGGCCTTGACGGTTCAGATAATTGCTTTCAGAGGGAACAACTGCTGTGCTGATAACTTGTTTTTTTCCCTGATGGTACTTTTCTTATTCTTGTACTTTTATCTGACATGCCACTCAACAGAACTTGTCATGCTGGCTTTATTAGTATTTTATCTTTGTGAATGCTTCATGAGTTACTTTTCAAGATGTCCAAGGCCTGGTTTAGAGTTACCAGCCAGCTTCAGATGTTTTATTCTGTAACTACACACCACAACAGTGATAAGACACGACTATGATATCATACATTACTGGAAACAATTCTCTTTGACTGATGGCAATGTAACACAATCCATAACTTTTTTATTTCCACTGCAACTTTTAAAGGTGCGGTCAGTGATTTTAAGTCAGAAGACATTTTGTAAAATGTGGCAAAACACTCTCTTTACATTTGGCAGCTGTCAATAACACATCACTCTCGGCAATATGGCAAGAGGCTTCTAGATGGAAACGAAAACCTTAGAATATGAACAAGAGCTTACCTACATACACACATTAGTTAATGTGCTAAAGTAAAAGCAAATAAAATGTTTATCACATGTTTTGTTTTCCTTTTCTGACTTGTGTTGAGCCTCAACACAAGTGCTCTATATTTTTATGCTTCCCTTCTCGGTGCACACAGGCTGCACTCACTGTCCTGTTCCATTAAATCTATTGCATTACCTGATAGAGCCAAAAAAATCTCACAGTGACTTCACAAATGGAACTTAATTAGCTTCAGAAACTGTTTTAGAACGACCAAACTCCAACACTTACTTTTCTGTGTTTTTAGAAAAGACAGCTGCAAACAACATTTCTTGATTAAATTGGTTCCTAATGTCAAGCCGCTGCACACAAGCCAAAGCTTGCTATGCTCGATACCAAGCATCGGCTGGAGTGGTGTTAAGGCTACCATTGCTGGACTCGGCTGCTAAGCTGTGGAAAAGTTTCCTGCAGTGATGAGTCACACTACCTGGCGGTTGCCTTGCAAAGACTACATACCTGAATGCATGGTGCCAAAGTTTGGTGAAAGAGGGATAATGGTCTAGGGCTGTTTTTTAGGGTTTGGGCCCTTTAGTTTCTGTAAAGGGTAACGTTAATGCAACAGCACATACAGACATTTTAGACATTCATATGCTTTCTACTTTGCGGGAACAGTTTGGGGACAACACATTCCTGTTCCTGGATGACTGTACCCCTATACGCAACCTATACAGCAAACTCCATAAAGACATGGTTTGAGGGTATAGAGGCCCTGACCTTTTTAACGGCAATGTTCTTTTGATTAAATGGGCACAAATTCCCACGGACACACCTACTCAATATTAAAGGCCATGATTTGGGAATGGGATGTCCAACAAGTTCTTATAGGTGTGATGGTCAGGTGTCCACATGCTTTTGGTCAAAAAGCATATCTGGTGGCTGCTTACACTTTTACCAACAAGGCTGTTTCACTCTGTAACACTTTACAATAAGGGTACATCTATTAAGGGTACTTCATTATAAGCATTACTTAGGGACTAACATTATTTATGTTTGTATTAAGTAGTTTATAATCCTTACTAAAAACTTAAATAATGTCTCAATTAATCATTAAATAATGTATCCTTAAGATCATAATACTTCACAATAGCAAAGCCTTATTTCTATCCTTAGTTAATGATTAATTGCAACATTAATTAACTACTTAGTAATGTTATTACTGTCTTAAGTACCGTTAATAGATGTAGCCTTATTGTAAAGTGTTACCCTCTACTCAAAGGAACAATATAGCTGCCTTGTCCAACGTTATAAGCTTTCCCTTTCGGTGAATTGGCCAGTGGCTATATATTATAATGTCTATGGTAACATTAGCTTCCCTTTTAGCTGTGGGTATAGTTGGTCGTGCCCGTGTGACGATGTTATCACTCGATGAGGATCATGTTCTAGGTTGGGTTCAAAATTGCTAACTTCCACCAATATCCAAAAGCAAGGCAAGCCAGAGATTAATAACAATAAACTTTTATTGTGAATATATTGTATTTGCACAAGAATTAACACATTTGAATTCATTACAAACATTGTTTTTTTCTCATTTTTCCCCCATTGTCTTCTTTAATAACATTGTACAAATGTATACAAAATCGTTTTCAGGCTTGTCAAGTTCCACAAAAGAGTAAACTGTTGTAGAGCGCAACCTGAAAGTTAGGTGGGGCTACAGATGCACAGGCCACGCCCCCCACACCAGCAAACGTACATTAAGAGCGACTTAAATGAACACTCCAGAGAGAAAGCATGATCTGAGAGAACCCTCCTGGCACATCGAGCATCATCAGCACCAGCGGTACGTTCCGGAGCATGGACACACAGCAGCCCGACAGGACAGCGCAGCAGCCGACAGCAGCATTCAGAAAACACGCACGCACGCACACAAAACAGAACAAAACAGAAGAAAAAAACATCTACTGATCCCACTTTACATAAGGGGGCTCGGATGCTTTTGTGTAGACACATTTAGTAATACATGCAAGTTCACAGTGTTACACAGTACCTCTTTCATTGTGAGCTGCAGTGGATTGTGGATGTACTCTGTAACAGCAGGAACAAGTCCAAAAAAGCTCTTTTATCATTTCCTCTTATGTGAAGTGGAATCCTGTTATGAGAACCCAGGAGTCCTTAGATATGCTTTTATGCTTCCTTTAGATATTCTCTATTGTATTCCTCGCTAAATGACATTTATCATACAGAGAAACTGCATATTCATAACTGGCAGTGTCTCCAAGTTTTAATGCCAAATGCCAGTCCTGGAATATGTGCTCTCGTGGTACAGTATGGAAACACTGTCAATGAAATGAGCATTCACTTCCGAGCTAACGTGAAAAATCATATAGGCACTGGCAACATTCCAGTTTAAACTTTATGACAGGTGTCACTGATCTGTGATAATCCCACATAGATGGGATGTATGGTTGGAACTGCACACACAGTGAAAGACAGAACACTGCAGTGTCCATATACATAGCCTATATACATAGAGTTCGGACAGGGCACCGAGGGGTATTCTCCGCGCTGCTGGCCGTGGCTTCTATCCGTGGACCACACATCCTCTTAAACCGAGGCGTATGGACGCAAACATGCTATGACATCTACCACAGGCCTGAGGCGAGAAATCTAGACCTACAAATCCTCCAAAAAAATTCCCAAAAGCTTCTGGAGATTCATAAGAGCAATGCATATATGATGCTACATGATACAGCAGACGCATTAGAGAGTGAGTTTGCTCATGGGAAACAGTCTAACGAACTTGTCCAAGTTTGCAGCGTCTCCACCCGCCCACGTACGCCCTTCTACTATGCTACAGATTCATGAAAAAGTATATTTCAATACGCCATATTTCACACGCATTTGGCAATCACTTTGACACGTGAACTTTTCACCTGAAACATTCGGCATTGTTTAACGTTATTAGTGTGACAAAACCACAGCCTCAACAAATGTGTCTAATCCAAATAAAAACGGCCAGTGCTCCATTAGAGGAGTCCAGCGCAGTCATGTGCTTGTATTTGTGGACGCAGTAGGAGAGGTCGTAATAACTCAATTTAATGCTGCCGCTGGCAGTATTATTTTCTACGGTTAGAACTGGCAGGGCTTTCAAACAGGCAAACGCTGCACTTGCTTAAAATGAGGGGGAACTGCAAATGAGAGCTTTGATGATATCGTCTTGAGAGGTTGGGATGATGATCACCTATTTGCTTATCAGCTGTTATCTTAATAAATCAATGTTGTAATGTGTCGAAATCCTATAAATAAATGATTAATAAAGTAAATAAATAAATAAATAAGTGGGTAGATAAATACATACATAAAAAACTGGGGTGGGACTTTCTTCTGTGGTCTGTAGATTTGGGCTCAGAAGCGTCCTTCTGGACAATGGACATCAGAAACCGGACACTGTTCAGAGTTTGGCTTGGAACTGTGGTTCACATAAAGAAAGCGATTTAAATGGACATCCATATGATATCATGGTAAACTCATGTTGGAACAAGTTCTAGTAGATCAAGTATCTGGATGACAGACAATAAAACACACAATGGTCCAGTAGCTCGGGCCAGGAGACCGGACGAAAAAAAGAGAATAATAATATGCAGCATATTCGATTTAGCCAGGGGACTCGTACGTTGGTTTGACTTCTGCCAGAATAACAGCCCTACTCTAAAGGTTCTCTCACTCCTTTTCAAATGATCTTCATTAGAAAGGCTCTGTTTATGCGCCACTGGATTAAAGACAAAGAGAAACTGCCCACACAGAGTCAGTCTGTGATGTGGCCCTTCACGCTAAGTAATTCAAATCGGTGTGACCAGGTCAGACATTCAGATTAAGGACCAAACCATCTACAAGCTTCAAACAAGTGCAGCAGCAGCAGGCAAAAAGGAAAAAAAAACACCACAGAAAAAGAAATAGATGAACCAAAAAAGACCGCTACATTGTCTGGGAGCATCCTCGTCTCTGATTAAGAATGGCAGTATGAGAGTCCCAGCATTTATTTTTTTTTCAGTGACTTCAAAGGGAAATTAAAGGACGCTAGCGAAAATCCAAAAAAGACAAACTCTTGTAGTAGAATAATAGTCTTTTCTCTTCGTCCAGAGGACCTTAAGTGCCTGGATGAAACCCACTCGTGAAGCTGACCCAGTTAACTCTGATCTCTCCACTAGAACAGCCTCTCTGTCTTTCTCTCTGTGTCCTGGCAGGGACGGGGCAGGCCACTGTGAGTGGCCACTCCGCTGCTCACCTCTGGCACTGGATATGCATGTAGCGTGTAAGGATGTGTGTGCCACACGTTGCATTATTGTCTTCATGAATATGTATTTTTGAAGATGACCACGTCTGAATTAGTGACGCTGTCTTTCGTGTCTGTGTTGCTATTCGTTCGTAACTGCAGTCAGTCTGTTGTTGCACACTGGTCAAGGATGGTGCTATAGCAGCTGGTATGTGCTGGTTAACTGTGCTAATGGTCGATCTGTGGACGTGTGGTGATCAATCGGCCAGGACTTGTCAGGACGAGCAGCCTCTGGGTCCGGTAAACAGCCAGAGCAGCAGTAGCTGAAGGCCCAGCACGTGTAGGAGAGAGGGAGTCAAACTGCAGCCGCCACCACAGTCAGATGCATCCTCCTGCAGCCAACAGAACACTTTTAGTGACACTTCTACAGCTTCTTACAGCTTGCAATGTAAAATCATGTGCAAAATATGGGCACCCTGGTCAAATTACATTTTGATGATTTTCTACATGATAACACGCTTCCACACACGTGCAAATTCAGCTACTTCCTTCACACTATGGACTTTGGCACACCCAAATACAATCACTCTTTTTAGACAATCATTAACATCTGCTTTGGACCCATTTTCCATACATTGAACAAGACATTCACTGCACTGTACCACCTCTTCTCAATCTATGAATCTTGTCACTCACACCCCGCACGTATTTATAGCCCAATCATTCTCTGCAGTCCCATCTGCTGGAGCCTGAAGTTACTACCACCTTAAACAGGCAAGGTGACAAATTTTTTGTCCGGTGAGCTTACCTGAATCAAGCAGATACAAAGTGGATTTTTTTTTTCTTTGACCCCCTTAAGACAAAAAGTTTTAGTACCCATGGTTTAAGGTGTTAACATACTGAGAACACTGCTAGGCACTTGGTTTTATTGTGACAATATTTCACTGGAAATTACTTCAATAAATTGATAATCATAAACGTATTCAATATAGCTTATACTATAGCTACACTATGTAAGGTCCTTGGCAAAAGTTTTTCAATAAAAATTACATGTAAAAAAACATTCTGAAATTTTGGTTGCGCTTTGGATCCCTTCCCTGAGCAGATGGAACTGATGATTGTGTGCACTTTCAAAGTGTATTCAAAGAGAACTCAAAAATGGTGAAGGACATGTCTTCTAAATATTGAAGATGGTGATCTATGATTGTCCTTGTATCTTCATCAGTATAATGTTGATTTTGTATCTGAGAGCTAAATATTGAGTAAGACCTTCTGTTTGAGCCTGTGACGTTAATACGTAAGGTGTCATGACATATGTAAACATGCATGATCTGACTTTTAAATGACTATTCAGGCTTTATAGGGTGACTTGCAACAGTGCACAGACCCCATATTTTAACATGTTCTGTTGTGAGTCAGTAAAGCCACTTCTTTCAGTTTAAACAAAAACTAAATATTCTGTTGGCAGATAGGGTCACTCATTTCAAGCATTATTTTTTAAAACAACTAAAATAATCTGCATTTTGTCTTTAAACTTTAAAACGTATAATTTATCTATATAACATATTGGCAATGACAATAATCATTTCTAGAAATAGACAATTTCTCTAGATCAAATTACTTGCAAGCTAATCATCCAGAAATAAACAGACTAACACCACTCTTACAACTACCTCAAAATGCTAAACACAGCAAGATGGATTTACTTGCCAGAATATACTTTTGGCATCTATAAAAAATGTTTCCAAATAGATTAAGTCAGGTTTTACACGCTGATGTGTGAGCGTGTGTGAGTTTATGTGTGTGTTGGCGTGAGTAAAGGGAGGCTTGTCATCAGCACTGCCCATCCTCAAAAGAGCGGAAACACATCTGGAACTTCCTATGTTTATTTTCCTGAAAATCTCTCAGGGCAAGAACAGAAACGCCACTTCCTATTGCCACAGCAGAGGGAAAGCTGCGGCGTCCTGATTCTCCATCCCTCTACCTCCACAGCGGAGCAACTGCAGGGGACAGCTTGACCCATTTGTGGACCTCCACTTCTCATTTCATGCATTATAGTATAAGCTCCCTGTCTATATCTGTGCCGGGCTTGATGAACTTTAAGCTATGCTTGTATGTTTAACATGCTGTATTTATGACATGTCTAATGAACTACAATGAAACAAATTAAACTGACCATCAAACACAAAAGAGAAACAGCAGCAAAATGATGGGCGGAGCTGAAGCCAAGGCAGAAGATGCACTGATTGGACACAAGGGCTCATCCTGAGAATGATGGACATGATAAGCAGCCAATGGTGGAGCATAAACACAAGTTAAGAAGAAGAGAAATAGGATGAAAGTAAGTCATGCATTTGCTAACATGTAAGCCAAATCAGCATGAAAACACAAAGCAGTAAATTAATATTCAGAGGAAAAAACAACACTTAAATAGAAAGTCTTTATGGACAGATACGATTAGTACAGAATCAAACACTTGAAAATGATAACAATAATAATAAAAATAAATGTTATTAGATGATTAAGTGGATAAACACGAGCAGACTTGGACAGTGTTATTAATTACAGACCACCAACGAATATGCTCAGGTCCATGCACAGACATTTTGGCGAGCAGCGTTCCAGGCAAAAAGCCAATTAAAATGAAAATTAAAGTTGAATTACTGGTAATTTGCAACATATTGCAGACACTCCTGTCAAGAGGTACAGCTGCCATGTTTCAGAGGAAAGCAAACATAGCATTAAAAGGTCTTTGCAGGGCAACACCAAATAGCAAAGCTGGCATTCGAACCCCCTAAACTGTAATGTTATCCACTAAACTGTTGCACTTCTATAAGCGAGAGGGTGGCAACCCTATTTAAACTCTTCACAGCCTTATTAAATGACTTTTTCACAATAACAAAACCATTTTTTTTCATTAGTGCCCCTTAGGCACCACTCAAGCCTCCATCTGTGCATGTGCCTGATCGTGTTACTAAAAGGAACTAATCAGCCAAAAGCACACAAAAATAAGTGTTATTCATGCCCTCCCTCTTTGCCTCGTGAACGCTTTTGTGCGTGTTTAACTTACATCAGCGTTGTTGTCAAAGCATGCAGCTGGGCCTTTGCTGTAGCGCGGATTATGGGCCAGCATACACGGGTCTGGTCCAGTGGCTGATTAAAAACCGTCAGGGGAAAACACATCCTTCAGAACAAACTGTATACACATCACCTTGCTGTTATTTTCTGCTTCTGATTTGCTTATCTTTGACAGCACAGCATAGAGGAGTGTTTTTGGCTGTGGAGAAACAGCAGAGTGCTCTCTTTAATGTCCTGTTCTAATCTTCCAGTACTATGTTTAGTAATCTTACCCTGCTCCATTTCATCTTGTTCAAGGAACCAACAGCTTTGTAAATAGCTCATAAGCGAAATCAGTTGTGTTTAATCAGCAACATCAAACTACATTTCTATGTGCAGTGTGAAGCCAACATGGCTAAAAGCAATGTTTTGGAAGCTACAATAATGTTGTGCACAATGGCCTCATTCAGAAACTGCTCTTAAGAAGAAACTCGTTGACATTCACCAATGTTGTCTTATCTGGAATTTGCTCTTAGGTAAGAACAGAATCTGGACACACTCAAAAGCACAACAATGCGAACAATTCTGCGGTTCAGGAACACAACCTTTTTTCAACAACAAAATTAGGACAAATTTAGGAAGATGTTGGTGAATGAGGCCCAGTGTGTTTATTTTTAAGAGTTTATTAACAACAATGTGATTATTAACACAGACTGAATGTTTGGCTAGTCTACCGCCAACTGATTCCTAGTTGGTTTTACTCCTGATGGTCATCCTGGAAAGTTTCTTTGCATCCTTAATTTAGGTGCTCTTGGGGTTTATTAAAAAAAAAAAACAGGAGTTTTGAAAACAATTGTAATTTGTTAGTTAGGAAATGTTCTCAACAAACAATTTTTCCCATATATATGAGATAATTGTAAACCAATAGAGTATACTGATAAATGGTTTGTATATGTTTATGTATGTATGTATGTATGTATATATATAT
>CM067486.1:22171921-22208668 GCA_034552555.1 Semaprochilodus insignis | reverse complement strand
ATAGATAGATAGATAGATAGATAGATAGATAGATAGATAGATAGATAAACAGACAGACAGATAGATAGACAGATAGAAAGACAGACAGAGGGAAGAACAAGAAAAAGGGGGAAAGTGAGAGAGAGAGAGAGAGAGAGAGAGAGAGAGAGAGACTGAGGCAGAGTACATACCATGGTAATGAAAGATCTAAATTTAGAATTACTTCAGAAAATGACCATCTATCAGCCATTTGAGATTATTTATAAATAATTTAGAAATTACACAGAAATCATTTATGCTGTTATAATCAAGATATAACAGCTAGATTATTGACTCAAAACACAGCCAAATTTCAACGGTATGTTACACCCAAAACAATGTATCCAGACCAGGCCACAATGATTAATTAGAGCCTGACAAACTGTTCTCAGCAGAGCCATGTTCATCACTCCTTTTGTCTCAGAGCAGCTAATAATGTCAGCTAAAATGACTCAAAATCCTGCAAGAGCTGTGCTGAAGCTTGTAAACCACAGGAACGGCTTTATGAACTCAGACACTGTTATATAGCACAGTTACAGAGACTGTGGCTATTGAGCACATCCAGCATGGTTCTCATCAGCAGCCCTGCACCAGAAACTTCTGTGTGATTCTCTACATACACCTTATTAGGCACACACACCTCATATCTTCAATTACTGTTCATTTCATCAGGTCCATTTACCATATAGGTCGTCTTTGTAGTTTTACAAGTAGATTGAAATCCATCTGTTTCTCTGCATGATGAACCTTGTTCATCAATGATTATTGCATCTTCTTCTAGTCCTTTATCAGTGGTCAGTTCTCGCTGAATCTCGTGAAGCACAGAGCTAAAACAAACACTGTCCATGATTACATTGATGAAGAAGTGAAAGGTGGTTTTAGTCAGTTTCCTAATTGCATTAGCCACTCAACATCACCAGATATTGGAAACAATAAGTTTTGGAGGTGTGGTGTTACCCTTGTTTGTTGCTGAACTATTCTCTGTCCTCCAGGCGATTCTAGCCATGTTTACATTGGAATAGAATACGTCCATTTATACACTTCCGTTGAAAGAGATCAGTCAGATTGAGGCCATTCTGAGTACAATATCTACCCGATTGAACGAGGTGGGTAAATCTGTAAATAATCCGATTAATAGAAGAATAATAGCTGTGTATCTGATTATATTCCCACTCAGAAAGTTTAAGAATGTTTTGCTCATGTGCATTTGCATCATAACATGGCGGGAGCCAGAAACTAGTCTGCAGAGAAGAAAAGGTTTATGCTTTGGACTTTAGCTAATTGACGACAGTGGGTCTACAAAGCAGGGCTAACAAATCACGCAGAAAAATAGATGAGAAAATGAGTGTAGATATTATAATGTTTAAAGGTTTTATGCATAAAGGTTTTATGAAAATGATATTTTAAAGAAGTTCTTTTTGGGCAGTAAGTGTTTAATAGTAATAATAAATACAAATATTTAACAAAATGTCATCAAGTACAAATTCAGCATCAGCAAAACATCAGCATTTATTGTGTCCATCCTTAGACTTTATTACAGTTTCCATACTTTTAATAAGACTTGCTTCCGATTTCTTAAAGAAGTGTACAGTAATATTCCCCTACAGCTACAAACACCTTCAGTGATGGTCCACCTCTGTGGTGGTCAGTTCATTTGAGAATACAGCAACCCTTCTTAGTAACAGCTTCTTGACAGCTAGACATCCTTTCAGACCCATAGTGCTGAGTTGCCTTCTCACAGTGGGCGGTTGAACAGAAACACCTGTGGATTTTTTCAGATTCAAAGCAATAGTGGAGCCTAATTTTCTCAGAACTGTTTATCTGATGGAGACAGTTTTGGTGGTCTACCAGGTCTTGTCAATTCCATGTTTTGGAAGCGTATGTTGGCCTATACCCCTCAAATGCAAATGGATCATTTTTATGGTAATATATTCAGAAACATCATCAGGAAATATACTTGTTCTTGGGAATTAAATAAAGTAAATAAAGCTGAAAGGTGGTCTCTTGCACAGTACTATATGTTAATTAATGTGTTCACTTAATCATTTGTAGACCTCTCCTTGTGCCAGCCCACCATTGTTGTACCTATCAGCCAATGTGTGAGTTATCTAATGGTACATAGTGGTTATATCATGGTACATAGTGTTTACATGGGCAAACACACATTTATTGTCCAGATAAATGGCTTTAAACAGTTTGCTTAGGTGTCTAAGACTTTTACACAGTGTTGTACATGACAGGTGTGCCTAATAGAGTGGCATTGGTCTAAAATCACACTCCAAAAAGCACACATTAAACCGAACAGTAAATGAAACATGGTGATAAATATGACCACAGCAAACAAATATCCAAATGGCATTTCTCACCTTTTAGGGTAAACCCGTGTGATACCACCATCAGTAGCCACAAACCTGGCTAATACTCCTTCTCTACAAGACACAAAAAAAAACAACTTCTAATTTTTCCCAAAAAGTGAGTCACAATTTTAGGAAGCTCAATTACACCAGATGTTTGGGAGTCTATCGTGACATTGAGGCTGGTCATCAAATGATTTACAATTAAATAAATGTGTTGAGGAAAGGTTACTATGTCAGTGAGTAGGCTTGTGGGGAAATAAATGTTGTGTCCAATAAGTAAAGTGACGCAAAAGCAAAGCTTCTTTCCTCACAATGACATTTTGGCTTTTTTACTGCTTCAGAATCTCCAACATATTGTACAGATTAAAAATATTTCTCTGCACCCAGATGGATGTACTCTTTGGTGCTTGAAGTTAGTAGCAATGAACAAAATAGTTTAGAGCTTTAGAAGAAAATAACATTCTAATTTGCAAGAGAATTATGTTGAATACATTGTGTATGCAGAGTTTGTTGTATTGCATGCACAATTTTGCTTAGCAGGACTTTGTTCATGAAAAGTACATTTCCATATTCAGCCACTAACACACTTAAGCTCTTTGCTGCGACATGTATACTGCAATAGACAGACTGAATGTGGCTGCAGCGCAATTAACTTACATAGGCTGCTCCTTCCAGAGTTTGACCAGGTCAGCTGTAAGCCCAGCATCCAGCAACAGCCTGTTGACTAGAGTCACATTACCTGGTAAAGACATGGGTGGGAGTTGTTTAAATTGTTTATGTGGACTTCAGATTTACTTTCACTTCACCTACAGACAGACATCTTATAGCATACAGAGGTGCTTGAAAGTTCGTGAACCCTTCAGAATTGTCTATATTTCTGCATAAATATGACCTAAAACATAAGCAGATTATCATACAAGTCAAAATGTGAACCTTTGCTTTCAGTACCTGGTTTGACCCCATTGCGCTTTGACTTGGCCATTCCAAAACATAATTCTTTTTTAACCATTCTTATGTTGAACGACTTGTGTACTAAGGGTCATTGTCTTACTGAATGACCGACATTCCTTTGAGATGTACAAACAGATGTCCTGATATTTTCCTTTAGAATTCATTACCATAATTTAGGATTCACTGTCCTATCAACGATGGCAGCTGACATGGCCCTGAAGCAGGAAAACAGACACCTTGCTTTTGGAGTGATCTTTGTCTGGCCACTCCTAAGCAGGGTAACAGCGGTCTTCAGTTGCCTCTACTTGAACTCAGTCTGTTTGACTGTGAATTAGTGGAGTACAAACTTTTTAGATATGGTCTGCAACCTTTCCAGCATGACAACTCTTCTTCTGAGGTCCTTAGAACTCTCCTTTGTTCATTCCATGTTACATTTCCACAAACGTGTTGTGAAGGTCAGACTTTGACAGACCCCTGTTCTTTAAATAAAGCAAGGCACTCACTCACACTTGACTGTCATCCCACTGATTGAAAACACCTGACTCTATTTTCACTTTCAAGTTAACTGCTAATCTTCGAGATTTTGTCCCTCACAAATCTGTAATATTGGATCATTTTCTTCATTAAATGAATGACCAAGTATATTATTTTTGTCTCATTTGTTTAATTAGCGTTTCTTTATCTACTTTTAGGACTTGTGTGGAAAACTGGTAATGTTTTAGGACATATTCATGCAGAAATAAAGAAAATTCTAAGGGGGTTCTAAAGGGTTCTAAAGAGCCTGCTGAACCAGAATGGACACATGTGTGCATTACCATTAAGAAGTTCAGAATCACTTCATTAACAATAAATTATGAGCATTTAGTTAACTGTTATCTATTATAAAGCTTTTGTGTTTTAGATGTTCTATTCAGTTTTTCAAGAATTTAGTGAACATTGCTTTCAAACCTTTGAATTGTAGTCTTTGTCTCTGTATATGTGTATGACACACCAAATGGCCAATAGTTTAAGGGAATGGTGACTCACTGACCATCCCAGACCACACTAATCAGTTACTGAGCCAGATAGCAATCGGTCTGCTCAGGGGTCACCTTCCTAGAGTGTGAGTAAGACGCACAATGACACTGCATGAGTGGGAAAGCACCCGAGTCAGCAGCTAAAACAGAGCATGAGATCATCCATCGATTCATACACTACTGATACATGTGAGGCCCTCTAAAAGACTTACAGCTTGATTTCACAGTGTGTTTGTGGGTGACATCATCAAGGTGTGCTTTCTAGGGCATTTAAGTTTCAGTTTCGTTGATGTATTTCCCAGGCTCATCACTGTGTTGTATGTTAGTTATGATTGGAATGGGGTTAAATCTACATCATATTTGTTGGGGTTAAATGCATTGTTGACCTCTGGAATACTATCATAGAAGACTGTAAATGATACTCTAAGCAGTCACAATACTTTTTACAGTGTTTTGATCAAGCAAATAAATGACTTTGGTAGAAATAATGCAAGCAAATCTTTAATGTTCAATGCATGTCACACTATTGATCCACCAAAGCATTTTTAAAAATAGTGTAATGCAAACTGCAAGCACAATATTTAGCAATGCAATCACTATAGGAATATTTTGTTCATGCTGTGGAACCTAAATTCATAAAGGGGTCACAAATTAAAGCTGCACTATGTGCTCTGTCTTATTAAAACTGAAAGACGTAGCATTATGGAGAAAACACACTAAAATATGGTGTGAATGTACTGCTGAGTCACCCTGTAAAGCAAGAGTGCAGAACTGAGGGCTTGCTCCAGAGGTCTGGTGTCCAGCAAACTTTGGTTCTTACTCAAAAGCATCTAAAACACCAGGCAGTTAACAGATAAGCTTAATCAAGGGTCAGCAGGGAAGTCATGAAACTATCCTGTAAACCTCCAAGACTGGAATTGTGCTGAAAAGTCAGATCTGATTTTTTTTACCCCTATCTTTATGTAGCTGATCATGCACTCATATCTTCAGAAGACATGTTTGTCCCTCATGTTCTGACTATGTTTGAACATTCTTTCTCACAATTATTGGATTCACCTGCTTGGGAGGTTCGAAGCACAACTGATATTACAAAATCTTCTTCCGCCTGTTGTGTGCAATTCCACCTTTTTACCAGAGAGGTCTTCAAACCCGCTAATCCCAGGACGTGATGTTTGCATGATACGATTAAGTAATTAACATCTTATCCTGCTCTATCTATAAAAAGCTGAGCAGGCTCAGTTTACCTCAGTTTTGGATCAAGATAATAAGAGGAAAAAACCTGAGAAAAAAAGAAAAGCAGCTGTTCATCAGGTGACTGAGAATGTCTATGCAGGATATGATCAGATTGTGTCAACTACATAGACACGGATAGGAAGTGCTGCTGTGAAGGCACCAGTCTACAGAGACTACAGGAAAAAGTGATATGGTCAGATGAGTCATTCATCACCATATTCTTTGTAAGTGCAAGTGTGACGTAACTGAGATAATGGTATAGGCCTGAATGCTTGACCCCTATAGCGACGGGGTCTGGTGCTGTGAGAGGCAGTTTGCTGCCATGATTTGGGTTCTGTTGAAATCAATACAAAGTCATTCTGAATGATCAACTTTATCCTATAATGTAACCTTTCTATAAAAATGGGTGCGGCCTCTTTTGTGATGACAAAGACCCCACCTAAAGGGCATGAGGGGCCAGTGAATCGTTTGATGAGTATGAAAGTTATGTTAATCATTTTGAATGCCCTTCACAATCATCAGATCTCAACTCAGTCGAGCACCTCCTCCACTATAATCAAAGCACCAACTGAGGGAGCATCGTTTTTTGAGTTCCTTACGGTATATTACCAGAGACCTTGGAGAATCTACGCCTAAAGGGCTTGGAAGCTCTCCTGGTGACTTGTGGTAACCCAACATATTATATTTCTTAAAACACTTTATCTTGTTTTTCCCTTTGACATCCATCCATCATCTTTTTTTAAATTTAAATGGATCTGCATTTGCCTTCTTCAGGTATTACGTAAGTTTATCATGGTTGCTAAAGAATGCACTCACACATGGGGTCACTGGGTGTTCTCTTGTCAATGTACTGGTTGAAGTCCATGAGGAACTGGGTGTTGTTCATAGAGAATTTTAGGTCCTGGCAATATTCCCTGCACAAGGCAAACCAAAAGCACAAATCATCAGCCATTATATAATAAATAAGAGCGAGAGAAACAGGATGTTTTGATTAGGGCTGCACAAAATCTGTTAATCATTACTGCAATGTGGGCCTATGTAATACTGATATCACAGAAGGCTGTGATATACAAACCATAAAACTGTTTATTGTGTGCTGTGAGCATCCTATCCAACTGCTGATGCTCCTTGATGAGTGTTTCTACAGGTGTCTAGAGAAATCAAGGCAGTCATGCGATCCAACAAATGTAAATCATTTTGCTCAAAACAATGTGGGCCAGACGCAACAGTGATTCACAACTGCAATGTCTCAATCAGAATATGCAGCAATATAATCGCAATATGATATTTTCATTGTGCAGCTCTGGTTTGGATGCTGGCTTCCTACATAAACCAGGAAATTTATATTCTTTGATGCCTTGCTGGTGCATGGAAGCTGGTGTGTGTATAGTCAGTAATTTATGCAATGTTTCGGGAGTGTTTCTCTCTTGCTGACACCGTCAGATCTACTGTTAAGAGAAGGAGGGGCGGAGGGGGGGTGGGTTCTAAAGGTGTGAATTTATGAGCCTTCAAAGACTAATATGGTCTGGATACTGCTCATATAAACCTGTCACTGCTAAAAGTCTGCGGGAGGTCTGTGGATTTCCCCATGCCTGTGTGTGTCTGACCTACCTGGGCGCAATAAAGGTGTAGCCGTACTCCTCGAATTTCTCCACTTGCATAGTCTCTGAACCTACAGAGAAAGGAACAGTGAGTTCAGAACGTCAAATGTCACTGCTATAAAATTCAACACCAACAGGCCTCATATTAATACAGAGCACAGTCCCAAATAAACAAATAAATCATGAATAATATTGGCCACACTGGATTGTGAAAGAGCATTAGGGAACACAAAGTAATACACAACTACAAACGAGAATCATGCAAACCAAAAAAAATATCTGTTTTTACAGTATGAACATTTGGCAAAATTTTAATGTAGAACTCATATAATGTGTCTCATAAATGTTGCAGTGGTGTTAAATTGGGAAAATACACAGTAATTGTGCATTAACTTGTGCAGAACTGTGTTCTCTGTAGAGGATGTGTTAGCTTAGACAATCAACAAAACATGTTATTTGACATGCTGAAATAAAGTATATTCACACTACAACGTCACTTATACAGTAAATGATGGACGCATGCAAATATAACTGAAGATAAAGTGGTCAAAGATTGAAAGAAACAAAAAACAAGGAGAGAAACAGGCAGAGGAAAGCCGTGCGCTGTACTTGCCCTTTTCCCCTGTAGTGAAAATCCCATAGATTAGAAAAGAGAAAGAAAGACAGAGTTACCATCCACACACAGGCTGCCAGCACTGAGAATATGATATTCTCAGCACGTCATTTCATATAAAACATGCAGGGGCAGATGACACACGATTTCAGCTGGCGCCCCGGACTGGAATTGGAAACAAAGGCAGCGTAAAGTTTCTGCTGGGGGCAGATGAGCAAAGACAACCATGTGTAATCGGCACTTTCAACACGTACAGCAACAAAGAAAGAAGACAGAGGATAAAGAGATTCAACAAAACACAAAACGCTTCATCCTGCACTCTGTCCAATTCAACTAGATGTAGTAAACGGCCAACTTTGTGTCCTATATGGATCTTCTGTACGAGTTCTGAGATTCAGTCATTTAAAGCATGAAGGGACACTGTGGTTTTGATGCCCTGCAATCATTAGAAGTAACCACCCCTATCATTTCAGTGTGCAAATGATTAATTAAACAAACAATTATAAATGGGTAAGACTGTTTCCAGTGACTCTGTGGCTCACACAACAGTAGCAATCATATCAACTGCTTCATTAAAGCTAAAGTTCTTAACAGATAGACTCACAGCGTTGAGGTGTCTTTCAGGTACCTGGAAGGATGGACAGATTTCTTTTTAGTTCTAAAGCAAGAGTGAAACTTATTTGCTCTCAACGATGAAAGATTTAAATGCTGTTGGCATTGGGGATAGTTTTGGTGGTCAACTAGGTCTTTCACTGATGTTACTAGGGCCATTTTCTGTGTATCTTGTAATAATTTGGACACTCCTGTATTTCCCTTCGTTTTCCTGTGACTCCTCTTTTTTCATTATGCGATTATCTAATCGTCTCAAAAGTAAGAAAATTCATCATTTGAACTTAATGGCTATTTTGACTGGAAATGAAATAAATAAAGGGTGGTTTCTGACTTCTGCATAGTATTGTAGCTAAACAATGACATTCCAGTTTCTCATGACAACTGACATAACCCTCTGTAAATGCTTATGAATGCTTATTCCAATAGGCATGATAAAGGCTACCTTATCTAACTTTGATTGAAATGAATGACACCTATTGGAAGAAGCATTCATAAACATTTACGTAGGGTTCATTTATAAACATTCATGTAGAGTTATGTCAGTTGTCATTAGCAGCTTATGTAGGTGCCATGTAAGTTTATGAACTGTACCCTACAGTAAAGTGTAATGAAAATGAACAAAAATACACAAAACACTACTTGAAGTACTAGCAGCCATCTTGTAGCCTGAATTGTGTCTGCACTTACAGCATGTTATACAGCATGTAAGATTAGAGACTGTGTGAATTTCAGAAAAGTACTCTGCTTAAGGTCTCCGAAGATCAGGCAACATATAACGACAAGACACCATACTCGCTGCCTCATACAAAAGGGTTTATTTACCCATGCTGATGCAGTTAGGCATGCTTCTTAGCTTATGTTCAACAGGTGTGCATTCTGAAGTGTGCGACACATATTAGAAATGATAATGATATTTGTGGTGTATCTGTCAACTTTGCTGTTTGTGTAATTACTTCCATGCCTTGTGTTGGATTTCTGCCTGCATGTGGCCAGAAATATTTACTGCCATTTGGGGCTGCATGATAACATACCAAAATACCACACCGAGAACTGAACATACTGAAACAGTGATAAGCCCTGTTAGAAACACAAAGATGAATCCTTGATGACATGGATAAAGATAAGTCTGTCTTGTTTTGGTCTGTTGGTTTATATGAGTGCTTTGATTCATTGAAACTCCCACAGAAACACTGGTTCGTTAAGGTACCTATAATACACATATTTTTTTTTAAAAAATGCAGTTTGTTAGTAGTACATTTGCATACTGCAGCATTCTGTCATATAAATATTGAAATATTACTCAGTCGAGTCACATTATTATGATCCTACTTTTGACAGCGGCAGCACATAGCTCAAGGAAGTCACATTTTGTGAGCTGGTTTGGTGGCTATATTAGATGTGCGATAGGCTCTCAAACGATTTGGGTATGAATCCATTGTTGTAGATTATGTACACCCATACATGCTGATTGTCTTCCCTGGGGCGGATGGGATCTTCCAGTGCGTCATGTCACACGGCTAGAAATGTCCGACACTGGTTGGAAGAACATGACCAAGACTTCCAAGTACTACCCTGGCCTCCAAAGTTCCCCAGGCTTGAACACAATTGACCATCTGTGAGACCACCTTGATCCTCGTGTTTGCTCTATGGATCCTCCCCCATGAACCCTCCAGCAGCTGTGGGATGTACTGCTGTCAACATGGCTCCAGATACCTGTGACAATCTACCAGGACCTTACTGAGTCACTCCCCGCTTGTCAAGCTGCTGTCTGTGATGTACACAATGGTTACTCTGGATATACTCTGGTCATATTAATGTGATTCAACTGTGTATTGTTAAAAGTAACATAGGTATTATGATATAGATCATCATATGATAAACATTATATTATGTAGTCCTACATTCTTAACAATAAAATGTTCCTAAGTGCTTACTGGCCTAGCTGTAAAGTTATATGTTATGGCATATTCACAGAATCCCTCAGCCTCATCGGTTTGGCAGAATACACAGTTTACATTCTTTATGTTTTCGTGAATCAATGCCCTCTCAGTACAAAGCCCATCTGCCTTAAGTCTCTCCCCCATACAACTGTGATAAATCTTGAGTCTTAGTGTGGCCAGACATGCAAACATGCATATGATACCTGCCCCAAAGCTGAACTAGTTTTTCAGAAGTTCCTCCTCTCCTCCAAGATGCATCATCAGAATGGGGTTTTCTTAGTCTTTTAATGGGACAGATGAAGCAGTTGTTACCATTTTCTACTTTAGCTGGAGTGTCACTTATGTGGAGGCTTTTAACAAAGGTTTCTCACACTCACACTCTTGTATTCGAAAATGGAACTAACCGCTGATAGGTTCTTTAGGGAACCAAAAGTAGTCCCTCTATAGCATCGCCCCAAAGAACCCTTTTTGGTACATTTGGTTTTAAGAGTGCACTGGCATTACTGCTGAGCAGTAGAACAAAGTCCTGAGGAACAATGCCTGGTGATGACTTTCTATCCACCTGCTCTTCTCATCATTCCCTCTGCACAGCTCCCCAAAGAGCCACACATCTCTCACAGAGTGCGTTCGAGCTTCGCTCTCCGCTTTCAACTCAGAGAAACGAGCCCTGTGGAGCTCCCCCAAGCACACAGTCAGGCTGCTAAAGCAACCAAGAGAGTCAGAGGAAGCACACAGGGAGCTGACCTCATACTGCCCACTCCCTCCTGTCCATCATCCACCTGGACCTGACTCTTTACAACACCATAAACATGTGCCCCACTGCTGCACAGTAAGAGAGAGAGAGAGAGAGAGAGAGAGAGAGAGAGAGAGAGAGCTGATGCATCTCCAACACTCAGTCTTGAATCAATAAACTCTCATATACACTTATCCACTCTCACTGCTGAATTGCAGCAGACACATTCCAAGCTGGCTTATTCTCCTACTGCTTATCACTTTAAAGCCAGGGACACTTAAAGTTTATCTGATGCAAGCAGATTAATGTTAAGGTTGTACATGGGAATAATAATATTTGATCATTCTGACTGATTTTATGATTGTTAGCTTATACAGCTTATTTGCTGACACGCAAAAATGTATCACACTGAAATCACAGCAGACGATCATATCTGACAACCTGCCCCTCGCTGACACACAAACAGTCACACTCTGAAATAGTGAAATGGTGTGGAATTTTTCCATGATTTGAGCTGAGGATGACAGAACTGCAGTTTGTAACAAACACCCCAGAACAGAGCAAGAAGGAAATAACAAACACTAATTATCTCTAATCTAATCAGCCCCCCCAAAAAACCTTTTGTTTGTGTGTGTTATTAAACCAACATATGCTTTAAGGTGTGCACAGCTGTTTAAAGCTGTGTTGTAGTTGTGTACTGGCTAGTGTTTTTGAGTTATGCTCAAAATCATCCAAAACCGGCACTACCAAAACAGTCACTACTTTGGTCAAATTTACTATGAGGCGTTATTATTTAATTGGTACTGACTGAATGGAATATTCAATCATGTGTTTCAAGAAAATACACTTAATAAACTATAGGGCCATTCAAAGCAAAAGAATTTAGCTTAAAGTCCAAGTCAGTTAAAAGTTAAAATGATCTTCGATTTGGAGCCAATTCGGTAGAATGATCCACACAGCTTCAGAAAATGCACCAGCTAGCATTAGCACCCATTGTCCTTAGAATTGCACCATATGGCTTTTGTCTTCAGAACAAAACTTTATATCTCAGAAATGATAAAGTTACAGAAGAAGGAAAAACATGCTTAACTTTTAATGTAAGTCAATGGAACCAGACGGTTTTCCCAGCTGCCTTTGGGTCATTTCTTTTGGTCCATACTTCACGAAATGTACACACAATGTAAAGGTCAAATTATGTCAGAAACCCAAAAGTGGAGATGAGGTTCTGTTCCCACATCAGTAATATGTAACGTTCAATACACATTGTCAAAAGAATAGCTGCACCCAGAAGGAAGTGACGGATTGCAGTGCTATTCCGAAAGAAGATAAAAGATACCAGGAACAATAAATGATAATAAATTTAGACTGATATCGGCAATATTTTTTGAGCTACACATACAGAAGTAATGTCTCTCAGTGTGGTATCAAGCTGGCATGTTTGCTAATGAAACATGCCAGACGTCTCGGCACAGAGTTGTAGAGATTAAGGCATCCTGCAATAATCCATCTCACGCAGCTTGAATATTCTCACACAGTTCCTGTAGATTTTGTGGTAGGGGTGGAGGTGGAGTGACACCAGGCCTTCTGGACATGTGACGTGTGACAACAAACTGTTCATCTTGGTGCTGACCATGGAGCCTCCACACATGGATTTGTTGGTCATCTCCACCAAGACAAAAGCGGGAAGATAACCCGCTGTCATTTTGAGTCACTCCATGACAGTCTGGCACGACACCATTGTCTTTGGCGATGTGGACGTGGTGCTAAGGGCAGTCGTTGTAACGACCTGCGTGCGTGTAATCCTGCGTTGTGCAGTCTGCCAAAGGTGTTGGCACTAACAGGATGACTCATGGAGCGCATCACTGCTCGCTGAATGTCTGCAATAGTGGCTGTTGGGTCAGTCAGGTACAGTGATAAGGCCCATCCTTGATTACGTCACATCCACGGCCGAGCTTGAAACTTGAATCATTCACATGTCTCACAATGCCAAACCTACCCACCAAGTTTCATTCCTGTCGGTTGATTCCTTCTGGTTGTAACTATTTGTGCAACCATTTTTTTGAGGTGTATAATTAACATTGTTGAAATTGTTGTTTAAGTATTTATTAGGTATAAGTGTTCCAAAATAATCCATATTATATGTACAGTAATGAAGCACAATTACGTAATTATGTATATTCCAACCCTGGATAGACTAATCAAACCATAAATGAATGTGCTACAAGATTGTATTGGACTTTTGACAGAGGAATGTGTAGGGAGTCTCTGTGGGCTTTCCATTGCAGCTCCATATTCACTGGTCATTTTGCACAGCATAAAAAACTGCATATCCTCTCTACAAAGAGCCTGAAACTTCCTGGCTCTCCACAGGGTTTGGAAGCAGAAACCCATATCAGTGTTCATGCATACAGTCTAACTGGGAGATGCTTTTCATCACACATGACACAAACTACAAAAGGTTACTGCCAAACAAGAAAGCCAGCATGTGAGTAATCAGTAAGTCTAAGATAAGCCAAGGCATCATGTATGAGAATGTATACAGGACTTTTAATGGGCTGAGGGGAATATTACTCAGGAATGTGAGCAGTGTATGCGTGCACTGTGAGTATGTGCATGTGTGTAGTGTGGAGCTGGCTGGCTGGATGTAACAGAGCTCCCGGGTTCTGTCTGTCCACTCCAGATGCTTCAGTGCTTCAGTCCACATCAAAGCCTGGCTTCACTGCTTAAAATGGGTGGAGGCCAACTGGCTCACAACTTCACACAATATGCAGCCTTATGATGCTGAAATCACTCACTCTCACTAACAAATACACACCTACACACTCACACACACACACACATTCACAGAACACAGAAACCTGGAGCGGATGTGTTTCTACAAACCAGCACGGCTAAAGTCATCCATCCCACTCAGAGCAGAGCAGTTACAGTTGAAAACAAAACACTACAAAATAAGCACCAATACTCACACATGGCTTGCTTTAGGTCCCCTAGGTTTGCCTCAATGTAGTGCATGTTGTACTCGGGTAAAACCAAGGCCAAGCTATAGAATAGGCATGTAAAATGAAACCATTTTAGTTTACATATTAATAACTGAATAACTTCTTTAATATAAAGAAATCGACAAAACGAGCAGAACACTCTGATTCAGTACAGGGAAAGGAAATGTCTGAACAGACCTGTAATCTGTCCCGTTGACTGGTGCCCAAGTGTAAGTCCTCACTCCTCGATCAATGTATCTCTGACAACACAAAATGACAGACACCATCAAACGCTCCGCTAATTTATAATAGAGACACACAGTAAGATCTACACCACTGTCCATCTGAACAAATAACATGGAGTCTCTACACACCTCATCCTGAGATTTGACTAGTGTTTCAATCGTCTTCTCACCAGGGACTCTATCAATCATCATCATTCTTATCTGAAAAAGAGAAATCAGTCGGCTCGTCATTTGGTGATATGAAGCTTCAGGTAGTCTGCAAAGCAACCATAGCAAGCAACCTTTTAGATCAACCTCTACAGCACTGAAAATGTAGACTGATTGGGAGGCCGGGGTGGGTTGGCACAGTTTTCATTTTCCGTTATATTCCTAGTGCACAACTCATTAGGACTACTCCAACCTATCAGCTAAAACCACACTCAGTTTATTCATAAAGCTAGTTCATTATCGATTAAAATCATGTTTTGTGCCAACTTGTCCCAATATGGGGTCTGCTGGCACAGATTATGGTGTGGTTGGCACAGTAGCTGACACAAGAACGAGAAATAATTAGGGCTTTTCAATTTAAAATAAATCCAAAAAGAGTCACCATAAATATCCACACAATGTAAAGAGCAGATGGTATTTTATTATATAAGACATTTTATTATATAAGACATTAAAAATGAAAAACATTTATACATTATATATGTACACACACATTATGTATATATAGCATCTTCTTGTTTTCCAACTAGCATTGCCTAACACCGGCTTTGTAATTGTTTTAAATTTGAATCTGATTTCTATTAAAAAAAGGAATATAGTTTCACTCTCTCTCCCTGAAAAAACACTATAATATACCCTGTATCTTGTTGTTTTCTTTTTGCTTTCACATAGATGAATGTAAAATATGCTCAACAAATTACAACCTTCAGAGGTCTTGGCCAAACAGACAAGCGTAGGCCAAGAGCCCAGACATGCTAATTCTACATTTTAGAGATAACACCCTTAAAATGAACACTGTGCACACACACATGTCCTGTTAACCCCTTAAAGGTTGCCCTGTATCAAAATCAAGTGAAGTGAAAATATTGAGATGCCACTAATGAATATCTGGAAAGAGAAGTGGATCTGACGTGTTTTGGTAGGTGGCCTGGTCTGGAAAGGTTTTGTGGATCAAGATGTGGTTGTAAAAACAAATTGCAGCCATTCTTTCGAGACCACACACTCTACTTTTCCTGTGGACCATTTATACCCAATCTGAAGAACACTTACATACATCAACTGCATAACACAAAGATCAAGATGACCACACAACTGGTATCAGAGCTGAGCTCCGAGCTTCTGATCTGAAATGCCACATCTGCTAGCACTGTAAAGCTCATAAGCATAAGGCCTGCAATCATTTGCATACAAATACTGAAGTCAGTTTCTTTTGCTTTATTCACTTTACCCACCAATTAAACTCACCGCTTCCCCTATGGACATGGGGAGCAAAGAAGGTTTTCTAATTGTATCTCCTCCTCTGTATATGTGTAAAAGTATCAATAAGGAAAGATGTGTGTGTGTGTCTGTGACCATACCTGGACCTTGATATCATTTTCCAGTTCAGCATCCAAGAAATCCAGAGTAACAGGTTCCTGGAATTTGGGATTCTATAAAAAGCAGTTCACACAAACAGGCAGATTAATAAGAGTGTACACCTGCACACATCTGCACCCTGTAGTAAAGTGGAGACTAACGGATAAATGACTTCTAAATAGGGAAAGCAGGGCACAAATTAACACAGGGTGAGGTTTAACAGGAACAATTCATGTAGTTCCAGGTTCTACTAAAATGTGCTTTTCACAAATGTCTTGTCTTCACACAGTACTGTCATCAGCAAATATTGACAGATATATCTTGAAATTCACCCCAAAACTCCTTTGGTGCCATAAAAGCAATTTTTTCATTGTTTTTAGTCAAATAACATATATAACATATATAACATATACCGTTATTATTGAATTACATGCATAAGTCACAAAATTCACTCCTACTTTATTTTATACAGTTTCTTGGTGGCAGCATCATTTTGAAACATGTGAACAACTCACAGTGAGAGTTAGCCAGGTTAAAGTAAGCCTTCACACAATGGGGTTAGTTTCAGTTACTAAGTCTCCCTAAGTAACTGATGAGTCCATACTTTCCATATGAATTCAAAACAGCAATGTTTTTACTTTTCATCAAAAGGGTAGTTCTAATATGATGTAAATGAAATATATTTAGTCTTTTAACTAATCATATTTATTTTGATGATTACATTTGTATGTATTTAAGTTGGGAAATGAATCTGGTTTAAACAGCATATATCTGTACTGTATTAATTACCGTGTTTGCAACAGACCTCCATTTACCCCTCCATTAACCCCAGCTACGGGATAAGATATTTGCACTTGCCACTATAGGCTGAATCATTAAGTGTCAGAAACAAGTTTTAGATTTTCATTTGTAGCAGAGATATGATAATCAGATTTGTAGCAGAGTAAGAATCAGAGCACTCATTAAAATTCTTCTATTTTTCTTTTTCTTTTTTGTTCATTGTATTCAAATAAAAATGCTCCAACATTTCTTGATATATATATATACCTTCTCTTATAATAATTACCAATATGGAAATACATGTTTTTTTGGACACCGACAGTCTGTAAGTATTTTCTTGCTTAAGGCTTCAGAAGCTGCTGCTTTTGCATATTAAAGGGAAATGTAGATTCAGCCTTTTGTTCTGCCACACTGGTGTACATCATGCATAATAAAACCCCTAAGAGGCCCAGGCTCTATGACCACCTTAGGTTCAGATCCCCCACTGAGTTTAATGTTATTTTAAAGATCGACCGACTCCAGTAATAAGCAAAAGGTCTTATAAAGGGTTATCAGTTGTATTCATCAAATATACAGCATGTATACATATGCAGTGATATATGTGGCTCCAGAAGAGCAGACACCAGGTCGTATGGCCAGTACAGGACCATAAAGCTCTAACTTTATGGCTCTGAGAACAGCTGACAGTGAGTGTTTGCTCTTTGGGAAGCGTAACATTTGTAATTCATGCATACTGTGTATTTCATTACTCACTAACTTGTCGAAAATGTTACAAAAATGAAGTGAGAAGAACTAAAGTAGATAAAGTAAAACTGTCAGACTCTTACATGACATATGCAGAGAACAGAGCAAGCATGCACATGGCCACAGACGAGGACGATGATGATGAAATGAAAAGCAAACACAGGAGAAAGATGATCACACATACAAAAAAGAATCTACAGGCTAATGAAATACATGGAATAATACAAAGCACTGAATCACTTCTTTTTCTGTGCCAGAGCTTACACTGAAAGGGAAAGCAAAAGAGAGGGACTGAATGATAGAGAGGATGAATAAAATAAGACCTCAAAAAAAGAAAAAAAGAGTGAGAAGAGAGGTGCATGTATTAAGGATGAGGAGAACAAAGAGAAAAAGTGAGAGAAAGAAAGACATGTGAAAGCGAAAGGGAGAATCAAAGAGGGAGGGAAGGAGGGAGGGAGGCAGTGCTGAATATGAAAGCGGAGCACGTAATCAGAGCCAGGCAGAGAAACGGGAGGATTTCAAAGTGTCGAGGTCGCGCTGCATTCGGCTACTGCCTCCCTAAGGGGGGGGGGGGGGGGGGGGGGGCAAATACCTTCCACACATGATTGGCATGTGTCTGCAACGTGCGTCAATCTTCCACAGCCCCCCTACTACACACACAGCATATAGAGCGTGAGATTGGCATATGAAAGACATCTTTCCCCATTATCTGATTTGCTGTGGAAATATGTAAACACCATTTTGTTTTCCATGTGCGCCAATGTAGTAGAAAAACATTTGCTGCCCTTTAAAGAGGTGGAGTGAGTATGATGGCGCAACATGTTCGTAACGTTTGCGTAGAGCATTAATTACAGGGCTCATTGGGAAAGGCTAGATTGAAGATCACCGCAGAGAACTAGTTCATAGAACTACTGTGAGGAAAAACCTAGTCACTTATAATAGCAGCCCTTGTGCAATTGCTGAATTCTGTCACTGCCCATTAATGTAAAGTACACTGTTGTGCAACGCTTTATTGATTCCTCAGTCAAATGCATTTGTGGTTGTTTATTTAGATGCAGCCTCTCGCAGACCTGCCTTGTAACTCACTCACTCATTCAAGTTTAGCAGGCTGAAGATTGTCCACAAGGGGTCCCTATAAGTAGCTCTTGGTGCTTCACATCACACCAAGTGCATTCACATCCACCTCAATCATTCTTTGAGTTTGTCAGTTTATTGATTGTTCAAGTGCTCAAGCAAACAGCTTACTCCAATTTCATAGACTATATCAGATTTCAAGGAATAAGATCATCATCATTGAAATCATATTATTCATAGAGATATCTTAAAACGTGATAAAGAGGCCTGAGTGACTTTGGCTCAGTGAATGTGTTTCAAAATGATCTGATTTCTTCTGTTCTGCACATCTGTAGAAACAAAACCTGATCAAAACAAAACCTGCCCGCAAAGCAGTAAACACTTATTTCAACTCTACATCGCCAAAATGGCAAAAAAAAAGATCGCATTTTGTGCAACATATAAATGACCAAATAAATATTTACCTGGAAACAGACTCTAGGTTACAGAGAAAACTGCAGCAAGAAGTTTGAATTGTACATCACACGCTGCGCTAATTTGTGGAGTTTATGGTCCAGTTGCTAAGGAACTGTAGAGGTGCATGTTGTGTATTTAGAAATAAATCTAAATACTGACTGACTCATGTAGACTCAGACTTTTCTATTTATCAGATTGGCCGGCGACTACAGCGTTGGCTGGCTGCTAACACCATGGCGGTGCTAACAATTCACTCTTTCCACCAATCTTTTGGGAAACTAAGTTTTTTGATTTACGAATATGCTACAGCATACAGTACAGAGGTACTCTGGGCATAGTCACAGTTGCTAGGCTAAGAAAAACCATCTGCATGAACCAATTTGCTATAGCACCACCCTGAGGCAGACCAGTGCTCCCTCACTTAGTTAAGAACAGCAAAGACAGAAGCTTGTCAATTTGCTAAGTAATGTAAACAGCATAATGAGCTTATACTCAGGGACCCACCAGAATTTAGATTTCAACAAATTTAGGAGCTCCAAAAGGTTAATTAGTGGGTCTGGGACCACTCAGGACCGCCCACCCCATTTCGCACTTTCTAAAAAAGTACACTTCGTAACTGTTGGGACTGTTTATCATTAGGCAGAACACAGAAGTTACCAGCATAAAGGGCTGAGTGGAGTTTTCACAGGTTCCTTTTCTGATTTAAAATGGATCCCAATAAACCTGAGGGAAAGTCAATGTAATCAGAACTACTGTTTTTTTACTGTTATTCCAATGTTCAAAAGCTGCCAAGAGCTAGGTTAGGAAGGATATTATCAGGTCTGTCTCATCCTACGACATGTACTATTTTAATATTGACATTATATAACCACATCACATAAAGTTCAAATCCAGCATCACATTCCAATTTGGCAACTGCCCATTGGCCCCTATGTAAGCGACTTTAAAGCAATGGATTTCTAATTTCTAAGTACCGGAAAATGTGTCGGAATAGGTGTCCAGGGTGTTTGATCATATGATATGATACAGATGTGAGACACACTGAAGTATTCCTTTAAATCTTTTCTATAAGGCCCAGTTGATAAACATGAGTGAGTCAAATATGCATAATACAGAATTCACATACAGATCTGGACATCAATAATGCACGTATATTGAATCTGCCTTTGAAATTCAGATTTGACAGGTTTCTGGCAAGCTACAGTTTCTTCCATGCTGAACGCAATCCCAATCAGGAATGACTGTTACAAACAGGAAGGCTTTGTTTGAAGAAGAATTATCTCTTCACTTCCTCTGTGTTCCACCCAAATCCCTCCACTATAAGAGGATGTCACTCCTGTAGTCTGTAGCTAATGTCATAGAGGTGATACCTTGGCTACAAAAAAGCAGAGAGCAAATGTGTAATTTGCACACATTATTTCTGTTTGGAAGAGTTTCGAAAAAGCCAGTACACCAAGGACAAGCGAACAATTCTCTTTCTGTCTTCATCCTTTTGTCTCTTTAAATAACATGTCTCTTTTCATGTCAGTCATCCTTTCAGAGCCAAGACAGGCTAGAATCTTGCCTACTGATGAACAGCAAGATTATGTGGAACCTGTAGAGCGGGCCAGAATTTTACAGCATCATCAGAACTGGCAGGCACCAGCGCTGAATGGTTGAGATGTGAAATGGATTTAATTACTGCTCAGCGTGGTGATGGAGTGTCTGGAAAACAGTGTTGCGATAACATCATTAGCTGCCCAGAAAGCAGAACGCTGTAGCGGAGACAGCAGGAAATACCAAAATGCCTGATTTCCGTCCTAAAAAACTCTCTTCTGGACAGACACACCTCGCCGGCCATAAAACAGCAATTGTTCTTTTAAGCAAAAATGTGAAAGGAAAATCTGAACTTGCTACAAACGACAGAATGATATGAATCTTGATGAAGTACTGTATATAAGAATGTCATCCTGCAGTTTAGAACATGACTTGACACTTTCTCCGATACTTCTTTGGTTTGAAGTGCTAACACATATTTAATCACTACTGACCTTTTGGAATCACCCATCACATCGTCATGAAAGAGTGCACAGGTCAGAGACCACTATTCACTTTTCCAATTCTAGTCAAAAGGGCCATTAGAAGAGTATAAGTAGTAGTTACTTCTTTACCTTCAAATGTAATTTTATATTTAAACAATAAATAGTTTTTTCCCGTATTTATTGTGTCCATCCTTTGCCTTCATAACAGTTTTTATTCTTTCTTGTGAGTCTTGCTTTCAGTTTTTCAAAGAAAATGGCAGAGATATTTCTCCACACCTCCAAAGTTCAGTCTTACAAGTTGGCTGTATTTCTGCCTCTCGTGATCCAAGTAACCCCAATTACAAATTTAACCTTCATTCCGTTTCTCAAATGTTCCGTTTTGGTGATGCAATTTTTGTGCTTTCAGACCTGCTGACTTAATCTCATATCTAACACATTCTAGATGCACATGATTAAGAAATATGCAAGGCAGCTAAAGTGAGTGAGAGTGGGTAACGTAGCAGTAGCTTGTGTGAATGTTAGTGTGCTCTAAGGAAGGAGAACACAATGCCACTGAGTGCTTTGAATACATATATATTTGGAAATATATGTGAAATTAGTGCCAGCACTATTGACAGCAGCTGCACGATGCAGGACTACATGCATGCAGACTGTTACATCAACTGCCCTTAAACTTCAGTGATGAGTCCCGCTTTTGTCTTGGTGGAAATGACTGACAAATTTGTGTGTGGAAGCAACGTGGTCAGTGCCAAGATGAACTGTTTGTTGTCACACGTCACATGTGCAGAAGGCCTGGTATCACTCCACCCCTACCGCAAAATCTGCAGGAACTGTGTGAGAATATTCAAGCTGCATGGGATGGGTTTTCACAGGACACCATTAGGAACCTCTACAACTCCATGCCGATACATGGATGTTGCGTCAGCAATCATGGTGGCCCAATGCCATACTGAGAGACACTACTTCTTATTCACTTATGTGTAGCTCAATAAATATTGGCCAAATCAGTCTAAATTTATTTCCCACCAGCATTGCAATCCAACACTTCCTTCTGGATGCAACAATTTTTTTGATGTATATATATATATTGGTCAAACATCTAGTTAGAAGGTCATTAATGAAGGGAAGGGCACTAGGCTGCAAAACTATGCATAGTGGTAGGGTGGTCTTAAAACTATAGCAGGTACAGTTTAATGTATACTACTATTAACACTGACCTAATACTCTACCACGGTAAAACCTACTGTTGTCTCACCTCATGAAGAGTTATAGCGTATTTGTTTTTTAACCTGACGTGACGATTACGTATCCTCTTCTAATGAAAGACATGAAAAAAACAAGAGCAATTCATTCCAGGAAAGCAAATACAAAGAAGCTGCAAACAGTTTTACTCTGTGGATCGTAAAAAAGCAGACTGCTTTGAACTGCTGCCTGTGAGTACGGAAGGGAGTTGGCACCAAGAGGGCATCATGCTGTGAGAGCGTGTGAGGCATTTCCACATTATCAAAATCAAATCAGGCATGGTGCAATGTGTGCAAACATCTCCTTTAAAAACAACAGCCAAACCATTCCCCAGAACTTCCTCCAAACTTCTGCAGACAAACTCCCTCCTGTGCTTCTTACCCCAGACCTGCATGAGGCACTTTGAACTGCTTCCAGTATATCTGGAACCCTCTGGTCAAGGGGCTTGTGCTTGCATATCCACGCTACTCAAGGTTAAGTATGGCGCCCACAGTTCAGAGATTCAATCCATGCCTACATGTCTTAGTCAATCAGTGTGCGAGTGCCGTGGCCATACTGGATCAGGTCTGAACATCTCTTCAGCCTTCAGAGCTGATCAGAGCTGGCTTCTGTGAGTACGACAAAAACGTGCAGCCTGCTCTCCACATGAACTTAACATGGGGCTCTTCTGGGAGCTTTATATGGTGTTTACTTTGGTCCTTAATGAAGCCGTTCTGGTCACACTTATGATAAGAACAAACTTATTTAACTTTAGGAATGACGTTCTGTCTTTTTAAGGTTATTTCAAAGGCTGTGTGATGCCAAACAATGGAAATGCAAGCCAGAGCAACACGTTCATGACTTTGCTGTTTCCTCTAATCTAAAAGCTAGGGGGGATAACTCTGGAAAAGATGGAAACCTGTCATAACACTCAATGGTATTAACTCAGAGTATGGGAGTGGGCCCTGCTTATTTGATTTGACTTGTGTTGTGGGTAAAAGTTAATGCCCTCCATATATCTGACCTGGAGGTTTGTTATTTTAATGCACTTTTAACAGCACACATCACACTCGGCTGACCCAGCGTTTCAGCACTAATACTGATATATTTCGGCACTTCTCCCGCGCCGTGCGCCATACCTCCTCCGGCACACATGGCTTCTAGAGCCAAAGGAATCGTGAATGCTTGAAATACTCACAAGGTTATGTGTGCATAACTCACGCGCTCTGGTTTGTGATTACGATATGATTTTAAATCACAGAAAGTGTAAACTATTCTCACTATGCATCACACACACTTCTCCAGCCTTTGAGTCTTAAGCTGCAGGGCTCGCCAGAGGTGGGCGGCAGTTATCAGTGATGAGGTGATAGATGGTGCTTTTAATCTGTCCACACTGAGAATAAAAGACTGCCCTGCTTATCCTCGACATCATTCACAGCACACACAAGGGTTTCTCTTTAGTATTAATCGCATATGCTTTGTATCACCAATGCATACCACCCTGTATGTGTGGTGGAATACCAGAATTAAAGAGGTTCCACAGACAGGCCGATATGTACATGGCTGGGACCAATTGAGAAACATATATGCGAGTTCACTGCCAGTTTACCGTGCGTTACTTCAGGCAAACTGCAAAGGTTAGGTGCAAAACGCATCCAGCCCATGGACCATGTGCGGAGGATCGCTGGAGTCCTGATTACACTTATTCGTATGCTGCAAATGCATGTTGATACATTCTAAATCTATGACCTGCCACCTGGACTCCAAAAAAGGCTGGGCTGGATCACTAACAGCTTCTTCACCTTTTCAGCCTTTCTAGGTGCTGGAAACAGTTTGGACTCTTGGAGGTGCTGAAAACTGTTTAGAGCAAGTCAACGAAATAAATGTAATGTCATCAAAAAGAAAGGAAGATAATAAGTAAGACTGAACAGGCTTTTCTGGTCTCACAATGCAAATTTTATTAAAAAGCCCATTAGTTTCCTATATTTGATTTCTGTCATTGAGATGGTATTTAGAATGGTATACAGTAGAATGAAAAAATTTAGTTGATTTTCTAAGTGAAAAATAAGTGCACATCCTCATCGAAGAACACTTCAATCCACAATTACTATTCATTTGCTGAATTTAATTTTCTGGTGATAGGCTTTTGAAAGCAATGTGTGTGGTACTGAAGTTCAAAACAAAGGCCTATAGTACCGTGACATCTGTCAATCACAGTGTTTTTTTGTCAAACTTGTCACCTGGGCTATAAATACATCTAGAGGTTGAAGCCAAGCATGTTTCCTCTAATTCCCAAAAGGCCATTTTTTTTGACACACCACCAACGCAAAACCATTGTACAGCGTAACACGCTTATAGAAAATGAATGAACGGGCCAGTTCTTTTACAACAGGTAGTAGACGCCTGCAATGACTAGCATCCTGCTGAGTGATGGAAGAGAAGGAAAGCCATCCAACCCTCCCAGAGAGTTTGAGGATGTATGCTGGTTGTGGCTTTTCAGGTGATCGAATGGGATCTCCTGATGACAGTGCCAATACTTATATGAGCCCTGTCTTCTGCTTTTTTAGGTGCAGAAAACTAAAACACAGAAAAAGCAAACATAAAGGAGCATCTGAAATGGCTTTCCTTGCCATTTTTGGCTAAATGTATGAGAACTATTGTATAACAATGTCTGTTAATGCAGCAAGGTTGCTTAGCTCAGAGGAAAGAATGTAGCTGTTTTGGTGTAAACGGTTGTGAATATGCTCCAAAAGCACAGAAGTAAAAGACAAAATGGGTTTTTCTTGTCCCTTGCTAGAAGATCTATAGGACTATATAGGGTTCCTGATATCATCAGTCTTAAAAACTTAATCTCTTTTCAGTTTTGTCCCCATCTTTTCAGAGGACACTAACTAACCATGCTGTTGCAACCATGGGCTGTAGCATATTGATTGAACATGATGTATTGGTGATAGCATCATGCAGGAGCCTCATCTTCTGCTGAAAACAATTTGGACCTATAAGTCAATAAAAAAACTGAATATATACTGAAAGAAGATTGAAAAAGTGCGACTGAATGGGCTTTTCTTTTCTCGAGGCAAACTTTATTAGAACTGTATATATAAAAGTAAAAAGTTTATAAGCCCATTTACTAACACCTAAATAAGGTTGTAAACTTGAGGGGAAACAAATGCAGCAAATTCTTTTTATCACCTGCTTTTTAGGTGCTAAAACTGTTTGAACCATTTATAATATATTCCAAAAGAAAGAGGAATAAAGGTGCAAATAAATGAGCTTGTCTCGTCTTTTGAGATAAGATTTATAAGACTATATATTTCTATGAAAGCTGATGTATGAGTCTGCACAAACAGAATGCAAAGTATAAGGAAAAAGAAAGTGGCAGGAAGAAAGAAAGGGACAGAGAAGGGAGCAGAGAGAAACACAGTGCAATTTAAGCTCAAAAAGAAAAATGATGAGAAAGAAGCAAATATTCTGACAGACAGAAAATGCCTTTCATCACATGCAATCTGAAACACTTCCTTTGGCATGGATGATGACGTGTAGTACGTAATGCATATTAGAAAAATTGATACATGTACCTTTGGCTGGAGGTTTGGGTGGAGCAGCACATAGCCATTGGGGTCAATCGCAAAATAATAACCATTAGGGCCAATCTGCGAGAGGCAAAGAGAAACAGACAGAAAGATAAATAGTGAGTGGCACCTTCATTCAGTGGATGAACCGGCATCACCCAAATCCCCATTAGGGCCTAATGGGCCTGGTCCTGAGTTAGAGTCACTGAGAGGCATTATCTAATCCCACTGAGCAGCGGTACTGTCCAAAATCTCCACTCAACACTGGCCTGATCTGTCAATCATCCACAAGCCGCGTGTGTTAATCAACAGTGTCTGTTCATCTGGAAACACTCCTGAGAGCTTAATGGAAAATCACAACCATTTACAAATCAAATCTAAGTACAAGCAGATGCTTGTGTCATGTACATGGCGAGCATAAAAGCTTATATCCTCTCCAGAGTGGGTCTGTTGAGAGCAACCATGAGAAACAAGGCCACATAAGACCAGAGGACAGAACAATAGACTATTCTTATGCAGTTATTGTTATTACAAAGGATAAGAATGACTGTCGCTGCTTGTGATCTGCGCAGGATTATGCGCATCTAAATTCTACTTTGATGAAGTCTTAAATAAATTATGTAGCAATTTCATTAATGATAAAATACAAAAGAGAATTAATTGGCAGTAGTAAGTGTGGCATGGCAGGGCGATGCATTAGAGATAAGTATGTGTGTGCTTTATACTCACAGTAAAGCGTGGCGTTAGTCTTTTAATGTCGTCCAGAGACACATCCACACCCATCACACCCAGAATGAGCTGGTTCTGGTGCTAGATGAAAGAGTTTTGTAGACCATTTAGTTTATTAGGATTTAGAACTGTTCAAAATGAAATGACGCACGCAATGATGTAAGGGGAAAGGCTGTTTAAAATCTCAGTTAGCCACTTTTCTGATAGCTGTCTCAAGCCAAAATAGTATCACAATCCATACAATGGCAGGAGTGCACCTCATCCTAACAGTGCTTTGTACTATGACAGCAATTAGGACTTCATGATCTGTAAGGTGCACAAAAAATACATTAATACATATCTATTAATAAGTAATAACAGTGTTTCAACTTTCTAGCTTTTGTAGCTTTTTAAGACATTGGCTACATTCACACAGCAGGTGAAAGTGACCCCAATCAGATTTTCTCACCAAATCCATTTTTTTCTGTTTAAAAGAGACCTGTATCTGGCACTAGTCTGAGCAGATCACGCTCCTACACTGATTGGCATGCTCAAAAGAACGAGTTGTTGACATGGCACACTCTTCCAGAAGTAAACATTCATGACTGCCAATGGATGTAGGTCCACTTCCAGTGGTTTCAGTTACATCTTCGCCAGCATCACAAGAGCGATCACAAAAGTTCCAGTGGTTGACAGCTGGGTTTATCACCCAGAATGAGCTCAAGCTCGCTATAAAAGGGACACGTTATTCAGCCACGGCCACTTCACTGGTTAGTGTCCTCGGTTTCTTTAAACTTTTATTTCAGACTTTGAACTTTTCTTTGACACTGCAGCGTTGTTCTCCTGTGGCTGCATTTGGTCATTTCTTTGAAAATGTCTTTGAACATAGAACACTCAAATTTTGTACAGAAACACTAGCCCAAATGTTTGAGGTCTCAAAAGCATGAAATTATGACCAATGTCGAGTTCTACTGACGCAGAAGTCACATTAAATGCCGATCTGGCTGTTTGGACTGACTCTCATTGCCACATATTGAATATTTATTGGATTTCAGTACCAAATATGAAAGTGTCCCAAACTGGAACTGAAACTACCAGATTCACTGTGAATTTTACAGTTTACACTGCCCCCAGATAACACATCTGCATCAGACATGAAGAAAAAGATTGAATTCAGGCCACTTTTACCTGCTGTGTGAATGTAGCCATTAAACGCTTCAGGTAACTGGTTTCTATAAACACCACTGGTAACAGTACTGTGAATATCACATCAAACCACTAAGGTTTGAATTGTGCTAATATTAGAAAAAGCTAGATTTTCCCTTTAAATTGCTATATGTTACTTTTACTGTTTGCAATTTCTTAAGACAGAACTGTAAGAACTATATCCGTCTATTTTCCCATGCATTTTTCAAATAGGGCTGTCAAAAAGTGATGCATTTCACTACAGTAACATAATTGGCTTAATCACAATGTATTTATTACCAAATGGCATAACACAGTGTCTTTAGTCATTACTAAATTGCCTGGGCAGCCCCAATTTGAATTAAATTTATCTATTATATATCAAATAATCTAGCTATTTATTAAGCTATCTACCAATCATCTTGAGCTAAAGACTGGCCTATATTATTTTGACAAACATTATTTTCCATCACTGAATCCCACTCAATCTAATTCAATAATGTCTAAAGTTTATTTTTTGTTTCAGTGATCTGTAGTTCTTAATCGTGTATTGTAGCCCTCTGCTACATGAGTATTACAAACAGCAATAATGCAATAACAATTACGCAACATAGTGTGCAGCCCTAACAGCACTGCTCATTACACAACAACAACGCAACCACAAATCAACTCCCTATAAAAACAGTATACTGACAAACGCAAGCTCCCTGACTGTGGAGTCTAGTTTGACCTCTAACTGTTCATTAGACAAAACTATCCCATAATATTTACTTCCCACAACTGCGAACATCTTCATGCTGCACAGTCCAGTTTCCCAAAAGGTTATTGTCCCCAGGGTTACTATGTCCGGCAGATAGAGCGTTCTGCGTCACTACTAACTTTTTTCCAACTTAAAGTGACCAAAATATCACACATTTCCAGGGAAAAGGCTATTAATAGACACTTGGGCCTGATTTCCAAAGTCTGGTGTTCTACTCTCAGGTCATTGATTCAGATAGCTGTTGCACGTCTCAGAGTTTTCAGATAAGAAAGTTCATGGAGACCTGGTTGCGGGAACCGTCCTCTTTGGATTTTGTCTTGTTGAAGACGGGCAGTGTGCCTGTAATGACCAGACCCAGCTCCTGAGGTCAGAGAGACACGTGTTGCAGCTTATTTACCAAACGACAACGCTTATTTTATGCAATACTTCAAACAATAACGCAACAGTCTATGGAAAAAGTATAGTATATATAAACATACACATGTACATTTAGCTATATTAGGAGATATCGTACCAGGGCATCCAGGTAGACGTTCGTCCATTGCACTTGTTTAGCATCAGCCAGGACCATGGGTCTGCCCAGGACATCCAGATACTCCTGCAGAACAAAATGAAAAGACATTGTATTGCTAAAGTGAGTCTGTAATCCACACATCATTCTTCTATATTCCAAAATATCTTAAATAATTTGTCTTTAAATAAAGGTCCTGGATACATGAATTCTTATGACCAATTCCAATTTCCACACAATTTGCCTCACCGATCACTGACCATTTTTAGCCTAAACTTATAAAGGTTACCAGGAACAATAAATGATGAACAATTTAGACTGATATGGCAAATAAATAATATTTAATAGGGTTTCTCAGTATGGTGTCGGGCTGCCATGTTTGCTAATGCAACATGCAAACATCTCGGCATGGAGTTGAAGAGGTTCCTAATGGTGTCCTGCGTTAATCCATCCCATGCAGCTTGAATATTCTCATTCAGTTCCTGCAGATTTTGCCTTAGAGGTGGAGGTGTAGTGACACCAGGGCTTCTGGATCTTCATCTTGGCGCTGACCACAGTGCCTCCACATAGGAATCGTTGGTCGTCTCAACGTTGGTCCTCTCAAGACAAAAGTGGGACTCATTCGCATGTCTCACTATGTTAAACATCTCCACCAAGTTTCATTTCTGTCAGCTGATTCCTTCTGGGTGCAACTATATTTTTGACAATGAGGCTACATGCACATTTACAGTACTTTCTGATGGGCCAATCTCTCATTTTGAATTCTTAAATGAGAAATCAGTTGCCTATTAAATTAACATGTATCAAATACAGTAAAGTGCTACACTGAAAACATGAGGCAGCTCTGTGGGATGAAAAATGCATTTCCGTTCATTATGTGGCTACCAAGTGATTATCTGTTCAGCCTCCTCCAGTGCCATGCTAAAGATGGCTGCTGCTTTGAAATTCACAATTTGGCATGCCGTCTTGCATTTCTTCAAACTTAGGGGAAGACAACACTGTCAGTGGCAGTCTGTGCTGACAAGACACGTGCCCAGTGACATGCTGTTTTGGTTGTCGAATGTGTCTTGGAGAGACGGATGGGCTTACACTGCTATAACATGTGGCTCAAATGAGTCTCAGAGTTTTAAATCTGTCTCGAATACATTTACTTGCATTTTTTATGTGCCTTGGCCATAACCAGGTATACTCAAGATGCATGAAGTGACTAGGTGCAAATAGGGTCAATTAGTCTTGCATAATTATGTTATTTTGGTACAGGTGTAGTAGCAGCATTCATATACTGTGCGAGTGCACAGCACAACTGTACATCATAAAACTGCAACACAGACTGGCCAGAATAAAAGTAACACACTGACTGATTGCCAATTGCATGTTTGGAGCACAAAATCTGTTAATTACAATATTCTGTGCATCACAAAAAGATCCCTAAATGGTTATTCACTTGGACATTTGTTTCAGGGAGAAACATTAAGCTGGTACAGAATGTTTACACTGGACATCAAAAAAAGAGAAAAGTAAACAAAAGTTCCCTACATTCACAAATCTCATTTCCAAAAGCTGTTCTTTAAAGAACCATCTGCCAAAAGGTCCATTAGGGAACAAAAAGTGGTTATTCCATTGTATCATTTAACAGGACCCTATTTGGCATGTGTTAACTTTTTATTATACTTTATTATTTTTGAAGATATGCTTTTAAAATGTTGGTCTTGGCTTGCATTTGCACGATACCTGTGTGTTTATGCGGATGGCTCCAATAGAAGGAATTTCATAGAAATAACCTGGAAAGCAGAGAATGAAAAATGAGAAATATGTTGCAGCAGACACACACTGTGTTTCTGCCACTAGAGGGCTACAGTGATCCTTTCTTCTGCTCTTTTCACCAATACAGTAAAAATGAATGAGTCTCAATAAGCTGTAATAAAGAATGAATGAATCTCAACATGATTCATGTTATGATTCTCATAACATGGTTTCCTGACATGTAATTCTGGACAGTTTCTATTAATCCATTCAGCATTAAAAATGTTCACAAAGAGTAGCTGGTAGTTTGAATTGGTGTGAAACCCAGTTAAAAAGTATTTGAAATATACTTATTGCAATATACTTTCTAATAGGCATCATATATTTGTTTCATCTTAAAGTGCTGAAATCTAATTATGTGATTCAAGTTACACTGCTGCCAGCATTCATGTCAAATACAAACAAAAGAGAAATAAGTAAAAAAACAAATCAGTCTGAACAAATGCTCCATATAATGTCCAGATGCCACACTGAAACAAACAAATACACACTTCACAATAATTCTACCTTTATTGGCGCAGGCCATCCACTGTATCGGTCCTGTGTCATAGTTGTGTTGGCCAACAGAGAAAGTGAAAATCCGAACCTGAAATGAAGAACACAAGAACACAACTCAGTACAACCTTCACAGCTATACACACACATACATACACATATACAATGTAATTAAAAGGTATATATACATATATATATATATATATATATATATATATATATAGTCACTGTCCAAAGAAAAACATGTATCTCTATTTTTATCCATCTTTACTTTTATGCATCATTTGAACACATCACTGTGTGTATTTATGACGAATGGACCAACAGAAATGGCCCAAAATCGCTCTGAAAAGGTCTTTTTCCATTGACTTCCATTAAGGTAATAAGGTTTTTGTCCTCTCCTGTAAAGTTGCCATTTTGGAGATGCTTGTTTTTCTTTGGACAGCGATGATGTATAGTTACAGGTATAGTTCTAGTTATAGTTACTGTTAGTCTCATTTTACCCTGTTCTTCAGAATCCACTACAGGACTGAGAATAGTCCACCGTTCAACACCACCTAGCCAATAGCGTCCTGTGACCAATGATGAAGGACTAGAGGATGACCAACACAAACTGTTCATCAACAAAAGAGCTATCGTCTCTACAAGGCAGTGTTTAATAGAGAGAACAGTGAGTGGACGCAGTGTTTAAAAACTCCGGCAGCACTGCTGTGTCTCATCTACTCATAGCATAAACTAACACATCACCAGTCAGTGTCACTGCAGTGCTAAGAATGATCCACCACTCAATTAATACCTGCTTTGTGGGGGTCCTGACCACTCAAGAACAGGGTAAAAGGGGTCTGTAGAGAAACAGGTGGACTACAGTATGTAAATCTAGTACTATAAAGTGCATCTATATCAGTACAGTCAGTATAGCTAAAATATTCTGTAGATGTCTGAGGACACCTTCTTGTCGGCGTTATATCTGGCAAAGATCTCCTGAGCTCTCTCCTCTCCTCCGTCAGTGAACAGCATGATGATTTTGTTGCATTGAACTCTGGTCACATTTGGCTGAAACACATTGAAAAAGACAGTTGCAACATGTCACCAGCAGAGAGCAGCACAGCATCTTAAAGCAGCAGTAGAAGTCCATCAGTACATGAAGGCTGTACATGAACGCCAGCACAACAATTTTCTTTGTTAATTCATTAGATTTGAATTTCCATTAATCTAATCTAATTTAATGTATATGCACCCATGCATGCACACACACACACACACACACACACACACACACACACACACATAAACAACACACTCTCAATAATGCAAGCGGAAATGTGAAGATCAAATAGATGCTCACATCTGAGAGCTGTTTGAAGGCAAATTCAAACCCCTTTGTGTAGTTGGTAATGCCCTTAGCTGTGATGTTCTGCACGGCGTCTTTCAGGATCTTCTTATTGCGCACGTTGGCCTGGACCAGGCGGTCAAAACATGCTGTATTGTTTACTCTTGTGTTAAACTGTAGAGAAAGATGGACATACACACAGCTGAACACACAGTTCTTTAATAATACTAATAATACTATCAGCACAATGCAACAATCTTCCAACACACAATGTAGGATAAATAAAAGAGTGTAAGTAAAACTCTTATTTGGTTCAACACGTTTAGGTCTTAAAGTCAGGATGTATTACAGCTCATTCCATCAAAGTGAATGAAGTTCATAATCAGCACAATTTGATTTGACAAGCTGGATTAACTTAAAAGTTTCCTCTCCTGTCTCTGAGAGGAATTTCTCTGATCTGTCACTCAATGTGGTTGACCCTTGTGATCCTATTACTGAAACCACAGACAGGGGGGAGACAACGAGATAGAGGGAGAGAGAGGAAGAGAGAGAGAGACAGAAAGAAAGAAAGTTTAGAACAAACAGAGAGAAAACAAAACAGGGAGAGAAAGAGTCATAATACACTGTCAAAAAGAAAGAAAGAAAGAAAGAAAGAAAGAAAGAAATTATGGATCAAATGGAGAGAAAATAAAAGACCAGGAGAAGGAGAGTCAGAAATAAATTTGTCAAAAAGAAAGAAGGAAAGAAAGAAAGAAAGAAAGAAAGNACAGAAAGACAGAAAGACGTTAAAGAAGACCTGAGTAATGGAACGCTGTGCAACACTGTCTAACACTGTGTAATACTGTGTAATCTGAGTGGAACTGCAGGTCAGTGTAGAGCAGCTGCTCTGTGTTAAAGTTAATGAGTAAATGTGTTCATATAGAAGCAGAGGCAGTGCACTCTCACTGTAAGCTTTAACCACACACAAAACTTACTGCTCTCATTACTTTTCCATTAACATTTCATTAAAAGCAGTTTCCAGGTGCCTCTCTCTGCTGTGTAATTGATTGTGGGGCTCTGGCGGATAAGGAGGTGAATAGGAGTGATGAGGCACGGGAAAATGAGCACTGCCCCAATGTTTAAGTAACGATCAGCATCATCACCATACAGACCCCCAATGACTCATTACTCTCAGAGGACTGCATGTTATAAATAGAGCTCTAGATGACGCTGATGAATGTGCACGGACACACGCACACACACACACACAAACAGAAAAAATATGTTGTTCAGAAACTCGGAAACTCCTCATCTAAATGCCTGTTACACGCTATTTTAATAACAGGAATTCCAAGAAAATGTTGGAAAGCAGAGGAAACATTTCTGCAGCCTTCTCTTGTCCACCCGAAGAGCTCTTGAGATTCTCTAGCACTGTGGTCACCAACCTCTTCCAGATTAGCTCCAACTTGTTCCTAACATGCTCTTTAACTAACACTAATGCACCTGATCCAGCCAATAGAGGACTTGTGAAAAACTTAATTAGCTGGAGCAGGTGTCACAGAATGTGGTTGGAACTGGACTCCACAGGAAGGTATATCTCCAGCGTCAGGGTTGGAGATGCATGCTCTACTCAAGCAGGATTATTTCTTTCTGAGCAGGTTATATAAATGGATCATTAGCCTGGATGTACACATCCAAGTTATGCTACAGAAGTCAATGACAATAACAACACGGTGCACAACCTCTTACTCTGAGGGTGATCTGGGTTCAGTGAATTACATTACAGAGCCATTCACTCTTAGTACAAAAAAACAGACATATGATGGTGGTTATACTGGATTCAAATCTCTGATTAGCTAAATGAGGCGTATTAGATTCGAGTTGGAGTCAAACTCCTAAAGGGAACTCGGATGGCGGAATGCTTTCTCTGCAAGTTGTTTGAACGCATGAAAATGACGCTGCTGGTGATTAAAATATTGATATATAAAATATAAGAGTGCCAATTCCGAGACTTACAAAACTCAACAACTAATGAACAATTTTAACCTGTTTAAGTATGTAAAGATTTCTGGTACATGCTACATTATTCTAGGCTGTGCCTAGAGCTTCTAATGCTATTTTAAAAAATCCACCTTCCCTAAAATACCACAACCAATTAAAGCCAGGATGGGTATCTGTCACTGTGTGTCAGTCACTGCTTGTGCACCAGCAGGCAGGTCATCCCCTATGTACTGGCTTTAGAAAACAACCACCAGCCAATAAAAAACTGTTCATTCTGCCAACAACACAATGCAGTCTTGCAGGTGTAATGTTCTCCTGGCATTCACCAAGCCCAGACCCACAAACTTTCACAAACTGACTTGTTGCAGTGGTGGCATCCTATTACAGTACCACGCTCAAATTCACAGAGGTCTTTGGAAGACCCATGAATTCTATGGAGCAACCACACATGATCCTAGGTTTACCATGCCCAATACCAAGCATCAACAGGGGGTCTGGGGTTCCAACAGAGAGCTGTGGAGCAGTAGAATTGTGCTTTCTGGAGTGGTGGTGCTCCATCCAATATGTTTGAGATGAGTCAGAGCGGCGTTTGTAATTATTTATGGTTGAGGCCAGATACTGATTCACCAGCATTAGTACCTGACCTCACCTATGAGTATGTGGCTGAATGAAGCCACAAATCTTTACAGCAATGTACAAACATTTAGTTTAAAGCCTTTCAAAAAGGGTAATGGCTGATGCTGCAGCAAACAGGGTACAAACTCCATATTCATATCCTTGTTTTTGAAAGAAACAGTGAATGAGCAGGTGTGCACAAACTGCGTTTGGGAAACTGGGCCATAGTGTACCTTACCAGGTACAACTAATCAGCTCCAATATGACTTCAGAGCACCAGAAGCAAAGTTTTTTTTTTCAAAATCTGGGTAGAGTAATATCATCTGTTGCCAAAAGAGATTCAAGCTTAAACACAAACCCAAATGTCCAGAGAAGCCCATGCTCCCATTCACTCGATATCCATTGTAATTTCAGCAGTTTGGGTTTCTGTCTTTTGTTTCTGGAGCACCTGGCCCTTATACCTCGCACAGCAGCTTCAATATACGCAAACAGCTCAATGGTAATTGAGATGCGCTGCTGTATTGTGGTGAGGAGCTTCAAAAACCTGATTAAATATTTGCCTTGATGTCTGACAATTACCTAAATCAAAAAGAAGACTTCAGAAGGCCCTAGTATATCAGCTATGCAACTCATAATGTTTATTAATTGAAAAGGTATAATATGAAACTTCTTTCCTTAGTTCCCAGAGCTCCTCATTCACTCTAAATGTCATATTTACATGAACATGCACAGCAGTCATAAACTCCTGACAACGGTGCCCATTCCCCTGGCAGAGGAACATCGTGTACAGGGCTGCAGCTACCTGTGTGTCATTCCACACTAAAAGTAACATTTGAAAATGTCACCTTCTAAAAATCCAGGGATTGAAGTTCTGTAGAACACAAACAGGGTGAGGGGCAAATACACAGTGAAAGTCTCATTAAGGGGAACAGATGAGCACCCTGCATAGACCTGAAACCGATACATCATTCGGCCAATATAGTAAGTCTATGATAAAGTTCCAAGGATTTACCAGAATTGACTAAAAGATACATGTTAATGTTAATTTACTTATTAAGAGAAACCAACAAACCACTAAGAATTCTAGGAAGCTCCTCCCCCACCAACACAACAATATATATACAGTTTAAGGCTTTGTGGGTTTTAACTCTCAAAGTAATTACTCTTTAAAGTAATTTTACAATTGATAATTGATCTGTCAGTACGTTACTGTTCAACTGAAAGTACTGGATTCTGTTTCATTTTTGACCATTTAAAATTATGCTAGTTGTCAGGATTAACAAACTTAATTCGAGTAATTAACTTAAAGCAGAGTAAGGTTTATTGTACGAGTTAGCAGTAAAGCTCAACAGCACAAACCAGGCAGTCATAACAGAGGGGAAAGGCAGAGTCATAACCAGGAGAATAGGCAGAAGTCGAAAACCAAACAATCCAATAAACCAGCAAACAAACCAAAGGGAAAATCCGAAAGAGAACACCAAAATACAAAGAGAGTCTAAACCAGAAACAGCAAACAGAGAGACCAGTAGAGAGAACGCTTAGTATGCAATGGGAGTGGCAATACTTTGCAAGGTGACTGATAAAACCAGGAGTATATGAGCCAACAGATGTAATGACAAACAGGTGCGT